>CM064329.1:69789550-70389550 GCA_032595735.1 Pelochelys cantorii | reverse complement strand
CATAGTTTTAAATGTGGTAATGAGCCAAATGACTGGGTGATCAACTCAACAACTTGTAAAAAGCCTTGTTTGTCCTGTGGTTGGACTAGAAAGATGTGACCATGCCATGTGATACTGAAATCCATTTTGAACCTGGGGTTTTTCCATGGGAAGGGGGGGGTGATGCCAAATGAAAGATTCCTTTTCTGGGGAAGAGTCTTTTAAAGCAGTGGGGAGCTACCAGCCCTTTGTCTTCAGCTGGCCTGGGAAATGGCTGGGCAGGCCCTAAAAGGATACAAAGAGGACCAGTGACCCAAGTCAGAGTAAAAGTAGATTATGCCTGGAATAAGAACAGTTCTTCATGGTAAGAATCTGTATGCAATAAGTTTCTTAGTGAAGTAGCACTAGTTATGCATTTTCATTTTAAATTTAGTAATTTACTTTGATCTGTCTGTTTTCACTTCCAATCACTTAAATCCTACTGCCATGGTGTCTAACACGATAGCCATTAGCCACATGTGGCTATTTGGCCAGTTGTGTGGCTAGTTGAGCGTGGCTGCTGCTTCAGAACTGGTTGAACATGGTCCTACTGTGTTTGTACTTCATAAAAACATTTGTGTTTACTATCAAGCCCAGTGTAAATAATTGGTACCTGCGGAGGGCACCCACTGTGCACCTCTCTCTTTCATTGATAAAAGGAGCGTACCTGATAAGTTTTCTCTGTGTAAAACTTTTCACTCAGGGTATGTCTACACTACAGTGCTATTTCGAATTCACTTAATTCGAAATAGTTAATTCGAATTAAGCTAATTCGAAATAACACATCTATACACAAAAACTATTTCGAAATAGCATTTTGCTATTTCGAAATAGCACGTCCACACTGAGTGGACCCTGAACCGAAGTTAAGACTGGCCAGAACCAGTGCCGGCAGGGCATCAGGTTAGGACTTAGTGTGTGGGGCTGCTGCCTGAGGCTAATTGAGCTCCGTGCTTAAAGGGACCCTACCCCCACCCCAGACAGACAGTTCTCAGGGTTCCCCGCTTGCTTGTCTACCTCGATGAGGGACAGCAAAGCAGTCCTGTCTTGGAGTGCCCTGAGTCCCACACTCAGGACGCCACACTATTCAGCCACATGGAGCCAGAGCTCCCCCTGGGCACGCCGGTGCATCTCGTGGGGTTGTTGCCATCAGCCCGGCTGCACTTGCTGCAGGCTGCCATCCGGGGGGTCCATCGGGGGGCTGTCAGGATCCAGGAGGCCCTGAGGGAAAGCGTCCACCCCAAGAAGCCCTCAGAGCCTCCCCGGTCCTCCCCACCAGGGGCTCGTGCCCCATTCCTCCCTCACGTCCTTCCACTTACCCCTCCTTAACCCCCCCTCAAATAAAAGACACGTATGTTCAAAAATAGAAACTGGGTTTATTGAACAAAACTGGGGGGGGGGATGAACCTCTGGGGAGACTGGGAAAAGGAGGTGGGAGAGGGGAGGAGAGAGGGTGGAAGAGGGGAGGGGGAAACCTGGGAGGAGGGAGCTGGAAGGGGAAGCAAGGGGAAGAAGGGGGAGGGGAAGCTCAGGGCTCAGGGTTGGGGGTCTCGCTGGACCAACCTGACTTTCATGCTAACCTGTTCCTGGGTTCGCATGTGGCCTTTGGTGACCAGGCTGTCAGCTATCCTGCCATAGACGGCCTCATTCCTCCATCTAGTGCAGAGATCGTGGACGTTGGGGGCATCCCCCCCAAACCTGAATAAGGTCCATGATCTCTACCCTGGACCAGGAAGGCGCCCGCCTACTCCAGCCCCTGTCGGGCTCCTGGGAGCTGGCAGACTGCTCCTGGGGAGCAGTGGAGGGCTGGCTGCCAGTGGCTTGCTGGCTCATGTTTTGGGGCCACTGGGTCAGGGGCCCCAGTGGCCACTGCTGGCTCTGGGCTGGAAGGCTTGGAGCTGGCACAGGCACTGTGGCCAGGGTCTACCCCTTTAATGGCTCTGGGGCTGGGGCAGAGAAGAGTAAGTTTTCCTGGTTGTGCCCAGAGTGGCCACCAGGGCTCCCTGGGAAGGGCTGGAGACCCCCTATTTCGAATTAAGTGTCTATACAGCACTTAATTCGAAATCACTATTTCGAATTTGGTGTTACTCCTTGTAGAATGAGGTTTACCAAATTCGAAATAAGGGCTCCACGATTTCCAATTTATTTCAAAATAGCGGTTTGCCTGTGTAGACGCTATTAAAGTTAATTCGAAATAACTGCTGTTATTTCGAATTAACTTTGTAGTGTAGACATACCCTCGGAGAAAAATTGATTTATTTGGGGGTTAGTTTCCTGTGTTCTGTGCCCTAGAACTGCATCCTCTCGAAACTGAAGTGCTTCAGTGTCTGCGTTGCTCTGCAGAGGGATGGTAACCCCAACTCTGTGCCTTGTCTGGGGGAGACCAGAGGATCTGGTCCAGCAGGACAGGAGGGTGGGGAGCCCCAGAGAGCAAGAAGGTGGGTGTCAGTGTCATGATCAGCACACTGGGGAACAATCCCAGTAACTGCACCCCGTCACACTGGGAGCCAGAAACCTCCTGAACTTGAGTCTGGCTGCAACACTCACTTGCTGCATGATCTTGAGCAAGTCATGTAACCTCTTTGTGGATCAATTTCATTATTATTATTATTATTATTATTATTATTATTACTATTATTTCCTTATTATTGGGGCAGATCCTCTAGTCCAGCAAAAATGATTATCTCCATGCAGGGATAAAGGTGGCTTCATGCCAACTCTCTGGTTTCCCAATCCAGGGGCTCCTGAAGACTGCTCTAAATTGCCCCCAGCTGCCTATGACCGTAAGGGTCTTTTTTGGAAATTTCTTAGTGATAGGAAGAGCATTAGACATGCTCCCTGCCTGGCTATGGCATAATTTCCCAGGTTTTCTCTTACACTGGCAGACTCTTTGAGGCCAGTTTTTTGGCTCAAAAGGCCACTGGGGCAGAGGGTGTGGACCATTAAATGTGTGAGCAGAAGGGTGCTGAAGTGAGCCACCCATTCATAAATCAATTCTGACTCTGTAAGTTACTCTTCCATGTGAATCATCCCTTCGACTTCCAAACTTGACAGGCTGATGCAAGATTCTAATTTTGCACTTCAGGTGGAAATGAAGACCAATCGGAACAGACTTATATTGGCTCAGTATGGTGAGAGATACAGGAGCCCTTAGCACTAGAAGAGCCTCTTGACTGTTATGCAAATGGTACTGTGTGCAAGGACAGCAAAGTGTGTGGAATTTGGTGAACTCTGTGTTAGATTTCTGTATACACACAGAAAACCAAAATAGCTACTTTTGTTTTAGATCAAGAAAAGCAACTGGAAGGGGCATAAAGGAAGTTTCTGTGAGAGAGCATTGTGTGTCTGTGAAAGCTTCAGCATGTCTAAAAACAAAATGATTGCTGTTTACACACAAAGTTCTTGAAAAACAAAGTTGTGTAACCTAAAAAAACAAAGGCTTGGGGCTTATTTTTCCACTGCTTTTTTACCTTGTGCAATCATTTCCCTCTGTGCCAAGTGGATATAAAATGCTTCTATTCAGAGTTGGCAAACTGGAGGTAAAATATAACACACTTTTGTGACTCCACAAAGTGATGTTTCAAGCTGCATGTATCAGTTTAGATAACAACTGGATTAGGAAAGAGGTTAGTGTAGATTCTATCAAAGAGCTTTTGTCAGATAGTGGATTCGACTCCTTGAGTATTTGATAAAGTGAGCAGAGATGTGAGAGCTGGAGAATGAAACTGCTGTATGTGTGAATGCAGTCCTGCCTGTCCTAGCTGGAGCTCATCAAAACACTTCTGGCAAATGAAATTTTGTTGAACTATGCTTTTTATTGAGATGGACCCAAAAATATCAAAACTGGTAATCATGTTCTCTAGTCTAGTTAGCAGGGCACTGGCTGGGACTTGTGAGATCCATATTCAAAACCCTACTTCGTGTGAATCAGTGATCCAGGATAAAAACTGCCAAGCTATAGAATGCACTCTGAGTGGCTGGCTGTCAATAGTCTATAATGACTGTCTGTGTATTAAAATGGCCAGAGAACCCTGCACACAAAACATCTGGCAAATCAAAAAACTGGTTTTGATTACACAGGTTTGTTTGTGTTCCACACTGAACCAGAAGCAAATTTTAAAGGTTGCTGCAAAATGGAATAGCTTTTCTCTGGACTGCTCTAGTCCTAACCTCCCCGTGGCTTGGGTGGCCACATGTGCTCGGTCATGCCAAGCAGCACCTGTGCTTCTCACATGCCACACATGTGCAGCTCCCATGCACTGCTATGAAGAATCTGGTCTGTGGCGCCGGGATGCACCAACACCTCCTATGGAGCACCCCCAAGGACGGCTCTCAAATAATTCCTCCAAATCCAGTGCAATGTGAGTCCAGACCCAGATCTGAATGTTTTGGCTCCCAGCTAACTCTAGTTATTACTAGTCATAAAACTTAGCTAGTCTTTTCAAAGCTCTGCTACCCTGGCATGCAGCAGGAAATACCTCTGGCTGAATATAGACCATGGTAGACCATGGGAAGGGGGGGGAGGATTTCTTTTCATTTGGTCTAAATTTACCACCCATTAATTGCATTGATCTATCCTATTATACAGGGACTGTGGGGGTTTTTTGGAATTAAGACTTTTCTCCCCTCACTCCCCCAAATTAAAGTCCCAATCCTGCATGGTGGGGAACACCTCTGGAAATATGAGAGCCCCGAGGAAGCTGAGGGCACTCAGCACCTCATAGACTAAGAGTATAAAAACAGCCATATTGGTTAGCACCAATAGTCCATCTATCCCAGTGTGTGGTCTTCCAGCAGTGGCCAATGCCAGGTGCTTCAGAGGCAATGAACAGAACAGGCAATCAGTGAATGATCTACCTCCTGTTGTCCACTCCCAGCTCTTGGCAAACAGAGGCTAGGGACACTCAGAGCATGGAGTTTCTAGCCCTGCCCGTCCTGGCAGGGAAATGATGGACCTATCCTGCATGTATGGGTGGCCAGTGACCCAGTCGTTGGGGAGGCTAGTCCCTGGCCCCTCCCTTTGTGTCCTGCCCTTCCCCATCTCCCTCCCTCTCTCCCGCTCCCCTCTTCCCCATAGGAACCCAAGGTTCTCCCACCTGAGCCCCCAACCCCAGAGCCAGGCAGCCAGGGTATGAGGCTGCGCTTCTGACCCTGGTGCTCCAGGTGACCAGTCTGCATAGCCAGCCTTAGGGCACCAGGCCATGAGGCAGTGCTCCTGGCTCCGGTGCTCTGGGCATCCAGGCAGCGTGGCCAGCCCTGGTGCTCTGGACGGCAGCCAGCTCTGGCGCGATGGATGGCAGTACTCCTGGCCCTAGTTCTGGCCATTTAGCTGCACTCCCAGCCTTGGTGCTCAGGGCAGCCATCCCTGGTGCTCTGAGTGGCACGGCCCCCAGTACAAGCCACCCTTACTCCTTGCAGCAGGCAGTCCAGCCAGCTGGAGCCAGCCAAGACGGAGCGAGAGCACAGGGAACTGCAGGGGGCAGAGGAGGGCCTGGCCTGGAGGTGAAGGGTGGGAGGGCTACGCTGGGCTATTTGGGAAGGTACGGCCTACCCTTGCGTACAGTACCTGTCACCCATGCCTCCATGAACTTATCTAATTTTTGTTAAGCCTGATTTAGTCTTGGCCTTCAGGACATTCCCTAGGAGAGTTCTACAGATTGACCCTGCATTGTGTGAAGAAGTCCTGTCCTTCCTTTCGTTTGCTTTAAACCTGCTGCCTATTAATTTCATTTGATGATTCCTAGTTGTATTATAAGGAGTAAATAACACATCCTTATTCACTTTCTCCACACCAGTTGAGATTATATAGATCTCTATTGCACCTTCCCTTAAACATCTCTTTTCCAAGCTGAACGGTCACAATCTTTTTAATCTCTTTTTAACCTCATCTGAAAGTTGTTCCAAACCCCTAATCATTTCTGTTGCCTGTCTCTGTACCTTTTCCAGCTCCAATATATAGGGTGACCATACATCCTCTTTAGTCAGGACAGTCCCTTTTTCAAGCCCTCTCCCAGCTGTCCTTTTTTTTTTTTTTTTTTTGGCAAAACTGAGTATCTGTCCCACTTGACAAATGCATTGATTTTTTTAAAAAAAAAAGGGGGGGGCAGGGAGCTACTAACTAGTGGTGCATGGAGACATATGCAGGGGAAGGGAGTGGGAATAGCAATGCCAGCCCCCATGCTGGAGGAAGGGCTCAGGTCTGGCTAGCCCTGTGTGGATGGATGGCAGGGGGCAGGCCATCTCGACTGCAGGAGGAAAGGGAGGCCTCAGGTTAGATCTGTGCAGGTAGGAGGCAGAGGATATTGGATCAGCCCCACATAGGGAGGAGGGCTTTGGCCTGGCCCCTGGGGTGTCCCATTTTCTCTTTGGGAAAATATGATCACCCTATCTATATATCTGTACATCTGTCTATATACACACACAGAGAAAGAGAGAGCGATGGGGTGATCAGATTTTCATATAGTATTTGAGATATGGGTGTATCATGGATTTATATAGAGTTAATGATATTTTCTGTCTTATCTACCCCTTTCCTAATGATTCCTAATATTCTGTTAACTTTTTTGAGTGCTGCTGCAGATGGAGCAAGTGCTTTCAGAGAATTAGAATCAGGCCTTGAACATTATTTTGCATGTCTGGCCATTTGGAATTTGCCTGGTACATTTGTTGCCCTGTAACACTGGCCACTGCTGAAGCCCCTGGCTCCAATTTTCCAGACTGGCTCATAATAAAAGGCTTTCAGGTGGTCATTGGAGGACTTGCTTTGTTACTGCCATGACAGGGACATCCCCAGGAGCACCACTGCTGGCAATGTGTGGCTGCTGAGCCTTCACCATGGGGACTGTCTGTAACCTTTCCTTCAGTATGTAAATATTGTTGTTTAAAAACATACAGACCCAGTAAAACCCAGCAGAACACAGAACTCGTGATTATTTCAAATCACTATCTCTTCTATAAAACTCAGCCTGCACCACAATGTTAGCACTGCCTCTGAACTAATCCTTGACTCTACTATTGCTTTATTTAGCTTGCTTTTAAACTCAATCTGTATGCACCCCGTTGCAGTCATGGTGGATCCTTACATTGTTATATTTGTAACCACAACTCAAGTCAGGTTTCTGGGACGAGGAGAGAAAATTGAATTTCTGAATCAAAAAAGAGGAGACTCCCGCTTAATCGTACACAACTATTAAAGGTCGGGTAAGAGTGTACAATATCTTGCATATATTTTGAACAGATTTTGCTTTTCTTTTAAAAACACATGTTTTCAGTTTGCCTTCAGAACAATACCTTTTTCTTTTGGACAATGTATAGTGTGACTCTCTGTCATAAATCCCAAAATGCAGCATTGTAACTGCCTGTTTTCACTTTGAGCATATCTTGGTGTGATTTGTCATGTGCAGATTGAACCAAGCACTTGATGGATTCAGTCTACGCTGCTATTACAATTAATAACATCCTGCATCCTTGGCTTGCTGCTCTAGTTGTATAGCAAATAAGGAAATGGAGTTAGGGCCAAGTCCTGCAAGATGCGGAACACCATCAACTGCCACTGAAATCAGTGGGAATTGTGGGTGCTCAGCACCCAGGAGTGGGCCCACAATGATTCAGAAAACTCATCATGAAAATTATTGGTAAGATCATAACACTTGGACTTCATGAGAAATTCTGGAGTCATGTAAACACATGAGACTCTCCACTTTTTCTCTTTAAAGACCAGTTTCTGCCCTTCATGGCTGCAGAGAAGTTGAAAATGTGACTCTTGAATGCAAATGAAATGAACACAAAGTGAATTATCTTTGAAAATCTCATAATTTTCTAAGCCATCTCCTGATTTTGGAGGTCTTGAACAGATGGGTGGTACTGTGGAGATGGCAGGCATGGAAATACTCATTTGGATTCTTCACTATTCAGGGATTGTGTCTGTTTGCATTGCACTCCTGAAGTGGATGGGAAAAATATATAGGATAGGGGTGGCCAACCCGCGGCTCGCGAGCCACAAAAAAAAAATTGCAGCTCCTGACGGAACTGAGATGGAACCCGGAACTGCTGAGGTCAGCCGCTCTCACGACTGGGTCGCTCTGAGCCACATGCGTGCTCATGGTCCACGCCGTTCCACTCAGGGCCTCCAGCGCACCACGTCATATCCTGCATGTGCAGGCCGGGTCGCACACAGTGTCCCAACCTGCACATGCTAGCAGCTGGCTGCTGAGCACAGGCAGTGGCAGCGGCTCCAGGTGCAGTGGCGGCGCCAGTGGCGGCTCTGGGACCCGGGCATAAGGTTAATAGGGGAGGGAGATTGGGTTAGAGCGGGGAGGGGAGGTGTCTGGCTCTGGGGAAGGGGAAGACAGGGGGGTTAAAGGGGGTGTGCATGGCATGCCAGCCGCTTAGCACACGTGCCCCAGTGCCTGGAGGGAGACGCACGGATGTAGCGGCGGCAGCTCCGGGACCCAAGAATTAGATTAGAGCGAGGGGGGGGGGGGGGGGAGGGGGAGGGTGTGCCTAGCTCTAGTCTGGGGGAGGAGAGGGGAAGGGAAGGGAGGGGGATTGGGTTCAGGGTGTGTGTGCATGGCGTCCCAGCCAGCATGTCTCAAGGCTGGCCAGCCACTTAGCACACGCACCCCAGTGCCTGGAGGGAGACACCAGGGACCCAAGAATTAGGTGGGAGCGGGGGGAGGGGGATTGGTATAGAGGGGAGCTGGTGCCTGGCTCGGGGGGGGGAAGGGATTGGGTTGGGAGGGATGTGCCTGGCTTTCGGAAGGGGGGGGATTGGGTTAGAGTGGGTGTGTGTGTGTGCCTGGCTCTGGGGAAGGGGAGGGGGGGATTGGGTTAGAGCAGGGAGGTACCTGGGGGAGGGGAGGGGAAGAGCAGCCAGGACACTTCCTGAGACCCAGGATCCCCAGGTACTGGCCCCAGCTGTCTCTGTCTCCTCCTCCTGGCCAGACCCCCACACACAAACACCCTGCCCCAGCACCCTGTCCCCTGCCCCCATCAGCACAGTTGGGGCCACATTAGTGAGGCTTGGGGGGGGTTGGAGCGGTTTTTTTTTTTTTTTTTGCATCTCACTTGTGTGGCCCCAACTAACTTTTCTGTGGGACAGTGACCCCTGACTCCAAACAGGTTCCCCGCCCCTCTCATAAATAAAGACAATGCTGAAACATTTTGTGTTTGACATAATATTTTATTTAAAAATGAAGCCTAGCCAACAACCTCCCAATTGGGGCCAACCCCCCATCTGGCCGCAGCATCATAACACTCTTGCATCCTTCCCAGACCCCAAGCCTGAGCCTATCATACACTGGAACCCCCTGTCCTGAGCCTCTCACATCCCCGAACCTCTGCACCCCCAAATCTCCAGTCTTCTACCACAACACTCCTGCACTATCCACACACTGCAAATCTGTGTCCTGAGCCCATCGAATTCCCAGCCTCCCTGCCCTGAGCCCCTCATGCACCCCAGCCCAAACTCCTGCACCTTCACAGCCACAAGCCTGCGACTTGCTCAGCACCCCAACCCTCCACTGACCTCAACACTCTCCAGCCTTGAGCCCCCTCCCTGAGCCAGCATCCTCTTCTCTACTTCCTCCTGCACCCAGATTCCCTCCCAGAACTTGCACCTCTCACCCCTTCCCAGTGTTTTTTCTGTGAGCCACAGTAGCAGTGGAGACAGTGTGAAGAGCCGGGGCAAAGTTGTTGAGCCAAAAAGAAAAAAAGGCAGGGCCGTGAAAGACCTGGGAAAAGTTGTTAACCCTCACCCAAAAAAAAGCAAAAAAAGCAAAAAGCCGTGCCCTGGGATGGATGTACCAGCACCTATTTTCCCCCCGCGTGGTGCTTTTGTTGAGCAAAAAAATAAAAACCAAACAAACTTTGCCCCGGCTCTTCATGCTGTCTCCGCTGTTATTATGGCTCTTCGTCTGGAACATGTTGGCCACCCCGATATAGGATCACTAGGAAACATCCCCTGGGAACTGTGGTTTGTGCTTTTCCCCACAGTAAAATACTTAGGAATTGCTGCATGGAAGTGGTCTCAGAACAACTAGAGGGATGGTCTCTCTCTATATATATGAACTGTAGGTGAAAAGATACACTATGAAAAAGGATATACATATCTGATACGGACAGAAGGGGCCAATTGCATCACTATTAAAGCAGAATGCCCTATTGATTTCAAGGGGATTGAAATTTTGAAAGACATACAGCTAATGAGATGATGGGTGAGGTGTAAGTTCACTGAAGGATGGACAGATATGACCCTTTGTGAGGGGGAGCTGCCATTATTCTGTCTGAATGGAACTGGAGAAAGTAGCAGTATTTTGGTCATGCAACTGGTTTGCACTTGTGTTGTGTTTTTACATTCAAAGTTACCTAGGAAAAGGAAATACTGGGAGGAAAAATGCCAGTGAAAGACTGATGTTCAAAACAGGCAGTAAGTAAATGCGTGTAAATATCCAGATCTCCATGCTCAGTGTTCTGTCCCACAGGTTAAGTCATGTTTGCCTATATTGATCAGCAAATCCACATAGCTCATGGCTAATGGCCTTTAATCAGCTTGCATTACAGGCAGCCTTTGGAGAGAATAAAGTTGTTCTGCATTTTCAGAGATCATAGGAGCACTGGGGTATGTTTGGTTTGCAAAGGCTATTAATGAACCATCTCATGTCTTTCATAACACAGATTGTGGATATAAAGAGAATAAGACATCCTGGGGCTTCAGGTAAGTGGTGGTGGCAGCAAAGCCATCTGGCTTATTGAGAAATCTATTTTCCCTGGATAGGAGGGCGTATTTTGTTTCTCTTCCCCACTGCTATCCACAAAGGTCCGCAGCATGTTGCCTGCCAGTGCTGCTTGGGGTTGACATTTCTGCTCAGTGGAGCAGCAAGCAAATGGTGATTAGGTTCTGCAGCAAATCTCCTGCACTAAAGGACTGATTCAACAAGATGTTGAGCATCCTGTGGCCAGTGCTGAGTTCTCAGGACATTCAGCACCTCTGTCAGGGCTTAGAATTTGTGGTAACTAGCCTGGGTTACCACAGTCACCATAGTGGTCTTATCTATTGATTAGCTTGCTTACTAGCTCTTCCCAATCTCCAGTAAGTAACACACCCACATAAGACATGTCTTTCAAAATATACATGTAATTGTTCTGAAACATGGCAGTATCTCTCTTGAAATGCATTTGGCTGAGTGGATGAGATGTTGCCCTCTGGTGACTGCTTGAAGGAGAGATTAAGGACTGAGTTACCAGAGGTCCTCCATTCCTGTAGGTTTTATGCCTCTTGCTGCTCCATGGTTAGCTATGACACTCCTCGTATTAATGGTGTGCAATGTTTCCCGCGTGAGCCATACAGCATGCATCTTCTCTTGTTCCCACACAGTACACCAACACATGCAGCTGTTACATTTTAGGTTAGCTAATATAGCTGTTGAAGTTCATCTATTACAGTAGCTGATCCTTTTCTGTTTTGTTTTAACCTAAAGGAAGACTTTAAAAAAATAACCAATGCAAATCTGATAATTTTAAGAATGTTGTGGAAGAAAATATTGTCCTCACTCTGCGTTTGTAAGCAACAAGTAGCCAGAGGCAGCTTTATTACGAGCTGCAGCAAAGGAAAAACTCATTCGGACGGGGGGGGGAAGCCCCCCCCGAGGCAGATCTTCGAATACAAGCAATTATGAAGCAGTTTATATACTGTCCATTAGATATAATAACAATAACAATTAGTCTCCTTCCCATTACAAACACCAATGGCTAACTGTTATTTTAGTTCCACCCAGATGCTCCTTATCTCTGACCCTGCCAGAGTCAGCATTCTATCCTTATCTCCGTATGGAGGCGAGAGGCAAAGGCAGCGTCTAATTATAGATCTCGTGTTGTCAGGCCACAGACTTAGCCCGACTCTTGCTCTCTTGTTAACAAGACCAAGATGGCTACACACAAATTCCCTTATTCCCTTTTCCTGCCTCCACAGTCCCCCCTTTTGTGTTTACAGCACAACTACCTTTCTAAACCTTTATTTTCATTAAACATTACATAATTAGTACAAACATAAAAGCTATTTGTATTACTACATCTTTTACAACAACAATCAAATATGAAACCTTTAATAAACAAAAGCAATATAATAATTAATATCCCCAATATAATTCTATGATGGGGCTGTTCTATAATTTTAGTAACATAACACAACATATCATAATTAGTACACCAGAGAGAATGTGCTATGGATTAAATGGGTATTCAGAGATTTCTTTGAACCTCTGGTAAGAGTGAAAGCAGATTTTGGAATCGGTCGGGTACTAAGGTAATCCAATTAAAGGGTATCTGGAACTTAAGGGTTAATTGCATCTCAAAACCAGTTAGGGAGGGCAGTACATGCTGATGGTACCCGTCTGTAAGCACAGAGTCCAGATCAAAGGGAGAAACCCAAACCACTCCCACAAGTTTCTCCTTGACAATATACAATACTTCGTTTCTTTCACCAAGGTCAGTTCTTAATGTCCTTTTGTAGTCAGGAATCTTTGGGCTTTGGCGGTGTCAGAGGAGTGGACTTTTCCTCTTTTTTTTCTTGAAACAGTCGTGGTTCAGCATCATGCAGGGGAGAGGTTACCAGCATACCTGTAATGTTTTGGTTCTTCTGGTATCCAGCAGGTGGGAAAGCAGGACCAGAAGGAGAGAGAGGCTTATCAGCAGTCGGGGTAGGATCATTTCAAGATGGAGGGATCTTTTGCAGTGAGAAACACTGGCCAACAGTCAGTTCTTGGCACTTCACAGTGGTGTTGGTGGTTAGCAAAACTTGGTAAAGGTCTTTCTAGAGTGGTCTTTCGCTGATGGACATAAGAGTCTCTATTCTCTGAGCTAAAAGCCAGCTGGATCCTTTGGAACCAAGGTTATTTCCTAGGAATAAAGCAGACCGTAAAAACAATCCTGCGTGGTTGTTTGGTACTGGCCTTATCAAAGTGAGGCCCTTTGGAATGTGGTTGCCAGGGGAACCAGAGTCACAGTAACTGCTGTAGTGTATGCTTCTCAGGCTGGCCTAATGATTTGAGTTGTCAGTTCTCAGCAAGATACCATGGACTGCCTCAGTTTACTCCTATAGTTCCTTTCTCTTGACTTTGGGGTTCTCTTTAACCCACCAGGTTAAATACAATAGTTTCAGGGTTTTTTTAATTTACCTTGGAAGCACCAGTACTATTATAAATGTTAAAATCAAAACTCCCCACATAATTTGGCAAACACTATTCAAATCCATCCCCAAGATATTTCATCGCCTTACTGGCGCTGCCCATGATTATAGGTTTGACCTCTACTGCCTGGTCGAGTGCCTCAGAGGTAGGTGTTTGGCATGGTCCACGGTGTTTCCCTATCTGTGTGTACCTCAGACGGCCAGCCCCGATATATCTTTGGGCATTGGCCACCAACTCCTCGATCTTTGCCTGCAGGGCCAGTAAACCCTCCTCTTGGTACTTACTTCTGCCGTGCCACTCAGGATCTCATGTTAGGTTACTTATCACTGCCGAAGTGCGATAGAGCCGCATTCCATCAACGGTCAGGATCATCCGGTGAGGGGCTGTTGTGCATACAGATGGATATGTAGAGGGGCAGGATGGAGTGATTTGTCTGGGTAGTCAAACACCAGTAGGTGCTGTTCATTTGGACCAGCTCAATTTTTTTTTTTCTGTGACAACCACATCAAACCTAGGCAGATTCATCATGATGTTAAATGGGCAGGTAAATAAGATTTCCTTATCAAAGTGGGTGCAACAATCCCTGGATACAGGGAGGCTCCCATACCTTCAGAATAAGCAATGCCCTCGACTCTATCTATATGCCCCTGCTTTGGTACAGGCAGGGAGGTTACCATTCTGATCACTGTAAGTGAGGAATCCCCAGAGGGGCCAAAAACAAACGGTTATATTATGGCCTGTCCAGGTGGGCCTTTGGGTCCTCATGGATTCTCTACTTCCCCACTCCCATGGATAGGCACGGGGGAGATGGGGACTCACCACCATAAGGGCTGGGTGGTCAAAGCTATCCTCCAACATTGCTCTTCTAATACCTTTAGTTTAGTTTCATTAATTAGCAATCCAATCAGTCTCTGGTCCAAATATCTGGTTAGGTCTAGTGAAGTGGACACAGAGCTGGACAGATCCTTCAAGCTATCCAGGATCAATCGGTTGGCTTGGCTGGTGTCTAGGCCTTCACCGGCACTGGATATTACTGCATCCACCAGCCTGGATTCTATACAATTTCTGGGCTAGGACATAAGTGTTGCTGACAGAGTTTCCAGGCCCAAACCAATCTGCAATGGTATCTGCTAAGCCCCATTGCCGAATTAGGCGTTTACCAATTTGATTAGCCAATCTGGTAATATTAGAGCATTGCTGGTTTATACCTTTTAGGGCAATGCGGATCTCAACCTTATAAGTGCGGAACACCACTGAGGTGAGGACTGGCAACACTGGTCCTTTCATTACCAGTCCGGGTTCTGGGACAGGGATCTGCTCGGGGCATGATGTACATTTGGGAGGTTCTATTTTGTCCTTGAGGACCTGGCTGATAATACCCAAATGAGGGCAAGTTAGCAATGGCCATTGGTTAACAAATAATAGCCAAGCCTCAGGGGTTACCTTTGTTTAGGCTTTAAGTGGTAAGCCCCAGTGGGAGTCAGTAGGTCCAACTTCAGTGGCCTGATGTTAGTGTTTAGCTTCTTTCCCACAATATTCCATACAAACTTTAACTCAGAGGACTGTGTATAATTTGCCCTCGTAGTGTTCGTGTTGTTATAATAAACAAAATAATTATGTGTGCATGAGGGGCGGCCCAAGGCCATGTATTCCCCATCGCTATTAATGTATATTTGTTCTATGTATGTGACTTGAAGTCTGGTTTCATTGACTGGAATCACTGGTTTCTCATGGGACCAAGCATGGTTCACAGATGTTTAATTGTTAACCCATGCAATTCCATAATTCTTGAGGCCTTTTAAGGCATCAGGCACCAATGAGTAGCAGGGCAAGTAGCTGTTATTGCAATGGTGAGGTTACTAGTTTCCTCATTGTGGGCATCTTTACTTAAATATGCTGATGTCCCACTTGCCCGTGTTATTTCTTACGGATTTCTTATTATCTCTGGCCAAACCACTTTATGGTTCGTGTGCAAATTTGCAGAAGCTAAATATTTCATTTGTGTGGCCATTAAAGCAAAACCAATCTGGTGGGGAAGGGGGCTGGGACCCCAGTCCCAGTCCTTCTGTTCACGTGGCACACTTCTTGCTTCCTTCCAGTTTCTTTTTGTTCACCTGTGGAGATATTGTTAACATTCTCCTAGCTTAAACAATTACTACACTATTATCCTTTCACTAAACGTTATAGTCACCAATTGACTAAGTTTAGAGTTGCCAATTGATTGGGCCCAATTATTAATTTTGTTGGTTTAAATTCATGCTTCTGCTTTACTCAAATTATCCTTTCATTAAAAAAACAATTTTCTATACACAACAATATTTGCAATACGTATTACAATTAAGACACACAAGACAAACTTGGACAGAACACAAACTTATTATGTCATGACACAGAACCATGGTTTTGTTGTTGTTGTTGTTGTTTTCTTCAGCTGGCACCAGCGCTTTCTGATGATCTGAAAGACAAGAAAACATTTCTACCCCTGTTGGGGTGGTACATTATAACTTAAAATACTTTCCTTTTACAGGTGTTCTTTGTTAATTTGATCAGCTGTTGTTACCCAATGATATGCTTTTATTTTGTAAATCAGCTTCAGAGGGTTTGAGTGGATTACTTCATTGTTCAATTATTAAGTTAAAGGTGGCATGCCTCGATTTCCCTCTTGTACCACAGATCAGGCTTAATGTGTGAAGCTATAATGCTTTTCCTTAGCACAAGGTGTTGGCCAGTTACTGTTCCAGCAAACAAAAAGCTTTTCTAGTCCTGAAAAGAATCATCCTGTAATCATTCAATGTTACAGGCTCACTCAAGGGGGTGGGACAGCAGGCCCTACACCCCTCCTGAGCAGACAAGCAGTCTGCACCCACACACAACCTTGGATCTGAAAGCAAGCCAACAGTGTTATCAACTCAGCCTTGAGTATTCCTGAGGAAAGCAGGAGTGCGGATTTCAAAATAACCAGCCCCTTATTTTGAAATAACAGGCTTGGTAGTGTGGACACTTTCTAAATAAGGGAGGTTATTTCAAATAGCTCCCTAGTGTAGAAAAGTGCTTTGTCGGAGACTCATGTGCACACCTAGATCCCCTTCCTGACACCTGTATGAGACCATATATCTGCAATAGCTTGAAGCAATGTGTTTTTTGGCTGCTGGCGTATTCTATCTTGTTTCTTACACACAGCTTCCATTGCTATATGGAATATCCCACAGAGATCTAGGGGCCTTCATCAAGAACACTCTTGTACCAGCATACTATACTGTTGATTGCCTTTTTAAAAACAAACTTCTCCATGAAATTACCTTGGAAGGTGAGGAGGAAACTCCCAAAGTATTTTCAGAGTTGCCTCTTACAACAAAACACATACATGCTTCTTAGATACAGCATCGCAGGCCTGGAGGGGTACTGTTAATACCTTTCTAGAGTTGGTATTTTCTTGGGTTATCTTAGTTGATTTCGAGATAGCCTAAGGCCAAAGAGAGCATGTAGAGAAGCACAAAGCATTGCAGGTTACAGAACAGTGGGGAGAATCCCTTTGCATGTGATCACTGCTAGGCCACAGGAATTCCTGTGATCGGTGCAGACAGCGCTGATGTGCTGTTGTGTTTGATGCTGGGGTGCTGCCATCAAAGGGACTTTTCACTTTAAAACTTTTATTTTTAATTTTTTTAAAGGGTCTATTAAAATAATGTTTCAAAAGTATTAAAATTAAACATTTCAGTCAGCTACAACTTCTTTTTAAAAAATTGATGTTTTCTGTGTGTATGTTTTTGAGATTTTTTTTTAAACTTTCTGTCCTGTTTCAGGATTGGAAAAATCTGTCAAGCTCACAAATTGTCACAGGAAAGGAAAATTGTTTCCCTTTCGGCTTTAGTATGGCAGTCCAGTCTGAATAAGCACCAATGTCTCATTCGTACCAAAGTCACTTACACACACTTAAAGGCCCCTTCGTATTGCCAGAATAGTGTAAGAAGCTCTTAGCATAAGTAAGAAAAACTTGTGCAGATGATGTTTTGGCTTTCTCCTCCAGATTATACATAAGGGCATCAATGCTGGCTGTTGCTGGTGGAAAAAGAAAGATGGGGAGAGGGAAGAGTTCAGTATCACCTACCCCAAATGTTCAAAAATCATAGTTAGGCTCATCAAAAATCCTGAAATTGGCTTTAAAGTCATGAGATTATTAGACTTGGTGTTCTTTTTATTTGCCTTCTGCTTTTTGAGCATTTAGGGTACATTGGGATCACCTTTTTAAAGCTTTTTTCAAAGTCACAAGTGCTAGAAACTTATCTTTTGTTTAAGAATGGAGGCTGAAACCATCACAACCACTTGTCTCCAGGAGCTGGGGCTTTAAGGAAAAAAATAATTACCCTGAGATTCATGACAAAATCAAGAGAGTTGGCAACACTTCAGAATTTGCACTGGTATATTCAGGCCTGTTATGACATAATTTCTGTGTGCTGCACATCTAAACTACACCCCTCTGTTGGCAGAGGGATGTAAATGAAGCAGGGATTTAAATATACCGCACTTCATTTGCATAATCGCATCATGGCGCTGTTTCGAACAAGCGCCATTTCAAAACTGAAACCGCAGTTTAGACGCGGTTTTTTCGACAATGGGGCAAGGAGTACAGGGTCTTTCAAAAAGGCACCCAGTTGTCGAGAAAACTGCGTCTAAACTGCAGTTTCAGTTTTGAAATGGCGCTTGTTTGAAACAGCGCCATGATGCGATTATGCAAATGAAGCGCGGGATATTTAAATTCCCCGCTTCGTTTGCACTTTCAAAGTGCTTCATCTACATTCCTCTGCCGACAGAGGGGTGTAGTTTAGACATAGCCTGTGCTCTATCAGGTCTGCATAGACTGGCAGCCATTTTGTGCTCAGTTTAAAGGACGCTCATGCATACTCACTGCTGAGGATGTTACTTTTGTCCTTCCTTATTTTGCAGCTCTCTTAATCAGAGGAGTGAATGAGTTGTAAAGTGGTTTGGTTTTTGTCTTCTCTTTGTTTATGGAGAGACATGCAATATCAGAGCGCTGATGTGACCAATTTGCTCTCTGCTGTCACTTTTTTCAGTTCATAGGTGCAGCTCACTGCAAGAAATGCTCTGCTCTCAAGGCTGGTATATTTGCTGGCTTTGTATTTCTCATTGCTTTTTAGCCAACATCACTGGACAGATCAGATTTCTGTACAAGTCCTCTTAGCAGGTACATTGTGGGTTTGGAAAGCTGTAATTTGTACCCTGTACGCTTATTCCATTTTCAAGGGGCTTTCTAGTGCAGCTACATCAATGGCTGGACACACATGACTGAAATTGGGGCTATTAATCCCCTGTATAAAAAAAGTCACGATCAAAATTATGTAATGATCTTGTTTAGAGCTTGAGCATGTGAGGGGCTGAGCACTTCCTGAATATCCCAGAGCATCCTTGGTTCCATGGGGCTAGGCCTTCACATTTGCACAGTCAGCAAAGGGCAGTTTGCATTAATTCCAGACACACTGATGTCTCTGACCCTTCCTGCAACCAATCTTTTAACATGGCAGAGTGAGGGCTAGATCCACAAAGAGATTTTTGTGCCTCACTGCCACTCTAGGCACCAAGGTCCAGAATTTAGATCCTCAGAGCCCTTTCTCAACTGCCTCCAAACTCTGCAGCCACCTATATTTCTAATTACAGGTTAGTACAATGCCTCCTCAGTCCTGCTGTTACTGAGTTGCTTACCCAGAGGGCAAGTCCCCATCTGCCAGATGGAGAGCAGTGGACTTGAACCTACTTGGAGAGCTCCCTAACCACTGAACTATTTTGCGGTAGATTTTTCTTGGGCTGTCCCCTTAAAGCTGTTCCAGTTTGAGTAAAATGCTTAAGTCTTGGCGTTAAGGAGACAGTGACTCAATAGTGGCGATCCTAACATTCAGGGCATCTTCAAGGGAGCCGTGGATTCCAATCCGTATTTAAGTAAAAAATACGAAGTGGAACAGCTTAGATAGGAGATGCTCTCTAGACCAGTACATTCATCTGGGAGATCTGGATTCAAATCCTTGCATCACATCAGGCAGAAGGAAGATTTTAACCCTGTTTTCCTACTTTCTGTGTAAGTGTTTTAACCTCTGAGTTGGTGGGTGTAAGAGATAGCAGAACTCCACTAGGTACCTCTTCAGCTTTCCTTGAGGAAAGGCAGACTTGGCTTTGGCTCTTAACTACAAGAGAGGGTTCACTGATGTGATTGGAAGGAGGTGCCTCCCTCCAGCCCAGAGTTAAGGATCTAATTTCCTGAGCAGACTGAGGCTCCGGTTTAGGCATTTCTTATTGGCTCACTTAAGCGGCTCCCTTCTCAGAGCCCTGGCTTTTGTGCCTACCCGTCCCCATGCGTTGTATAGGGAACCGGAGCACCTAATTCTGGGGCTTATGAATTGCATTAGGCAGCAGGACAGGTAAAGGTTATGCACTGCAATGTGGAGCCTAAATCATCTGGCTGAGCCCTGAATGTTTTCATGATAACATATCCTGGAGTAGGTGCTTCTCTTCTTCGGGTGCAATGCAGAACTTGTGTGTATCTATGAACTTGGCTAATGCTTCAGGGCTGTGAAACAAAGAGCTAATAACTGCCTGTCTTCAGATGTATTTAAAGCAAACACTCTTCCCCCCCTACTGGCTCTGAATTGACTAATGTGAGGCTGTTTGCCTCTGAAAAACAACAATAGAAGAGAAGAGTGCTGAGTCCCAGCAGGGTGGCTTTGCCAGCTGCTCCTTCTGATACACATACATCAGAACTGGTCTCTGCAAAATTTCCTGGCCCGTAGGGATTACAGGCAGGAAGCAATCTGGCAGACTTCATGTTTAGTGGGAACCAATGTCTTGGAGCTGCTGAACCAGTTAATTGCCAATAAGTAGAAACCACATGTAAATAATTATGGGGACCCAAAAACTGTGCCTTTCTCTATGAAGGAAAAGAATTAGCAGACAGGCAACTCCCTAGGGCAGGTCTATAAAGCAGGCGATCTTGTTAATACATGAAGAATGATCTTAATGTGAAATGACAATAAAAACCCTTAGAGGAGTTCTAGCCCCTAAAGGAGTTTTGCATGAGGTCCAATCCTGTTTCCACTTGGAATTTTGTCATTGGCTTTAGTGAAAGATTGGTCAGATTTTATGCTGGAAATGTTCTCTATGGCCATATTTACATACCATATGAGCCTAGAATTTCTTTGTGTTTAAATGGACAAGAATGTCCGGTCAAAGTTGCTTGTGGGTTGAATAACTGTGACCTTGCTTGCTCCAGTGGGCTAGTTGACTCCCTTTAGTGGTTAGCAGAGAACCTTTGGCAGCTGCCTTCCAGGAAGAATCAAGACTTTAAAAATATTTTGTTTCCTCTTCCTATTATGGTGGTGATCATTGGTTTTCACTGTTGATGTGGGATAAATCATATTTTAAGGAAAGGATGTTGATTTGATAGAGCTATGTGAACAACAAATTGTGAGTGTGTGTGAGAGAGACTTTCTAGTTTCATTTTGCTGTGTCTTTGTACTCATGTTCTCTAGGATTAGTAATTTGAAGTGAAAACAAATGAAGTTGCAATATTTTTGTGAGTTTTTGCAGTGGAAACTTTTTCACTTTCAAAGTTGGACTTTATTGTCACTAAGTAAACAAAGGAGCCAGGGAGCTAATGACACCACCAATATAGACCAGGGAAGACATGAGAGGTAAAATCTTGGCCTTACAGAAGTCAATGGGAATTTTGCTATGGACTTAAAGCTCCTGGATTTCACTCTAGGGCCATGTTGGCACACAAATATAACAATTAGTTAAAGTAGCACAGCCTCCCCTAGTGTGGACACAGTTATACTGGCATAAATGTGCTAGTATAACTAGGCCCATAGGGAAGGGGAAGGAGCTATGCCAGTATGGGGTTCCTTTATACTGGTTGGTAGAACAGCATTCACACTAAGGGTTGTATTGGTATAACCATATTGGCTTAAAAATCACACAGCTAACTGAAATAGTGGTGTTATCTGTTCAAAACCTGTGTGTATGGTCCTGGATGTATGAGGATAAACAGATTGAGCTGGGCGAGGAGAAAGGGAAAGAAGAGAGCATTCAAAGCCAGATGTGAGTTAGCATTGTGCAAATGAGAACATTTTCAAGGCCAGCAAGTGTGGCAAATTCACACCTATTCAAAAGCATTTGGAGATGCATAAAGAATTGCTACTGCAATATGACCCACAGAGAGACAACATTCCTAGTGGTTTAGCATTTGTATTAATAACATATATCACCAGACGCCTTTGTTCCTTTATCCTTTGGAAGGTCAAATTCAAATGCTAACAATACATAGAGGTTTTATGGGAACTTCAACAGGATTCAGCCAAGCAGAGATACTGTTATAATTGTTAAAGCAAGTTCAGCATTGTTTTGTCAAGGCTGAGGGTATGTCTACACTATGGAGTTTTGTCAAGGAAAGTAATGTTGACACTCAGAAGTTGCCCCTCAAAAAGTCATCAAAGCATATTTACACTTGATCCCTCTGTCAACAGATTGTATCCACATCTGTCAACTGGGGATCTTAGCAGGAGCAATGCACTGTGGGTATGTATCCCACAGTACCTGGTGACACCATCCGTCACAAGATGTTGTGGGACCTTGGAACAGAGCACAGGGCATCTTGGGACAGTGCAAAATGTCTTGTCAGGTACCACTTTGTTCAGGGCCTTCTGGCATCCTTTTGCACCCTTTTTTCCAACTGCCATTCTCTGCTGCATCTGCAGTGAGAAAGAATGGATCATGTAGTTTTCTCCCACCTGCTCTGTTGACTGTTGTGAGGACCTTGCAGCAGAGATCATCGTGAAGCTACTGACAGAGGAAAAAAAAATCAGAGGAGCCTTGACAGTGTTCACAATATGGACAGTGGCAACTTGTTGTTGCATTTAGCACTCATAATGCAGCTGTATAGGGTAGAGCGGCACTTTTGAACTAAGGAAACCAGCACTGAGTGGTGGGATGGCAACATCTCATGCAGATGTGGGATAAAGACCAGTGACTGCAGAACTTTAGCATGTGTAAAGTAACCTCCCTGGAGCTGTGTGCTGAGCTGGACCCTGAACTGTGGCACAAGGACACAAAAATGAGAGCTATTCTCTCGGTGAAGAAGCATCTTGTGTTGCTGTTTGGAAGCTGGTGACTCCCGATTGCAACCGGTCAGTTGCAAATCAACTTAGCGTGGGAAAGTCAACCACTGGTTCTGTCGAGCTGCAAGTGTGAAATAAATCATTCTGCTAGGGAGTATGGCAACTCTGGGAAATGTGCATGACTTGGTGGCTGGCTTTTCGGACATGGGATTTCCCAGCTCCGGAGGGGTGGGGGAATAGATGGCACAAAGGGTATGTCTAGACTACATGCCTCTGCTGGCAGAGGCATGTAAATTAGACTACCCGACATAGTCAATGAAGCAGGGATTTAAATATTCCCCGCTTCATTAAAATAAAAATGGCCGCTGCACTGTGCCGGCTCAGCTGATCGTTGGTACAATGCAGCAGTCAAGATGAGGATCGGTCGACAAGGAAAGCCTTTGCCGACCGATCCCTTATGCCTCGTGAAATGAGGTTTACAGGCTTGGTCGGCAAAGGCTTTCCTCGTCGACCGATCCGTGTCTTGACTGCCACGTTGTGCCAACGATCAGCTGAGCCGGCACAGCGCGGTGGCCATTTTTATTTTAATGAAGCAGGGGATATTTAAATCCCAGCTTCATTGACTATGTCGGGTAGTCTAATTTACATGCCTTTGCCGGCAGAGGCATGTAGTCTAGACATACCCAAATATACCAATTTTAGCATCAGCACACCTTGCCAATGAGTATATCAACAGGAAGTGATATTTCTCAGTGATGCTGCAGATGCTTGTGGATCATAGGGATTTAGTGTGCAGTAGGTGGTTTGGACTCTTGGAGGGAATTTGGATACAGGAGAGGGCTCAGGGCTGGGGCAGGGAGTTTGGCGTGCAGAAGGAGGTGCAGGGTGCTGGCTCAGGGCTGGGGCAGGAGGTTGGGGGGTGGGTGGGTGGCCAGGTGGTGTTTATCTTAGGTGGCTCCTAGCCAGTGGCACAGCACGGCCAGAGCAGGCTCCCTGACTGTCCTGGCCTTAAGCGACTTGTGGAAGTGGCCAGCACAAACCTCTGGCCCTGTGGGGAGGCCCTGCGGGCTCGGCCCTGGGGAGATAGAGCCAGATTCTGGGAGACTCCCAATGACACCAGAAAGGTTGGCAGCCCTACTATCTGAGGTATAAAAATGAATCATTGCAATTTTTCTTTGAAGCTTCTTTGTGCAAGTCTTTAATTTTATGATGCTTTTGGCTTTCAGTTCTGTATTCAGGGCCTTTTGCTGACCCATTGCACTAAAAGGCTGGAAAATTTTTCCAATAGGGCTGCGAAAGAACTGCCTGGCTACACCAGCTCTATACCACCTCTGTCTGCCCTCATGCCCACCTCAGCAAACAGGGCATGTCAGGAGAGGAAAGGAATACAGCTAGAGTGCATACTGCATAATGTGTCTCTGGCTGCTGTTTCAAGCTAGTTTAATCAGAGCAATCTTGAGGCTACAGCTGTTTAATTTAAAGTGTGATTTTTTTTAACTGA
The DNA here is from genome assembly GCA_032595735.1 of Pelochelys cantorii. Lineage (NCBI taxonomy): Eukaryota > Metazoa > Chordata > Testudines > Trionychidae > Pelochelys > Pelochelys cantorii. The sequence goes on along the minus strand of CM064329.1, from coordinate 70,365,728 downwards.
TTTAGCTGAACCCAGTAAAAAGGCATCATGGACATGTTTGTTTTGGTAAAACCAAATTTATTTCAGTTGAACAAAATTAACTTAAGCTGAACATCAAAAAAGTGGTTCTTAAATGAAATTACAGTGTCCACACAGTGGTTTGCATCTGTTTACAACATCTGTTTAGTTAAAGCAGTGTGACTTCTGCATGTAAAAAAGGGCAAACTGGGGGCTGACTTGATCCAGGCAGTTGTGTGAGCCTATAGTTGCCTGCCCAGAGCAGAGCTTTGCTGCAGCTTACTCAGTTTTTGTCTTGGCTTTTTTCCATCCCCTTCTCTCAAATCTCTCTTGTCTCTTTCTGTCCTTGTCCCTGGAAGTGTACTCCACTGGCAATTCTTTCTAATGATTGTGGAGCTGTGAAAATTACTTTTGATTCAGCAATGGGCAAAAGATAATAAGGTGCTGTGATTCAGCAGAGCTGCTGAAGTTCATTAATGTGCCTCTCGCTTGTTATCTCACTCATTTCGGTGCTTTTCTTGGAAGGCGGCTCTTATGATTGCTGTACCCTTTGCTTTCAAAGGAGCAAACAGTCAACCAGACAGTTACTCTGACTAGCTCTCCTGCAATACCTTAAACAAGCCAAATTCCTTTTGAAAGTGAACGCGACGCTTATTAAAACCTGTGATTCCTCGTGACCGCAGGGGGCATCTGGAGTGGGATGGGGGAGATGAAACTCTTTTGCAGAAAGTAACGAAAATACAACTTGCCAGAAATAACTTTGAATAGTTCAAAGTAATTAGTGAATTTCATTTTTTCAAGCCCATTTGGGGCCCAAATGGCCAGTGTGGGTGAGAAGATGAGAGATTTTGCTCATCCTTGAGTGGATTGATGTACATTTAAAATTCATGTAATGACATCCCTATGGGTATGTCTACACTACAGCATTATTTCAAAATATCTTATTTCAAAATAGTTAATTTGAAATAAGTTATTTCAAAATAATGTTTCTACACACAAAATGCATTTCGAAATAGTCCACACTGAGTGGATGCTGAATCGCATTTAAGGCTGGCCGGGCATCAGGTCAAGAGTTACTTTATGTGGCTGCTGCCTGAGGCTATCTGAGGCCTGTGCTTAAAGGGATCCCCCGCAGACAGCCGGTTCTCAGCTTTCCCTGCTTGCTTGCCTACCTCGATGAGGGACAGCAAAGCATTTTGTCTCTGCGTGCTCTGGTTGCCCTCACTCAGGACACCACACCATTCTGCAGCATGGAACCAGAGCTGCCCCTGGGCACTCTGGTGCTTCTCGTGGATGCGTTGCTGCAAGCCTGGTTGCGCTTTCTGCAGGCTGCCATCCAGGAGGTCCATCGGGGGGCTGTCAGTATCCAGGAGGCCCTGCGGGACAGCTTCCACTCTGAGGAGCACTGAGAGCCTCCCTGGTCTGCCCCACTGGGGGCTTGTGCCTCATTCCTCCCTCATGTCCTTCCACTTACCCCTCCCTAACCTCTCTTCCTGATGTCAAATAAAATACATGTATTTCCATAAACACAAACTCTCTTTATTTAACAAAACTGGTGTGGGGGGGGAATGAAACTCTGGTGAGACTGGGGAAAGGAGGTGGGAGAGAGGAGAAGAGAGGGTGGGAAAGGGGAGAGGAAAACTTGGGAGGAGGGAGCTGGAAGGGGGAACCAAGGGGAAGAAGGGGGAGGGGAAGCTCAGGGCTCAGGGTTGGGGGTCTTGCTGGACCAACTTGATTTTCATGCAAACCTGCTCCTGGGTTCACATGTGGCCTTTGGTGGCCAGGCTGGCAGCTATCCTGCCATACACGGCCGTGTTCCTCCGTCTAGTGCAGAGATCATGGATGTTGGGGGCATCCCCCCCAAACCTGAATAAGGTCCATGATCTCCACCTTAGACCAGGAAGGCTCCCGCCTTCTCCGGGCCCTGTCAGACTCCTGGGAGCTGGCAGACTGCTCCTGGGGAGCAGTGGAGGGCTGGCTGCCAGTGGCTTGTGGCTCATGTTTTGGGGCCACTGGGTCAGGTGCAGTGACTGCTGGCTCTGGGCTGGCAGGCTTGGAGCTGGCACAGGCACTGTGGCCAGAGTCAACCCCTTTAAGGGTTCTGGGGAGGGGGGAGGGAGAGGAGTGTTCTTGGTTGAGGCTGGAGTGGCCACCAGGGCACCCTGGGAAGGCTGGAGGCCCCTATTTCGATATAAGTGTCTACACAGCACTTATTTCGAAACAGCTATTTTGAACTTGACGTTATTCCTTGTGGAATGAGGTTTACCAAATTCGAAATAAGTGCTCCACTATTTCAAATTAATTTCGAAATAGAGGTTTGGCTGTGTAGATGCTAGGAAAGTTATTTAGAAATAACGGCTGTTATTTCGAAATAACTTTGATGTGTAGACATACCCTATGTACTATAGGGGTGGATGCTTTAGAGAGAAATTTTGTAACAGGTATTGCTGAACAAGTCTGCCTGGCAGGATTGCTCTAAGTACCTGTAACCCAAGAATCTCTTCTGGCAGATGGCACAGGGTTTTACAGGGATCCTTGTGTGCAAGATGGAGGCTCACAGATGGAAGCAGGAGGGTGAAAGAGGCAGTTGCCCCAGGGCCCAGCAATTCAAAGGGGCCAGGGCTCCCAGCAGCTACCACTGCTACTGTGGTAGCAGCCTCAGCCAAAGCTCCTTTAATTGCCACCACAGAGCTGCTCTGCGTGCTCTGGTCAGCTCTGAAGGCTGGGAGTGGTGCAGCGCCACACTCTGGGAGGTGCTGAGAGCTGGCTGCCCTACCCTTGCCTCTTCTGCACCAGGCCCTGCCCCTTGTGGAGGCACGGAGCTGCCCTCCTCCCCCCCCCCACCCCACACACACCTTGCTAGGGTCCCAACAGAAGCGGTCAGCTCCCCTGGTCAGATATGTGCATAATTGTTCACCAAAGGATGCCATGTATAATCTTTACCAAGAGCCAGAAGCCCACTGGTCACCATAATCCCTGCAAAATGTATAGATGGATAATATTGCCAATGAATAGTCTAGTAGCACCTTAAAGACTAACAAAACATGTACAGTAGATGGTATCCTGAGCTTTCACAGGCAAAAAGTCTATCCTGTTATCTGAAGTAGTGGGTTGCACTCACAAAAGCTCATGATACCATCTATATGTTTTGTTAGTCTTTAAGGTGCTTCTAGACTATTCATAGTTTTTCCAGTTACAGACTAACTTGGCTACTCCTCTGAAGCTTTTGAATATTTCCAATGTTATGAGGCAATACTAAAAATATATTCTTAGGGTCTTAAAGTTAAGGAGATGACATGCCTTGGACATATTTAGTTCAGGCAGGTGGTAACAGACACTTATCTCCCAATCTGGTTGTGTGCCTGTGATGTATTGTATGCCTCACAATGTAGATCTATTTTCATACTGAGCAACAGGCAGAAGAAAAAACTGAAAAATCTACAAGGGAGGAAATTCATAGGCTAAAACAAACAGGAAATGTCCAGTTTATAACTAAAGACACGGGATTGGTAGGGTATATGTGAGGGTACAAAGAAATACATGGGATCCTTCTCCAAGGAAGTAAGGTAATAGCATTTTTGTCATATGAAAGAGGAGATCACAGTCAGGCTTTTTTAGAGGAAGGTTTTGCAAAGCTTTCTAAAGGTGATGAGACTCTAGATTCACTTGATCTCCCGTGGAAAACTTCTATACCTTGGTGGACAATGTTTTGTCCTGGGCTTTGTGATGGGCATCATCCCAGAGCTGCACGCCTTTCCTGGGGATGCACATATCAGAATAGGGTGTTGGATCAAGACCAGGTCCATCAATTAATTGCTTTGAAAAGTAGGACCAATGGCTTCACTAGCACTGGAAGCTGATTGGGAGCCAGTAGAGGGACATCGGCACAGTCCAGAAGGTGGAGAAGGCAGGCAACAACACTGGGCTATAGACCAGGTCCCAGATCAGTGGTGAGCAACCTGCAGTCCACAGGGGTCTGTGTGTGGCCCACAACACATTTTGTTTACCGTTGCCCATGTGCAGGGTTGCCAGATTCCACTGGTTTCCGTCCGTGTAGGTTTTTTCTTAGTGGTAGGTATTCTAAAGTGACACGTGTATAAAGCAAGGGCATATGAAGTGAGGTGTGTGCTAATTGCACACAACATTGACTGAGAGCTGTGCACCCCCTCTGCATCCCATCAAAGTGCTGTGACGGTTCAGTCGGCACATCCTGCAAATTCTAAGTATGCAAGTGCAGTTACTAAAACAACCCTATTCCAGGAGACCGTCTTGGTTACAAGAGTCTTGCAGCCCACTGAGATGGAGGGCCACTCATGTGGCCCACTCACTAGCCTAGGTTGCCCATTGATGCCCTAGATCATTAAGGGAATCCTAGCCAGTGCTCCTCAGCTGGACACATGGCAGCCACAATCTGGTGTTTGTTTGAATGTGTGATGGTATGATAGTGTAAATAAATGTATCCCATCACCCTGAGATTGGACCCAGAACTACTCTGTCTTTTGGTGGGTTTTTTTTTTAGAAGAGTGACAACCGACACCCTGCTTCACTCATCCTTTTGGTAGCTTCTCTTTGGGGGAGGAGGCCCAAAGTCCAGCTTCCTCTTTCTTGTATTGATGGTGATGAGGCCCAAAGTCTGCTGAAGCCTCCATGCTAGACCCAGTGCCTCTAAGCACCCTGCGTGCCCTGGGATCGCACACTCCTGAACATGAGAGTTGGGTTAAGCAGCTGTTCATGTGCAGCAGAGTTGCTGCCAGAGCTACCACAATGCAAATAAACACAAGATGGGGCTTGAATAACATAGGGAAGCTGCAGGACCAAGTTGCAAGGATGTCAGAAGAGAAATAGGAGGCCCCTCTTGTGACCAGCCCTCCTCCTTCCCTTCCCTATCAAAGGAAGAGGTGGAGGGGCAGCAGGCGGGAGAAGAAGAATGGCCCAGGGGGTACCACACAGGACTGGGTTTCATGGAACCAGGGTTCTGTCCTGACTCTGCTGCTGCCCTGCTTGGTGGCTTCACTTTTATGCCTCAGTTTCCACTCTCTTGTGTCTAGCTTGTCTCCTTCAGTTGTAAGCCTGTCAGGCAGGGACTGTGTCTTGTTATGTATGCCTTTACACAGCCTGTGGTGATGAATCTCTCAGCCTGAGTCAACAGACGTGGGTTTGCGAGGCTTGCTCTAGTGCACTAAAACGATCTGTGTAGACTGCACTTTTAAGTTGTGGCTTGGGCTGAGGGAAGGGGGTGAGCTTCAGATTGCTGTCTGCCCAGCTATCTTCAGAGCCCTACTGTGAGGCCTGACAGCCTTGTGTCTATCGGCTTGGGCTGGGAGGGTTGCTGCCACATGCTGTGTTCATGTACCCTTAGTGTTCGTATAGTGCCTATGGAGGCTTACTACAAATCTATGAGAACAGCACAACCTGCTATTTATCCTAGGTTCAAGGGACAGGCAAAGAGTTGGCCCGTTTCTTATTTTTACTGAACAGATTGGTCCATTCTCAGTGTCAGTCCAAAGGGCAGCGGAGGAAATTCTGAGTGCTGCCCTGGCAATGACCCCTTGATTTACTTGCAAGAGCACATCAACTCCCATTAATTCCTGGGAGCACCGCTGTGCAGGTGTCTCGGTTTTGTTCTGCTGCTGCTTTTGAACTAAAGCTTTACCATTAATATTCATGCCTGAATTGGGGTTTGAAACTTCCAAGCCATTGCTCTTTGTCTTTGAAGTTACTGTGGTACTGATGCTGGTGATGATGATTGTTAACTGTAATCAGTACACACAGATGCCACGACTCTCTGATTCCAGCTTTCAAAGACCTGTGTCAGTCCAGCTCTTTGGTTTTATCCCCCCGTTTGTTCCTATAGCAACAGAGAGTTACTGATGCCAGCTTTTACCTTTATAATAATACTAATAATAATACAGGCTATATTCATTTCCTGAGATTACTGCCCATCATCCTGCATATTGTGATTCCACTTGTATTTGGCCAACAGGATTATGCTAATCAGTATTCAGTAACATGGGTACAAAAAAAACAAAAAAACAAAATCACTGACTGATGGAGTTTCTAACTACCCATGTGAGCAGGCACTTCAGTTCCCAGAACACATGGGCTAGCATCTCTATGACCAGTGTTCCCTGTAAGCCGAGCACTTGGGCAGCCTCCTATGAGAGATTCAAATGTCACCCAGCTGATTAGCAGAGTACCCACAACCAATGGTATGTGGTTGTGTGTGGTGCACATTTGCATATGCCTCAGTGCATATGACAAAATTTATTCCACACACCAACAGAAAAAATGAGAGGGAACATTGTCCATGACCTCTGTGCAAGTAACTCAAGGGAAAGATTTCACTCCATGGTCAGGCTGATCTCTGACACTCCCGTGGGAGGAGGATGCCTCCGTGTCTAGAATGAACACTGACTGGCTGCCAAGTCCACATAATGGGTTCCAGAGCTTCTAAGACCACAGGAATTGTTTATGTTCTCAGGAGGTATCTTTGTAAGCAGATTGATGTCCATAGTGATCCCTGAGTCCTCATAAATCATCACATAAATATACAGCTATTTTAATGTATGTTTTTGCTTGTTGAGCATACTATATAACAAAACAGATTTCCAATGGTAGATTTTTAAATGAAGTTCAATGTGATGGATTTTTTTAAAATTTCTGTTCTTTAAATGTGTTAGATTGCGCTGACTTCTAGAAACTGAAGCCCTATATTTATCACATGGCCCCTACAACCCAGGGAGCAGCAGTGCAAGATTCCCTGTCAATGTATCTGTCAGTCTGTACATCCCCATCAATATGCCTGAATCTAATCTGGCGGGAGCACTTCTAGGAATGTGAGGGTACATTGGTCTTCAGGCCCATCTCGTCTTTAGCTTCTCTGCACTACTAGACAGTGCCAATTGTGGTTGTGTTTTGTGAAATGTGAACACCTGCCTATTGAGAAATGGGCTGAGAAGCGCCTTGCAGGTCACAAACTAGCTCAAATGTAAAATCCAGCTATAGTAGACTTAAGGTTACCTGTGAATGGCTTCTGTGATCTTGGAACATAACTAAAGAAGGCTGTGTTGAGAACCTGTTCAGGGGAGGTGTGCGTGGGGGGCCTACCTACCTTTGTTCATTTGTCTCAGTAAGAAGTTGTCTTTCCTAATGAGCAGCCGAAACCAAATGAGATCTTGAAATCAGCTCACAGTATGCAAATGAAGATAGGTGTTATGAAAACTTCCCAGGATGCATTAGAATCATAGAACACTAGAACTGGAAGGGAACACGAGAGGTCATTGAGTCCAGTCCCCTGCCCTCATGGCAGGATCCAGTACCCTAGACCATCCCTGATAGATGTCTGTCTAACCTGCTCTTAAATATCTCCAGTGATGGAGATTCCACAACCTTCCTAGGCAACTTATTCCAGTGTTTAACCACCCTGACAGTTAGGAAGTTTTTCCTAATGTCCAACCTAAACCTCCCTTGCTGTAGTTTAAGCCCATTGCTTCTTGTCCTGTTACCAGAGGCCAAGGAGAACAATTTTTCTCCCTTCTCCTTGTGACATCCTTTTAGATACCTGAAAACTGCTATCATGTCCCCCCTCAATCTTCTCTTTTCTAAACTAAACAAGCCCAATTCTTTCAGCCTTCCTTCATAGGTCATGTTCTCTAGATCTTTAATCATTCTTGTTGCTCTTCTTTGCACCTTCTCCAATTTTTCCACATCTTTCTTGAAATGCGGTGCCCAGAACTGGACACAATACACCAACTGAGGCCTAATCAGTGCAGAGCAGAAGAATGACTTCTTGCGTCTTGCTCACAACACTCCTGTTAACAAGCCTGCTACAGCTTTTTCAACATTTTATCATCATGCCGGAATAGTTTCTTTGGCACCACATAAGAGATGGAATCGGAGAGTGGAAAAATCCAGGTGTGTGTGATATGGTCACCTCACCTGAACATGCACAGCATCCCAATTGAGGCCTGATCCTGCAAGGTGCTGAGTGCTTCTCCCAAGTGCAGCATGGCTCTCCAATTTCCAGTGACTACCTCTAAAGTTGATAGGGCACAGCACCTTGCAGGATTAAACTCTTCCTGAGCCATGGACACAACATTATTCTGGGCACTTGGCAACTACACTAGCAGTTTGATAGTTAGCCTCTTAAGCACCATGTGCTTGCTGAAAATTGCCACCTACTGAGTCACTGACATTGTTTTTGGTTCCAAGCCTCCAAGGGGTTGTCGTCATAGACAGCACTGAGTTAAACAAAATAATTGTCCTTATGGAAGCTCCTTTGAAAGTGGGCTTTTAAACCCAGGGGGAGTGAAGGAACAGGATGGAGACAGGAGAATATGTGCAGGCGCTGGAAAAAAAGTGTTTGAAATGCAATGAGAAACCTCAATAAAAAATAAGTACAAATGTGCAGCCTGAAGAGCTCCACAAATCAGGCTTGTGCTAGAAAAGCAAAGCAAATATTTGAACACTGGGATGCTGAGTAAGAGATTGTTAAAAGAATATTTCTGTTTTTAATAAGAAAAACTTAAAACAATGAATAGTCTAGCAGCACCTTAAATACTAACAAAACATGTATATGGTGATATGAGCTTTTGTGGGCACAACCCACTTCTTCAGATGACTGGAGTATTGAAAAGTCCAGATCCAAGAATAAATAAGGGAAGGGGAGGGGGAAAGAAGGGAGAAAATAAAAAAAAATAGTGAATTAGATTGTTCAAGTTACAAGAAGTTGATAAGAACAATTTACACCTCTTTAAGTACCCATTGTTTGATTGGTTAATCAGCGTTTCTCAAACTGTGGGTCGCACAAGCAACTTGGGGGGGGTCATAAGACAGTCTGGTTTTTTGGGGTTTTGGGACCGTCCGGTAAAAAAAATTGAGAAAGTACTGGACATGTGTAATGTCTGGTATTTTCTGGTTTTCCGGCTGGGCACTTGATGGAAGCATGGCGGGGGCGGGGAGAGTGGCTGGGAGGCAGGGTGTGATCAGCGCTGAGAGCCTCTGGTTGTGTGTGACATCTTGGGGAGTAGGGGAAGCCCTGTAGGTGCACCTGAGCGCTGGTCAGGCGCGTAGTGTAGCCGCAGCCAAACTCACTTGCACTTCGCCGGGACTGTGCGCGGGACGGGCAGCGCCCTGGGATCTGCACATGCCCAGGTCAGTCCCGCTACCCGCCGGCTGATTTGTGCTCCCCCCGACCCCCTCCTGGCCGGCTGGTTCTCCCCCACTTCTCCTCACGATCTTCCCCGGCCAGCCCCGCTGCCCCGCCAGCCCTGCTTCTGGTGGCCAGTTCTCCCCTCCTCCTCCCCATGTCCCCCAGCCAGCCCCGCTGCACTCAGCCCCCACCAGCCCTGCTTCCCGTTGGCTGTTTCCCCCGCCCGATCTCCCCCGGCCAGCCCCACTGCCCCCGACGACCCCCCAACTTCCCCAGCCAGCCCCTCTACCCCCCCCCAGCCCTGCTTCCTGCCGGCTGGTTCCCCTGCCTGATCTCCCCCAGCCAGCCCCGCTGCCCCCAACTCCCCCTTTACTTGTGGACCAGTGAGGGTAGGGGGGGTCACACAAATTCATTTAGAATTTTAGGGGGTCGCGGTATTACAAAGTTTGAGAACCCCTGGATTAGGTCATTAGGATGTGGAAGGTAGTGTGCTAGCCAGCCAATGTCTTTATTCATTCCTCTCTGATAGGAATCAAACTTGTAAATGAAATTAAGTTCCAACCCTTCCCTGTGTATTTGGCTTGTGGAATTGCCAAATACACAGGGAAGGGTTGGAACTTAACTTCATTTACAAGTTTGATTCCTATCAGAGAGGAATGAATAAAGACATTGGCTGGCTAGCACACTACCTTCCACATCCTAATGACTAACCAACTAAAAAATGGGTACTTAGAGGTGTAAATTGTTCTTATCAACTTCCTGTAACGTATAGAATCCTAGGGCTGGAAAAGAACTCAGGAGGTCATCGAGTCCAGCACCCTGCCCAAAGCAGGACCAATCCCTGCTTGAACAATCTAATTCAATATTTTTTTCTCTCCCCTTCCCTTATTTATTCTTGGATCTGGACTTTTAGGGTATGTCTAGACTACATGCCTCTGCTAGTAGAGGCATGTAAATTAGACATACCAACATAGTTAGTGAAGCGGGGATTTAAATATCCCCTGCTTCATTAAAATAAAAATGGCTGCCACGTTGAGCCGGCTCAGCTGATCGTCGACACAACACAGCAGTCAAGACGCTGATCGGTCGGCAAGGAAAGCCTTTGCCGACCGATCCTGTAAACCTCGTTTCATGAGGCATAAGGGATCGGTCGGCAAAGGCTTTCCTTGCCGACTGATCTGTGTCTTGACTGCCACGTTGTGCCGACGATCACTGAGCTGGCACAACGTGGTGGCCATTTTTATTTTAATGAAGCGGGGGATATTTAAATCCCCGCTTCATTGACTATGTCGGTATGTCTAATTTACATTCCTCTGCCAGCAGAGGCATGTAGTCTAGACATACCCTGAGTTAATCCAGTTATCTGAAGAAGTAGGTTGTGCATTTGGCAGATTGAAGTCCACCAGGCTCTATAGAAAGACCTGTTTGGATTTCACTGTCATCAATACTGTGTACATTGCTGTGGCTTGCTGTGCTCTTTGCAATCTTTGTGAATCCAAAGGTGAGTCATTCACCCCAGATGGGCTTATGACAGTAGTGGGTTGCTGACCTGGTACATTCAGCCAGGAGGAGCACCTATCAGAGCTGATACAGGATGGAACAGCAACAGAAATCAAGGGTGCTTTGTGTACCCACATTAGGGGCATGCATGGAGTATGGAAGAGAGAAGAGTACACTTTGGGATGTATTTGTACAGCACTTTTTACCATAAATGAAGTATTCTCACTGTATGCTATTAATGGGAGCTGTTCTGAATTGTTAGTTGTGGAGGAGATGACTGTTTATACATCAGGGGAATGGTGGTATGCATAAAACAAATTATGGCTTTTCATTATGGATGGATCTGATTAGATATATTGAGAAATTTTTGGCTGGAGACAGCCTGCCAGTTGCTCCTTATCATGTCTTTGGTCTTCCAAATACACATTATGTGATGGTAATATACTTTTAATAAAATAAAATCCTTTATTTTAGAATAAGGCTGTATTACTCCCAAAACAATCACAACGAAAGCATTGTCAGGGAGGCCAGCTGCCATTACAACACCAAACACTAATTATAAACTAGGGCTGTCAAGCGATTAAAAAAATTAATTGTGCTATTAATCGCACTGTAAAACAATAAGAATACTATCTATTTAAATATTTTTGGATGTTTTCTGCATTTAATATATTGATTCCAAGTACAACGCAGAATACAAAGCGTATAGTGCTCATTTTATATTTATTTTTTATTACAAAACATTTGCACTGTAAAAAAAAGAAAACTTCAGTTCACCTCACTGAAGTATTGTAGTGCAAATTCTATCATGAAAGCTGAACTTAAATTCTTCTATATAATCAATATATTTGTGTCCTGTTCAAAAGAGTCAGTTTTTAGCTCAGCCCAAGCTGTGGGCAGCACAAGGCTGGAGTGGGGTAGACTCTACCATGGGCAGTGCAGAGTTCGGGGGGGGCTCAACCCCCAACTGCAGGTGGCATAGGGCTCAGGGGTGGGGTCAGCATAGGGCATAGGGCTCACTGCATGGGCAGTGCAGAGTTTGGGACCGGGGACTCAGGCCCAGCATCAGATGTGGGGGGAGGGTCAGTCCCACCCCCAGGAGGCAAAGAGAGGGTGGCTTGGGTGAGCCCTGCTGAGGGGGCAGGGAACAGCTTGTGCAAGCCCCTCCCCCAGGCTGTTTTATTTTAAAAAATATGGTCACCTGGGAGGGAAGAGGGACGGGTGTCAGGGTCTTTACGTCTCTTGCTTACTTCTCTGTTGGACCTGGAACCACGTCTTCAGTTTTTTTCCTCCTTTCTGGCTGCTTGGTTTTTCTGTGCATCCTCTGGTGGCAGTTCGCATTACTGCACCTTACCAGAGACGGTCTCTGAAGCAGCTCATGCTGGTTTGCTGACCTCTGCAATTAACACAAGTTAATTTTTTAAACACGTCAATTCTGCCCTGCGTTAATCGCAGGCGTTAACGCCCACTAATTGACAGCCCTATTATAAACAAAAACAAATAATGAAATAAAGTGCATGACACAAACATTGCACAGTGGTAAACAATGAAACCTGTGCAGACAAATAAATTCCCTGTTCTTGCATGTCAAGGTCTCCCTTCCCCCTCCATTCTTCTGTGCATTCCTAGCACATTTAGCACACATTTAGCAGCAGTGGGGTGAGGATGGAGAACTGCTGGGGGTATGTTTTCCCCTGCCCAGGCAATGGCCAAGCCCAGATGCATGGGCCACTCAGCCATGGTATTGTCCAATGTGTACCTGGTCTGTGGGACATGGATGGTACCATGGAGAGGACTGAGGACTTGGTGTGGGTGGAGCAAGAGCCTGAATTATTGTGGCCATTAGCTGCCTCTTAAACATTCTTCTGTTGTGCTCTGTGTTCATCCTTTCAGATGTTCCCGTTCCAGAAACTGGGCTGTAAGTCTCTCCTTGTGCTCTGTTGTCTGTCTATGCCTTGCCACTTGCTGTGAATCCTGGTCTCTTGGGTATTGTACTGGCTTGTGAACCCCGTCCAGGATTTCCAGTTCCACCATAAATTCATAACAGAAATGCTTCCTCCCTGACTGGTCTGTGACAGCTCAAAATCTCAGGCTCCTGTCACAGTGTGGCTGGGCTGCTGACGGGAAAAGGCCTGACAGTAGAACATTGTCAATTCAAGCTCTATCAACTTCAATGGGAATTAGTCTAAGCTAACTCATGGGGCACTGGATGCAGGTATTCCAGCCAACATCACATCAAAGGAAAACTATCAAGAGCCAGTGAGTAGTGCTGCCAGTATTCCATATGAACTGCAAGAATCCAATTTAAGTCCATCTGTGGATAGAATTTCAAACTGCCTGCTTCTTATTGCAACACTTTTCCTGAACACTAAACCTTTTCTTTCTTTTGAATTTTGTACCATAGAAGAGAGTTTTTGTTTTGAGTTTGTTACTAAAGTCACCCTATTTTTAGTTGCTTTGCCCTTTTCCACTTCTTGACCACAGCAGACATGGAGCATATTGCAAAACACGAGACACATTTTTAACATTGTGATAACCAGGCTCAGCATTAGATCGCTCTTTCTTTCTCTAGTACCTCTTTCTGCTTTCAGAAATATCTAGTGACTCAGTCTTTAAGTGCAAGTTCTTTCTATAAAATACTGCTCAAAATGGATGAGAGACTTAAGGTTGAGAGAACAATTAGAACTGTAATTTAGTTGCTGACGTTTTTTCTTTGATCTTGCTATTTTTCTAGTGACAGGGTTTGGTTTCATAACCCTTGGAATTGCACTCTGTGTGAACTTAGCTTTTAATGTTGCATGAACAAAAGGAGGAGGCTTATTGGTTTGTCATAGATTCCAAGGTAAGAAAGGACCATTGTGATCAATCTAATCTGATCTTCTGCATATCACCATCCACAGAACTTCCCCATACCAATTGCCTAGGGCATATCTTTTAGTAAATCATCCAAACTTGATTTAAAAATTTCCAGTGATGGAGAATATATCATGACCCTTGTGTGATGGAACTGGGGAGGCGGAGGGCAGCAGAGCCACAGGTCTCCACACTCTCGTGGTGGACGCTGCATCTGGGGGGGGCAGGGCTGGTGTCGGGGCAGCTGGAAGGCATCCGAGGTGACGCCGGGCAGGGGAGCTGTGCTGCCACGACGGGGACCCCATCAGGGGGAGTCAGGGCGGTGGCGTGACGGCAGGGGGATTGCACAGGCACTGCCAGGCAGGGTAGCCTCAGCGGGCCGGCACCTGTGTCCGGCTGTGGGTGCGAGGATGTACGGCATGTTGGCGCGCGTCAGGCCGCCAGCGCGGCGCTGCGGTGCCATCTTTAAAAAGGACTCGCCGTGGGTGAGAAGGGGAGCAGGAGGACGGAGAGGTGAGCGGGAAGGCTCAGGGACAACCGTAGGGAGCAGTCCGGACGTTGGGGCGCTTGGAATGTAATGGGCCGGAGCTTCAGGGTTTGGGCGGAAGGTCGTAAGTGGAGAGGGCAGGATAGGTAGGAAGTGGCCCAGGGCAGGGTTTAAAACCTGTGGGTCGATGCGTTTCGGGCGGCATCCCCGTCAACCACAAGAAGAAGAGAGTGAGTAATCTCACCTTCTTTAGGGCCCCGGGTCGGGACCCGGAGGAGTGGGCAGGCCCAGGTCCCCCTACCTACCGCCCCGCTGGCTGGGCGGGACGTGGTAAGTAAGGGCTACAGTGTTAGCTCACAAATGCGTAACTATATTAAAAACTGTAAGTCCTCCACAAGAGCGTGACTAGACTAAATTGACGGAGGATGCTGAACACGGGGCGGGTGTTAGGACCCGGATCGAGGTCTGTGGACAACAGACTCTGCGCCCCGCAGGGCTTAAACTGTTATACCTTGGTAAATTGTCCCAGTGGTTAATTATCCTCAGTGTTAAAATTACACCTTATTTTCAATCTGAATTTGTCTAACTTCAACTTCCAGGCATAAGACCATGTACCTTTCTCTGCTAAATTGAAGAGAATATTATTAAATATTTGTTCCCCATGTAAATTCTTAGATAGTAATCAAGTCACCTCCTAACCTTCTCTTTGAAAAACTAAATGGTAAGACCCAAGGAGATCAGTCACTACAAGACATGTTTTCTAGTCCTTTCATCGTGCTAATGGCTATTCTCTGAACCCTCTCCAATCTATCAACGTCCTTCTTGAACTGTGGGCACTAGAGCTGGACGCAGTACTCCAGTCACATTCATAGAATCATAGAATACTAGGACTGGAAGGGACCTCGAGTGGTCATCGAGTCCAGTCCCCTGCCCTCATGGCAGGACCAAATACTGTCTAGACCATCCCTGATAGACATTTATCTAACCTACTCTTAAATATTTCTAGAGATGGAGATTCCACAACCTCCTTGGGCAATTTATTCCAGTGTTTGACTACCCTGACAGTTAGGAACATTTTCCTAATGTCCAACCTAAACCTCCCTTGCTGCAGTTTAAGCCCATTGCTTCTTGTTCTATTCTCAGAGGCCAAGATGAACAAGTTTTCTTCCTCCTCCTTATGACACCCTTTTAGATACCTGAAAACTGCTATCATGTCCCCCCTCAATCTTCTCTTTTCTAAACTAAACAAACCCAATTTTTTCAGCCTTCCTTCATAGGTCATGTTCTCTAGACCTTTAATCATTCTTGTTGCTCTTCTCTGGACCCTTTCCAATTTCTCCATATCTTTCTTGAAATGCGGTGCCCAGAACTGGACACAATACTCCAACTGAGGCCTAACTAGCGCAGAGTAGAGCGGAAGAATGACTTCTCGTGTCTTGCTCACAACACACCTGTTAATGCATCCCAGAATCATGTTTGCTTTTTTTTGCAACAGCATCAGACTGCTGACTCATATTCAGCTTGTGGTCCACTATAACCCCTAGATCCCTTTCTGCAGTACTCCTTTCCAGATAGTCGCTTCCTATTCTGTATGTGTGAAACTGATTGTTCCTTCCTAAGTGGAGCACTTTGCATTTGTCTTTATTAAACTTCATCCTGTTTACCTCAGACCATTTCTCCAATTTGTCCAGATCATTTTGAATTATGACCCTATCCTCCAGATTAGTCGCAACCCCTCCCAGCTTGGAATCATCTGCAAACTTAATAAGCATACTTTCTATGCCAATATCTAAATCGTTGATGAAGATATTGAACAGAGCCAGTCCCAAAACAGACCCCTGCGGAACCCCACTTGTTATACCTTTCCAGCAGGATTGTGAACCATTAATAACTACTCTCTGAGTATGGTTATCCAGCCAGTTATGCACCCACCATATAGTAGCCTCATCTAAGTTGTATTTGCCTAGTTTATTGATAAGAATATCATGCGAGACTGTATCAAACACCTTACTAAAGTCTAGGTATACCGCATCCACCGCTTCTCCCTTAGCCACAAGACTCATTATCCTATCAAAGAAAGCTATCAGATTGGTTTGACATGATTTGTTCTTTACAAATCCATGCTGGCTGTTCCCTATCATCTTGCCACCTTCCAAGTGTTTACAGATGATTTCCTTAATTACTTGCTCCATTATCTTCCCTGGCACAGAAGTTAAACTAACTGGTCTGTAGTTTCCTGGGTTGTTCTTATTTCCCTTTTTATAAATGGGCACTATATTTGCCCTTTTCCAGTCTTCTGGAATCTCTCCTGTTTCCCATGATTTTCCAAAGATGATAGCGAGAGGCTCAGATACCTCCTCTATCAGCTCCTTGAGTATTCTAGGATGCATTTCATCGGGCCCTGGTGACTTGCAGGCATCTAACTTTTCTAGGTGATTTTTAACTTGTTCTTTTTTTATTTTATCTTCTAAACCTACCCCCTTCCCATTAGCATTCACTATGTTAGGCATTCCTTCAGACTTCTCAGTGAAGACCGGAACAAAGAAGTCATTAAGCATCTCTGCCATTTCCAAGTTTCCTGTTACTGTTTCTCCCTCCTCACTGACCAGTGGGCCTACCCTGTCCTTGGTCTTCCTCTTGCTTCTAATGTATTTATAAAAAGTCTTCTTGTTTCCCTTTATTCCTGTAGCTAGTTTGAGCTCATTTTGTGCCTTTGCCTTTCTGATCTTGCCCCTGCATTCCTGTGTTGTTTGCCTATATTCATCCTTTGTAATTTGTCCTACTTTCCATTTTTTATATGACTCCTTTTTTATTTTTAGATCATGCAAGATCTCTTGGTTAAGCCAAGGCGATCTTTTGCCATATTTTCTATCTTTCCGACACAGTGGAATAGCCTGCTTTTGGGCCCTTAATAATGTCCCTTTGAAAAACTGCCAACTCTCCTCAGCTGTTTTTCCCCTCAGTCTTGATTCCCATGAGACCTTACCTATCAGCTCTCTGAGCTTACCAAAATCCGCCTTCCTGAAATCCATTGTCTCTATTTTGCTGTTCTCCCTTCTACCCTTCCTTAGAATGGTGAACTCTATGATTTCATGATCACTTTCACCCAAGCTGCCTTCCACTTTCAAATTCTCAACCAGTTCCTCCCTATTTGTTAGGATCAAATCTAGAACAGCTTCCCCCCGGTAGCTTTTTCAACCTTCTGAAATAAAAATTTGTCTCCAATGCATTCCAAGAACTTATTGGATAGTCTGTGCCCCGCTGCGTTATTTTCCCAACATATATCTGGATAGTTGAAGTCTCCCATCACCACCAAATCTTGGGCTTTGGATGATATTGTTAGTTGTTTAAAAAAAGCCTCATCCACTTCTTCCACCTGGGTAGGTGGCCTGTAGTAGACTCCTAGCATGACATCACCCTTGTTTTTAATCCCTTTTAGCCTAACCCAGAGACTCTCAACACTTCTGTCTCCTATGTCCATCTCCACCTCACTCCAAGTGTGTTCATTTTTAATATATAAGGCAACACCTCCTCCCTTTTTTCCCTGTCTATCCTTCCTGAGCAAGCTGTACCCTTCTATACAAACATTCCAATCATGTGTATTATCCCACCAAGTTTCTGTGATGCCAACAATGTCATAATTGTACTTATTTATTAGCACTTCCAGTTCTTCCTGCTTATTACCCATACTTCTCGCATTTGTATATAGGCATCTAAGATACTGATTTGACCTTGCCTCTTCACATCAGTGCAGAAACCAACTGAAGTCCCATTGTTTGTGGAAAGATTTAGGTATTCTTTTTTAATGATTTGGTTATGCTGTTTTCAGCCAACATAGTTCCAGTTCTCTATAAGGGTGCTTGATTTAAGAATTCCCTCTGGCCACAGACAAAAAACACGTGGGGCTGGATTATTCTATCTGCTGCCAAGACCACTTTGCACCAAATAGCACTGCAAACAGCCAACAGATGGGTAACTTGCTCTATGGGTTTTAACATGTGGAAAGGCCAAGATTGTAATTTCAGGATCGTGGCTGTTTAAATGATCGATGGTGCTTTGTAAGATCAGTATTCAGGTTGTGCACTGCTGTGTGATTTCATGCCTTGAATGAGATTACTTTGTTGAGCAGACACTGAGGGTGTGCCTACATTGCAATTAAAAACTCAGTGGCTTGCCTGTGTCATTTGATTCAGGTTCATGAGGGCTATTTAACTGCAATGTAGTTTTTGAGCTCAAGCTCCAGCCTGACCCTGAACATATACATTGCAATTCAACTGTCCCATGAGCCCAAGTCAGCTGAAACAGGCCAGCCATGGATTTTTAATTGCAATGTAAACATACCCTCAGCAGGATAAAGAGGGCATTACTACCATAGAATGTCATAATAAGAGAAGGCCAATACTTGATGATTGTCTTGTACTGGGTGAGAATGTTGCCTTCCTTAGGATTTCTTTGTTTTTAAAAGTTCCCATTTAAAAAGTAACCATACTTGAGTAACCTAAATGTTAAGTTAAATGATTTTACGTTGGATACTTTTTAATTGCAGCAGTTCACCATTCTTGAAAACTATTATGATTGAAATTCCTTCCCTCCTCCCCCACTTAGATACCTCAAATATAACTACAAATGCACTTTTGGACAAGTCCCTAATGTAGTTTGAATTTTCAGACATATTACTGCCAAGTGGAGAGTTCTGGGGTGATGAAATCACTGCCCTACGATTTGGTAAGATATATAAAAACTCACCTTTTCAGATATTTCTATAAAGAAGGGAGAAGCTGTTAAAAACAGCAAACTTGGACTGGCAGAAATGGCAACAAGTTTATAGGAATTAATGAGCAAATCAGGATCAGGTTTCCTTTTTTCAAGTCACTGATCAGATGTTCTGCACCAGCAGAAAGTCAGCTTCCCTTTGGCTTGAAAACATATCATCACTCGCTTAATGATGTTGGATGAAAAAGTAATGTTGCTTCTCTGACATTGGAGACCAACAGAAGAGAAACTGTAGCTTCCATGGATATTTTGTAACTGATTCCACCAACCTTCTCCAGCAAATCACAAACTCATAAGAACATAAGAATGGCCGTACTGGGTCAGACCAAAGGTCCATCTAGCCCAGTATCCTGTCCGCCGACAGTGGCCAGCACCAGGTGCCCCAGAGAGGGTGGACCGAAGACAATGAACAAGCAATTTGTCTCCTGCCATCCCTCTCCAGCCTCTGACAAACAGAGGCCAAGGACACCATTTTATCCCCTGGCTAATAGCCTTTTATGGACCTAACCTCCATGAAATTATCTAGCTTCTCTTTAAACTCTATTATAGTCCTAGCCTTCACAGCCTCCTCTGGCAAGGAGTTCCACAGGCTGACTACACGCTATGTGAAGAAGAACTTTCTTTTATTAGTTTTAAACCTGCTACCCATTAATTTCATTTGGTGTCCTCTAGTTCTTCTATTTAGGGAACTAATAAATAACTTCTCTTTATCGGCCCTCTCCACACCACTCATGATTTTATATACCTCTATCATATCCCCCCTCAGTCTCCTCTTTTCTAAACTGAAAAGTCCCAGTCGCTTTAACCTCTCCTCATATGGGACCCATTCCAAACCCCTAATCATTTTAGTTGCCCTTTTCTGAACCCTTTTCAAGGCCAAAATATCTTTTTTGAGGTGAGGAGACCACATCTGTACACAGTATTCAAGATGTGGGCGTACCATAGTTTTATACAGGGGCAGTAAGATATTCTGGATCTTATTTTCTATCCCTTTCTTAATAATTCCTAGCATCCTATTTGCCTTTTTGACTGCTGCTGAACACTGTGTGGAAGTTTTCAGAGAACTGTCCACGATAACTCCAAGATCTCTTTCCTGATTTGTCGTAGCCAAATTAGCCCCCATCATACTGTATGTATAGTTGGGGTTATTTTTCCCGATGTGCATTACTTTACACTTATCCACATTAAATTTCATTTGCCATTTTGTTGCCCAATCACTCAGTTTGGTGAGATCTTCTTGGAGTCCCTCACAGTCTGCTTCTGTCTTGACTATGCTAAACAGTTTGGTATCATCTGCAAACTTTACCACCTCACTGCTTACCCCTTTCTCCAGATCATTTATGAATAAGTTGAACAGGATTGGTCCTAGGACCGACCCTTGGGGGACACCACTAGTTACCCCTCTCCATTCTGAAAATTTACTATTTATTCCTACCCTTTGTTTCCTGTCTTTTAACCAGTTCTCAATCCAAGAAAGGACATTCCCTCTTATCCCATGGCCATGTAATTTACACAAGAGCCTTTGGTGAGGGACTTTGTCAAAGGCTTTCTGAAAATCTAAGTATACTATATCTACTGGATCCCCCTTGTCCGCATGTTTGTCAACCCCTTCAAAGAACTCTAATAGATTAGTAAGACAGGATTTCCCTTTACAGAAACCATGTTGACTTTTGTCCAACAAATTATGTTCTTCTACATGCTTCACAATTTTATTCTTTACTATTGTTTCGACTAATTTGCCCGTACTGAAGTTAGACTTACCGGTCTGTAATTGTCCGGATCGCCTCTGGAGCCCTTTTTAAATATTGGTGTCATGTTAGCTACCTTCCAGTCATTAGGTACAGAAGCCGATTTAAGGGATAGGTTACAAACCACAGATAATAGTTCCGCAATTTCCCATTTGAGTTCTTTTAGAACCCTTGGATGAATGCCATCCGGTCCCGGAGATTTGTTAACATTAAGTTTTTCTATTTGTTCCAAAACCTCCTCTAATGACACTTCAATCCAGGACAGTTCCTCAGATTCATCACCCACAAAGGACGGTGCAGATTTGGGAATCTCCCCAACGTCCTCAGCCGTGAAGACTGAAGCAAAGAAATCATTTAGTTTCTCCGCAATGGCTTTATCGTCCTTGATTGCGCCTTTTATAGTTCGATCGTCTAGGGGACCCACAGGTTTTTTAGCAGGCTTCCTGCTTCTAATGTACTTAAAAAACATTTTGTTATTTCTTTTTGAGTTTTTGGCTAGCTGTTCCTCAAAATCTTTTTTTGCTTTTCTTATTACATTTTTACACTTGATTTGACAGTGTTTATGTTCCTTTCTATTTTTCTCACTAGGATTGGACTTCCACTTCTTAAAAGATGCCTTTTTGTCCCTCACTGCTTCTTTTACATGGTGGTTAAGCCACGGTGACACTTTTTTAGGTCTCTTGCTATGTTTTTTAATTTGGAGTATACATTTAAGTTGGGCCTCTATTATGGTGTCTTTAAAAAGTTTCCATGCAGCTTGCAGGGATTTGGCTCTAGTCACTGTGCCTTTTAATTTCTGTTTAACTAGCCTCCTCATTTTTGTGTAATTCCCCTTTTTGAAATTAAATGCCAGGGTGCTGGACTGCTGAGGTGTTCTACCCACCACAGGAATGTTGAATGTTATTATATTATGGTCACTGTTCCCAAGCGGTCCTGTAACGGTTATTTCCTGGACCTGATCCTGCGCTCCACTCAGGAGTAAATCGAGAATTGCCTCTCCCCTTGTGGGTTCCTGCACCAGCTGCTCCAAGAAGCAGTCATTTAGGCCATTGAGAAATTTTATCTCTGCTTCTCTTGTATGCTTTCTGAAAATCTAAGTATACTCACCACAGGAAGCAACCCTTAAGGTTCAAGCAGTGCTATTATGAGCCACGTCATTGAATCTATTTGCAAGTCCTGCTAGCGTGAGCAATGATGGGCGGTCTCTTTACATTTTAGTCATGTTTTGACAGTCAGGAAACATTTTCTGTATGTTTTTTGCATCATGGTGTCCTTTCAACCACTGACTTCCCACTGCTCATCCTGTATCATAGATGGAAGCACTAAGTGCTCTGACAATCACAAGTCCAAACACAAGTTATGGACTGACTCCGAGTATTCAGTAGTTTTCTGAACCCTAGGGGGCAGAACAATTGCAGAATTCAGAGCACTTGCACTCACACAAGTGTGTCAAAGTCAGACCTAGCCATGTCACTGACAGACTGTTACAAGCTATCACAGGGAGACTGGACCCAGACCCTGCCAAAGAGCATGTGAGGCTAAAAGCAGCACACTGAGCCACATGGCTCCTGCCCCGGTGGGTGGGGCTGGGAGCTGGGCAGCACGGGGCCATGAATGCATGGGGCCCAAGGCGGCTGCCTCACTCGCCTTGCCCAAAGGCTGGGCCTGACTCGACCAGCCATGTTATCTAATAAAAAAGAGATTAGTACGAGGAGCTTGTTTATTTAGCGTCTGCAACAAAGTAAAACCCTCGTCAGTAAATGAAAATAACTGCACTTAATGAGAAGAGAATTGAGTGCTCACTTCTCATGCACTGAACAGCATGTTCATTTTCCTGCTTCTGCTTTCCGTATTGTTGCCTGATGTCTAAAATAGACTTGCCAGGAGTTTCCATTAAATCTCTAGGGCAGGAGAAAGCAGGAGATGGTGTTATTAAGATGAAAGCTTTGCCTCTCTGTAGTGCTCCATTATCTGGTAGTTTCCAACTACATTTTTCCAAGAACAGAAATATGTGGGTAAAAGATTTAAATTCCTACCTAAAAGTTCCACAAATTGGAAACTGGAGAGGTTTCCAGCTCCCATCACAAGTGGGCTCCAAGCCTGAGTGGAGCCTCTTGGCACTACTGTACTACAAATAAGTGTTAAAAAATAATTTCACCATCAGTTTGGTTTTGCTGGAAGGGATTCCAAGTGGCTGCTGTTAATGTTTTATTAATACCACATGTATGTTCTAATGCTACTCTCATTTACACCACAGTAAATCAGAGCTAGTTCTACTGAAGTCAGTGAAATCTGATCACCCAGCTCATTTTTCTTGAATCTATTGTCATTGGCTTGGGGGTGGTTCTTTCCTGGATTTTTTTTCCAACTTACATCAATCAGCCATCCCTTTCTTTCTCATACCACAATTCTGGTACAAATTGAACCTCTCAAATCTGGGACTCTCTGGTCCAGCAACACCCATGGTCTGGCAGGACCATGGATATTGCTGCACCAGGAAGCCCCGGCTGGCCAGGTTAAGAAGCACAGCCAGGCTGGGCTGGCAGTGGGAAGCACAGCCCCAGCCAGGGCTGGAGGCAGTGGGGCTGGCAGATGGGCACACAGTCCAGACCACTGCGATGGGAGGGTGCAGCCCTGGCCAGGAGTGGTGCAGTGGGGGTCACAGCCCCCACCCCCCTTGAGCTGGCATGGTGTGGGGGGAGGGACTGGAGCCACAGGGCTGAGGGCAGGGAACATAGCCCCAGCTGAGAACAGAGCTTACAGCCAGGTGGGGAGCCTTGATCTCCCTTGTCCAGCAAACTCCATGGTTCAGGATCACTCAAGTCCCAAGGGTGCCAGACCTGGGAGTCCCCACCTGTACTTTTAAGCAGCATTGTCTAACTTCTCTTCTTCCCTTTGTTACCAGTCAGCCTGAAAGCTCATCACCTAATAAACCATCTTGTTAGTCTTTAAAGTGCTGCATAGTCCTGTCTTTTGTTTCAGCTAGAAAATTAGGTTGGTTTAAGTACATCGGTAAGGAGTGTGAAAAATCTATACCCTTGCACAGTGTTGTTAAGGCAACCGAAGTCCCCATGTAGACAGCGTTAAGTGAATGGAAGAGTTCTTCAGTCAACCTCTGAGAGAGGTGAATTACCTACACCAAGCAGAGAAGGGTTTCCAATGGGGTAGGAAGTAGGGATGTTAGGGGGTAGTCAACAGGATAGGCAACAAGTCCCTTCCCCCTCCTTGCTGCCCCTATCAGATAGAGACAGCAAGACGGGGAGAAGAAGGAGTTACTTCAAAATGGCAGTGCCGAACGAAGCCCAGGGTCAGCAGCTCTGTGCGGCACTGCCGCTTCGAATGCCACGGGAAGCCTGGCATCAGGTTCCTTGCAGCATTTCAAAGCGGCAGCGCAGCATGGAGCCTGGGATCAGCTGGGGAGTCCCCAGCTGACTCTGGGCTTTGACGCTTTCACCTTTGAAGTGTAGCAACCGTCCTAGGGCTGTTGCTACACTTCAAAGGTGGGGGCCCCCTATCAACTAATCGAATAGTTGATGCAAAAATGCATCGACTATTCAATTAGTCAATTACCCAATTCATAACATCCTTAGTAGGAAGCGTCTACACGGAAGCACTACTTTTTTTTTTCTGGTCACCCCACTGAAGAATATTGTTGATGCCTAAAACCCAGCACAGCTGGGCATAAGGACTTTGGAGTGCAGGAGAGGGTTTAGAGCTGGGCAGAGGGCTGGGGTGCAAGGGTGAGGACTGTGGGGTGGGGACAGTGGATTCGTGCTGTAGGAGGGTCTCTGGGCTGAGGTAGGTGATTGGGGTGCAGGATGGGGTCAAGGCTGGTAATGCAGGCTATAATATGGAGCTGTGGATGAGGGATTTAGGGTGCAGTAAACTCTGGTTGGGAGGGTTTTGGCAGGGGATTGTGGCATGGGCTTACCTCACATGGCTTCTCGTCAGCAGGATTTAAAGGCAGGCTTCCTGCCTATGTTGGCACTATACACCATACTGTGCCCCAGAAGCAACCAGCAACAGGTCTGGCTCCTACACATGGCTCTCCCCTACAGGCACTGACTCTCTCCAGCTCCCGTTAGCTGGTTTCTGGTCAATGGGGGACTGGAGCTAGTGCTCAGGGTAGTAGCAGCACAGGAAGCCCGTGGCCTTGCTGCCCAGGAGCTGGTCCTGCATCTGGCCACTTCCAGGGCACAGCATGATGTCAGAATAGATAGGGATTGGCCGAGAGTTTTCAAAATGTGGGTTGTGACCCACCCTTAGCTGGCCACCTGGGTCCCTAAATGCTGAGCAAGGCGACCCAGTGCCTTCTATTCTGCAAGCCAGTACTGGGTCACAATCCGCACTTTGAAAACCACTGCCCTATGGCATTGCTAATGAAGTGAGAGAGAGCCTCCCACCACACCCCACCCCACCCCCACCCCAGGAGCAGATCTTTGTCAGCAAGGGCTCAAAATAACAAATGAAGATACTTTGTGTCATCAAGGAATTGTGCAGTCAGAATCCTTAGGGGTCTGATCCCAACGGGTCCTTTGTATAAAATAAAACAAGCCATGGCTGGCTGCCCTTATACTGTGGAGGCTGCCATCTTTTGGGGAGAACAGGGTCCAGTATAAAAAGCTCTAGTTTCAGCTGAGAGGTGGTCTCTCTTGCCTCAAGATGGAGAATTGCAAGTTGAGTTCTCCAGTTCTTTGCACCACAGCAAGGTGAAGGTCAAGGGTGTTAAGAGGAGAATTCTGACCTGAAAGTATTTTACACTCACTTCACACAGCAGTGCAGGTACAGGACAGTGGACAGTCATGTGAGTTGTATTCAGCTCACATGAGCTTAGCTGATCCCCACCTGAATGTGACCATTTTTCTTAGTGGGGATGCATGGGTGCACAGTCAGCTTTATTTTAGGCAGTCCAGTTAAAGCTCAGGTTCCTACCTAGCTGGTGCTAGTCAAACTGTACCTAAACTCAACCTTTCTCCTAGTCCTAGACAAAGATGAGAGGCTGGTGTATTGGTGAGGGTCAGCTGGCCAGCTCTGGATTGGGGATTGCATCTTGTTTTGCCCACCACCAGATTGCCTTCACTTCCCATATATGACCTCTGTGAAATCAGCTGTGCTGAAATGGAGCGCTAGCACAGCGGAAACTGTTATCAGATATTAACTCATCAGGCTTTAGAAATAGCACTTGGTGTCTTGTGCTTTCACACCTCACTCTGTCTGCTCAAGGTGTTGGCCTACTGACAAAAGGGCACAAAAAGATAACTTGATGGAAAAATCAATCTGAAGAGAGGGAACAAATAAGTGTTGCCTAGTTTTTCTCACTGGACTTGTCTGCAGCTTTTCCTGTTGTTCTACAGAAAACTGGAAAGAGAGGGAAACAGATTATGCCATTATTATGACTTTTATTACTAGCTAACATTTATAGAGAAGTGCCTAGGAGTTATTTTGCTAGGTATTGTATACACATAAGACAGTCCTGGCCCTAAACAGCTCCCACTCGAAGTAGCAAGTAGATGACAAACAAGCAGGCCACGATATAGGCAAGACATGGGTAAAAGCAAAGTAGTGACCTCCCCTCTGAAAAAAAAAGTTGGTGCACAATTCTTAGCCAATCTGGAGTTGTAATCACAGCTCACCACCTTCCCAGATGTTACCAGCAGGCAGTTTTCTGGAGCCATTAGGTGAGTTTTTGAGGCATGACTTGAAGGCAGAAAATGGTGGTACTGTTTTGTATTTTTGAAAAGGAGATATTCTGGTGCCCAATAGGGAGAAAACATGAAGCAGCTAGCGAGAGAAATGGGTGACTTGAGGCTGGCGTCATTGGTGGAATGAAGGAGAGAGATCACACTATAAGCAGCAGAGTAGGGCTAACATTGTGAAGGGTGTTGAAAGCAAGGGCAGGCAGACTGTTCTGATGCAGTGGAAGAGGGGCATGGCAAGGCAAGGCACAGTTCTGAAGAAGGGACTGTACAGGGCTGCACTGCCTGGAAGAACCTGAGGAGGCACCCAAGAACTGTCTCAAACCCCAGACTCCATGTAGAATGAGGGGGGGAATCACTGGCCAGACTGGGGAGGAGTGAATGAGTCTAAGAATCCTTTGCATCCCACCTCTTGCTCTGGAGAGATTTCCAAGGGAAGTTAATACAAACTGAGTCCACATTACTTTTCTTACGGAGCCACCTCTATGCTGGGAAAACTCCCTCCTTTAAGAGGGACAGCACGATTAGGGGAGGCCCGGTTAATACACTGCCAGGGTGTGGGCACTCTGCTAAGCACGTGGTCCCAAAACCAGGATTGCAAATCCAGAGTGCTGCTGCACAGGTAGTCCTGGGCCTCCACCAGACCCCGGAGATCTGTGAGGTTAAGGAGGATGCAGCGCCATTCTCCCACATAGGGTATCCTGCTCCACCCTCATAAAAATACATCAGAACTCCACAGGGGAAGTCCTGGCCTCTCTTTGAGTATTCTTACTTAGAGGTACAATCAGACCCTGAGAGATTCTATTTTGTCCCGTTACCTATGGGATAATGTGTTTTCTGGATCCTGTGTCCACTACTTCATAAAGTATAAAAAGCCTGGTGAGTTGTTTTAGTGCTCTGGATGGGTGTTGCACTTTGTTAGTAATTTATTTCTCCCTATACTGAAGAGAGGGTTTATCTGAAACATGACAAATGAGAAAAGTTCTGAGTTATATAATCCATATACATTCTGATGTGGCCACGGTCTTGCACTGAAGATAATGATTCATTTCTCTCAAGGATGAATTGATACATAGTTCCACAGAAATTTTCTGTTCTCAGTTCAGCCAAATTCCAGGTACACGAGCAAACAGCTATGTCTTGCTTTCTGAAATGCTTTAGCATTTCAGAGCTAATTCAGAAGGAAATAGGATCAACTGATGTTTTAGATCAGGGGTGGGGAACCTAAGACCCAGGGGCCAGATGTGGGCCCCAGCTTGCCTGGATCCAGCCCCCAAGGTTCAGGGCTCCCCCCAGCATTAGGGGGCCTGCACTGGTGCTCCAGCCTCCCTCCCCACCATCCTCCCGTGGGGCTGGAATGCACGAAATCTACTAGCCCAGACCCCACTAGGCTCTGGTGTGTGAGGGGAATGCAGGGAGCATCTTTCTCCTTCTGAGTTGGGAGCTGTGTCAGGCTATGTCTAGACTACAGGCTTCTTTCGGAAGAAGCTTTTTTCGGAAGAAAGCTTCCAGAAAAACTTCTTCCGAAAGAGAGCATCCACACTGCAAAAGTGCATTGAAAAAGCAATCTGCTTTTTTGAAAGAGAGCATCTGGACTCAATGGACACTCTCTCGCATGTAAGCTGTGATTGCAATGGATGGAATGGCCACCAGGGCACCTGTGCTTTTTCCTCTTTCTTCTTCTTCCAAAAGAACTCCCTTTTCCCCGTCCACACATGCCTTTTTGTGAAAAAGCCCTTTTGCAAAAATGCTTCTTCCTCGTAGACGGAGGTTTGCCAATGCCGGAAAAAACCTTCTGTTCTTTCAGTTTTCTTGTGGAAGAACACAATTTCAATGTGGATGTTCCTCAAGTTTTGTCAGAAAAATGGCCGTTTTTCTGACAAAACTCTGTAGTGTAGACATAGCCTGAGTGAGGGTTAGGTTGTTGGGTTTTTTTCTTGCTTCTCATTTGTGTGCGGTGCCCAACTGATTTTTCTGTGGAACAGCTGCCCCCAGCCCCAAAAAGGTTCCCCAGCCCTGTTTTAGATGGTGTCTAATGAAAATGCTTGACCTTTAGATAATGTTTGTTCCTCTTCCAAAGTGTCCATGGAAACCTTAATTACTTTATCACTATAAACAGTTTCTATTTAATCTTTCTGTAACTTCTGAAGCAAAAGTAATGTTAAGTCCCATTCTTCTGTATTGGCCTGGCAGTTTCAAACAGAGCTCTCATCCGAAGAGGGTCTTCCAATCCCTTCTTCATGTTTTCACCTGAAGCCAGCTTTGCTGGAGACTGTCTGCTGTTTGATCTTAGGGTTAGATTGTGGCTTAAAGCTGCAGCCCTTGCAAAGGGAGTGCTCCTAGAGAGCATGCCAAGAAGGAATTCTGGTTATCTCACGCGGAATTGACCTGGGGGTCTCCTGAAGAAAGCAAGCTGGACTAGCTGGCTCACCGCCAGTGCAAAGCTGGGGCAGCACCACCACAGACATGGGCAGGGTGGGTGAAGCTTCTTCTTGGGGAGGCTAGCCTCCTGCTCTGCCTCCTTTAGACAAGGCCATGCCCATGTCCCCACCCCATTCTGCCCCTTCCCTGCAGCCCTGCTTGTGTTCCATCCCACTCCACCTCTTCTCCCCCATGAGACCCTGCCTCCTGCTCACTCCTTTCTGGCCTTCTCCCTGCATTCCTCCCTCCCACTGCAGCCCCAAGACTAGAAAAGTTCCTGCCATCCTGGGGTCACAGCAGAGGCATGAGAGCTGCTCCAACACCAGGGTTGTGGCCAGGAGAGGTTTTCCACGCATCCCAAATTGGTTGGGCCGCATGGGCCCATGCAGTAATCTGTCACTGCCCTCACCCCTGGTGGCCTGAGATTTGGAGAGACGAAGCCTGCCCCAGTCTCCATTATCTGCTGCCTACAGCCACAGGGCATTGGATCTATTCGCCAGCCTCACAGAGCCACAAAGTCTCTTTGCCCCTTTCTTCCCTTTTGCCCTGCATAAAGGCCAGCCACTATCCAGTCCTTAGCATGCCATTGCCTAAATAAGAATTTACCAGGACAAAGATTGTAATTGCCATTTGAGCTTTACCAGAGAGCATGATGCTAATTAAGCCTCTGCCTGGTACATTGCTGGAGGTGCTGGGCTATTGGTTACAAATCTCCTCAAGGGGTTGTGGGAGGGGAGACTCCTTGCCCCCTGGCCTGTGGGGCAGCAGAGAAGCTGCTCCAACCACCGCAGATGAGTAGCTTCCATGTTATCCAGGGCTAGAAGGAGGCTAGCAGTAGGTCTCTATTGCATTGTAAATCTGGGCTTAGACTCAGGTTTGAGTCCAACTCCCTATGACCATACACACACACACAAATCTGTCTGACTTTGGACTCAGAACCCAGGACCTAGGACCTATCTGGGGTGAAGTTGGGGATGGCAGGGGCTGAATCATGCTGAGACTTGGACCCAAGTCCTGTAATTCTGTAATGCTGCTTGCAGTACAAGCCACACACCCAAGTCAGAAGGGCTGCATAGTACAATACAGATGAATTAGCACCATTGTGAGACTTGGGCCTAGCAGCTGGAAATGGGAACAGAAATGGGCAGTGGAATGGGGGCAGGGTCTGTGGTGGGGGGTTGTTCCAAGTCCTGCACCCCCTAGGGATGGCTCTGGTGGGGCAGAGGAGCAGGGGGCACTCACAGCAAGGCTTGCACCCCTTCCCCTGAATGATTGTGGGGTGGATGTAGGCACATTGCTCACCTCTTAGTCTTCTGTGAATAGGTTGGGGCTGGTTTTCTGCTTTCTGGCAGGTTTTTTTAAACATACATCTCTCTTTTTTTTTTAAGCCATAACCTTAGTCACTTTCTGAACCCCTTTCTCACACAGCAGAAATAACAAGCCTTGTACATCTGCTGCCGCTTGTGTCACCCAGGCAAAGGGCAGGCCTGCTGAGGGCAGGTGGGTCCTCATCACTACTTCTTCATTGTCAGGGTGAATAATTGCTCTGCTATCATTGTTTGCTCATCAAGACCAAATACACCCTTCCAAGTATTCTCCACACAAGATGAGAAAAAAATCAAATCAACTTTTTTCATCGCACTAAATCAATTCCCGGCACTCAGCAATGGTGTACCTCAGTCCCTCCTATTTTCTGCCTGTGGCACTTAATAATCTAGTCTCCTGTGGATTGCAATAGTTAATCAAACCCAGGTTATTGCTAGGGCTCTACCAGATTCACAGTCGTGCAAAGCATATCCCAGACTATGAAATCCGGTGTCCTCCTGTGAAATCTGGCCTTTTGTGTGCTTTTACCCTATACTGTACCGAGTTTATGGGGGAGACCAATGTTTCTCAAACTCGGGGGTCTTGACCCAACAGGGAGTTTCAGGAGGATCAGAAGGTTATTTTAGGAGGGTCACTGTATTGCCACCCTTACTTCTGTGCTGCCCTCAGAGCTGGGCACCTGAAGAGTAGTGGTTGTAATGTTGTCTGGGTGCCCAGCTCTGAAGGCAGCACCCTGCCAGCAGCAGTGCAGAAATAAGGGTGACAATACCATACCCGTGTCATCCTTACCTCTGAGGTGCTGCTGCTGGCAGAGGCTGTGCCTTCGGTGCTGGAGTCCCAGCCAGTAACCACCGTTCTCTAGCTGCACAGCTCTGAAGGCACCGCCGTTGCCAACAGCAGTGCAGAAGTAAGGATAGCTGTGCTGCAACTGCCCCCCCCCATAACCTTGTGACCCTCACACAACTCCTTTGTGGGTCAGAACCCCTACACTTACAGCACCATGAAATTTCAGATTTAAATAGCTGAAATCATGTCATTTACCACTTCTATAATTCTACGACTGAATTTAGCCAACATGGACTATGAATTTGGTAGGGCCCTGTTATTGGCTTCAATACAGGGATAACTGGGGTGTGGCTTAGTGGACTATGATGTACAGGAGGTCCAGAATGACTAGACCTTGACTAGGTAGATATGTGTTTATTTTTATTCCTAATAAACCAGGAAACAATGCAAATTATTTGAAATTTCCTGAGCACTTCACAGGATCCCAGTTCCGCCAGGGAATTCCCTTTACAATGGCTGTTTTGTTGATTACAAGAGGCATCATCACTGCTAACATCATGAGAGCACAAAAATAGCTGGTGGACCAAGACCAGTGGCAAATGACTGGGCTAATTTTGTTTTCATTGCCTGATTGAGAGAAAATTTCCAAGAGATAAGTCAGAATATGCAAAAATAGCAGTGAGCTTTCATGTACATTTCTGACTGGGTTACATCTCGTTTCATTCAGAGAGGAAGGACAGAGCAGTTTTTAATTTGCAGCTATTGGAATAATCTGAGCAGTAATCAAATAGGCTGCGTCTAGATTGGCATGATTTTGCACAAATACTTTTAACGGAAGAGTTTTTCCGTTAAAAGTATTTGCACAAGAGAGCGTCTATACTGGCATGTGCCTTTGCGCAAAAGATTTGCTTTTGCACAAAAGCATCCGTGCCCAGTATAGACGCTCTCTTGAGCAAGAAAGCTCCGATGGCCATTTTAGCCATCGGGCTTTCTTGCGCAAGAAATTAATGTTCCTGTCTACACTGGCCCTCTTGCGCAAGTATTCTTGCACAAGAGGGCTTATTCCTGAGCAGGAGCGTCAGAGTATTTGCGCAAGAAGCACTGATTTCGTACATTAGAACATCAGTGTTCTTGTGCAAATTCTCGCGGCCAGTGTAGATAGGCGGCAAGTTTTTGTGCAAAAGCAGCCGCTTTTGTGCAAAATCTTGCCAGTCTAGATGCACCCATACTGTTAAACACCTGGCATTTACCTAACACATTTCTGACAAAAATTTCCAAGCACTTCTCAAAGGAACGTGTTATAACAACTCTTCACCTCTTGGAGAAATTGAGGCATAACCTGAAAAACAGCCTAATGGTTTGATTTTCAGAGCTGTTGCGTTAATGGGAAGGGTGAAGATCAGACATTTTCAAAGGCCTGATTTTCAGTGTAACTCAGAATCAGAATCCACATCTCTGACTTGCAAACCACCTTTCTCTAACTAACCTTTGTGTTACAATGCCTCCCTTAGGATAAAAGTCAGGATCACACTGACAGTGATCATCTGCTTCCCTGTACATCGTGTAGGGCGTGCAAGTGATGTAGCTTATTGCTGAAGGAGGGCCAAGGTGTGGCGCATGCTTTCAGAAGTCTTAAAGAGCAACAGTCTGGTGCGGAAACTATAGAACCTGAACCACCAAAAAAGAAAATCAACCTTCTGCTGGAGGCATCTAACTCAGATGATTAAAATCAACATGTTCTGAATCATGCTGCTTTGGATCATTATTGAGCAGAACCCATCATCAGCATTGGTGCATGTCCTTGGGAATGGTGATTGAAATGTAAAGGGACATACAAATATTTAGCACATCTGGCATGTAAATATTTTGTGATGCTGGCTACAGCAATGCTATGCAAACGCTTGTTCTCACTTTCAGTGACATTGTAAATAAGAAGCAAGCAGCATTATTTTCTACCATTGAAACCAGTCCACTGGTCCTCTGAAACCAGTTTGTGTACAAATAGGACTGAGAGGACGTGTAAGCCCTAGACTTTTTCATTTTATTTTTTAATGTAGTTATTTTTTCTAAATAATTCTAAATTTGTACAATCTTAGCGGGGTAGCTGTGTTAGTCTGTATCTGAAAAAACGTGGAGTCCTGGATCACCTTAGAGACAAACAGATTTATTAGGGCATACGTTTTCTTGAATAAAACCCACTTCATCAGATGAATTGGAGTGGAAATTACAAAGACATTGGTGTATATATATATATATATATATATGGGCATCAAAAGAAAGAGAGCATTTTTAAGGTGCCACAGAACTCTTTGTTGTTTCTTCATTTGTAAATTCAACTTTCATTATAGAGATTCCACTTAAGGACTTGTAATGGGGTAACTGAAAAATACTTTTTTTTTTACAGCACAAATATTTGCAATCAAAAATAAATATAAAGTCAGCACTGTACATTTGTATTCTGTGAGATAATTGAAATAAAAATATTTGAAAAGGTAGAAAATATAAAATATGTTTAAATGGTATTTTATTATTGTTTAACAAAGTGATTATTTGCAATTAATTTTTTAAAGTGTGCAATTAATCATGATTTTTAATTGCTTGGTAGCCCTACTATTTTATTGCTCCACTCCTAGAAGGAAATGGTAGATTTGTCACTAATGAAGAAAAGGCAGAAGTGTTCAATAAATATTTGAGAAATAGACAGTTGATGTATGCATATCATAGGATGATGACTGATAAAATACTTTCCATTCCAACAGTAACTAAAGAGGATGTGTCATGCCCCCCCTTGCTTTATGAAAATTGTATTATGAATACTCATAACTTGAAGACACTTTAGGCAAAGTGCATCATGTGACATATCATTTTTAAAGTTACAATGTGCTGAATGTGCATATTCTATTTCTGTGCATGTATCATTCTTGTATGTGAAGTTAGAAATATTAAATGTGGATCTGTTTATTATTTTAAAGGTACTAATGAAGGTCATTACTGACACTCTGGAAACATAATGGCCCAGTGATCAAGCTGACAATCTGTTAATGGTTTTGTTTTTCCTGTCAGGCTGGATTGTGGTTGGTCCTGCTGGGAAATACGGCCAGGCCACCTGATGCTAGAACTCGTTTTGGATTTTTTTGTACTTTTCCACTCCAGGTGAGAAAAGTTTGAACTGAACACAAAGAATTCCCACCTTGGGCAAAAGGGATATTAAGGTGGGAAACCAAATGCCAGAAGACCCCCACTTACCACTCAAGATGCCTTCTGGAAATATATAAGTAAACAAGGGGAAGGATTGAGACCAAGCTAGGAGGATGCCTAGCTTGTGAAAAAAACAACAAATGGTCTGGTAACACTTTATAGACTAACAAAACATGTAGATGGTATCATGAGCTTTCGTGGGCATAGCCCACTTCTTCAGATGACCAGAGTTACGAGTTTGGGATATGAAAACTCGAAATAAATAGGAGAGGGGAAGGGGACGGGGGAGAGAAAGAAAAAGGAAAGGGGGTGGGAGACAGAGCATCATTAAGTATCTGGAGAATGGGTACTTAAACCTAAGCAGATAAAAATCAAAGTCAATAGATAGATTCCCAAGACAGGAAGGATACCACTCAGAGAGCTGTTAGCACCTTCCGTGGTTATTAACTAGGTAGTGTCCCAACCAACCCATATCACAACTGAGTCCATTAGCATGTGAATTGAATTTGCGGATGAACTGTGATTCCAGGGCTTCTCTGTGGATCTGGTTTGTGGAGCTGGTTTGTGACAAGACAGCTACTTGCAGGTCTGTCAGACTGTGGTTTGGCAGGCTGAAATGCTCACCAACAGGCTTCTGTATATTCCCTTTACATATATCTGATTTGTGTCCATTGATTCTTTCTCACAGAGACCGTCCAGTTTGTCCAATATATATAGCGGTGGGGCACTGCTGGCATTTGATGGCATAGATCAAATTACTGGATGTGCAGTCAAATGACCTTTTGATTTCATGGCTTATGTTGTTTGCTCCAGTGATGAATTCACCAGATTAGATATGTGGGCAGAGTTGGCATCTTTTTTGGTTGCAGGGCTGGGTTCCTGAGGCTTATGATGTGGCTGTGTGAATACGTTTCAGGTTAGGGAGTTGTCTGTAAGCAAGAATAGGTTTTTCTCCTAAGGCCTCTGAGAGTGAGGGATCATTTTCCAAGATGGGTTGTAGATTGTGTATAATGCGTTGGAGGGGTCTGAGTTGTGGACTGTAGGTAACAACAAGAGGAGTTCTGTTATTTTCTCTTTTGGGTTTGTCTTGAAGTAGTTCATGTCTGGGTATATTTTTGGCTCTGTCAATTTGTTTTTTCACTTCCCCAGGTGGGTATTTCAGTTTTAGGAATGCTCTGTAAAGATCCTGTAGGTGATTGTCTCTGTCTGTTGGGTTGGAGCAAATCCGGTTGTATCGTAGGGCTTGGCTGTATATAGTTGACTGGGAAATGTGTCTAGGATGGAAGCTGGAAGCATGAAGGTAAGTGTAGTGATCGGTGGGTTTTCAATATAGGGAGGTGGAAATTTGTCCATTATTTAACTGTACTGTAGTGTCCAAGAAGTGGATTTCCCTTGTGGACTGGTCCAGGCTGAGGTTGATAGTTGGGTGGAAGCTGTTGAAATCCTTGTGGAATTCTTCAAGAGTCTCTTTTCCGTGGGTCAACAACTTCCACCCTACTTGTGAAAGAGATTGTTAGAACTACTGTTAGGGTAAGAAATTGCACGTAACAAGTTTCTTAGTGCATTAGGATTAGCTGGTGTCTTTTGTTTATTTTGGCTTAGTAATTTACTTTGATCTGTCCATTTTCACTTGCAATTACTTAAATCCTACTTCTTATACTTAATAAACAAAGTGTTTTTATTATCAAGTTCAGTGTAAAGAATTGTTATGGGGTAGCAAGCACTGTGCATCTCTGCCTTTTGTTGATAGTGCTCTACGCCCTGAAAGTGTGTGGGTTACAATTATACAGTGGGGGGATAGGAGAATATTGCATAGGCATATAGTTTCTTTCTATAAAATAAAATCTGACCGGAAGGCAGCTATTCAAACAAAAGTCATGTTTATACACTGCAAAGGGGCAAGCAGGCTTCCACATTGAGAAAGATGTTATAACTTAATTTCCCCATGACTCTACCTCTTTCTGGTTTCATCCATAAGAAGAAGTGCTGTAATGTCACAGAAGAGGATTTTCATGGGGTATTCTAGACCTGATCAGGAGCAGGCAGTATCAGAAATTTCATGGAAAAAGCTGGTCTCATAAGATTTCCAGTCCAGGAGCCTAATTTCCAACTGCATTACCTGATTTCCCCACTGCATGTAGCTCCACGGATTCTGATGAAAGTACCGCAATGAAACTAGACTGGTGAATTGTGACCAAGGCTTAGAAAAGCATCTGAACTGATGGATGAATGATTAAACTATTTATTTGAACTTAAACTCTCAAATTTCTGAGGGTCATTCTTTGCTACTGGAGACCGCTGCTTGTGTCAAAAGGTGGATGTCAAAAGGCAGAAAGCAATAAAGTTCATTTCAGAGAATGCTAGCCTCTTCAGCTGAACAGTGTGACACAGAAGAATGAGACTAGCAGGCACAGCATGGGAAAATTCATGCCTGAAACCCACAAGCTAACTTCAGAAGTAAAGAATGAGGATGAGTCAATTACACTTCCTTCCACTCAGATTGCTTTGCCTCCAGTTATACTCTGAGATCTTTTCATACTCCCTCTGCTCTTGTGCAAGTGGGTCAAAGTTGCTCTAACATGCTGGTGAGCAGCAGATGATGTACATTAAAGTAGCTCTTGTTCTATGTTGACACACTCTTTTTTCAGGCTCCTAATTTAAACTGGTTTAAGCTACATTGATACTTGGAGCTGGGGGATGTGATTCCCAGCTGGGATAGATATATTTGTACTAGATCTCATCAAGCTAACACCCTAAAAACAGTAGTATAGTTGCAGGAGTAGGAGCAGCAGGGAGTTGTGGCATGAGCAAGCTGCCCTGAATTTAAATGCACCCAGACACTGTGGGTATGTATTCAGGGTGATTTGCCCCTTCAAATGCAATGCTGACTCTGCTACTATTTTTAAGCATGCTAGCTTGACGAAAGCAAAAGTGTGTCTACAAGAGCTGGGAATTTTAACTCCTAGCTCAAAGTGTAGTTGTGGCTTAGGACTCCCTTGTACAGATTAGAGTGGGTGTAAGAGGGTCTAGGCCAGTGTGAGTGAAAAGGGCATTTTCTGTTGACCTTAGTGGATTAGGCCACAAATTAGTAAAGGAGGGGGATGGAGGGTAACTTAAACCACCTCTG
The DNA here is from genome assembly GCA_032595735.1 of Pelochelys cantorii. Classification (NCBI taxonomy): domain Eukaryota; kingdom Metazoa; phylum Chordata; order Testudines; family Trionychidae; genus Pelochelys; species Pelochelys cantorii. The sequence continues at coordinate 70,328,665 of CM064329.1, read as the reverse complement.
TATTTCTTCCTGTAGGAAACCGTGGTGGTAATACACTGAGTTGTCAGAGCCATGGCAGTTATGCCTAGTGGTCAGAGCCATTGGTCAAAGAATCAAGGTTCCAAAGTGAGGTTAGAACAAGGCGGGAGTAAGAACAAGCCTGGAGCAGGCTAAGGTTTGTGGAGTGTGTTACCATTATCACAGCTGGCCTATACTACTGTGGGAGATTGATCTAAGTTACCCACTTCAGCTACGTGAATAATGTCGTTGAAGTTATCAGAGGGGTAGCCGTGTTAGTCTGAATCTGCAAGAACAACGAGAAGTCCTGTGGCACCTTATAGACTAACAGATTCTGGAATTTCCACTACATGCATCTGACGAAGTGGGTCTTTGCCCACGGAAGGTTATGCTCCAATAAATCTGTTAAAAGGTGCCACAGGACTTCTTGTTGTAGTTGAAGTTGACATACTTCAGTCTACTTTATTGGGGTGTCTTCACGGCAGTGTGTCAACTGAAGATCCTCTTCCATCAGCTCCCCTTGTGCTTCTTGTTGCGGTGGAGTACTGGAGTCAACTGGAGAGCAATCAGCGTCTATACTAGATGCAGTAAATCGACCCCTGCTGGATTGATCACTGGCTCGTGGAGCCATCCCATAGTGAAAAGAGGCCCTCAGGCCAGGAAGAGTTCCAAGCTTGGAAATGAGCTCAAGCAGACTGAGCTGCTGTTCCTCTCCTGAGACTTATATACCTGCCCAAGAGTCCCCAGACCACCTCTTGGCTTGTGGATTAGCTGGAGCCTAGCACAGGAATGAATCATTCATGCATGTGGCTTAAACAGAATCTAGTTCAGGGTTGATTCATCACCTTATCCGTCCTACCACACTTGATTGAGCCCTGCTACACTACTGGGGCAAGAAGGATTTTTAAGTACCCTAAGTGGAAAATGTGCTGCTAGACGGTTCATAGCATAAGCCTGAAGAGGAGGTGATGTATCACAGGGAGAGTAATGTGGGGCCTTAGCAGAATCAAAGAAATGAATACAAGACATGTTGAGAGAGGATAGCTTCTGTATCAAAGATGTGCAGCTTTAACAATTGACATTCTACTCTATGCAAACCGCAATGTAATCCTTTCCTCTGAGAGAAGATTGGATAGTCTGATGTGCCACTTACTACATTTGAAAAGAACACCTCAGCAGTCCAGCACCCTGGCATTTAATTTCAAAAAGGGGAATTACACAAAAATGAGGAGGCTAGTTAAACAGAAATTAAAAGGCACAGTGACTAGAGCCAAAGCCCTGCAAGCTGCATGGAAACTTTTTAAAGACACCATAATAGAGGCCCAACTTAAATGTATACCCCAAATTAAAAAACATAGCAAGAGACCTAAAAAAGTGTCACCATGGCTTAACCACCATGTAAAAGAAGCAGTGAGGGACAAAAAGGCATCTTTTAAGAAGTGGAAGTCCAATCCTAGTGAGAAAAATAGAAAGGAACATAAACACTGTCAAATCAAGTGTAAAAATGTAATAAGAAAAGCAAAAAAAGATTTTGAGGAACAGCTAGCCAAAAACTCAGAAAGAAATAACAAAATGTTTTTTAAGTACATTAGAAGCAGGAAGCCTGCTAAAAAACCTGTGGGTCCCCTAGACGATCGAACTATAAAAGGCGCAATCAAGGACGATAAAGCCACTGCGGAGAAACTAAATGATTTCTTTGCTTCAGTCTTCACGGCTGAGGACGTTGGGAAGATTCCCAAATCTGCACCGTCCTTTGTGGGTGATGAATCTGAGGAACTGTCCCGGATTGAAGTGTCATTAGAGGAGGTTTTGGAACAATAGAAAAACTTTATGTTAACAAATCTCCGGGACCGGATGGCATTCATCCAAGGGTTCTAAAAGAACTCAAATGGGAAATTGCGGAACTATTATCTGTGGTTTGTAACCTATCCCTTAAATCGGCTTCTCTACCTAATGACTGGAAGGTAGCCAACGTGACACCAATATTTAAAAAGGGCTCTAGAGGCGATCCGGGCAATTACAGACCGGTAAGTCTAACTTCAGTACGGGCAAATTAGTCGAAACAATAGTAAAGAATAAAATTGTGAAGCATGTAGAAGAACATAATTTGTTGGACAAAAGTCAACATGGTTTCTGTAAAGGGAAATCCTGTCTTACTAATCTATTAGAATTCTTTGAAGGGGTTAACAAACATGCGGACAAGGGGGATCCAATAGATATAGTATACTTAGATTTTCAGAAAGCCTTTGACAAGGTCCCTCACCAAAGGCTCTCGTGTAAATTACATGGCCATGGGATAAGAGGGAAGATTCTTTCTTGGATTGAGAACTGGTTAAAAGACAGGAAACAAAGGGTAGAAATAAATGGTAAATTTTCAGAATGGAGAGGGGTAACTAGTGGTGTCCCCCAAGGGTCGGTCCTAGGACCGATCCTGTTCAACTTATTCATAAATGATCTGGAGGAAGGGGTAAGCAGTGAGGTGGTAAAGTTTGCAGATGATACCAAACTGTTTAGCATAGTCAAGACAGAAGCAGACTGTGAGGGACTCCAAGAAGATCTCACCAAACTGAGTGATTGGGCAACAAAATGGCAAATGAAATTTAATGTGGATAAGTGTAAAGTAATGCATATCGGGAAAAATAACCCCAACTATACATACAGTATGATGGGGGCTAATTTGGCTACGACAAATCAGGAAAGAGATCTTGGAGTTATCGTGGACAGTTCTCTGAAAACTTCCACACAGTGTTCAGCAGCAGTCAAAAAGGCAAATAGGATGCTAGGAATTATTAAGAAAGGGATAGAAAATAAGACCCAGAATATCTTACTGCCCCTGTATAAAACTATGGTACGCCCACATCTTGAATACTGTGTACAGATGTGGTCTCCTCACCTCAAAAAAGATATTTTGGCCTTGGAAAGGGTTCAGAAAAGGGCCACTAAAATGATTAGGGGTTTGGAACGGGTCCCATATGAGGAGAGGTTAAAGCGACTGGGACTTTTCAGTTTAGAAAAGAGGAGACTGAGGGGGGATATGATAGAGGTATATAAAATCATGAGTGGTGTGGAGAGGGCCGATAAAGAGAAGTTATTTATTAGTTCCCTAAATAGAAGAACTAGAGGACACCAAATGAAATTAATGGGTAGCAGGTTTAAAACTAATAAAAGAAAGTTCTTCTTCACACAGCGTGTAGTCAGCCTGTGGAACTCCTTGCCAGAGGAGGCTGTGAAGGCTAGGACTATAATAGAGTTTAAAGAGAATCTAGATAATTTCATGGAGGTTAGGTCCATAAAAGGCTATTAGCCAGGGGATAAAATGGTGTCCTTGGCCTCTGTTTGTCAGAGGCTGGAGAGGGATGGCAGGAGACAAATCGCTTGATCATTGTCTTCGGTCCACCCTCTCTGGGGCACCTGGTGCTGGCCACTGTCGGCAGACAGGATACTAGGCTAGATGGACCTTTGGTCTGACCCAGTACGGCCATTCTTATGTTCTTATGTGAAAAGAAAATTGCCGCTGAGATAAAATAAAAACAGCAACAACACCACACAATACCAAGTGGCTGAGTGGCACCATCACTAGGGAAGTTCCAACACTACAGCCTTAGAGGTTTGTGCTCGGTTGTTGGCTGACCATCTCCTGGTGAATTTCATTTCGAGGTTCATGTAGTGTGAGAAGGGCAGAGTGGCAGAGGAACTGGCTCACAATGGAATTTTTTTAATGAAGTGGCCTGAAAACGAAAAGAACTGGTGGAGTAGCATTTGATTTTAATGGGTCTTCTGACATAAGTTCCACTCAGCAGAGTAAAGGTTTCATTCAAGTGGCTTTGTAAAAAAGCTGCAACCGTCTGTCATTGCATCTGCTCTTGCAAGCTTATTATTTCAGAAAATTGTTTGTTTGTAGCTCTGCTACCTGAGAATGATGCAGAAAGAGTCACCCTTATGTTCACAGACTTCATAGCAATAACTCACCACTAGTGTTGTTCCACAGGTGGTAGCAGTGACAGACGCTCTAGTGTAGACAAGGTTTAGGTGTTTTTATTCAGGTTAGAATAGGGTTGACAGCACAGCAATAAAAACTCCTGTGCCCTGTGTATACTAGCCCTACCTATGCAGAGCTGTACCAGTGACGATGTCTGGCTTTGAAGCTTGCTAATGTAAAAGCAATGAGAGAGACTATTGTTGCAGCTCTGCCCCTAGCAGCAATCCAGCCACTCCAGCAACAGGTCAGGTACAAGCAGCCTTGTACAATGGATGGCCACCACGGACCAAACCCAGGATGTACCCTATAGAGGAGAGGGCTGGCCGGAGGCAAATTACAATTGTAGGCAATGTGGCATTGTGTATTTTTAGGGATTTTAGGACACTCTGATGCCACTTGTGGCATCCTGGTAGATGCTCAATGTGTGCTGACGACATTTGCACTTTCTGTTTTATTAAATCGAGCAGCCACCATGGACCTTTATCAAGGAGAGAACTTCTGACACAGCTGATGATTAACCCTGTTCTAGTTTTGCCATTCCTAGGTTTGTAACTCAAATTCTCTGACCCATAAGTCAGAAACATTAGTTCCCTGTGAGGTGATTGGTAATGACTGGACAAAAGAACATCTGAGGATTCTCATCAAAGCCAGTAGTGGTAAGTAAATTCACCAATGCTGGCAAGATCATTGGGCAGCTGATCATATTTTCACTAATAAGCACTGATCAAGTGTGGTGAGGTTCCAGCCACCAGAAGGAGCACTGTTAAACAGGTTCTACACCCACATTAAAGTGAGATATTAAGTAAGGAGGGGGGCCTGATTAAGCAGGTGGTGTCATCAGAACAAATAAATAAAGATGGCTCAGCAAAAAGTCCCTCTAATTGAGGGTGCTGCAATGATGTTATAGCTTAAAGAGGATAAGCAGCCACGTAAATAATTATGATGAAAAGAAAGATAGAAAACACAACGACAAGCACGACTCTCACTGACATTATTAACAGCCATAAGGAAAAGAATCCAACCCACAGACATGATTGAGAAAGAAAAACACCTTCAACTGGGAGGAGCCCACATCAGGAGAGTGTACAAACCCAGTGACATTTCAGCATTGCAGCCTTCCTCAAAGCTAATTCTAGGTACAAAACTGTGGTACCTCAAAAGGACCATTTTGTCCAAAAGTTTAGGTTTTTGTGAAAAGAAGTTTTTACAAAACCTAAGACTAACAGAAATGTTTCCATGTTTTTTAAAAAAATTCTCCTACAAATGAATTCTAAACACAGTTCCTGATTTTTTTTAAATTTCTCTCTCTATATATATATGGTGGGGGGAAGGAGAGAGACCGACCAACCGACTGGCAGGCAGGCAAAGGACTTAGTGTTGTTGTAACTTGTTGGTCCTAGGATATTAGACACAAGATGTGATAATGGCAGACAAAGTACTGGCTCATGTCATGGCCCATAGGCCTTGCTGAACACCAAGATATGCAACTCCAGCTATGTGAATTGTGTAGCTGAAGTCAACATACCTTGCATCAGTTTTTTGGGGTGACCCGCACAGCAGGAGGTTGGTGGGAGAAATGCTCCCATCAAGTTCCCTTACTCCTCTTGAGGAATACCCATGCTGACGGGGGTGCCCTCAGCATTCAATTTAGCGAGTCTTTACTAGACCCACTAAATCGAACTCTGGAGGCTTGATCACCAGAGTGTCACTCCTCTGTCGAGTGAAGACATGGCCTGACAAAGGCATAGCTGGAAATCGCCTGCATTAGCATTGTTAAAATGGATGTTAAACGGATAAACATGTGCTTAGTGTTTAGACTTGCTGAAATGATTGTAGGATGCTGCATGTATTGATATCACTTATAACATCTGTACTTCATGGTATGAAACCAAATGAGCCTTTGTGAAATATCAGAGTCCAAAGAACTTGTTAATTTTTGTCCCGTTCTCTCACACACATACCCATCCACTCCCATGAAGAGGAGACAGGCAGCACACTTGTTCCATCAGTTTGAACATTGAGGGAAGGGAATAAAAATCCCTGAACAAATGTCACTGTGTTGCTTGGAATTCAGAGAAGGCAAAATTTTTCTAATTATAAGCAAGGGATCCCCAAGTTAGTTGTCTTAGGTTAGCCCTAAAGCTCATATAAAGCTTTCCCATTTTAGTAGCTGCTATTATCTTTTGGAACCTAAGGCTATGTCTCATTTGTGTATAATAACTCTCAGTTCTTTTTCTTGGTTCATAAATCTTTAGCTAGTATTATAGGATCTGATACAAGCATTATTTTTGGCTTCCAATCTGATGCACAATTGACCTGGATTAAGTGACTGGTTCAATATTGCTATGATCCTTGATTTAAGGGGCCATCTTTCACAAAGGCAAGTTTGCCTTGGTGACAATATAGACCAGAATACCCAATGGGACTGCCTGTGATTCCATTTTAAGGCTGTAATAGTACTTGAGAAGTTCGCCCTTGTTGGTGAAATCTGAGTATAGTCCTATTGACCATATTGGGAGTTGTATCTAAACAATCTGCCCTGAAATTGGCGGTCATGGACAGCTTGACACAAGGTGGGTGAGGTCAGTGTTGATAAATGCAAAATAATGCACATTAAAAAACACATTCCAACTATACAAATGAAATGATGGGGTCTAAATTAGCTATTTCCATTCAAGAAATGAATTTTGGAGTCATTCTCTGAAAACATTCACTCAGTATGCATCTGCAGTCAAAAAAAGCTAACAGGATGTTGGGAATCATTAAGTATGGGATAGATACTGTGACAGAAAATTAGCATACTATCTCTATATAAATCCATGGTATGCCAACATTTTGAATACTGCATGCAGTCCTGGTCACCCTATCTAAAAAAAATTCGAATTGGAAGAGGTTCAGAAAAGGACAACAGAAATGATTAGGGGTATGGAACGTCTTCCATATGAGAAAAGATTAATAAGATTGGAACTTTTCAGCTTGGAAAAGAGATGACTAGGGAGGGATATGGTAAACTTCTCTAAAATCTTGACTGCTGTAAAGAAAGTAAATAAGGAAGTGTTATTTACTCCTTCTCATAACACAAGAACTAGAAGTAACCAAATGAAATTAATAGCATGTTTAAAACAAGCAAAAGGAAGTACAGAATGCATAGTGAACCTGTGGAATGCCTTGCCATAAGATGTTGTGCAGGCCAAGACTATATCAAGGTTCAAAAAAGAACCAGATAAATTCAAGTAGGATAAGTCCATCAATGGCTATTAGCCAGATGGGCAAGAATGATATCCCTAGTCCTTGTCAGAATCTGGGAATGGGCAACAGGGGAGGGATTACTTGATGATAACCTGGCCTCTCTCAGAAGACAGGATACTGGAAGCGGAGGTGGTGGAACAATTTGTATAGTGGGGGTGCTGAGAAACACTGAATCATACTGTAAACCCTATATATAATGGAAACCACTTTAAGTCTGGGGGCACCCTGTTTCCAGCACTTATGCGTTGGTGGTGTAAATGTGGACCTGAGAGGCCAATTATAGCACCTGGCATCTCCTGGTAGGAGAGTCAGCTTAAATGATCATGAAGCCCAGATGGGCAAGAATATGCTAATTAGTATAAAGTGAGGAAGTCACCTACTTGGTTTTCCATTCTCTGGATTCCCAAAAGATGCAGTCAAAGGTACAGTAGTAGAGTCCATGGACTGAGCTAATGAGATGAATGTCTCCACTACATTGTGTACTTTTGAAAGAGAGCTTAATTAAGCTCCAGGTGCTTAAGCTACCAGTGTACCTAATTTAGAAAACATTGAAAGAAAAATGGTGAAGAAGGGCTGTCTTATTAGAACCATCTCCAATGAAGTCTAGACAGTGAAATATATCTCTGCACAAAACTTGGGGCCTGACAAAGGAAAAGCTCCTTTCATAGCTTTATCTCCTGGCTTTGGCTTCCCCTTTCAGACTGCTGCTGTAGAGGGCATGCTTCTTTTTTCTCCATATAATAATGAATGGAAAGTGGATCATTTTGATACAGTTGCAAGGGTGACACTGAGCAAATGATGTCAAAACTTTGCTTTTTTCAAGGGGGTGACTTGTCAGGAACCGGTGTACAACTCCAGGCAGCCCGCCAGGCTTAAAGAGAAACATGGGCTTAATCCTGCTCCCATCAAAGATAACTGCAAAATTCACATTGAACATATTGGTGGAAACCCTATGGGCTTCAGTGGGACCAGAATCTGGAGCTTAGAATTTGTCAGAAGTCAGTTAACTTGGACCATCCTTGTCATGAGATGATCTGTGAGTCTATTTCAGTTCTCTGCCTGGACAAAGGAGATCCAGTTTTGGTTAAGATTGAGAGGTCTTGCTATAACACTCATATCCCATTCGTGCTCTGGTTCTGGTCCCCTTTTTTGTTCTCCTTGTGTATGTAGGACAGAGGGTAAGATTAGGGTCTTGTGTAGCATTAAACATTGTGAAATCTTTGCGTCAGCACAGCATTCTGCAACCATGTGAGAGGGGGACTCAGAAGTTGCACCAAATTAATTCAGTTACTAATGATGGAAATTGGCATCTGCTTCTTCCATCCTTGCTGATATATGAAGGGCAGGAAGAGCACAAATGCAGATTTTCACTTTATACTGATTGTTTATATGAGTACTAATAGGATCTTAGTTTTACCATAAGTTTCATAGCACGTAAGTAATTCCATTTATTTTCTAATGATATCAATTCTCAGAGGAATAGCTATTTTAGTCTGTAACTTTAAAAACAACAAGTAGTCCTGTGGCACCTTAGAGACTTAGATAGATAGTATACAGAGCTTTTGTGGGTAAAAAAAAAAACTTCATCAGATGAGTTGGGGTGGAAATTACAGGTTTCTGTTATTTCCACTCCAGCACATCTGATGAAGTGGGGTTTGCCTACAAAAGCTCATGATTCTATATATTTCTGTTAGTCTCTAAGGGTATGTCTATACTAGCCCCCTAGTTCGAACTAGGGAGGCTAATGTAGGCATTCGAAGTTGCAAATGAAACCCAGGATTTAAATATCCTGGGCTTTATTTGCATCCTCCTGTCCGGGCGCCATTTTTAAATCCCCCTAGTCCGAACTAACTGCCTGCAACTACACACAGCAGTCAAACATTAACTTGAACTAAGTCCTTAGTTTGAGTTAACTGTTACACCTCATGGAATGAGAATAAGACAGAGAATATCTTATTGCCCTTATATAAATCCATGGTACGCCCACATCTTGAATACTGCGTACAGATGTGGTCTCCTCATCTCAAAAAAGATATACTGGCATTAGAAAAGGTTCAGAGAAGGGCAACTAAAATGATTAGGGGTTTGGAATGGGTCCCATATGAGGAGAGATTAAAGAGACTGGGACTTTTCAGCTTGGAAAAGAGGAGACTATGGGGGGATATGGTAGAGGTATATAAAATCATGAGTGGTGTGGAGAAAGTGAGTAAAGAAAAGTTATTTACTTGTTCCCATAATACAAGAACTAGGGGCCACCAAATGAAACTAATGAGCAGCAGGTTTAAAACAAATAAAAGGAAGTTCTTCTTCACACAGCACATAGTCAATCTGTGGAACTCCTTGCCTGAGGAGGTTGTGAGGGCTAGGACTATAACAGGGTTTAAAAGAGGACTAGATAAATTCATGGAGGTTAAGTCCATAAATGGCTATTAGCCAGTATGGGTAAGGAATGGTGTCCCTAGCCTCTGTTTGTCAGAGGGTGGAGATGGATGGCAGGAGAGAGATCACTTGATTACCTGTTCAATTCACTCCCTCTAGAACACCTGGCATTGGCCACTGTCGGCAGACAGGGTACTGGGCTAGATGGACCTTTGGTCTGACCCAGTATGGCCGTTCTTATGTTCTTATGCTAAACTGGATAGGAAACAGAAGCTGGATATCTCGCAAGGGTGAATGGCAAAACTGTATGGAATCTTTGCCTCCCCCACCCCTGCTCCCACCTCAAATGAAGGAGCTTTGCAGAACATTAGAACTAGATTATGGCTAGCCCAAAGAGTGGGGAGGATGCAAGAGACTTGCCTACATACTGCCTCCTTGAGTTCACATGCTAATGCCAGAATCAACACCAGCTCTTGCGCTGATGATGGTGCTAGAAACCCCAAAAGCGGCATGGCAGAAATGAGATCATTATTCTGCTCCTTTCCATGCTGGCCAATAGGCCTGAGTCAAGCTAGGGAAGTGTAAATAGTGCTGTGTGTAAAGGGAAAGGCAGGGTTTGCTTCTGCAGGTATTCCTTCAGTGCTCTCAGAAACAGTGAGTCTGTCCCAAGCACAATGGCTCCAGCAGTGCCAATGGGATATTAATCCCTCTGCATCCCTCCTCCAACGTGCAAAGGTTTAAGAGCCATGTAGCATGGTTTCCAAACGAGCTCTAGTCACATGCTGTGGCCAGAGTGCCTGCCCCTAAACTTTAGTATCATTTCTGTCCAGCTTTGCACTTTGCAGCTTGAGCCCATCTCGCTTCAGAAATGCATTTGCAGACACATTTCTGAGCAAGGTAAGGAAAAAAAAACCCTGAAATATTCCAGAATGATGTTTTCACAAACAGGGCTATGGTGGAAAATATTATGTGGGAACTTCCTAGCTTAAAATTCAGGGTCAGATTCTCAATTAGTTTGGGTTCATAATTGCAGAGGCAAAATGTGCCTAATTTATGCACAAAGGTTTTGCAATTGCACATGGATTATTTGGTAACTGTGTGCAAATCCATCAAATTAGCTAATTTTGCAGTTGCCACAATTTACATATGTAAATTATGCATCCAGTTATGCATCCAGTTTGCACTTGGCAGAACCAAAACTGTCTCGTTACATTATGTAACAGAAAAGCTTTTAAATTGAATTGTAAAATTAAATGTAGTTTACCATTTATAAATTAAGTAGCAAATGTACTCGGCATTGTTCGGGTCCTTAACTCTTTTTTAGGGTGGAGGATGCAGGAGTCAGGGCAGGGAGTTGTGAGGTGTGGGGGGCTTAGGGCAGGGGGTGGGAGTGCTCAGGACAGGGGACTGGGTGGTGTAGGACTCGTGGCAAGGGGTCCAGGGAAGGGGATGGGAGGTGTGGGTTGGGGGTGCAGGAGTCAGGGAAGAGGATGGGGGCTCAGGGCAGGGGGATGGGAGTTTCAGGGGCTCACTGGGGCTGCCTGTAGTATCAAGGGTGGTGCTGCTCCAGTGATGGCTCCTCCTGGGGTCTTGGGGCTGCGCTGCCCTGACAGCAGTGTTCCCTGGGGAGAGGGACCATGGTGGCAAGAGCTGTGCTGCCTGGCTTTGGCCAGCGTCTGTTCCCTAGGGGTCTGTGGCAGTGGGGCTGCTCTTCAGCAGGGCTTCTCCTCCCACCCCCCGTCTGGAGCTGGAGCTGAGGGCTGGGGAAGGGGTTTGGCTGGAGACTTTGTGGCAGGGAGGCCCCAGCTGACCACTCTCCTACTGGTGCAACTGCCCCCCTGTTGTCACTCTGCAGTATAACTGTCCCTGCACTTGCTTTCCCCCCATGGTCATTGCGGAGTATAACTGTCCCTCCTATTAGACTCTTCCCTTTCCATTTTACGGAAAACAATCAGATTCCAAGCACACCGTGTTGTTCTGGTACAAACAAACTCTTGCCTTGCTTTAAGTTATGATAAGAGGAAGCTGCATACCAAATTTGGTGGTACATAGACCAGACAGACCAACAGGCCCACATTTCTGAAATAAATAGTATGGAGATCGATTTGGTTCTTTCTTTTTAGGACAAACTAAATTGAAAGAATGAGTAATTAACTGGAATAAATAGCCACTAGACTTTGATAAATGCCATATTTCTGTTTGTGCTATCCGTTGTTTCATGGTGGCTGCATAATGCAACCTGAACTAGCAATGCCCGAGTTAATCTAAGAAAGTGCTTTCTCCTAACAAAAGTCTTAATAACTTTGGACTTTAGTGTGCTATTAGTTTTTGGGCAAAACTCCCCAATGTAGGTTTCCACTTAAAAATTGATATTTGTGATAGCTCTTTGTATTTTTTAATTAAAGTGTAAATTCTGTAGAAAACAGTAAAATCTGCAAGAAAAGAAAAACTAAATCAGCAGACACTCTGGGCATGCCTAGACTACATGGCTCCGTCGACAGAGCCATGTAAATGAGTTTACTAGACATAGGAAAATGAAGTGGCGATTTAAATAATTGCCACTTCATTTACATCAAAATGGCCGCCGCACTGTGCCGATCAGCTGTTTGGCGGCACAGCGGGGCAGTCTGGATGCTCCGTGGTCAACAACGGAAGCCTTTGTCGACCGCTCCGTTATGCCTCATGGAATAAGGTCTACCGGAGCGGTCGACAAAGACTTCCGTTGTCGACCATGGCGCATCCAGACTGCCCCGCTGTGCCGCCAAACAGCTGATCGGCACAGCGCGGTGGCCATTTTGATGTAAATGAAGCGGCGATTATTTAAATCGCCGCTTCATTTTCCTATGTCTAGTAAACTCATCTACATGGCTCCGTTGACAGAGCCATGTAGTCTAGACATACCCTCTGTGCCCAGAAGCACATGCTGTATTTCTTCTGACTCTCTTCTCATTCAGTAGGAAATGGTTCCTGCACACCTTGAATTAGTAATGAGCCAGTAAACTGCAGTTTTATTTGCTCTGTGTTGTCTGAGCTGCTCTAAATTCATTGGGAGAAAACCCCTTAAAATACAATAAATTAAAAAATCTGTAGCAAGCATGTCTCTGATTCTCACCTGCCCCCTAGTGGTTGGAGGCTCCCAACAAGTCCTTATGCTGTAATAAAATCTAGCTCTTCTGGAAAATGTAAACACTTTATTTGCTCAAAAGGTCCTCAGCTGAAGTCGGCAATTAATTAGCTCTTCTATATTTGCATATATTTCCCAGGCTAATTAAAGGGAAAAATTACCATATCAAGGGAGACCTGTACCATGCAGACCATTTGTAATTTGCCATTGTTTCATTTAAATATTTTAGATGGGTGCTATTGGACACAACCTCATTGAGACAGTGTGTAATTAGTGCCCTTCTGCAGCATGCAGGTAGGTTGCATTTAATAAAATGTCCCAGATTAATGAATAGAGAGTAATGAGCTCTGCATTCCCATTAAGATGGCCAAGGCAAGAAACACATTTATTGGCAATAGTCACATTTCTTACACTTGAACTTTTTTATTATCAAAATTTCAATGATAAAAAGGTTGACTGTAACAGACATTATAAAAAGTACCAAGGGAAGCTCCTATCCTAAATTCCTCACACATTTTAAACTCCTACAGTCTTGGAAATAAATATTTCAAAGTATTGGAGACATTCAAATTCTGTTTCTGATCCATATGTCAATTTTTGCAGAACTCCTAATTTTAAACACTAAAATATCCAGTTTGTCTTTGACAGAGGAAAAAATGTTTCTAAATGACCTCATTATTTTTATTGCCAGGGGCATTTATTTGTATGCCCAGAGTCAATTTCCGATGTTTTTTTTAATTCTATGATAGAGTGGCATGTTACCAGATACCATAACCTGAGTGATGCTCTGTATGAGAACTAGGAGTTGTATCTCCTTCTCTAGTACTGAAATCTCACTGATATTTTACATCACAGCAGTTTATTCACTTCGGAATTATTCTTACAAATGGTTAAATAACATTCAAGGTGCCGTTTGAGTTTCACCTTTTTAAGACTGTATTTGTTTGTTAAGATAAATGTTAATATTGTTTATGACATTTTTGGTGATGCTAAATAAAATGAGAAGAGATGGTCTAGTCACTGAGTACTAGGCTGAAGAAGCAGGGAAAGGGGAATGTGTACCATTTCTCAGGGAGTGGGCATCACTTATCTCTCTTCATCTGGAATGCTTAGGAATACATAGGGAAACCTCCAATAGGAGTGGAGGAGTTATTTTACCTCTGTATTGGCACTGTTGTGTGGTTTACTGTATTCAGTTCCAGTGTTTACAATTCAAGAAGTATGTTGATTGATTAGAGAGGATTCAGAGAAGAAGCCATGAGATTGATTAAAGGATTAGAAAAAAATCTATGGTGGTGGAATCAAGCAAGTCTACTTATCTTAACAAAGAGAAGGTTGAAGAGAAACTTGATTACAGTCTGTGTTCCATGTAGGTACTTAGAGCTGATCATGGGCTCTTCACACTAGCAGAGAAAGGTATAACATGTTCCAGTGGCTGGAAGTAGAAGTTAGACAAATTCAGACTGGAAATAAGGTGTAAAATTTTATTGGTGAAGTAATTAACCCTCAGAGAAATTTGCCAGGGTCATGGTGGATTCTCCTTCACTGACCATTTTAAAATAAACATTGGATGCATTTCTAAAAGTTATGCCGTATTAATTATTTTGGGGGAAATGAATAGCCTGTGTTAAACAGGAAGGCAAAGTAAACAATCACAGTGGTCCCTTCTGACTTTGGAATCTAGGAAAATGAAGACAAATGAGGTAAGTTAAAACAAATCTACATTTGTTACTTTATAAAAATGTGTATTAAAGACACATGGTTCCCACCTGCTGCAACCGTATTTTTTCTATGTGGTGACATTTGCTTGTAGACATATCCTCCTAATACGGCAACCACACATTAACTTACACCCCTGTGATTTCACCATTCCCTACCACAACCTCACCTCCAAGCCACAAGTAGAGGCAGCAGCAAGAATAATCACAGGTAAACACAGTATTCAGTTTTAGAATGAAAATAAACCTCTTGGATTTTTTTCCTTCATGTGTCTATTCAAACTCCAAAAGATGCTGGGTTTTGTACATGTTTATTGAAAAGAACAAGAGGGGTTACTTATTTTTCCTGCAGGACAAGTGACCCAGTCTCTTCCACAGAGCACAATCATACATGACAGCTGTCAAAGGTAAATATTGTTTGTTCTTTTACAGCAGAGAAGCAGATAAAGTACAAGTTGCCCACATTGCATTTAATAGGTTCCAACCTCAGCTGGTTACACTGCAAAACATAATACACCATGTAAAATAGCATCAATAGGACACACAAAAGTCTCAGAAAGAACAAAGCATGCAACAGCTCTTCCACATGTATAATGAGACCGGATTAGGGAACCCACTGAGCCTATTATGTTCAAGCAGGCCATGTTTGCATTGAAGAATGCCAAGCTGCTTTTTAAAAACACAGTGGCATGAATGATTTCTATAGCCACTGCACCGAGAGCTTTCACCTGGCAGTGGGAAAATGGAGTTTGCAAATCCTGCAACTCTTCCTCCTTTTGAGAAGTACCAGGATAGAAACTCTCACTCATCTGAAGCTCAGTGGACAGCTACACAAAAGGCATTTCCTCATGGGGACTGGTCACAGAAACCTGCACTGAACAGCAAAACCAGTCCCTCCCGTTGGCCTCGAAGTGAGAGTGGCCCAGAAATGCTGGCTGGACACAGATCCTTCTTTTGTCTCTCACCTGGAGGGATGAAAATAGCTTTTCATTTTTAAGCTCCTCTGATGGCTAAAGAGAATGGAGCCTGAGAGTGGTGAGTTTGTGAAGCCACAAAGAGCACTATCACATCTATGTGCGGGAGGAAATACTGGAGCCGCTTTGGTTAGTTGTTCACTCTGATGCTTTCTGGAAGTCTAAGCAGCTTCAGTTCATGAGCTTATGAAAGTCTTTCCCTTTCCTAAATGAGCCTTGTCTTGACTCTCTCTGGTACCATCTCCGGAATTTGAACGTCACACAGGCAAAGGAAATCACATTTCTTAACGTATACCCTTTACTAATCCATTGTGTTTGTTAAAAATTGCACATAGCACAGTAATGTAACTATTCTCTGTGGTGCTATTTTAGCATTTTTTGTAGAAGAAAGAGAGAAATGCTATTTGTTGCGTAGAAACGATTCTGAGTAATACAAAATGAGTTCATAAACTTTTAAGCCTGCTTAAAATACATCTAAATGTGTGTGGATTTTGTTGATCCATCCTAGTTAGAAGATAATCAGGCATATGTTACCCCTGTGCATTGCACTGACTGCCTACCCACTTCTGTGTGAACTTCAAGATGCCCTGGGTACAGTCTAGAAAGTCTTACTGGTCTAATCCTAACTATGTGACACACCATCAGCTGCGTGCAAAATACTCTGTCTTTCTAAGGTGAAGCTTGCAGGTGTCAAACAGAGCACTGTCACTGGCAGATGCTTGCCTGTGTAATTTGTTCCTACCAGAAATGCACATGAGTCCAAACTGTTCCTTCTTCAATGCTTAGCCGAACATTGGCTGTAGCAATAGTTTAGCATTAGCTCTGTTCTTGTGTGGCTAGAAGGGCTTGATGGGCTGAAAGTCTGATACTGGAACAGACTTGATGAACCCATGTAAGAGGAGGTCTGTCTCTGGGTCACTTCCACCCCATGGTTGGTGTAATTTTGTCCTGGATGTTGCAAGCTACCCAGAGAATGGGATTTGCTGGAATATCAGCTGCAGACCATGGCCCTAATAGTCTGTAGAATGGAGTGATCATAAATGTCTGTGTTATAAATGAAGTTGTTCTATTTTATGCCCAATACGCCATTGGCATTTTGTGTGGAAAACCTCCAACTTTGTCCAGTCTGGGCAACATGGGCCCATGTTTCATGACCATACAGCATACAGCTCAAATAGAACTTGATTGCAATGCTGAGACAATGTTGATTCTATACTCATTGTAAGTGACCCATGGCAGATGCTGCAATGTCAGTCCAGTGAAGAACCTCTATATGGGTATGTCTACACTGCCACCCTAGTTCGAACTAGGGTGGCTAATGTAGGCATTTGAACTTGCAAATGAAGCCGGGATTTAAATATCCCGGGCTTTATTTGCATGTTCCCGGGTGCCGCCATTTCTAAATGCCCCGTAGTTTGAACTCCCTGCCCGTGGCAACACGCGGCATGGACTAGGTAGTTCGAATTAAACCTCCTAATTCGAACTACCGTTACTCCTCATTGCAGAAGGAGTAACAGTAGTTCGAATTAGGAGCTTTAATTTGAACTACCTAGTCCATGCCGCGTGTTGCCGCGGGCAGGGAGTTCAAACTACGGGGCATTTAAAAATGGCGGCGCCCGGGAACATGCAAATAAAGCCCGGGATATTTAAATCCCGGGCTTCATTTGCAAGTTCGAATGCCTACATTAGCCACCCTAGTTCGAACTAGGGTGGCAATGTAGACATACCCTATGAGAGCTGGATGAACTGCTGAGTATAGAACCCAAATAGAAAAAACTGGAGACTTCTGGGACAGTTTCATTATTCTAGGAGTTGGGAGTAATGGGTGGACATGATCCTAGGTTTTGCACCTTTGTCTTTGACCACAAAACATGGAGACCGACATTGGCCAACTCCTCCTTCATCTGCTGGTAGGCCTATGAAAATGTTGGGGCTCTGTACTAGAAGAGCAATGTCAGCACTATAGTCAAGATCTGAGAGCAAGAGATCCCAGATCCTAATGCCTATGCACCTGACAGAATGCTACATTATGAAATCCATGGCCCAACAAAAGAATGCAGGGGCCAGACACAGCCCTGCCTGACACCAGATACTGATTTAAAAGGTGCCAACATCCGATTCCCAGGATGTACGCAGGCAGTGGTTCCAATGTGCAGCTCGCTAATCAAGTCCAGCCAAGTGTTTGGGACACCTCTCCCCTTTAAATGTTTCCATAGTGTGGCTTCATCAGTTGGCTCAAACACACCCTTAAGATCAACATAAGCCATGTGCAGGGGCTGCTTGAACTCATGGTGTACCTCCAGCCACAAGCAAGGGCCAAAATGGTGTCTGATGTGGATCTATTCCTTGTAAATCTTGACTGTTTAGAATGACACTTATGATGTAGCAAGGGCTCCAAACACACCAGAGCATGTGCAAACACCTTTGCTAGACAACAAGATGACTGGTCTGTAGCTCTTACCTTTGCTGTGCAGTCCTTTGCCTTATAAAGTGAGATCACAATACTGTCCTTCCAGGTGGTTGGCAAGGTTCCACATAAGGCGTAAGATGACCAGAAAGTATTTTGTTACAGAGTCTCAAAAGTTCATTTTAGCAGCTCTGGGTGGAGGGTACCATAAGAGCAGCTGTGGGTCCATTTTTGAGTTTGCAGCTGAGAATTTGTGGCTGACATTGATACAAAGCATAGGCTAAACCCCGAGAGGGAGAAGTGCATTAATGTCAAACTTCATCATCATTGCAGAGGGATTACTTGCTTCTTAAAGCATCATCATCATCTGGGCAACCAGTAGGCGGTGATTCATGTTCATGGCACATACTACATTGTGCAATCATTTGCAGGAGGTGAAGAGGCACCCGTCACATATGATCATGTGGTCCAATTCCTTCTGAGTGACCCCATCATGAGAGATCCAGGACATCCAGGCTGCATCTAGACTGGCATGATTTTGCGCAAAAGCAGCTGCTTTTGCGCAAAAACTTGCCAGCTGTCTACACTGGCCACTTGAATTTGCGCAAGAACACTGACGTTCTAATGTAAGAAATCAGTGCTTCTTGCGCAAATACTTTGATGCTCCCGTTCGGGCAAAAGGGCCAGTGTAGACAGCTCAGATTTGTTTTGAGCAAAAAAGCCCCGATCACGAAAATGGTGATCGGGGCTTTCTTGCGCAAAACCGCGTCTAGATTGGCAAGGACGCTTTTCCGCAAAAAGTGCTTTTGCGCAAAAGCGTCCATGCCAATCTAGACGCTCTTTTCCGCAAATGCTTTTAATGGAAAAACTTTTCTGTTAAGAGCATTTGCGCAAAATCATGCCAGTCTAGACGTAGCCCCAGTGTATGTGTTGTT
This sequence comes from Pelochelys cantorii, assembly GCA_032595735.1. Classification (NCBI taxonomy): domain Eukaryota; kingdom Metazoa; phylum Chordata; order Testudines; family Trionychidae; genus Pelochelys; species Pelochelys cantorii. The sequence goes on along the minus strand of CM064329.1, from coordinate 70,309,903 downwards.
ACTTGAACCATGACCCAAGAATGGAGAGATTCTGAGAGGTGCAGCATGTGAGCAAGAGGCATATAAGTGTTTGGGACTGCTGCAATACAGAAGAAATGAATGTGGTCTATCAGCCTTGCTTCTGATAGGCTGGTGATTGATATGCCAAGACAATCTATTTCACCTGAGATAGCAACCTGATGACCACACCTGTAAAGAGTTGTAACATTCTAGGTTGCAATTTTGATGGCTTGATGGAGATCCTAGCCACAACTGAATACATTCGGTATACTGCAGGTGCACCTGCTGACACCAGGGGATGCACGTTCCTGGGGGAGATTTGCACTGGGGAAGATGTCATCAGCAGAGAATATGCAGCTGAGAATAAAGCAGGGACTTTCATGTTGGTGCTGTGTACTAAGTTACTCATGCTGATCCAAAGCAGGAATGAATGATTGTCTCAGAGAATACATTGTCCCTCTGGGTTGAGACTGAGGTGCAGTAATGCAGACCTTTCCTAGTCTCCCAGTATTGGCTTCCCATGTGCCATGCAAGCCATTGTGTCTTTCTCTGAGATTTCCTTCACCTCAAGTAGTGAGGCACAGCTGATGCCCAGTGTCTTTGCTGCCTGTGGACCTGTTTACCTCACAGGAGATATTTTGGACCAGTCTTCATCACTGATGACAAAACTCCATGAGCAATCCCCTATTTCACATGTTATACCCCTGCACCATATTGCGGTACTGTTCGGACTCTAAGTAGTAAAACTTGGCTACTTTTTACAGAGCCCTTTATGTTCAGTCTTTCCATTACATGTACTTCTGGTGGTCCTTGGCTTTCACCTTCCTGCTGGGTTTTCTCCATCTTGGGATCTGTTGGGCCTGGGGCTAGCTGTCACCATGGATATACTGACACCTATTTTGAGGGAAATGCTTGTTTTAGACTTGATCTAACCTCTGTATATGGCACATAGATACTATGCTGATAGATGCCATAGAAAACTGGTTAATCTTCATAAGCAATGTGCCATTTGACAAAAACTGTCTTACGGTCCACACACTGACCTTGGAATCTATGTGAAACTGAACTCCAAAATGTGTGTGGAAGCTTACATTTTGGCACAACTTTTAATGTTACTTTGGTTGCCAACGTGTTTGAATGTGCCAAAATTCTCCTGTAGGCTTGCAAACTGCTCTGTGCAAACAAATATCGCTCTTGGGTGTCTAGTTCCCTTTTTGCATCAAAATTTACTGATCCACACTTGACTTTTTGGGCCCCTTTAGGCACCAGAAAACAAGTACAACGTTAAGCATACATATTTTCAGCCCGTTTCTGAAAATCATTATATTTATAATAAAATAGATAAACATGTGTTCTTTAATTTTGAGGGTATGTTTACTGGTCTGTTGCAACAGAGCAAATGGCTGTTGTTTCATATGTAAAGACTTTTAACCTTTGAACTGAATTCAGTCAAGAGGAAATGCCTGCTTCTCCCATAACATCAACCTATACAAAACGAGGACAATGTTAATGAGTAAAAACTGTACAGAATTAACTTAAACTTAGAGGATTGCCAATCTGGTTGTTGAATTTGTTCATTTACACAAAGAGCAGAATACACTTCAGTTGCTCAGATGAGCTATTTCTATCTCTTCAGACACAAAACCCATCTGTCTATTTTCCTTGTTCTTCTTTCAGGTTCTTAGACAACTACTATTTCTTGAAATGACCAAATATCAGTATCACATAACTTGCACAATAAGTGTCCGTGTCCAATATAGCAAGCCCAAAATTATGGTGCATACCACCTTTGCTGATTTGATCTCCTACAGTATTTTAGTTAAAAGAGAACCTGCCTTGCAGGGTTAACTTATCGGTGATGCCCATGGGAATATCTGCCAAGGTTGAGCATGTATTGAATCGCGAGGCCTTGCGGGACAACGTGCTGGACATCTTCTTGTGATGGCCAAAATAGTTATTAACATGGAATCGGAATTTGTCATGAAGGGAGGCATAGATGAAAGGGTTATAACAGGCAGAGCTCATAGCGATCAAGTGACATGACACCTGAATGACATTCACGTATTTCTTGTCCAAGATGGTAAACTCCTCGTCTACATCTCTGATGAGGTTCACCACCTGCAGAGGTAGCCAGCAGACAGCAAAGCACATGACTGAAATAATGAGAACGCGGAAGGTCTTTTGCTTTTTATTGGTCCATTTGTCTTGATTGTGGTAGGCAGCCCCTGGGACATTCCTTTTCCTGAGGCGATAAGAAATGGCACAGTAGGAGATAGACACTGCAGAAAGTGGGAGCATGTAGGACAAAAGGAGCATTGAGCATGAGTATAGCAGCCTCTCTTTCTCTTGGTGCTTCCAGAATTCTTCACAGATGAACATGTTATGGCCAATCTTATTGAGATCCAGATAATGGGTGTGCAGGGAAGCAGGCATAGAAACCACAATGGAGAGTAACCAAATGAAGGCCACTATGTAGATACAGGACTTGTGGCTTAGCCTTTTGCGAATGGGGTAAGCAACAACAATATATCGGTCCACTGCAATAGCTGTGAGGGACAGTACGGCCACAAATACAGTAGCAGTTTGCATCAAGGTGACAAAGTAACACATGAACACCCCAAAGAGCCAGCCCCGGATCTCAAAGGCATAGGATGCAGTCAGTGGGACGCAGAAAATGCACATGATCAGGTCAGCTGCAGCTAGATTTCCAATAAGGAAGTTAGTGGTGCTGTGCAGTTTTTTGGTGATGATGATAAGGAGAATGAGGAGTAAATTGCCTGTGCAAGCCACTGCAACCAGAGTGGCATAGAGGGGAATGAAGAGGGGCTTCAGGTCAAAGAGGAGGTCAAGGCCAGTGAACATAGGGACCGAAGCGTTCTTCAAAGTGTTGTTTGGTAGCTGATCATGTGCCATGTTGAGTTTCACGTCTGATGACTGTTATTTATCCTTGCCTTAAACAAATTCAAACAGGGAAAGCTTGTTAGTACAAAAGAAAAATGGAGGTTTCGTTTGCTTCTTTATCAATTTCTGTCACAGGAAATCCCCTGATTTCAAGGTCTGAATGCTAAGATGTAGCCCAGGAGCCTATAGGCTGGCCCAGAAAGAGGTGGTCCAGAGGAGGCTTGCCTTTGTTTTCCCCTGATTCTGGGCTAGCTGCATGCCTGTAAGGTCTCTTGGAATCTGTTAGAATAGCCTGAGTTCTGTTCTGAATTACTTTGGCTGCCTAAGGGACTGCTATCGCACCAAAGATTCACCAGAGTGCAGGGAAACCCCAGCCACACACCTTTCCCCCTGGCTTTAGGGGATTGAGTGGCATGGGAGTCACCACAGTGCAGGACTCCCCCCTCACACTGAGATGATCCTTCTATAACTGGCTACATCATCATCATTTTTCTTTATGCTGGTGGTGCAGTGCAAAGCAGCCTGAACCTGGAGAAAGTGTCAGGTTCCAACCTTGTATCTTACCTGTTCCTTTTGTTCAGTCCCAACTAATGCCTACGGGGCTCTTTCCACCTCTGGAAGTGAGCCAGTCAGAGCTAGTGGTCATAAGATTTCCATCTCTCAATGTACTTGGGGGGTCCATGTGATCTGTAGGTCCATCCTACTTATTATTTTTTGCTGCGTTGCCATGGGCACTGGGGGGCTCGCAGTGCATCGCACAAGGCACTGTACAAACGTGTAACCAACAGAATGGTCTTTGTCCCAAAGAGCTACAGCCCAAGAACCCTCTCTCATGGCCCTCATACCAAACAGAAATGGCTCAGTCCTTCTTATCTCTAATGTATTTATCTTCACAACACCTTTGTGAGGTACAGAGTTGCTATTATTGTCTCCATTGTGCAGTGGGGGAATTGAAGCACAAAGAGGCTAAGGGACTTGCCCAACGTTGTGCAGGAAGTCTGGAAAAGCAGAGAACTGAACCTAGTCTACCAAGTTCTTGATTAGTGTTCTGACCATACAACCATCCTTCCTCTCTAGAGTTTTGGTGATGCAAAGGAACCTTACATGAAGTGTTGCACTGCCACAGGGGTGTAAACGAAACTCAGGCCTCAAATATTTCAAATGTTAACTGATCTTCCAGGGAGCGGCACTTAGGAATGTGACTGAGACAATGAACATACCTCCTTCACACCCTGCTAGAGGGTAAGAAAGAGCAGTCTAAAATATTACTTGTGTCTCACTCGTCTCTCAAGCCCATGTTTTCCGTGAGGCACGTCAATGTATGCTAAGCTTTGAGATGGGCTGGCTTTAATGATGGTATCTGCCATTTTAAAATTGTTCAAAGAGGAAAGACACAAAGGACAGAGTTGACAGAATTGTCAGAGCAGATAAATCTGACAGTTCAGCTCATGCTCAATCTCACAACATGCTCCAGTTTGTCACTACTGATTCACACAGAGCAGCTCATTATCCTTTTGTCACTCAGACAGTCATTCAGAGTCAGACCTTGAGAGCAGTGCTTCTCAACCAGGCATACATCAACTAATCATTTTTAACAGGCTATGTGAAAAGCACTGGCAAAGGTAGTACAGACTAAAATTGCATACAATGGCTTGTTTATACTGTTCCCTATAGTATACTAGATCAGTGTTTCTCAACCTGGGCAGGGTTAACAAGTTACTTTATACTTATAAAAGGTAAAAATGAGAAAGTGAGCCTTTTTTCAGTGATAGCCTGCTGGGGTACTTTTGTATTTTTATATCTGATAAAAATAGATTTTAAGTGAAGTAAAACTTGAGGTATGCAAGACCAACCAGCTTCCTGAAAGGAGACCAGTAGTCTAGAAAGGTGGAGAAACACTGCTACAGAGCTGCATTTTATTGTCTCCTCTCCCAATTCTATTTCTCTATACCTAACATATCTCTCTAGTCCAGCCTGTCTCCCTCCGTTCTGTCTCTTCATTCCTGTTGGCTCTGACATTCTCTAAACGACCTACCACCATTTCCACCATGGTGGAAAACAGAACTTCTCATCCTTCTTCCCAATCCCATTCCACTGTCCTCTTCATCTTGCAGGCATGAAGCTTGTCATCAAGTCCTTCTCTCTTCTTCTCAACCCAGAGCCAGAGTCTTCTTACATCGGGCTGCTTCTTACTCGGTAATATCTCTAGGATGTATCCTTTCCTCTCCATCCCACTCAACAAACACCTTGTCTAAGCCTTGGGAGTCTTACCCTTTAACTACAGCAACCCCCTTCTCTATGGCCCCTTTGCTTTTCATCTCTTCCCATCCCCAGTCTGCTCAATTTGTGTCTGTTAAAATCATCTTCCTCTTTCACCACTTAGACCATAGGGCCTGATTTGTCTTTGCCCTGAACAGTGATCTACACCAGTGCAACGTGCCCATGAAATGTTACAACTCTGCTTTAGTGATGTTTTGCGCTCACTGTACACTAACATGAACTCTTGTAGAAGGTGAAAGGCAATGGAGTAAGACTACAGTCACTCCTCTCTGGGAATTTCTACATTGGCTTCCTGTTGGCTTCCTTGTTGTGAAGTTTAAATTTTTCATTCTCCCTTTCCAGCCTTTGAATAACTCTGTCCCCTTCTCCCATGTACCAGTTATACCATATTGATTAAATACCCTTTTATTTTACAATTTATATATACTTTTTGTTTTGATGATAAATGCCTATTTTCTCTTTTGAGTAATCTTCAGAGATGGGAATAACACTGGCCTAACGAGCTAATTCTGATCTCTCACTGGAGTCAATCAGGAGTAATTCCAGTGAAGCGGGCAGAGATACATCAGTGTTTAAACTAGTGTGAACACAAAATCAAATCCTGAGACTTTTAGTGTAGGAGAGGGAAAATTACTATAGAACAGTGAAGGGTATATTATACACTGAGCCTTATACACACAGCTTTCTGTGCATTAAGATGAAAATATACCCTATTCCTCCATTGAAAATATAGTGAATATTGCTCTGGAATGACTGGGGTATGGATAAGCAAGTATAGTGACTTTCTGCACAGTCCTTCCAGTGTTCAAAAACACTTTGTCTAGAACAGGGCTACTCAACTATGGAAGCCCTGGGGGCCACAATGATACTCACAGCACATGCCGAGGGCCGCAACTTTAGTGTGGTTGCATATACATGCAAATATATATGCAAATAGCTTCTTTTACATTGACGGGCATGAATACAAAGATTAAGGCAAGACTACACAACATGCAGGCCCCATTTAAGTCAGTTCTGCTGATATTAATAAAATGCAATATTTACCCGATTTCCACCCATGTGACAGCACTTTTAATAAGCAATGACAGTTCAGGAATTTAACTACTAAAATACATATCAACAGAAGACCATTATATTGACTTGCTGTTATGGAGCATATTCCCAGTGGAGGCCATGTTCAAAGGATCCCATCCACAGGCCGCATGCTAAGCCCCGTGTAAACCCAAACTGCACCATGGGCCACAAACAAATGGGCTGCGGGCTGCATGCAGCCCATGGGCCGCATGTTGAGTAGCCCTGGTCTAGAAATACATCTAAGTCAATACTAGTCCAGGAGAAGGAGGCTCCCATGTCATACTCTTAAGAGTTTTTTTGTCATGAGGGGAGCACTGGCATCAACTCAGCACTGGCTCAGAAAATGATCTGTGGTCAGTTTATTACTTACTAAAGGGAGGAAAGGGATTTTCTTTCACTTACTTACATTTTGAACATATCATGCTAAAACTGGAAATTCTATTAGTCTTTTGTCACAGTCCATCTTGATCTGTGTAAACACAAATCAAAGTTTAAATATAGTTCAGGGTTACAAACCATTTTGACTTGAATGCAGCTAATATGTTGTTTAATTCACAGAGCGTTTTCTTCACCAAAAACAATTCCTTCTGGTTGCAGTTAGTGGTATGGATATTTTAGTAACTATTTTGTACTGATGCTCTATAAAATAAAATCAGTAGAAGTAGAGGACTGGGTACATTCATGTATGTATCCATCCCACTTACAGCTCAGTCATCCATGTATTGCTCATTTTATTACGTGTTGCCATGGATATCTCATTTAGGGCTTATCTTCACTTACCCTGAGGTTGATGCTTCAGAGATCAATCTCCCAGGGTTCAATTTAATGGGTCTAGTAAAGACCCACTAAATCAACTGCTGCTGATTCTCCCCCACCCCCCACATTTCCCCATAGACCCTAGTACTACATTGGGTCGCGAGGACTAAGGGAAATTGACAGGAGAATTTCTCCCATCAACCTCTTGCAATGGGGATGCCACAGAAATTCAACTTAAGGTACGTTGACTCCAGCTACACTATTTTCATAGCTGGAATTGCATTTCTTAGGCTGACTTTCTCTGGTAATGTAGACCTGGCCTTAGTCACATACATCTTTCATAGAAAATAAGCTTGTGCTCCTGTATAGCTCATCCAGTCATGTATTCTCCCATGGAAAATTCTCATAGAATGTGATGGGGATAAAACCAATAAGGTTTGGTAGAAATGTGATAGGATTATACAAAAATTTCTCCAAAAACTAATAGAAAAACGTATCCATTGGTTTGTTTTTAATCATCCCACAAAATTCGATAACAAGGATATTCTTCTACAGTCAAGTCCACAAAAGGCTCCCAAAATAGTATTATATTATTAAATAGGAATTTTCCATAACAATATCTTCCCTATATATATGTATTTATCACTGTATCATTATCCATGGCAGATTATCTTCTCTCCAGTTTCTTTTCATGGACTACTGGTTCCCCAGTGCATTCATCCCTAGTGATTCATACTACTGTGAAATCAGGCCTTTTAGCAAGCAGCTCTCACCTTTGACAATTATGGTTGCCTTTTATCCTCTCTATGTTCTATGGAGTTGGCACCTGAGGGCCATCAATTTTACAACGCTTCAGGGACAAGAAATTGAAGGAATTGTGAAAGTAGAACCTATGAAGAAAAAGATGTGTGAATAAGTCTCTCTCATCGTGGTATGTATCTCAGTAAAGAAAAGAGGCCCTCAGACACGGCTAGCAGACAACCCAGTTTTTAATTTCAGCAGGACCTCTCCGCTCCATAAATAAAATCAAGAGGGGAAAAGTTTAGTAAATTTGTGGAAATAAACTACACCAATATAGGTACCATTATACCCAGTGATTGCAATAGCTTCACTAGATCTGTGTGTACTCTCAGGAATAGCATTGATTTATCAATGAGTAGCCAGTGTAGCTGCACTGAATCTGACCCCTACTTGTTGATAAAGGCAAACTAAGAACTGGATCAGCTGAGATAATTTAGGTTTATTCCTGCTCCAGACATGTCCTTGCCTATGCTTTGGGGTTGGGATCAGTGCAACTACACTGCAGTACAGACAAGACCTAGGCTGGAGATTTTATATTTTGAATGTCTGTGCTAGCATTCCAATTGTCATGCAATATGTTATTCTGTTATTTCTATCGTGTACTGAGTGAGTCTTTCTGTGCAATATTTAAATGTTCAGGTTGGATGGATTTAATGTTGTTTGTTTTTCTTTTCCAAAGTAAAACCAATTATTCCATCCCAAGAATTGTTTAATATTTCTCACAGGACTGATGTTGTTGCATCTCTCCTGATATTAGATGGCAATAAATATTTTATTGCCATCTTAATGATACAGTTGAAGGCCCAGATTTTTAAAGGTATTTAGGCATTGCTCCATTTAGTATTACGAGGCCTAACTGACGTAGGACCCTAAATCTCTTTTTCAAAAGGAACATGAGTACTATGGCTAGATCTAGGTGCATAAGTGCCACTTTAGATGCCAGAGCCTAAAATTTAGATTCTCTAAACCCCCACTCAGTTGCCACCCAGGCCTACTGGGGGCTAACGTCCCTAAGTGTCCAAGGTTTGCCACTGAGTATGCACACAGCTAGTGGCACCCCAGTCACATGCATGTTGCGCACAGTGTGTATCATTCCTGACTACTGGTGGTTCCTTGAGGTTGCATTGACAAGATCCCTGTGCAGAAGAAGGCTACCCCAAAATCTACCCAGGTTTGTCCCCTTCATCATAATGGGGAGGTGGCATGATCAAAACTAAGTAAGTGTCATTGTGAACTGGTCACAAAGTGGGTGCGGGAGTTTATAGCTGTTGTGTTGGCACATGGGGAGGAGGGTGTTACAATGACACATGAGGGTCACACCTCTCAGATTTGGTCCTGCAGCCTCTTCATCATGATGGGGGGATGTCAAAATTGAGAAAGTGATGTTGCACTCTGGCACATGGAACAGGAGGCAAGTCATAGCACTACTCAGTTTTGGTCCTGTCACATGCTATCATTTAGCAACTCAACTCCCCCATGCACTAAATCACAATGCCACTCAACTGTGGATCCATAGCCTCTCTAGCGTGATGGAGGACAGCGGAGCTAAAACTGAGCAGTGCTACAACACACAAACCCTTGTGCACCTGATCATAAAGCCACTCATTCAGGGTGCATGTACACAGTAGCGTTATTCTGAAATAACAATGGAGCATCTACACAGCAATTCCATTATTTTGAAATAAATTCAAAATAACGGATGGCTTATTCCAACTTCTGTAAAACATTCCACGAGGAGTAACGCCTATTCCAAAATAGCTATTTGAGAATAATAGTAGTATGGACGCTCCACTGCTGCTATTTTGAAATAGTTCCTCCCCAGGGCCATTCAGAGTAATTACTCCCCAGTGCCTCCTGGGGTTCTAAATCAAGGTAGCACATCCACATTAGGGAAGCCTGCCTCAGACTAATTTTGAGGCTTCCCTGTAGGGTAGACGTGCTATTTCGAAATGAGCGATTTCGGAGTATTTCTTCCAGAATAACTTATTTCGAAATAAGCGTGCAGTGTAGACGTACCCTCAATGATGGCCCCTCCGCCCCTCTGTCAGTGCTACAACCCTCACATGCTACTACAGCACCTAGTGCTCCTGCTCTTCTCAGCACTGGAAAGCAGGATGGACCTGTGTTTGCAAGCAGGGAGGGGTAGGGAGTCAAGAACAGGGTGGGGGGAACCTGGGCTGAGGCTTCTGGGAAGGGATGGGTGTAGGGTCTCATGGGTTGGGGGCGTGTCATGCTAGTGAGTGGTGTGTTCACCCTTCCATGCAGCTGCATAAGTTCTGATGCCCAGGTGCCTAGCTCATGCCTAAGTCCCAGTGGGATCCTCAAATTAGGATCTCCACCTACCTCTCCTCAAAGCTCTGGTCTGGTGAACATGTAAACAAAACGCCTATCAGACTTTGGGCCTCACACAAAACACAGATGGAGGAGGAGGTGGTTCTACCCTCCAATAACATTAATTCAGTGCTTAGAAGACTCACAAAATCCCTAGTGCCTAATCGCTTGTTCTTAAGTTCCATGGTCTGAGGTATGGTCTAGGAGGCTTGTTTGCAATCATGGGAGGCTGAAGGGAAAATAGTGAAGGAGAAAATGTATGTATGTAAATGTATACAAAGAATGTAGGTCATGCTTGCAGGATAGGAGAGTCATCTGAGGAAGTAATGACGCTGAAAAAGATTTGTCCCCAAATTATGGCTTGTGAGTCAAGCCCACTGGACCCTTCTGTCTGGCCTCCAAGCTCCCACCTTGGGAAGCTAGCCCCCAGTCCATCTCCTTCTGTCTCCCTTCCCCCATAGCCTCAGCTTGCCAGGCCACCAGCCTTGATGTTCTCGGTGGCACAGCTGTAGTTCCAGCCAGGTGGCACATCAGCAGCACCAAAACCCCTGATGTTCTGCATGGTGCAGCTTCATCTCTGGCCAGATAGTGTGGCTGTACCACTACTACCAACACCAGTGCTCCAGGCAGGGAACGGAGGATTGGATTGGGGCAGTGGGCCCTGGGAATGGTCAGGGGGTGGGGCGTATGGGGGTTGAATAGGGAGTGGTGGGTCCCAGAGAGCAGTCAAATGCTGGGGAGCAGGATTGGATGGGGGGCAGGTCCCTACCCAGCCTTCCATACAATTTCTGAACCCTGATGTGACTCTCAGATCAAAAAGTTTGACCACCTCTGCCTTATAATGATAGACTCAAAGAGCTCAATCTATTTAGCTTCACAAAGAAAAGGTTAAAGGGTGATTTGATTACACTGAAAGGGATTTTTGTTTTTTAACTTAGGGCATGTCTACACTAGGAAATTATTTCAAAATAATAACTCCCAAAATAACATTTCAAAATAGCATGTCCATACTACAGGAAAGCCTCAAAATTAGTCTGAGGCAAGCTCCCTTAATGTGGATGTGCTACCTCGATGTAGAGGCCCAGGAAGCTGCCTAAGCCAGGAATGACTCTGGGGAGTAGTTATTTTGAAATAGCAGCTGTGGAGTGTCCACCCTACTGCTATTTCAAAATAACTGTTTTGAAATAAGTGTTATTCCTCATGGAAAGCAGGAGTTGTTGTTATGAAATAACCAGCCCCTTATTTCAAAGTAGTGGGCTTGGTAGTGTGGCTGCTCCACTTGTTATTTCGAAATAACTCCCTAGGGTAGACCAGGATTTAGAGAAAATATTCATCCTTTGAGCTTCCCAGTCCTTTCTGCCTAAAGTACTGCATCTTTGCTTGCATGTTTTCCACCTCTTTGACTGGCCCTAAGAGTCCAGTCAATAACTCATAGAGAATGTTTCAAATTGGATGAAAATATATATATTAGAGATTTGTGCATCTGTCCATCTGTTTGTGAGTCTGCTTGTTCAAGAACTCCTCCTAAATAGTAAGAGCTAGGGCCACCACATTTGATATTCACCTTCCTCTTCTCCTAAGTTAAAGTAAGGTCAGGGTTTGGTTGTGCCAGGACAATGGGAAGCACTGGGAAAGGGACTGTTTTCCATACCATAGAAAGGGAGGGGCTGTTTGGAGGAATGCAATACTGAGAGTGGCCACTGGGGGCAGTGAGCACACAAGGGAGGGCTATCCTGCAGAGTGTCCACTGGGGGCAGCCACAACACCAAGGGAGTGGCCAATCTCTTGCCTGGCACGAGACTAGGTAAGTCAGTGTTTCTCAACCAGTGGTATGAGTACCCTTCGGGGTACTTGAGAGAACTCTGGGGGGGTACGTCAACACAACTGAAACTTGGAGAAAACTGAATTTTTGTTTTAAGTTTTACAGTGCTTTATTATTTTTGTACTTTTTACACCCAAAATTTTCATCACCTGCACAGCTACGATTAAGTTGTTTAAAGAAATGTGTTGCCATGATAGAAAAAAAATTGTGTGTCTGAAAACTGTAGGTACTGGGGGTATATATATATTTTTTAATTGGTACTTTATTAAAAAAAGGTTGAGAAATGCTGGGGTAAGTAGCCCTCCCTACTCCAAACTCTTCCCCCCTCTCCAGCCTTTGGCCACAGCACTGCAGGGGAGGAGAAAAAAGGCCCCTGATATCAACCCTTTCTGCTACTAATCACCTCTGTGATAGGCAGGTTGCAGTGGATCCCTTGGTTTGGTAATAGTTGATTGGTAGATGTTTTGCTTTCCATAGTGATTTGCTTTCCTGTTTGGTGTCTCCCGTGGTTATCTTAGGGGTCAGAATAAGAATAAGGTGGGAGCATGATGTTAAGGCAATTCTCTGAGGCAGGTAGTGTCTATCTGTCTTTCCTATGGCACCAAGTCTCCATCCAGCCATGTTGGTGTGTTTCTTTTTCAGTCAGGTTTTCTCTCTCGGGGTATGTCTAAACTGCAAGCTTCTTTCAAAAGAAGCTTTGTCAGAAGAGATCTTCTAAAAAAACTTTTTTCGAAAGAGAGCGTCCACACAGCACACGCACATCAGAAAAGTGATCTGCTTTTCTGAAAGAGAGCATCCACACTGATTGGATGCTCTCTCACGTAAAACCCCCCGGAACCACTTCAGTCAGGGCATTAGGTCAGCAGTTGCTTCCGGGTGCTGTTGCCTAAGGCGTGTGCATAAAGGGACCCCCCCGGACAGCCATTTCTCAGCTTCTGCTGCATGGTTCGCAGGTTCTCTATGAGGGACAGCAAAACTTTAGCAGTGCGTGCTCTGGTTGCCCAGCTTTGTTGGACGCCACAGCATTTTATTTTTTATTTTTTGCTATGGAGCTGGAGTTGCCCCTGGGCATGCTGCAAGTTCTGCAGGAGTTTCAGCAGACCGTCTTGATGATCCTGCCCCAGCTTGACTCAGAGTTTATCTGTGAGTCCCTCTGCCTGGATGTGGGAGCAATGCCCTTGCCCCCGCACCCCATGGTCGAGAGACAATTCTGGAGGCTGGGCACCAGTGGGACTAGTGCTGGTGATGGAGCGGTGGGATGACCAGCAGTGGCTCAGCAACTTCTGCATGCAGAAGGCCACCTTCTTGGAGCTGTGTGCCTGGCTCACCCTTGACCTCTGGAGACACAACACCCACCTGTGGCTCGCCATCCCCCTGGAGAAGCGGGTCGCTATTGCCGTCTGGACGCTTGCCACCCCCAACAGCTACCGGTCAGTGGGCAACCAGTTCAGCATGGAGAAGTCCACCGTTAGGGTCCTCCTCCTGGAGGTAAGGCACTCTTGGGCTGCAGTCCCTGTGGGGGGGGAAGTCCTGGAAAAGGGGGACCCTCGGGAAAAGGGTGGGGGAGAGTGGGAGAAGGCCCATCCCTGCGGGGGTTGTGCCATCCCGCCATCACACAGCCCTGCTGCTGGGTGGGTGACCTCATAGGGGGTGGCTCCTGGGGCATTTGAGGGGGGGAGGAAGGGAACAGGCACCTCCCAAGGGCTCAGGCATTCCCTCTCATTCTCTGTCTTGTATGTTTCTTTGTCTCCTTCTGCAGGTTGTGAGGACCATCAACTCCATCCTGCTGCGCAGGATCATCCGCCTGGGAGACCTGGACCCAATCGTGACCAGGTTTGCCACTCTGGGTTTCCCGAACTGCGGAGGAGTGATCGATGGGACCCACGTTCTAATCCGTGCACCACAGCATCAAGTCACTCCCAGTACATAAACATGAAGGGCTATTTCTCCATGATGCTGCAGGCCATGGTTGGCCACCATGGACAGTTTCTGGACATTTTTGTCGGGTGGTCAGACCAGGAACACAATGTCCACATATTCAGGAACTCTAGCCTCTACCACAAGCTGGAGGCTTTTCGTGTGGGGGATGTACAGATGCCACTGCGCATCATCGGGGCCGCGGCCTCCCCACTAATGCCATAGCTCATGAAGCCATACACTGGCCACCTAGACCCCACCAGGGAACAATTCAACACGCACCTCAACCAGGCCTGCATGCAGGTCGAATGAACCTTCAGGCTCCTCAAGGCTAGGTTCAGGTGCCTCCTGACCCACCTCGACGTGAGGGAGCACAACATACCCAAGGTGGTCGCAGCATGTTGTGTTCTCCACAACATAGTGGAGAGCAAAGGGGAGGCCTTCCTCCCAGGGTGGGGGAGAAAGGCCGGCTGGGAGGGAAGGGCCTTCAGACAGCCGCAGACATCTGCCATCTGCCAGGCCCATGAGTTGGGGGTGTGCATCCAGGAGATCCTGAGAGAGAGTTTCTCTAAAGGACCTCAGTAACTCTCCCGAGGGACTCCCCAATGGGGGCCTGTGCCTTACCCCCACATACCTTTCCCACCACAATCCTTCCTTTCCCCCCTTCCCTATAGAATCAATAAAAGCAACAGTTGTGAGTTGAACAACGAAAACTTTGTATATTTCTTTAACAAAAAGTAACTGGGGAAGAGGGGGGCTGAGAACCTGGATGGGGAAGTGAGGGGGGAGATCAGGGCTGCGAGTGGCACGTAGTGTGGCTGCAAGTGCTGCTTCAGGTCAGGGGACCTCGACAAACTCAGGGTTGGGTGGGGCCTGGGACAACAGGGGGACGGGCAAGAAGGGGGGCTGGAGAGGGGTCAGGTCTGGCAGGGGTAGGGGTAGGGGGCATGGGCAGGGCAGGGGGAGCGGGAGTGGGGGGAGTGGGAGAGGGCAGGGCTAGAGTGGGGAAAGGAGCTGGGTGTGCCATCACTTCCCGGATGATGACACACATGTTTTTGCCCTGCCGCACGAGCTGGTCCCACATGCAATTGCACCACTCAGTGTCATCGCAGACCTTTTGGACCAGGGTTTGCTGCATGTCACACAGGACTGCAATGTGCTCTCTCATGAGGGCCTGGTGGACCCTCCAGCGCTTGCGGCTCCCCCGGCTTCGAGTGCCTGCCTGTGATGGTATGCATTGTCCCTCAGCGACGACTGGTTCGGTTGTGGAGGAAAAGAGAGAGAGGTGGTCAGTCATCCATGCAGACCTTGTCCCTGAGGCTGTGCCCTCCTCTGTGAGCAGTGAGCAACTGTCCTTGGAGCAGGGGACACTGATGTCCAAGAGCAAGGCCACATGTGGGCTGCACAGCAGGCCCTGCCTCTCAGGGGACCCAAGGTGCCCAGAGGACCATGCTGCCCGCTTTGCCCCGCCCCCATGGACAAGTAGGCCAGGGAAGTGTCTGGCCACAGTGGGATCCCATGTGCAGGAGAGGGGCCCAAAGCGGCCTGGCTTTCCCTGGGGCCCGCACACACACCTGCACCTGGCAGCACTGTCCGCGGGAGTGGGTGGAGTCTCGCATGTGCAGGTGTGCCCATGTGCTATGTGCGACACTCCTCTGTCTGTGTGGGGTCGTGCGTGTGCCCTTGTGCTCAGCCTGCTTCTGGCGGTGGCTGGCAAAGGGAGGATGTCCCTCCCAGGGGTCAGACTGTGTGGGGCCTCCCCCCAGCCTGTGAGCAGCAGCCTGTGTGTGCTCTGGGGCTGGCTCCAGAGACCACGTGATGCACACTGCTGCTGCATGTGCTTGCACATGCACGGACAGCAGCACTCTGCCCAGGCCGAACATGCAGAGTGACGATCGCACCCCATCCCCTCTGAGCCCGCCTCCCCCACCCTGTGTGTGTGACAAACTGAGAGCACTCACTTGATGATCCCTCCCTGGCTTTAGATGATGCCTGGGAGATCTCCAGGGCCTGGGGTACCGGCTCCAGGCTGAGGGTGACGATGCTGCCAGTGTCCTCCTCTTCCTGCAGCTGTTGTTCCTCGTCATTGTTATTGTCCTCCTCAAGGAGCTCCGGGTGGACAAGCATGGGTGTCTCCACGCCCAAGTCCACCAGTACAGATGGGGAAAGGGCTTCCCCACCCCCCAGGATCTGGTGTAGCTCTTTGTAGTAGGGGCAAGAGTGGGGTCCTGTCCTGGAGCGAGAGCTGCGCTCCCTAGCCTGGGCGAACCCTTGCTGGAGCTCCTTCACCTTGCTCCGTACTTGGTCCAAGATGTGGGGATCTGGCTGTAGATGTCAGCATTTCGCCTCCAGGAGTGGCGATCCTGCGTTGTTTCCTCCTCCCTCCACAGCTCCAGGAGGAACAGGATCTCCGCCCTGGATCAGGAGGGTGCCCAGCATTTGGTGTCCCGGGGTGGGTCCTTGGAGCCCTGTTGCTGCTCCCTGTGCGGGCCAGGAGAGTCTTGGGGGGCTTGTGGATGTGCCATGGGTCAGCAGGCCTTTAGCACTCAGAGCCACACAGTCAAAATGCTGCTGCAGGGTCAGCTTCCTACCACAAGGCTACTCCAGGGTAGCTGCAGCTTTAAGAGCTGCCAGGAGACAGGAACTATAGAGCTGTGATTAGTGCAGACGGAGTGTCCACCAGGGTACCTGTGCTTTTTCCTGGAGGCCTCTTCTTTTGAAAAAAACTTCCTCTTTCATGTCCACACACGTCTTTTTCTGAAAGAGCTCTTTCAGAAAAGATGTTCTTCCTCATAAAATGTGGTTTACCAATGTCGAAAAAACCCCTGTGTTCTTTCGATTTTCTTTCAAAAGAATGCAATCATAGTGTGGACGTAAATGAAGATTTTTTTCAGAAAAACTGCCATTTTTTCAAAAAAAACCCTGCAGTCTAGACACACCCTCAGTTGGAGGACAGGGCTCCCAACATGCCCAGTGTGGGTAAAGCTGACTAGATAGTAAGCCAGGCAAGAGTTTTGTACCAAAGTGTGGGAAAGGAGAATGGCCATGCAGGGTATAGTTAATACATTTAATGCCTTTCTAGCATACAACTGCAACCTTATGAGGCCAAAAGGGACCTAGAGCTTTTGCACTTCAGTGGAATGGTCCATAAATGTTTTTCTTACCACCAGAGCTTTTCTCCAAACTATCTCACTTCACATAGAAGAAGTGTAGAAGAGTTAATACAATGAAAAGAAGTGATATTGTATGATAAACTCGCCCCCAATAATTATCCTGATCATAAAAATCCTTTATTCTACAAGACATAGAAAGTGCCACCCAAACATCAAGACAAGAATGAGAGGGCTGTCATCCTAAGAACTAAAAAGAGATTTTTGTAAGCATTATAAAAATAACTGGAAAATGCATTTACGAGACATTTGTTAAGTATTAATTTTTCACTGCTGTATACTTGAGAGAAATGCTAAGGACAGTTTGCTTGAGAAGTGTTAAATGTACAGTTTGATTTGGCAAGAAGAGTTATTGAATGAGTGCTCATTACACTCTTTGGCTGTGTCCAGAGTAGTTTAAAAGGTGTTTCATTATAAGCAGCTAACATGTCTGTAAAGATGCTAAACCTTGCCTACAGTAGCTGCTAAGTACTATTTCAAACATCTGATTTTTTTAAAGTGTTAGCTAATATGTAAAAAATAAAAAAAAAACCTTTAAGCCTCATCTAGGCAGGACCTGTCTATGTTTGGTCCACAATTTGACTGTAAAGCTGGGATTTTTTTCTGCAAGAGGGAATGAAGCTGAACATGGTGTCCCCCACCCCATTTCCCAGAATTACTCAGATGTTGCTCTAGCATGATGAGTCTCCATATCATCACATTTTCCCCTCAGTTATTTCCCCCTTAGAACAATCAAGTGCTTTGTCTCTTTGAATACCTCAGCCTGTCTCTTTGCCATGCATTGCTCAGTTTCCTCGCTGCAGGGCTGAAAGACTTTTTGTTTTTCATTTTAGAGAAACGTATTTAGCCGTTGGGCTTCCCAGCCACATCCTGCTGGTAGGAGTTCATCTTTGCTTACATGCATTTCCACCTCTTTGACCAGCCCTAGGAGGCCACCCAGTGGCTCATAGACCCAGCAGTGGATGGGGAGGAGGAGCTGTCAGGCTGGCTCCTGCCTGTCAGTATTTATCTGCAGCAGAATTTTCCTGTTGCCTAAGAACAAAGGGATCGCTCTGACTGAATGCTTGATAAGCCAAGAAAGGCCACATCCAGCCCATTTCATTAGACTCTGGCATCTGATGTTGCTTTTGCCTTTAGTCCTCTCCTGGCTTCCTTATTAGAAGGGTTTTGTAAACAGATCTAGTGCCTCCAGGAAGGTGGTGTAATGAAATAACTTCATTCAGAGGAGTGGAGGCAGGTGGTTGCCTCTGGTTTAATGCAACACCCAGTGTGTGCCTAGATGGGTCATTTCACTGTGGTTAGATGATTCGCTTGGTACCGCACTGTGCTTTAGTGGCTAAGGGAGGGGGGCTAGTATGGAAGTGCTATAATCCCAAACTGGGGAGTCACCTTATTGATTGGGCTCCTACCATGGCCATTAATATTATTGGTTATTTATATTCCAAATGCAGCTAGGAGCTCTAGTAATGGAGCAGCATCCACTGTGCTAGGTGCCTTACGAACAGAACAAAAAGATGGGTCCCTGCCCTCAAATAATTTGCAGCCATAGGCAGCAAGTTATATGAACCTGTGGTGCCCTGGCACTAGGAATGTTCCCAGCCCAGGTCTGGGCTCAACCAAAACTCATTGCCTGCTTTCCCCTGTCACCCCATGTGCTTTCCTGTGAGTTCCCTGGCTATGCCTGCTGCCCCGGGCAACTGAAAATGCCCCAAGTGTCCCTGCTGCTACCACCGGCAGCACAGCCAGGCTACAGCAGCCTCCTGCTACTTGCTTTCCCTGGCTGCCAGCACATGCATCCCTGTGGCCCGGGTGAAGGGGGACACTGTCTCCATACCCTGTACTGCTCCCAGCTGCTGGGAGCAGTGCACCGAGACACACATACTCCCAGCCACAAGGACACATATGTTGGCAGCTGCAGGAAACGAGCAGCAGGAAGCTGCTTTAGCTCCACTGTGCTGCCAGTGGTGGAGGTGGAACCCTGGGGCATTTTAAGTCATCTGGGGGTGGCAAGTGGGGCTGGGGACTCCCAGGGGAGTGCACAGGGGCAGCAGGCAGACAGCAGTGCCTGGAGATCCCTGGCCCCCTAGGAGCCACTGCCAGAGGGGAGTGCCCCAGGTAAGCACAGTACCCCCATTGTCTCTCCCCACACTTCCTTATGCATCCCGCTCCCTCCAGAGCCTGCACCCTCTTTCCCTTGCCAACCCCCAAACTCTGTCCCACAGCTTGCATCCAGGACCCGCACCCTTACCCAGCCCATTCCAGAGCCTGCGCCCATCACTCCCTTCTTACCCAAATTCCCTCCCAGAGCCCACACCCCTCCCTAACCCAAACCTTCTCTCAGAGCCTTAGGCAAGCGGGGGAGGGTTGTGGGCTCTGAGTATTTTGGGCATCACCAAAAATTTCTGCAAACCTGCCGCTCTTATTTGCAGCCTAACTAGAAAATCGGAAGAAGTGAATTGTGCCCAGGAAAGCTCATGATACCATCTACATGTGGTGTTAGGCTCTAAGGTGCTGCTAAACTATTTGTTGGTTTTTAGTTTTTCCTGTTACAGACTAACTAGGCTACCCCTCTGAAGCTTTAGATTGTAAATGTCATTCAGTCCAAACCCTTTACTCCAGGATGGAGATCAGGCTGGTGCAGCCAAGGGAGGAGTCTGGATTTCTCAGGGTCCAGCTGGGAACCTTGGGCATTTCCTGCGGGTCAAATAACTCATTTATGTCCACTCCCACCATACTGCAGCTCTCTGCCATAATCCCACCTGCCACAGCCCAGCAGACTGGAATTCAACAGCCAGTCACCCATGTCTGGGGGTAAGAGAACGGCCGGGGCTACGAACTGCAATTTCCCCTTCCACTAGTGTCCTTTGCCCTGCCTAAACAGCTGCTCTGCAGGCTCTCCGATGGTAGAGACCAAAACCCAGGCCTGGGGACGGAGGGGATCCGTGGAAAAAGAGGACCCAGGAGCAGATCTCTCCCACACCAGCCCCAGGGTCTAGGCTGTTCTGGGGTAGTAGGCACAAAGTGTAGTAGGGAACCTGAATTAAGTTAAAACCTTGTTCGTGAATTAGGGCTGACATAGCAGACTCTCCCGCATTAAAGACCTCGTAAACGGGACGGGGAGTTCACAGGATGGGGATTTTGGAACGTCACTCACTCCCCTGGAAATTGCTTAGAACAATTTTGCAGGGAATTGGGAATCTCTGTGCTGGTGCTGTGGAATGACAGAGCAGAGGGGGAGAGCTGGTGTACGGGACAGGCAAGCCTGAAGCCTGGTGGTATCTACTTTTTTAAGAAGACATTTCTTGGTGGAAGAGCCTACCCGCCTGCTAGCAATGTGGAAAAAGGGAGTCCTCGCCTTCAAACCAGCTTTGGTTATTTCAAAGCTCTCCTAGAAAGTACTGTAGTCCTCGCTCATCGCCTGCCATCTCAGCTGTGGACACCCACCGTATTGGCTGCCTAAGGGCCGGGCCCATGCAGCTCCCTCCTGCCTTTGTCTCTCCAAGAGAAATAGAGGCGGCACCGGTTTGCATTACAGACATGCATTGCATCCGGCTGCTCTGGAACAGGGGTCCCAGTGGCTGGCGGAAAGCGAGAGCTCGCTGTGTGCGGAGTCAGGCTCGTGCGGCTCTGGAAGACAACACGAAGCTGCAGCCGGAGAGCTGCGGGCCTGCCTGAAGGGGGGAAGCCCTTGAATGAAGGAGCTGGAGGAAAAGTCAACGGCAGTTCCGCGGGAGGGGCGGGGGACCCTGGACAGCCGCAGCAACGTAGAGCGCGCTATACCCAGTAACAGTCAAGCCACTCGGACACTTACCGCGTCAAGCCGCTGGCTGGTCCGAGGTCCTCCCGCACCGTCGGTGTGGAGGGTGCCCCGCAGACCTTTGCTGGCGGGGCTGTATCTCCGGGCTGTACCTCAGGGCGCTGGCGGGGCTGTATCTCCGGGCTGTACCTCAGGGCGCTGGCGGGGCTGTATCTCCGGGCTGTACCTCAGGGCGCTGGCGGGGCTGTATCTCCGGGCTGTACCTCAGGGCGCTGGCGGGGCTGTATCTCCGGGCTGTACCTCAGGGCGCTGGCGGGGCTGTATCTCCGGGCTGTACCTCAGGGCGCTGGCGGGGCTGTATCTCCGGGCTGTATCTCGGGCCGCTGCCCGGCAGCGCGCTGGGATAGCCAGTCAGACAGCGCTGACAACTCGCTCCGTCTCCCGCGCGTGGACAAACTTCGTCCTGGGAGACGCGTCTTGCAGACAGACACAGACTCGGTGATGAATCGTGGCTGAAAAGCGTTTCCATTCAAAGGGGGTTGGGAACCCACGGGGGGGGGGGGGGCTGCAATGTGCTTGCTGATGCGGGGAAAGCTGCCAACTACAGCCCCTCCCCCCCCCAGGAGGGTGGGAGCGCGGGCGGGCTGTGTGGAAACGGTGCTAGTGTCACGGGGATTGCAATAGCAGTGGGGCGGCTGCCCAGCCTCAGGCAGGGGCCCCAGCTTGCCCCTAGGAGTTGTCCTTTCCCCGCAGTGCTGGAGCAGAGGGCTTGGCTTGCTACCTGCTCTCTAGCCCAGGGAGCAGTCGCCGCCCCCCTTTCGCACACTGAATCTGGGGGCCTTGCCTCTCCGCCCAGACACGATTTCCTCCCCCTTGGTGCTGAAGGAAGAAGTTGGCGATGGCCAGAGGGAGACTCTTCTGGGCGCCCAAAGCAGCCCACCTACTGTCGGGGTCCCCGGACACCCAGCTCCCAGGTAGAGCCAACCGGCTGGCCACCTTGGATGTGTTCTCGGAGAGGGGCCTTCTCCCGCTGCTTTCAGTGAATTCCCCCAGAGCCACGTCTGCAGCGGGGGGGGGGGGGGGCAGGAGTCAGGGGAATGAGGGGGACCCAGTAGCACATTAGCCCTCCTTGCAGGAGAAACTTCAATACTAGGGCTTGCCCACAGCTGAGGCAACTGCGTGTCTTCTGGAAACCCCACGTGGTTTACTGGGAGTAGGAGGCTTAGAGAAACTGCCCCAGAGCAGGTCTCTGGTGGAGCCTGATGCTCTGGTCTGGAAGGTGGGCTTGTATGGCATTAGCTAGCCAGAAGCTGCCCCTGGAAAAGGCAGCTCTTCCCTGCGGGGCTTTGGCCCCCTTCTCCCTGATGAGACACGGAGCTTGGGACCAATCTGCCATCACAGGGGCATTTCTCAGAACTGTGAGGGACAGAATCGCTTTGTGGATCCAACCCACAGCTCAGCCGATGGGCACTGAAGACCTGACACTATTCCAGGGAGTGGTGATGTGAGCGACTCCAATCCAAGTACATGTCTGCTTGGACCCTATGGAATCATAGCAGACCAGGGTTGGAAGAGACCTCAAGAGATCATGGAGTCCAACCCGGTAGCAGCACAGCAAGGTAGAAACAGATGCATGTGGCGCTGCATGCCATACAGAACTCCCATAACGTTAACAGTTCCAAATTATGAGGTAAAGGAACTGCGGGGGAGGGGGAGAGAACCTTAGCTGCAGCAGAGTTCCACTTTGCCAGCTGGTATAGGGGAAAGGTAGGTCTGGTTCAGGACCCCAACACAACTTAAGAACTTCTTTAGCTAGGACTGGCTGGCAACAACTTCCCAGAGTCACTCCACCTGGTGGCACCAGAAAAGAGCAGCACTTTAGTCAGTACCTCTGATATTCCTCTACACTGGGCCCAGTTCCCAGAGGTGGATTTGATTTTGCTGGCACTGTGCTGCCAAGGAATTCCTCTGCACTAGTGAAACCTCCAGTCACATAGTAGAGCTGAATCCCACCGCACTGCTTCACATTGACAGACAGGGCAAAGCTGCTGCAGAGGCGGGTGTTCAGGATCTGGCCTGTTGTATTTCATCAGAACTTAGCCTCTCTACCTTTTGGTTTTATTGGAAACTCTGCTCAACAATAAAACAAAGCAGGCCTAAGTTTTCTTTCCAAGATTGTCTGTTCATAGACTTTTCATGTAACAACTTTATCATGCACCCCAATTCCTTCCACCCACAGACCAATTTGCACCTCAATTTATATCCATGGTGGATTTAACAAGCCAGATGTGCCACAGTGAGTCAACAAGAATCAGTCACCATCTCTCCCTACAGGGTTCCACCATCTGCTAATAGTTAAATACCTTCCCAGTCTGCTGCAAAATCAAGCACATGCACAGCAGATGCTAAAGGCTGGATTCTGGTTCCATTTGCACAGGTTTTACAGTTCTATAACTCTACTGATTTCAGCGGAATTACTCTTGGTTTATACCAGCCTAAATGGGAGCTGAATCAAGCCCTGCATTTCACTGAAGAGGTATCTCCTGCCATCAAAATTTTCTCTGACATCTGGATCCTAATTCTTTTCTTCATAGATGCCTCTAGACAGTTCTAATCTCAGAATGAATTAACCAAAGAACTGAAATATCTCAGAAGTGGTTTCATGTAGAAATGCAGCAGAAAATTATATAAGAAATTCTTACCACTTGTGATTGTCCTGATGAATAAATCTGCTGTCTTTCAAATTCAGTACAGATTTCTATTACTTCTTTAATAGGATTCAACTTTAAATAAATGAAGAGAAAAACTTTGCTAGTGGGTTCTTATTTTACATGGATGCTTGCTGTACAGCGGCTGCTTTTCCAATACAAAGTAAAGTGTATTTAGGACCAGGGTTTCCTGTAAGTTGACCACTTGGGTGGCTACCCAGATGATTAGAAGAGCACCCATAGCTGGCAGTATGTATTTCTACTGGTGGTACACATCAGCACATGCACACATCAGTGGAGACTATGTGTGGTACAAGAAAGGTTAAGCACTATTGTTAGTGTATAACATTTGGAAACAAACATCTGTTCCCTTGTACAACACCATCATTTCTCAAGAGACTCTGCACAGGCATATGGAGAGAGGAGGGTTGCATCTGAGAAGGTGTGGTCTTAAGTGGATCCTCAGCATGAAATCACTCCCTGCTTTGGCTATTCTCCTACTACTAAGCATGAGGATCCTGCTGGCTGTGTGATAGCATTCCTCTTAGGGCAGGATCAAGTTTCCCTACGCTCTCAATTCTGATCATCATCTATTTTTTTTTAATCTTGCACTTGCACATGCAGTGCACTTGTGCTGTCCAGCACGTAGCAGACATTCAGAGCAGGTAAATTAACAGATGCAGCACATGCTGTAAATGTTGCCATGGGGGAACTAGCTTCATTTACCATGCCTCACATATGCTACATCTACACTGGCAGCTTCTTGCACAAGAACTCTTTTGCAGAAGAGTTCTTGTGCAAAAACTCTTCCACAAGAGAGCATCTACACTGGCATGTGCTTTTGCGCAAGAGCATCCATGCCAGTGTAGACGCTCTCTTGCGCAAGAAAGCTCTGATGGCCATTTTAACCATAGGGCTTTCTTGCACAAGAAATTCATGTTGCCTGTCTACACTGGCCTCTTGCACAAGAACAGTTGCGCAAAAGGGCTTATTCCTGAGCAAGAGCGTCAGAGTTCTGGCGCAAGAAGCCCTGATTTCATACAGTAGAACGTCAGTTTACTTGCGCAAGAACACGTGGCCAGTGCAGACAGGCAGCAAGTTTTTGCGCAAGAGCGGCCGCTTTTGCGCAAGATCGCATCAGTGTAGACACAGCCCTACTCTGGGGTGAAGCTGAAGACTATATGTTACATCACCTATAATGGAAGGCTAAATTGGCCCTGCCTTTGCGGGGGTCTATATTGAGTCACTTCAGGAAATAAAAATGTTAATAGAATGGTATGTTTTGCTCTTTCCTTCACAAATCATACATTGTATTGAATTACAACCAATCCAGATCAACACATTTCCATTTATAAAGCTGTAGTGAAGGAGTTTAGATCATAAAAGAGGAAACATGTTTCAGAAAATGTTTAAATGTTGCAAAACATGGGGAAAGCTGCCAACAGCTGAAATATGTGCAGAGTCTAGTGGTTAATACCCACTGACAATCCTAAAACCTTAGGAGCCAGACTTTGCTACAGCTTGCCTATTCTTTTATGGTGAGAGGCACGTGTATTCATTGATCCAGCTTCATTTTCTTATTTATCTTCCTCTCTCCCCTTTTCAGTCCTCTCTCATTTGGTCCAATCTTAGCTCCTCTATGACAGATGAGAAATAAACAGCTTTGTTATTCAGCCTTTTGTTTGTGAACCAGCTTTTATTCTTTTCTAACATTTTGAAGGAAGAAGAGACGAATCTGTGGTGATCGTACAATTTACTGATGTGTGGCTAAAGATTTTTAGAAATGTGTGGGTTTAGCCAGAATTAACTCAGATTTTCTCTAATGAGTATTAAAGCAATTTAGTTATTCAGTATGATTAAAAGGAGGAACTGAACTGTTCTGTCACATCAATTTCAGTTATTTGCAAAAGTAAATCTAAATTTAGACCTTGATGGGGCATTCAGTGTTTGCTGGATATTAACGCTACTGACTGTAGTAATTAGTTTCATTCATTAAATTACACAGTGTTAAAACAAATTAAACCATGACATAACTGGCCTCTTGACTGAAAGGATGGACTTGTGCTAAGGTACTGCAGAGTGTGCAGTTCTGTGCTGATTGTGGTTGATCCAAGGCCAAATTCTTTGTTTATTTGTTTGGGATTGGTGTGGTATTCAAGAATGGCTAATGTTTCTGAATAGCTGCTAACTAGCCATGGCCAGTCACTGGTTACAGCAAAGAGCTCACATTTGTGTTCCCCCAACTCTGGGCCAGAAGCGCAGATGGAAACGAGGCAGGAACCCTCCCTTCCAACCCCCCTCCCTCCACACACAGCCCCTGGATAATGCTGTGGCAGATATTTGCTGCCCTGGAGAGAATTAACCCAACACAGACGCTTCATAGGACTATTATAGCCTGCTCTCCAGAGGCTTCTTTCCTATGCAGGATGAATGTCAGGTGCAGGAAGAGGAGAGACAGTAGAACAAAGTGCTATAGAGATGGTGGAGCACCTCCGAGTTGTAGAGTTTTCTATAGGTATCTTAAATAAGATTCGTGTAATGTAAGAAACAGCATGATTTAGGCAATCCAGGGAGCTGCTCTAACAGTCCAAAATCCAAAGTGCCCTTTCTCCTCTTGGCCTATTCCTGTGTGCACTGGATTTCTTGGAAACCCAAGAACAATCCCAATCCTAATTTTTAAAATTGTAATAGAGAGACCCATGCACTGTAAATTGCATGGGATTCAGTTTATCTACTGAAGATGAATGATGGAATGAGTTAATTAGTGGAATTTAAAATTGTGGTTCCAGGAAGTCTATTGATGAAATCCTGGTCCCACTGAAGTATATGGGAGTCTTGGTACCAAGATGTCACCCCTAGAATCCCAGGAACCACAATTTTAAAGTACATCTAGATGTACCACATCATCTTAAATTACATAGGTTACATCATAAGATTTAGAAAAAGTTATCAGCAATACTACCAGGTCCCTTTCGCTGACCTAACTCACCTGTAATGCCAACTTAATACTCTACCTCCTCGAGAGGCACAGCATTTAATTCCATGCTGATGGTTCAACAGACAATGTAAATACAGTATTGTGTAAGTTGGCTGAACTGGCCTCCAAGAGTTATTACAAAATGTTCTGCTGTGACCACTCTGGAGATCACTTTAACTCTGCTCCTGAGCAGCCAGGCACACGGGAAACAGGCCTATCCCTTTTAAAGCCACCTGGAACTTTTGAATTCTCATTTCCTGTTTGATCAGTGTGCAGAGCTCACCAGCCCAGCTGATCATGATGACTCGATATCCCAAACTAACCTGGAGTACCTAAAGGGTGGTGAACCTTATTGGTGTATGGGGAGAAGAGTGTGTTCAGGGCACAGCTCTGATCTAGCAGAAGAAATGCAGATATTTATGAAAAGATCACACAGGTTATGGGGGAGAAGGGAAACACCAGGGACACAGCAAAGCCGTGTGAAAATCAGAACTTTGGTAGGTATACGAGCACACAAAGGAGAACACTTATTCTGGTTCTGCACCACAGACATGCCACTTCTACAATGAACTGCATGCAATTCTCAGGTGATAGTGAGTCCACTATCTCCAAATGCAGCGGGAACACCTCCCAGGAGTCTGACTCCCAGGCCACCTCTGACAACAAGAGAAAGACATTCTGGACAAGAAAGAGGAGGAGGAGGGGAAGAGACCAGCAACTAGGGATCCATTCTACTGGAGAGCCAGGAGCTGTTTTTAACTCCAGAGCCAGCTGGTCACAGGACAGCATGGTGGCTGAGCATGATAGGAAGACATCTCTGGTGAGTATGCAATTGCAATCAAACTGTAAGGCAGAGGGGGTATCTGCTTCCCAGTGGCCACTTTAGCTATGCAGAGGATCTCTCCTGGAAAAGACTGCTTATATGCACATTGATGGCCTGGGTTTATTCCTTGGAGATGTCTACAAAACTTTCATGGAGGTACTCTGTAATCCTTTGCAGAAGGCTTCAGGGGAAGGCTCCCTTATTTCTTCCACCATGATAGGATACTTTCCCATGCCACTCCAGTATTAACTCTGTTGGCATCATTGCAGTACACAGCATAGCATCATAAGAACCAGATCTATACTGAGATGCTTGCAGCATCTATTCTCTTACCACCTGTGTTATCCTCAGAAGACTGGTATCATCTAAGAGAAAGGGGAGAAGTTTTCATTACAAGTGTTCATACCACGAACAATAGAGCAAATGATCCATCACCCCAGTAACTTCTGAGTTCCTCAACCACACTTTCCCCAACATGCCAGAGGTTTGGTTGGCAGAGACTGGCATTGACCTCAGATTTTGCAAGTCCAGGGCAGCTACCACCAGCAATATTAAGGAAAGGGCATGAGTGGGCTTCCTGTGTTCTCTGGTGCCCACAACCTTGCCGCCTCACCCTGGAGCCGCCTGGGAAAAGACAGCAATTTGGGAGTGTTAATGCTTGTTCCTGGTCTCAAAGCAACATGCATTTGCTAGGGGAGGAGGCATTGTCCACAATTTCCCATGGGGGGGGCCATATTCACCGTAGCTGGAACAGCAAACCAGTTAATTGAATAGCTTGGGATACTGATTCTGTTCTGGTTTGAACACGTGCATATAATAAGGGGAGTGTTTCTTTTCTTAACTAGAAAACTTGCCCTTGACCAAGCTATGTGCTGCTGGCAATGGTTGCTTTGTGCTTTGCATGCCTTACTGTGGAAAACGTGTTCTTCAGCGGCTCTTCCACTCCAGCCTAGAGGGTTTTGCAGACTAGAAGTTGGGAAAAGAAGATGCTTGTTGATGTATTCAGAGAGATAATGAGCATCTCTTGGACAGCTGAGATGGAGCTAAGACCCTGGAGGATTTCATTGTCTGAAAAGTTGGACATGGAGAGCATTTGAGAAGCATGAGATGCTGTGGCTTGTGAAGGACAAATCAGCCATGTTGAGGCATCTGTATGAGCTTCAAGAAAAGCAGCTTGATGTTAGATTCCATCTGCATCCCCTGCGGGACTGCCTTCAAGCATCACCCCATTCCCAAGCTCCTTCCTCCAAATATTCCGGAAGGCATGGAAGAAGTTCAGCACCTGTTGCACTCAACACCAGGGGAGAGAACTAAGAAGGATGGTGGTCAGTCAGAGATTTTAATGGGCAAACTTACTGTGCTTTCACAGGCAAGCTGACTTGCTTTCTTCCCTCCCCAATTCGATCACCCCATTTGCCCAACATTAAATTTATTTTACTTGTTCTTTAAGTTTCTCTGTGCATACAATAAAAGTAAATGTTTTGAGAACAAAATGCTCTTTATTTAATCCAATTGCAGATTTGGCCAGGGGGTCCGAAAAACTGATGCAATTGAGGGGATGGTATGGGAAGGCAGTGCGTAGATAAGCAGTACATGTAACTGGCTTGTTACTGAAACAGGTTTTTCAAAGCCTCCTGGATAGATAGACAGAGCTCCTCACTGGGCTCATATTGCCCTGGTATCTGCTGCTCAAAATAAGTGGCCACCTTTATCTGCCTCCATGCTTTACCCCAGCAGAAACTTCTACCGCTTTGCCTCATCAGTACTATGGAGCTGGGAGTGATAACAATGGGGCTGTTGCTTTTGCTGAGGTCTAATCTAGTGAGCAAACTGCACCAGTGACTCTTTCAATGTCCAAAGGCACATGCAGTGATCATTCTGCGCTTGCTTAGCTTATAGTTGAACTGTTCCTTACTGCTGCCCAGCTGGCTGTCATATGGGTTCATGAGCCCTGGGAGCAAGGGGTAGGCTGGGTCTTCAGGATCGCGATTGGCATTGTCAAAGTTAGACTCAGGACTCACAATTTCGTTGACCACTCTGTTTTATTAGCAAAGCGCTGCGCTAATACAACCAGAAAACTGAGACCCTATCCCAAACCCAAGCCACCTTATTTATACAGATAAAAGGATTGAAAAAAAGGCATGAACTGACAAGGTTACCTGGGGTCAGTCAAGTATCGCATTTCCTTATTAATTCTTACCAATCTCCTGTTAATGTCTCACTATCACCCTTAAGTGGAACCATTGTCCTCTGCCTAAATATCCTTCTTCCTGCTTACACACAAACAACTTTACCTTGACATCTCTCTTCCTGCTAAAGGAACAAACATTTCTTTAATTCATTCTACTTTTACAATATAATTCAGTCTACTTTCACAGCATTTTGACATCATCAGTGGTTATTTTGAGGTACAGAAGGAGAGACTCCAATAGCAGCTTTCTGAACAGATTTGTGTGCCTAAAGATGTGCATGTCATGCATCTTCCCTGACTATCCCATGGTGGTGTCAATTAAATGCTCCCTTTGATCCAGCAGCATTTACAACACCATTATAGTATATGTTCTCTTTGGCAACGCAGCCCAGTGCCCAGATAGGGATATGCAGAGGGGTGATAGATGGCTTGCAATCAGTGCATGGTTTTGCTATAATGAGGTTCCCAATGTCCTGTACATTGTCCAGAGTTACTATACTTCTTAGCAAAAGTCAATTTAATGGCACTGTGCACTTGGATCACAGCAGCTCCCAGGGTAGATTCACCAGTTCCAAATTGATTTTCCATTGACCTGTAGCCATCTGGCACTGCCAGCTTCTGGAGAGCAATCACCACTTGCTTCTCCACTGTCAGAACGGCTCTTGTTTTTAGTGTTGCTGCGCTTCAGGGCTGGAAAAGCACTGAACCCAGTTCCTGGAAAGTGGCCTTCCACATTCAGAGTTCTGCAGCCCACTGCTCATCATCGCATAGCTGCATAACAATGCAATCCCACCAGTCAGTGCTTGGTTCCCAGTACTGGCAATGGCATTCCACTGTGTTTAGCTGCTGCACAACTGCCATCAACAACCAAGAACTGTTTTGTTTGTTAGCAGGGTCTGAATCAATGCTTCCATTACAGCCAGCTGGAATGGGAAAGGAATCCTAGGTGTGATTATGTAAGTACAGTTCACTCAGTTTGCTTAGGCCTGCTAGATATTCAATTGTTAGAATGGTGTTTTGCTCATTGTAACCATTTTGGCTGTTGTGGGTTCACAAACTGTGTTGACCCTAAATGCATACCCTAAGATATGATCACCAATGTTTGCAGTTATTGGGAATGCAGAAAAGTCAGACTGTGTTTAACTCAGTTCAAAGGAGAGAAATTGGCAGTGTAAAGAATCTTGGTTGGACAAGGCTTCCTCTGCCAAATTTAGTGAAGTCAACTGGAGGAAGGGGAGAGCTCTGAACCAGCAAGCTGCATGACTTCCAGGCCTGAGCTGTAAGACTGGTTCAACGTGTTTCTCTCTCCCACCCCTTCTAATGATAGAACTAAAACAGACTCCATAAGGAGTCTCTTTATTATTTTAAAATTTTATTCCAGTGGGATGCTGGAATCTTTGGGCTGGGCAGTGCTTTGAGCTAAGAGCTGTAATCACTGAGAAGCTGAAATCACTAGGTTTGTCCCAGAGCCAAATCCAGCAGAGTGGCTGGTGGGAGCAGCAGCAGGCGGCCAGCGGCCAGCAGAAGGGTTACATGTTCTATGTCTTGCAGCAGGGCTGCTTGCATGACATTCCAATGTTCCGCATGGCAGCTAGTGGCTTGACTCTGGAAATGCTGCAGGATAAGGTGTGAAGTGTTTGTAATGATCACAACAAGGGAGTACAGCTGAGCAGGTCCATGCTTCTTGGATAATATGGCATTCGGGCAGGTAAGTCAGGCTTTTGAAGAAAGGCATGAGAAAGTATAGGTTGTTGGCCATTGACATCAGGGGAGGGAGGAAGGAAGAAGATGCATTATGGGAGGCTGAAGACATGTTTCCATCCTCTCCCACTCCCTATGACGGTATTTTTGGTCCCATGAGGCAGCGTAAGCCTTTCCCAAATTCCTCAGTGGATAGTTGCACTGTGGGATAGCTTCCCATGGTGCATTGCTCTGTGCACTGATGCAAGCACTATTAGTGAGGATGCACTCCACCAACATAATTGTGTGGACACACAACTGGCTTTAATTACTGCAGTGGTGGGATGTCAATTTACATTAAGTCAACTCAGTAGTGTAGATATGCCTTTAATTTGCACTTCTATTCTTATGATTCAATCTGAATTAACTAACCACTCTGATTACTTTTGTATTCAACTTCTTAAAGCTAAAGATATTTTTCTGATTTCATGTAATAACTGGTTTCTTTGTTTAATTTAACTATTTATATGTTCCATCTAATTTACCAATGCCAATGAATAACTCTGTTAAATTAATATTCTATTTACTGAATACTACCAAAATACTCTGAATTCCACCAACTAGATCTAGTGCTAAACTTGTTTCTAAACGTAAAACAAAATACCTTGTCCCTTAACTTCTGCTTTCTAAATTATCTTTAACTTTGACTAGTAACTAACAAATACGCAGAAGAGAAATTGTTGTCACTATAAGATTATAAATTATTATGTATTTGTTCTGTTAATACAGGTTTCACTTTTAGACATTTTATAATTTCTTCTGAAATTATATTAGCTTGTGCCACTATCTATTACATACACTACCCATTAATAGAATATTTATTTTGTAACTGACCAAGTCTCCTTGTAGTTCAGCGTGACTTTTTCAAAATTCCCAGAAATGTTTTCTTCATCTGTAATGTTAGTTCTAGATTTTTTTATGCAGTATCTTTCTGAGACTTTTGAACTAAATGTAAACATATACGTTTTCCCAGACTTCCCTGTTTACAAACATTTGTGAAATGATTCTGTTTCTTGCAGATATGACATGTTTGACCGTATCCTGCATATTGTTTAAGTTGATGCTTCCTTGCACTTCTAGAACATTCTTTCATATGATCACATGTTCTAACTTTAACAGTTTCACTCTGTTTTTCTCTGTGTACTTGTTTTTACTTTTATCTTATTAAGGGTATAGTCACATCAGTTTGTTTTCTTTCTAAAACATGCAATCATTGTTAAGATCAGCAGTTTGATAAATTTCTACTGCTTTTTGTAGGTTTAGATCTGACTTTTCAGACTTTGTTTTACATAGATACCTTTTTATATATCCATCACAATTTGATCACTTATCATTGACTCAAATTCTGCAAATTATATATGACTTCTTATCTTTACCTCTGTTAAATTATTCAAAAGTCTTTCTCCATTTGATTTCTTAAATGAAAATAAAATCTTTCAAATGTTTCTTTGCTTTGGGTAAACAGTATTCCTCTTTTTTTAAAGAAAGATTCATAGTCTGCTCATTCTCTAAAATTTAAGCACCAGTGAATAAAATTGTTTCATTACTTGCAGTATTGAAACTGAAATTGTTTCATTACTTGCAGTATTCAAAAACACAATCTTTTATTCCTCTTGCTTATGAGTAGAGATCCTGATGCCTTCAGAAATAAATCAAATTCTTGTTTAAGCCTTTTTTCAATTTTCTGCAGCATTTCTCAACATTTTTAGAAATATGGGAACTCTTAATTGAGCCATCTTATTTCATTCAAACTTGTTTTTTAACTTCAGAGTAACTTGTATCTCCAGTTTTCTTATGAGATTTGGTTTTGTTCTGTTTTTTTTTTTTTTTTTTAACTTTTTCCAGTTCTTTTACACCTGTTATCACT
Organism: Pelochelys cantorii; assembly: GCA_032595735.1. Taxonomy (NCBI): domain Eukaryota; kingdom Metazoa; phylum Chordata; order Testudines; family Trionychidae; genus Pelochelys; species Pelochelys cantorii. Next base: position 70,276,788 of record CM064329.1, on the reverse strand, counting down.
CGTTGTTTAATATTCAAGTGTAAGCCGGGGCTGAATTACTGCTTTCAATCAGCCAGCTAAAAGGAGAGAGCTGCCTGGGAGGTGTGTGTGGGGGGTGTGTGCTCAGTCCAGTTGTTTAGCTCTGCAAGATAAGTAACTGTTAACTGTTGATATGTAAATACAGTTCATGCCAGGAGGGGGAAGGAATCCAAAGTGTGGCTATATAAATCCAATTCAGCCAGGGCTGATGGAGGATCAGGGTTGGAATGGAATGTGGTGTATTGTAACTAATTTGGGGCTGTTGTGGGGGTCACAAATCATACTACCGCTAAATGTGGGAACTGTAAAATATGACACCAGTGCTTGCAGGAGAGACACCATCATTCTAAGAGGTCTCAGAGGAACAAGCCTCCCCCCTGCCAGAGTTGAGTGAACTGAGTTGGGGGATAGGGGGTGTGAAAGGCTTGAGTCAGCCTGCTTCATGCCTGCCAGGTGTGAGCTGTAGGACTGGCTCAACCTGCCCATTTCCCCCTGGTTTTAAGGACAAACCTAAAGCAGACTCCATGAGGAGTCTTTTTGCTAGTCCAGTGGAAGCTGGAATCTTTAGCCAGCCTTGGTGGTGGCTAAAGAGTTGAAATCACTAAGCGCTGAAATCATTGGTTTGGCTGGGAGCCAGACCCATTGCAGCCAGTGGAGCGGCTGGCGGGAATGACTGGCAGGCAGCCGGTAGGAGCAGTGGCCGGTAGGAGCAGCAGCAGGAGGCCAGCAGAGCAGCTGGCGGGAACAACCGGCGGGCGAACGGTAGGAGCAGTAGCAGGCAGCCAGTGGTGTGGTTGGCAGGAATGACCAGCGGGCGGCTGGTAGGAGCGGCAGCAGGCAGCCAGCGGAGCGGCTGGTGGGAACAACCAGCAGGCGGCCGGTAGGAGCAGCACAAAGGTGGCATAGCCTCAGGCTCAAGGAGTAGAGTCATCAGGATGATGTGCCAGGGTCTGCACTGACTGGGCAGAGCTGTAAGTGGGGCGTTTGATGTGGGATACAGAGAAAGTTTGGGTAAGTGAACAGAACCCTTATCTTGTTGGACTGGTGAGCCTGAGAGGCAAAAGACACTGCTCAATCCTTTTGAGCTGGGACAGTTACTCGTGGGGGAAGGGGCTACAAACTCTGTTTGTGGTATTTTCCCAAGATAATGCCATGTGACTTCTCTCTCTCTCTCTCATTAAAAGTTTCTTTTCTACACTCAGACTCTGTGTTTCCGAGTGGGGAGCCATTGCCTCTCAGAGGCACCCAGGGGTGTGTGAATTTCCCAGGCTACTGGGTGAGGGCTCGAGCTGGTTCTGTGTGAGATGGACCCCTAGATATTGAACCCGGCCCTAGTTGCTTCCGGGCCTACCCAGCGGAAGGGTTACACAAGTAACCCACTAATCTTAATAATTCAGTGCAGTAATTTAATAACAGTCTTTGTTAGATAAATAGTTAACATATACACAAAGTATCTTAACTCAGGTCAATCTTTCAGTCTGGTCCAGTGGTCACCAACCAGTACATCGGGATCTACTGGCAGATCTTGGAGACTCAGACAGGTGATCCTGACTGGTTTGGTCAGGAAGCTATTAAGTGCTGGCACTTCAGTTGCCCCTCCACCCACTGTCATGCTGCTCCTACCCTCTGCCTTGGAACTGCCCCTCCTGGGAGCCTTCTGCTTGCTGTGCAGGATGTGGGAGGGAGAAGAGGGGGCGCTGATGTCAGGATGTCTTTCCCCCACACACTTCTGTACCTTGACTCCACACAGAAAGAAGGGGATGGAGGTAGCTTAGCAGTGCAAATCTCTGTCACTCTCACACAGTGTATCACTCTCATCTCCTGACCCAACACACATGTGGGTTGTTGTTACTCCTTTTACTACTTGCAAAGTTATTTTGGGGTTTTGACTGGCCTGTGCATTTCATAATTTTCATTTCTCTCTTATGCTTAAATTTAATTATTTGAGTAGTGAGTTCTAAAACATCTAACCTGTCATGGTTGGAGTCATTATCCCTGTGGTAACTGCTGCTCCTGGAAGTGGCTGGCATGTCCCTGCAGCCCCTGAGAAAGGCAGAGCAGGTGGTCTCCACATGCTGTCCTTACCTGCAGACACCACTCCTGCAGCTCCCATTGATCGGTAATGGGGAACCGTGGCCAGTAGAAGCTGTGGGTTCAGTGCCTGTAGATGAGGGGCAGCACATGGTGCCAAGGAGCCATTGCTGTACATGCCAGCTGCTTTCAGGAGTGGTGCAGGGCCAGGGAAGGAGTAAGCCTGCCTTAACCCCACTGCTCCACCAGCTGGAAGCTATCTCTGTTAAATGGTGCCCAGCCAGAGCCTGCTTCCTGAACCTCTGTCCCAGCCCTGAACCTCCTCCTACACCCAACCTCCTGCCCTTGATGTGAATCCCCCTGCACCCAAACTCCTTCCCAGAGCTTGCACCCTGAAACCCCTCCTGGACTCCATTCCGTGCCCTGGGCTAAGCCTGGAGCGCCTCCCACACTCTGAGCCCCTTGGCCCAAGACCAGAGCCTGTACCCCAACTCCCTACCCCAGCCTGGTGAAAGTGAGTGAGGATGGGGGAGGAAGGGGATGGAGTGAGCAGGGTGAGGCCTCAGAGAAGGGGTGGAGGATGAGCGGGGCCTCAGAGAAGGGGCGGGAAGGGAGAGGGGCAAGGGTATTTGGGTTTGAGGTAGATCTTACATTGCACTTAAATTGAAAAAGTGATCTTGTGGTTAAAAAGGTTGGAGACCACTGGTCTAATCTAAAACCATCTGCCTGCTCCCCCACCCAAGGGATGCCTGGTTCTTTGAATTCCAAAGTAGTACCACACCGTAAGTGCCAAGTGATATGGGCCCACATGGTGCCTCAGCACCATGAATATTCCTGGTTCAGGACCTGGCTCTACCAAAACTCTCTACTGCCCCCTGCCACCCTTTGGCTTGTCTGCTGCCCTGCGTTTTCCCTTCTGCATGTCCCTTGTTCCCACCTGCTGCCCCCAGGTGATTTAAATGCCCTGCCACCACTGCACAGTGGGGTTAAAGTAGCTTCTGGCTACTTGGTCCACGCAACTGCCAGCATGGGCATCCCTGTGGCTGGGAGAGGGAGAGGGAATTTCTGTGCTGCTGCCACTGGGATGAACATGCCGACAGCCACAAGGAGTGAGCAGCCAGAAGTTGCTCTAACCTGCTGCGCAGCCAGTGATGGCAGCACCCTGCCCAGGGCATTTTAAATCACTCAAGAGAGGCAGGCAGGGCCAAAGGATGTGTGGCGGAGCATGCACAGGGAGGCAAGAGGGCTGGGGGAGTGCACAGAGCACTCGGGAGGCAGCAACACCCAGAGGTCCCTGCATTGCCAGAGCAGAGTGCCCCCAGATAAGTGTGGCACCCCCAACCTCTCCTTCCACATCCCCTCATGCACCCCATTTCCTCCAGAGCATGCACCCTTCCCCTTTTGCCCCTTCCAGCCTCCAAATTCCTTCCTTCCCCCCAACCCCTTAAATTCCCACTTAGACCCTGTACTCAGGACCCCCACTATGTGCCCCATCCCAAAGCCCACACATCCAACTCCCACCTGCACCCAAGCCCTCCTAGAGCTTCACCCCTCACCCTTCCTGCCATAACTCCCTCCCAGAGTCTGCCCCGTCCCACACCCAATCCCCTGCTCCAGCACAGAGACAGCACCCTCTCCCTCTCAGAGCCTTAGGCAGGTGGGCGGGGCGGAATAGTTGAGTGGGGGAAAGGTATCGGTTCAGGGCATTCTGGACACCACCAACATTTCTGGAAAGCTGCTGCCCCTGCACCACACCTAGTACAGTGCAGGATCTGAATCAGCAGCATGGAGCCACTGGAGATGGCCAACATGGAAACTTCTAGCACCTCCACTCTTTCTTTCCAGCCTGCACCCTCTGTCAATAGCATGTCAGTGATCGTAACACAATATTTCTACTGAATAAGAGAAATTATAGGTTGGGGCTGAGAGAAGCAAAGCTGGAAAAGCTGATAAGTACAGAAGAAATGTATTTCAGGCAAGAAAGTGCAGTTGGATTTCCAATGGCCTTTCTAGGGCTTTTATCATTTATTTGAAATCAGTAGATCATTAATAGTATGCACATCCCTATGGAATCCATTTAAAATTTTCACCATCCAAACTGACATCTTGGTGGTAGCCTTCCAAGTCCCTGAGTGAGAGAGTGGGCAAAGCCAGGTGAGAAGGAGAAAATGCCGCCTCTGATTAGTTCCCAAGAATACTAAATTGAGATGGTACTCCAGGAATTCTCAAATCAACAGGAATCCCTTGTCCTATTTTTTAAACTAAATGCAAGAGTACCACTTGATAGAACCACCAATTCCTGGAAATCTGTTGTAGATTTGCGTCTCATCTTCTGTTGTTTGTATGCTTCAGAAATAATCCAAACAACCAACCAAAACACACATTTCCGTTAAATAAATACACTGTGTAACCTTTGCTGTTAACAGTCACCATGGCAATCAATACATTGAAAAGCTCTCAGCCTTTCTGTGATATCTCATCAGACAGAAATGTCAACTTATTGCATTGGACTTGTTCTTCCCCATGAAATGCAAGTGTTTATAATTTTGAGTTTTCTTTGCAGAAAAAACCTAATACTTGTTTCTATTGGGGATTCATTTTGAAACAAGCTATATTAACTACTGTACACGTCACTAGCTGATATTTAACTGGACCTGTGCTGAGTTGTCTTCTGTGATGTGGGTTTCTTGACCTTGATACTATTGTCCATCAGCAGACTTGCAATGACATTTGCCTCAAGATACATCATTCTCTCCAACCGAAACTATCCGAAACCTACATCAGGCTGAAACTAAAAGACATAGCCAAAGCACTGCCAACAATGGACGGCAGTTTTGCGATTGATATTGAGTTGGTGAGTTGACAATAAACAATGTGTATAAGCTGCCCAACTGGCACAGCCCCTTACCAGCCCTATCAAAATCCCAACACCCAGCTATGTATATTGATTTTAATAGCCACCATAAAGTATGGATTACAGCTATACTAGCGGGGCCGTCCTTATGATTTATTGGGCTCTGCATAACTGAGGCCACCCTCTGCCCCATTTGGCTCCTGCCAGGGGCATATATCTTCCCTTTCTCCCCCATGCAGCTTATGCTGGAATTCAGGGTCTTCCCTGGGGTCAGCGGCGCCACAGAGGCCGCGGGTTCCTCTCTACTCCCCATCTGGCAAGAAAGAATGCTCAGTTATGACTGACTGTTGGCTGAGAGGAGCTTGTGGGGGGAAGGGAAACAAGAAGATCTGCTATCTGAGGAGAGAGCAGCGGGAAGAGGAAGAAATCAGACAATGGAGGTTGTCAGGGCTGTCCTTAGGCATGTAAGTACACATGGCTGTGTAGGGGCATCTGACAATGTGGTGCCCCCAAATTTTCATGTGCCTCATGCAGCTGCATATTTCGCACATGGCTAGGAATGATCCTATGTACCAGTGTTCCCTGTAAGGTACACACTTGTGTGGCCACTAAGGAGAGATTCAAATGCCACCCAGCTGATTAGCAGAGCTCCCACAGATTGGTTTTGTGTTTCTACTGGGGGTGCACATTTGCACATGCCACAGTGCACATAAAACATTTATGCCACACATGGATGGAAAAGATTAGTGGGAACATAAGAGTGATAAATACCAGGAAAGGAGAGATTTATTTAAGTTAAGCACCAGTGAGGACCACAGAACAAACAGACATAGGCACTGACTTCCCTTCTAGATGGGGGTGCTCACCCCCACACACACACTAAGCTTGGCCCTGGCCCTGGCCCCACTCCAGGGGCAACTGCTGAGGAGGTACATGGTGGAAGGGGACACTAGTCACTGACCCCTCCCCCCCCATGTGGCTCCTCCCCATGTCACTCCTAGCCCAGGGAAGGACCAGGACAACCCCCCTCTATCCTGGGCTCCACTCCTGCCTCACCTCTTCCCACCCCTGCTCCACCTCCACCCCACTCCTATTTTATCCCTTTCCCAAACCTCTGCCCCATCTCTTCTGTAGCTCCTCTCTCTGAATGTGCCATATTCCCACTCTTCCCTCTCCCTCCTGGAATGTCCCAAAAACTGCAGAACAGCTGTTTTGTGTCAAGCAGAATGCATTGAGGGCTGGGGGGAAATGGAGACATTGTTGGCTCATCGTTCACAAATAGTTTTTCAGTTTGTGCAGGCAACTGAATGATCACTCAGAGGTGCAGGTTGTAGCTGGAAATGTGTAGAATAATTTCAAGAGAACTGTAACTGCTGGCAAAACATCACTCAAGCCTTCATTTTGCTTCAGAAATTGCTTCACTTCACTCACCAAACTAAACTGGCATTTTCTTTATCTGCAAATATCACTCAGCATTGCTAAATGAACAGATAGCCTCTCAGGCTATGTCTACACTGCCCCTGTTTTCTGTAAAAAGTGCAAATGAGGCGAAGCATGGAATATTGCAGTGCCTCACTTACATAATTAATGAGGCTCCATTTTTGCACAAGAGACTTTTGCGCAAAAAGGAAGCCGTCTACACGTAAAAACGGAGCCTCATTAATTATGCAAATGAGGCATGGCGATATTCCACGCTTCGCCTCATTTGCATATTTTTTGTGCAGAACGGGGACAGTGTAGACATAGCCACCATGGAAAGCTTCACTTATTGGGACAATGTCCAGTTTTGGGCCAGTTGCTGCATCAATTATATGCATCTCCAAATTTACTGTGAATGTAAAGCTTTCTTTGAAAAGCTCTGTTCAGTGACAATTTTCCAAGCATCAATGGTCCCAACATATATTCAATTAAAATACGCTTTGGGGGTCACTAAAGGTGTGAGGAAGGCTTTCATGGCCAAGCAGTCTCACTGGCTTGTATTTTCTCAGGAGTGTATGATTATCTACATAAAGTTTTCTTGCCTTCTCTGTTGTTGTTTCCCAGAAGTGATTGTATGATGATTCAGTACACATCCTCTCAACACCTCTTACAACAGGCCACCTTTCTTCATTCAGGGGTGAAAGTAACTTAAATTTCTTACACGTACTGTCCTATCACAACCCACCCTTTGGGGGAAGACTCAGGGCAGGGGTTGTGGGATTGCAATATGATAGTACCTGTAAGAAATGTAAGAGTGGGGTGGAGTGCGGGGGGCTCAGGGCACAGGGTTGGGTTGTGGGGGGGTGCAGGAGTCAGGGCAGAGGGCTGGAGATGTGTGGGGTGCAGCAGTCAGGACTGGGGCGTATAAGGAGCTCAGGTCAGAGGATTGGGCGATAGGAAGTGCAAGAGTCAGAGTAGGGGGCTAAGTGTGGGAGGGTTCAGGGCAGGGGGCTGGAAGTGTGTGGAGTGGAGTGCAGGAGTCAGGGTAGGGGGCTGTGCGTGTGTATATAGGATGGAGTGCGGGATGGGATTTATCTATTTGTTTATTTAAGAAAAAGTGAAGTCACTAGAAACCTGTAAGTATTCAAAGAGCATGCACATGCCATGCTAATAGCACAGTTCATTTATCAGCAGGGATCCTATATTTCCCTGATTTAAAAAAAAACTCATAAAAACAAACATCTGAGTTTTTCCGTGATTAAAATTAAACAATGAACTTTATTTTCCCTAGTGTGTGTGTATGTGTGTGTGTGTACATATATATATCAGTTGAATACAATTTATTGATATACAGTAGAACCCTGTTTATCTGAGATGCCTTTATCCAACCCTCTATTAACCAAGGCACCAGTTGCATGGGGATGACTGTGGCGGGGGGGCTGAGGGAGAGTCCCCCAGGTGGCAGGATCTTGACAGACTGTCTCAGGCAGCAGGGACTCAGGAAGGCCACAACAGCCATGCCACTATCAAATCTGGGATGCTGATGGTTCAGTTAATACAGAGCGTTGGATAATGGAAGTTTGGGTTCGACCGGATACATTTTTATTTTTTCACAAAATGTAAAAACTAAAGCTTCTCTGTAAAACTGCAAATTCCAGATTTTTCTCTACAAACAGATGTTAGTACACATCAAATGTACCCAATTTTGTTGTGTGCGTGCAACTCCACTCCCAGAGCAATCTCCTTCCCCTACCTAGACCCCAATTAGTTTTTACATAGAAGTCCGAGATTGAAGCTGGTTTGTGCTAATTTGTTTTTACTCAAACACTGCTTTGCTTCCTACTTACGTTTAAAAAATTCTCATGAAATACAGCAAATTAATTCAGAAAGGATTGTTGAATAATTAATCGCATTAGGTTTGTAAATATGAACACCTCTGCCATGAGGCCACTAATTTCTCTTTAAGCATGATATATTGTTGTACAAGCTTCTTGGTATTCATGCCCTTTGCCAACAGCCTAGTGCATTTCCTGTTTACCAGAACATATATTTTGCTCAACTATTGCTGTGCTCTCCATTATTATTACAGTTCTGTGGATGTTTGAGAATGTGAGAAGGCTAGTAAGCAAGCTACATATTCACTGGCAATGCATCTTTTTGACAAGTCACGAGGACTAGGCATGTTACAATAGTAAATAAAAGGGCCATAGCCAGTTGCAGTTTACCCCAGCGGGCTTGATCCTTTCCCACACTTGTTTTAAACTGCTGCAATTGCACTGATTTGAATAGAATTACTTCTGGTACAGTTGTGAGAGAGAGCAGAAATAGACGCAGTGGAGGTATGCGTCCTACAGTGCCTCTGGCCGTGCTGGATGCAAAGGTGCCAAAGGCAAGAATAACCACACAGATGCTATGTCTACACTGGCAGCTTCTTGTGCAAGAACATCTTGCGCAAGGGTTTTTGTGCAAGAAGTCTTGCGCAAGAAAACGTCCATACTGCCACGTGCGCGCTGTGCTTTTGCGCAAGAGCACCCATGGCAGTGTGGACGCTCTCTTGCGCAAGAAAACTCTGATCGCCATTTTAGCCATAGGGCTTTCTTGTGCAAGAAATCTCTGCCGAGCGTCCACACTGCCCTCTTGCGCAAGAGCTCCTGCGCAAGAGGGCTTACACCTGTTAAAAAAGAGCGTAGCTCTTGAGCAAGGAGCCCTCTCTTACCACGCCGTACTGTAAATTTCCTTGCGCAAGAGCAGGCGGGCAGTGTGGACGCTCTGCAGATTCTTGCGCAAGAACGGCTGTACTTGCACAAGAAGCCGCAAGTATAGACATAGCCAGAGAGTTTTGCCCCTGGACAGAACACCACTGCTCTGTACAAAATGAGCTCTGCCAGCTCCATTCCCCCTGCAAAGACGCCTGGTGCAGGAAGCAAGAACGGTGTCAGAGATAGATCAGGGTGGGCTGGAGGAGGTGAGAAGAGGCATGGCTGTGCCAGTTTTATACCCTGGTGATTCCATGAGGAGGGAGTGTTTACAAACTAAAGCACCCCTGAAAGCTGCTCTAGCCTGCCTCCAAGAGCTGAACCAATCAGCAACCCCTGAAAAGAGGAGGAGCAAATCGCCTCCCCTCAGTTGGTATGTCAGCCTCGAGAGGAATCTGGGCTGGTAGATGAAGAAAGCTATGTCTTCCAAGGTGGGCTCCCAAAAGAAGTTTGGATGTTAATGAGCAGCCAGAAATGATGTTCCTACAGAATCTTCCAACTGATTCAAAGGACCAAGATCAGGGATGCCTTGTCTTCCTTTCTGCAGGCCAGGGTGGACTTATGGTACAGCAATCAAGGAAATTAATGAAATGTGGCTTTGCTAGGTGCTGATATTATGAGGGTGTAATGGGGCATATGTATCCAACACCAGCCTAAAACAGTTAGCTCTGCTCTGCAAGCTGAGGAAGCCCCTCCCTTCTGAGCCTGCTGGGCATGCTCAGTCTGGGGGCAGCCTATAAAAGGTAGCAGCCCAGCTCAGGCAGTTGATGGAGAAGGACACAGACAGCAGGCTTGCTCCAGGGAGCTGGTGTAGGCCCCAACTACAGAACAACAATACACAGAGTTCCAGGTGGACTCCAGGCTATCTGGCAAGTCTGGAGAAGGGATTAAGCCAGCTAAAGCTAGGCCAGTTGAGGACCCCAGAGACCTGGGGAACTTTGCTGAGGGAGGAAGTGGGGGAAGTAGACCAGGTGACTGAGACTTGTCTCCAGTGAGTGAGTGGAGGAGCCAGTCTGTGTGTTTTGGGGGGATCCCCACTGACTTGGTGGTGATCACTAATGTTCCCTCTAATCTTGTCCATTTATGTATGGAATATTTTTTCATGTGCACCAAGGCATGTGTGAATGTGCACCACCACTAGAAACAAAAAACTCACCTGCAGGTATTCTGCTAATCAGCTGGGCAGCATTTGCATCTCTGCTGAGTGGTTGAACAAGCATGCATCTTGCAGGGAACATTGGTGAGTACCCTTACCACCACAAGGGCTCTGGGCTGGAAGTTGGAGGAATAGGGAGGGCCTGAGATCCCCTTCCCTGGGTGCCACATCCCCCTAAGGCCACATTATCCATAGAGCTGGGCTGCTTACTGACTCTAACCCAGGGTTTCCCAACCTATGGGTCAAGACTCAAATATGGGTCGCCATTACATTTCAAAAGGGTCGCCAGATGTCTCCCTAGGTGGCTCTTAAGGAGCCATTCACACATGTTTTGAATTGCCGTGGGTCACCAAATCTTCCTGAATTGTCAAAATGGGTCCCCATCTGGAAAAGGTTGGGAACCACTGTTCTAGCCGTTGGACCATGTTGCCCTGAGTGACTGGGCTGCTTATTGACTCCACCTGCTAGGCCTTTACTGCCATGTTTGGTCATCAAAGTCATGAGCATAGGACTTAAAAATGGCTATACAGCTCTCTTTCTTTCTTTCTTCCCCGTGTGTGACCCAGTCCCCGTGATGGGGAGTATCCACCCTGTGACAGAGGGGAAAAGTATTTTGAAATCAGGGCATAGTAGTGTCATCTAACCAAAGTAAGACATGAAATGTACCAATGAAATAATTTTATGAGGAACTGATGTGATTGAGGGGAGCTGTACCTCAGGGACATTTTTCAGACCACTTTTGCATAATAAAGGCTTTGTGGATTCAACATAACAATGCAAATTTCAAACTAGTGGAGCTATGGCAGAACTAGGGATGTTAAATTTAGATTAATCAGCTAATCAAACAGTCAATGCAATTGCAGTCAATGCAATAGTCGCTTAGTTGATAAGAGTGCCTCTGCCTTTGAAGTGTAGCACCAGCCCCAGGGCTGTTGCTATACTTCAAAGGTGAAAGCACTGAAGGAAGCATGGGGCCAACGGGAGACTCAAGCAGTCCCCCGCTGGTCCTGTGCTCCCTGTGGCGTTTCAAAGCGGCAGTGCCACGCAGAGCCCGAGGTCAGCTGGGGAGTCCCCAGCTGATCCTGGGCTCCATGCAGTGCTGCCACTTTAAAACACCACATGCAGCCTGGGGTCTTCCCAGCTGGCCCCGGGCTGCGTGAAGCGTTTCCAAGTGGCAGTGCCGCATGGAGCCCAGGGTCTGGCTCCAGGCTCCACGCAGTGCTGCCGTTTTAAAGCACCCCTTCTCCTCTCCTCCCCTCCCCCCACCTTGCTGCTTCTTTCTGATAGAGGCGGCAAGTGGGGGGGGAGTGACTAGTCATTCACATCCCTAGGCAGAACAAGCCTAATGTGCTGAATGCACATTTGTGCAGATAGGGTGACAAAAACGAGTGGGTGGGGGGAGCAAAACTGTTCTCCTTGTCCTGTCCTGGGGTGAGGTGGGGTGGAATGTTGTGGAAGGGCTTGATATTTGAGAGGAGCATAAGGAAGCTCCAAGTATTCCACAGGTGCATGCCAGAGTTATTGGGTACTGGGCATGAACACCAGTGTCACAGTGTTCTCCAGCAGAGCTACTGGCCACTGCATCATGTTCAGCAGCCTTTCCTGGGTATCCTTTTCTCTGTCCGTGTACTCCCTTTCTGTGTCCAGGTACTCCCTGGCCCTGAGAGCCTCTCAGGCTGCTGAGGGAAACCCTCCCTCTGCTCATCCGCTTCCCTGACTGCTGACGTGCACTCACAAGGTCAGCAAACATCTTTTCCCTGCCCTATTTTGCTTCCTTCAGCATTATATGAGATGCACACTACCTAGATGTGCAGTCCCAAGAAAGGATCCTATGCAATGTGTGTGCCAAAACAGAGCACTGTCTTTGCCTTACTTTTTTTTTAAGCTCCTGCAGATCAGCACAAAGTGAGCTACAAAAATAAATGGACTTTTCCAATAATTATTTTTGAACCCAAAGAGTAAACAAGTCTGTGAGAGCCTGATTAAAAATAGCCATGAATGCCTGATAAGGTCTATGCATTTTGAAATGTGTCTGTAGCCTAATGTTGGCAATTTACCTATAAAATGTAAAAGTAGTTAGAACCTCAGGGCACTGGTAAAACTGCAAGCCAAAGCAACTTTTCAATCACTTTTTCTGTTCAGCTCTTAGGAGAAACATGCTTGCTGTGAAATGTGTTTGATTTTTTAACACCCTGTGCTACCATCTTGAAAGGACCATCAGAGGGACGCAGACAAGCAGGAGGGGGAGAGAGACTCATGTGGCTTGGGAGGGTGGCACATACAGTCTGCGCTTGTATGATTTGATACATCAAGAAGAGAGATCTATAGAGCTTAAAGTCTCTGGTGTGGACTTTTGAGCAAGCCAAGTGCAGGGGAAAAGGTGGACAGAGCTCATTGTTCACACTGCCCAATGTGGCAGTGCTCGGCCAGTACCCAGGAGAAAGTGGTTTAAGTCTCCCTATACAGTTGTTGTTTTGTAATACAGCACATAATACGTACTAGTAGAGCTCCTCCCTACAGCAGTTTCATCAGGCTCTCCACTAGGATTTCCTAGGGTATCTCTGGTGCCTAGGTTGCTGGTTCAAGGCAGGGTGTACCAAAGAGGTTTTGGTTATCTGGGGTTACCTTGTCTGGGTACCTTATGTGCTCAACTACACAGCACCCTATGTTAGGTTTTTGGTGGTGACCTTCCTTGCAAAAATCTAGTCCAGCTTGTCCTAGTATGGGCAGGTTATGGGAGCATTAATGGGAGTCCTGTTCTTGTCCCTCAGATTCTTGCAGTTCAGCTGGAGCACCTTTGCTTTGAAGCTGGATTGATCCTTGTCCCAGAAGTTTTCCTTCTCCTGCTTTTGCTCTGCCAGCAACTTACAGTTCTTGATTTCCCAGTGACTGCTGTTCCAATGGAATTGGGCATGCTCCTCTTCCCAGAGAGCAAGGAAGGTCAGGTCTTCAGACAGGACCACACCGAAGCACTGGGCACGGCTACTATAATGGGTATGTGAACCTGGGTGGCACTTTCCTGATTAAAGACCTGTAAAGTCAATAAAGCAGCCAGGAAACAGTGCTGAAAACCAGGGAGTTTGAGAGGATGTTTGTTAGGGGAGTTTGGGGCAGGAGTGTTCTGGCTTTGTTCTGTTTCTTTCCTTGACAGGAACTGAGGTGGGAAGGGTTATGACTGATATAGAGGCAGACATGGTAGCATATAGGCACCAACTCCAGGAGTGCTCTGGTGCTGGAGCACGCTTGGGGAAAAATTGATGGGTGCTGAGCACCGACTAGCAGTCCCCCTATCTGCTCCCCGCCAGTGCCTCCCACCTGCTGGCAGGCCCGTGGATCTGTGCCTCTGCCTCCCACCCGCTGAGATCAGCTGTTTTTCCCATGTTGGGGAAGCCCTGGAGAAGAAGGGGGACAAGCGAGGACATGGCGCACTTGGGGGAGAAGGCAGAACTAGGCAGGAAGAGGCAGAGCAAGGGTGGAGCGGGGAGGTGGGGGGAAGAGGCAAGGCATGGTGGGGCTTCAGAGGAAAGGGTGGAATGGGGGTAGGAAATGGGGCAAAGACATGGGTGAAGCACCCCCTGCACTTTTGAAAGTTGGTGCCTGTGATGGTAGTGGCCCAAGGAATGGAAGAAATAATGAAAGTGACCGGATGTGGAAACTGCAAGATGTACATTATCCTGGAGCAGGTATCCAAATAAGCTTTATTTGTATGAAGTGCCACCTCATATAGCTGATTGCAGAGAACAGCCATGTTTTGGAGATGAAATTGGAAACTATGGTTCAGTTTTGAAGGGGATTTAAGCAGATGATGGATGGAAGGCCAGAAGAGGCAGAAGGGAAAACTCAAGGCTCAAAGATGCAAGCTGGACTAGAGAACTGTTAGGGTAGACTGTTGGATGAGAAAAGTGGCCTATGGAAGCATGTGACTATGAATCAGGCAGAGGAAAAGACCAGCTAGTGAAGAAGAAATAGAGCTGAGCAACAGCTATCTGTGGGGGCCATGTGCTGTTCTGAGCATCGCAGCAAACTGGGGAGGGAAGAGGCTTTTCATGCTGCCCCACACCCAGCACAATAGCACAGCTTCCATTGGCTGGAAACTGGCCAATGGGAGCTGCCTGTTTGCAGAGCTTCTCAGGGCTCCTGGCAATGCTCAAAGCAGCACATGGCCCCTGAAGCCAGCTGTTCTAAGTGGCATGTGGGGACAGGGCAGGCAAAGAGCCTGCCTCTGGGACCTGCTGGGCTTCTGGCTAGGAGTTGCCTTGGTAAGCGTTTCCTGGCCAGACCCTGCACCTGGCACACCAGGCCCTCCCCCCAATACTCTGCCCTATGTAACCCAAACCCTCTGCACCCCCTCTCCTGCAGTCATACCCCCTCCCAGACACTACACCCCCATCCCCTGCCCCAGGTCACAACCCTCTTCCAGACCCTGCATCCCTCCCACACTCTTCCCATACCCCCTCCCGCATGCCAATCCCCTCCTTCACCCAAATTCCTGCATCCCAATCCCCTACCCCAAGCTCCCTTCTCTACCCAATCTCCATCCCAGACCCTGCACCTCCTGCATTTATGTCATGGAACTACTTACCAAATTCTTGGAATGGCCCCCATCAGATATTATTGCCCACCCCTGCTTTAGCCAGTGACCTGGGGAAGTTCAGGCCCCCTCTCAGGGACAAAGCATCAGCTATAACATTTGCACTCCACTTGTGGGCTGCTTCTATATCATACTCCTGGAAGGTCAGACTCCACTTCAGAAGATTGCCATTGGCCCCTTTCATCCACAGGGTAAGGGGTCAGTGTAGTAGCGCAACCAAAGTACATCTGGCTGCAGCCTTTTAACAGCCCACCTGGGGCCAGCTATTCCTTCTCTGTGGCTACATAGCTCTGCTTCTGGGGCAGCCACTTCCTGCTCAAGTTCACAATGGGGTATCTCCCCATTTCAGCACCTCCCAGCCCGGTGTCTGTGGCATCGGTGAACACCATAAAGAGCTAAAATGTCTGGGCTTAAAAATAAAATCGTGATTAATAAGATTAATAATTTGTTTGCAATTGCATTATTTGTTAAGGCAAAATATATGTACATATATTTGTAATTGAGGCCTTTTTGAACTTTGCAAAACAAAGTTTGGTGGTGTTAATATAATTACATCCCAACAAGATAGTAAAATAGTGTAGTCTCACTTCCCCCGCCCCCCCCCCGAAAAGGTTATAAAATTGACTTTTGTTGCAACAAAATAAAAGTAACTTTTTAAAAAGTCATGTGATACAGAACTTACAACTAAACCCAAATGGCATGAGAATTCTATTCATAATCATTCAAAATAAAAAATAGAACAAAAGGGTTAAACATTTCAATGAGCAACTTTTTACCTTATTTAAATTTTTTAATCAAAATATACAGATGTATATTAAAATATGCCAAATTTGTTCTATTAATTTAATAACAAAGATTTTTCATTACTTTATATTCAATTTTGTTTTAAAACTCTGCTCTATTGAAATAAAAAAAGCCAATGTTTCAAATACTAGTCAGTGATTAGAATTAGAAGCAGTGTGCGCATCTCTGTTGCTTAGCAACCAAACCTTCAAGAAAGTTAGGAGTAATTCCAGCTGTTGTATTCCTGAAGGGTTAAAATAATTACTGGATTTATTTAAAGTAAAGTTTTTACTTTTTAAAATCTTTCTCGATCTATTTTGTTTTCAATTGCTTTGACTTTTTGAGGTTTCTGTAAGAACCATAACTTTTAACTTTTAACACAGAAAGAGAGTCAAAAGTGAGAAGAAGTGGGGGAAGGATAGTGAAGAGCAATTAAGGAAGGTAGTGAGACCGGAGCAAAGAGGAAGAAACTTTCAAAGATGTTTTAAGGCACAGGCGGCAGAAATTTAGTAAATGGAGAAAGACTATAAAAGAAAAGAAGGATATATTTTTAGCTGAGCATGGAGTGTAGTTTGGTGGGTCAAAACAGTTGGGAATTTGCATCTGGAGTTTTTATCTTGGCTCTGCAAGGAGAGTAGGGGTAGTTACCTGCTCTTGTAAAAACTGAATTTGGTCCCCCACTGTCTGTTGCTTTTGTCTGCATGTCAAATGGCTTGCAGGAATGTCCTTACATGCTGCAGTTAACTGTTTTGGGGCAACTCCATGTGTTAATACATCAATTCTAAGTGTTAACTTGATCAATCTTGGCTTTTCACTTTCAGATGCTTTTTCATTCACCCCCCCCCCGAGATTAAGTCGTAGCTCCCGTCTCCTAATATACTCTGTGAAACATTCCATTTTTTCCTTCATTTGTTTTACCAATCCTAGGACAGGACTGTTTGCTACTTCATCCTGGACACTTACCTGACTAACTGGACCACCATTGATTCTCTGTTGAGAGAAGCCATCCTCACCTATTCGTCCCTCACCAAGTTCCCAGCTTCTCCTTTCATACAAAGGAGAGAACCCCATAGATTTCTGGGGCACTTCCCTGTACATGAACAGAAGGGAAGGTAACTACTTGCCCCAGTCCTACAGATGCTAGTCCATGACAGTCTTCAGCATCATCCTCAGGTGCTCACTAAATCTCTCCATCAGCCCATTGGACTGAAGGGGATACACCAAGAGCCAAGTGTGCCAGACCCCACGCTTCTCCCACAAGCACTGGAGCAGGGCTGACATGCCATTGGAGCCTTGGTCAGTGAGACCCTCTCAGGGAAACACCCCTCTGCTGAAGATGATCAGCAGCACATCTGCCTCAATGGAAGACAGGGCCACTGCCTCTGAGTAAGGGGTGTCAAAATCTGACCTCCACCAGGATGTATTTCTCCCCTGCCAAAGGGCCCTACTATGTCCATGACTCCATGGCCCCCTTCTGAAAAGGTTTCTCTGTGACAGGCAGGGGTCTCAAGGCTGCTTTCAGAGCCATCCTTTCCATAGGATGAAGTGGGGCATCCATTAAGGGCACGCAGGGGACAGACAGGAACTAGTGCTGGCAGTAGGGGTCAGTTCCCCCCCCCACCCGTATTTATTTATTTTTGTTTTTCCCCACAGCCCCCCCCCTCTCCCCCCGCTTGAGCTGCTCAGTTGGCTATTCCCTGTCCCTCCCCACCCTGCTGGAATTGCCTGCTGCTTCCTGCAGGGTCCTAGTGTTTCACCTCACTAGTGCCTGCCCCTGCCCTTCCAGGCTTCTACCTTGGAGGGAGGGACCCTTCCCTTTTCCAGCAGTGGGATCCTCCACCAGTATCGGGGGCCCCTTCTAGCACAGGTAAGTGCCAGCAGCCACCTCCATTCTCCATCAGAGCCCCTCACTGATAGCCCAAAACTGGTGTCCCTCAGTGCCCCACACCTCCCCCTTCCACTACCCTTTCTCCCCTCTCCCAGACCCAGGACAGGGCTCCAGACCTTAACACTCCACTGTCCCAGGTCCTCCTTGTCTTTTTTTCAGCTCTCCAGCAGCAGGCTCCAGCCTTGAGGTTCTCCTTCCCCCAGTACCAGGACCTAGGGACCCACAACTCCACCACCACCCACCAGGGCTGGCCAATTACAGAAAAACAGCAGAGGGTTTCCAATAACTCCCCCAATTTATGAGCTTTAAAACTCAACCTTTCTTAAGTGCTCTAGAATCTGAATGGTTCCTCTGATTGTCTGGAAATTTGTCTCCTGGGATGCAGAGTAGCTCTAGTGAACCAAATTTTGGGGTCATTTAACAGGCTGCCTCCCCCAACCTGTTTCCTTCTGTTCTGTTAAACAGAGAGCAAGGTACTAAGTGTGTCTGGATGAATCACAGACTTGTGAACTCACCCCTCCATCAGTTAAGTCAATCTCAACCCCATTAAACAAATGGAGTTTTGGAATAGATGCCTGTGGGGTGCTAAAATGTGTGAGTCATGAGTGGTGGCAATTTGATTTTGATGAGAATGTAATCTGCCTGGTGCGGGGAGCGGGGGGGGGGGGGAATGAGATTAGGCTTGTGAATGTTTCCTGGGCAGGGACCAGTACTAGGAGTCAAAGGCATGGATAAATAGAGGGAGAGCGGTGTGGGGTGAGGAGATTGTGTGGAGGGAGATAAGTGGAGATGGGTGGTCAGGGAGGGGTGAAATCTTGGTGGGTCAGGTGAGGAAAGCATAGAACTATCCAGCTCTTCTAGTGTACCCCCAGCTCCCTGCACACCTCGTGCCTGCACTCTGCTGCTCCCCAGTGCACCCCAGCACATCTACACCCCCAGCTAGCATACAATGGCTAGCTCCAGCAGGCAGAGAGAGCTTCAGGTGCTACAAGAATTCATCCCCGAGGGAACAAGTACTGCACTTCAAGCCCTACAATTTCTTAAATCACTTGACAGTGCAGTCCCAAACACAGCACTAGCAGACAGGATTTTGCTGCCAATTCCAGTCACGGGAGATTCAGGGGAGTGAAGTTTTTTCAAATTAAGAACTACCTGAGGACAACTATGTCTCAAGAGAGGTTGGGTGGACCTGCCATTCTGTCCATTGAAAAGGAAGTAGCATCAAACTTGGATTGCCATGATCTGATAGCATCCACATCCACACTGTGCGCTCCCCACAGCAAGTCTGCCCAGGCAGGTTTCCTGGGGGAGCCAGAAAATCCTGCACCTCCAACTCAGCAGTGAGTAGTAACTCTCAGCCAGCATGTAAAATGAATAATAGAATCATAGAATACTAGGACTGGAAGGGACCTCGGGAGGTCATTGAGTCCAGTCCCCTGCCCTGATGGCAGGACCCAGTACTGTCTAGACCAGCCCTGATAGACATTTATCTAACCTACTCTTGAATATCTCCAGAGATGAGGATTCCACAACCTCCCTAAGTAATTTATTCCAGTGTTTAACCACCCTGACAGTTAGGAACTTTTTCCTAATGTCTAACCTAAATCTCCCTTGCTGCAGTTTAAGCCCATTGCTTCTTGTTCTATCCTTAGAGGCCAGGAAGAACAAGTTTTCTCCCTCCCCCTTGTGACACCCTTTTAGATACCTGAAAACTGCTATCGTGTCCCCTCTCAATCTTCTCTTTTCCAAACTAAACAAGCCCAATTCTTTCAGTCTTCCTTCATAAGTTATGTTCTCTAGACCTTTAATCATTCTTGTTGCTCTTCTCTGGACCTTCTCCAATTTCTCCACATCATTCTTGAAATGTTGTGCCCAGAACTGGACACAATACTCCAACTGAGGCCGAATCAGCGCAGAGTAGAGCGGAAGAATGACTTCTTGTGTCTTGCTCACAACACACCTGTTAATGCATCCTAGAATCATGTTTTCAGACTGGGACATGGCTTAGAACAGAGCTTGTTAGCATAGAAAACAGGAGAATTCAGTCAAGTCCATCTTGAAAAGAGGAGAGCCCAGAGCTATGGTTCTGGCCCAACCCTGTGCATCCAACCAGACAAGACTGATCCACTTCCAGCTGCTTGGCCCCAGACATGTCTCTGGTCTTCCTCCAGCCTTTGTGTCTCTTCCTGGGCCAAGAACCACCTGGGCACATCCACCTCCTGGGGTTCAGGTTGCTGGCCATAGTTTATGTGCAGGCAGCTGGAGCAACCTCCACAAAAGTAACACACCCTTACCCCCACCACCTGCTAGACATTGGTGCAATACACAGGGAAACTGAGACGCACCCAGTATTCATGCAAACAGTAAGACTCACAAAAAACAAGAAGGGAAACTCCCCTACTTTATCACACCTAGGTCAGTCTAATTTTTAAGTGCAGACCAGGCCTAATGACCATGATCCTTTACCACAGGGCTACTCAACACATGGCCTGCATGCAGCCCGTTTGTTTGCGGCCCACGGTGTGATTTGGGTTTACGATGTGGTTTGGGTTGATACGTGTTTTAGTAGTTAAATCCCTGAACTGTTGTGAAGCCAAAACAAAAAAATAGTCAATATAATGGTCTTCTGTTGATCTGTGTTTTAGTAGTTAAATCCCTGGACTGGCGTTGCTCATTAAATGTGCTGTCATGTGGGTGGAAATAGGTAAATATTGCACTTTATTAATATCAGCAGAACTGACTTAAATGGGGCCTGTGTGTTGTGTAGTCTTGCCTTAATCTTTGAATTCATGCCTGTCAGTGTGAAAGAAGCTATTTGCATATATTAGCATATATATTTGCATGTATATGCAACCACACTTAAATTGCAGCCCTTGGCATGTGCTTTGAGTATTATTGTTGCCCTCAGGGCTTCCAAAGTTGAGTAGCCCTGCTTTACCATATCAATTGTCCTGATCAGAGGTGTCCACCCGAAACTAATTTTCCTTTAAAGAACCAGAATTCCTATTTTATTACAGGCCCTTTTTAACTTTATTCTCCTCTACGTTAAATATGAACTATTGTCAGAGTACTGCTGAGCTGTGACAGATATCAGAATTAGCCACATTTCTGACAAATTGAAGAAAAAAGTCATTCCATACTGAGAGTAAAGAAAAATACTAATAGTGAAGGATAGAAAGCCAAGGAGAGTTAAAGGCTATATAAGGAGTGGGGGATAGGGATGCTAAGGGGTCAACTGGTGGCCTGGTTGAGCTGGAGCAGCGGGCAGAATGGCTGCTCCAGCCTGGCTCGGCACACCCACATCGTGTCATACTGGGGGCTGTTCCAGTGATGCTGCAAGTGCGTTGGAACAATTCCCTGCCTGTGGTGCAGCATGGTGGGCCCAGCTGGAGCAGCTCCCCACCCATGGCCGCATGGCAGGCCCAGCCTGTGCAGCTCCTGTCCACATTGCAGCAGGCTCAGCCAGGCCTGCCCAGAGCAACCCATGGAACAACAGGCTTGCCTGAGCTGCTTCTCCAGCCCAGCTGGGCCCATCACACCACAGATGGGGGATTGCTCCAGCCCAGCCTGCTGCATCATACCGCAAGCAGGGGAGGGGCTGTTTGCTCCATGGTTAACCAGTTAAACATATTATTGGCTCTAGCCACAGCCACAATCCACATGGCCCCAGCCACCAGAACAGCCGCCAAACCAATCATCAAGCTATGGGGGCATGGTCTGGCAGTGTGTTGCAGACTGGTAGTTGGGAACCACTGTCCTAGTGCACATAAGGATACTATCTTTTATTTCCTAATGTGGAAGCCAGTGGTAAAACACGTAACATCTTTTTATTATTTTATTGGCTTGTTCAGAGTTCAGAAGCATTTTAGATTCAAACTTACTTCTTATGCAGCTTGTTTTTTTCCATTTTCCCACAGATGCATTGGGGTGAAATTCAGGTAGGTTTATGATGTGGTATTTTCTCCTGTTTGGATTTGCTTTTGTTTCTTTTCCTGAAAGGACTTGTTTTGGACATTTTTGTAAGTTGCTTATGGTACACTCTAGATTTCTTTTCTTGGAAGTTGTGCTTTCCTGCTGTCTGGAGGAAAATCATATTTTATCTTACTATATATTTTAGAAATGTGCATCTGTCTGTCTGTCCATCTGAGAGTCCATTTGTTCAAGTACTCCTCCTAAACAGTAAGAGCTAGGACGACCAAACTTGGTATGCAGCTTCCTCTTATAATGTAAAGGTCAGGGTTTGGTTGTGCCAGAACAATGGGATGTGCGTGTAATGTGCTTGTTTTGCATTAAACAGAAAGGGAGAGGTGTGATAGCAGGGACAGTTACACTCATGAATTATCACAAGAGAACAGCAAACATGGGGGATAGTTATACTCCTGACTGGCCACAGGGGAGCTACAAGTGCCTCAGCTCCAGTGAGCAGCTGCCGCATGGCCCCTGCCATCCACGCTCGCTCCCAGAGAGTAGCAGTGAGCCATACCACGCAGCCCCTGCAACCACAAGCCAGTCCCAGGGCAAAGCTGCCAGGCAGCTTGTGCAGGCCCTGCTGCCTCAGGGAGAAGCCAATGGGTGGGCTGCGCAGCCCCCCACCCACACCGGGCCATGCAGGCCACCCATCCATAAGTCAGGGTGTAATCTACTGTACTTTACTAATGTACAATGTTCACTACAGTGACATCCATTAGGGATATTGCGACTATGGATGCCTGGACTCACTGGTTAACCTTCACAGATACACATGGGAGGTAGGGGTAGGCAGGGCATGGGGGAGGGGGTAGGCAGCTCTGTGGGAGCTGGCTTAAAAGCCACCTCCCCCCGTGTGTAAACAGATTTTAACATCCCTAATTGTAGCTGGTGGCTGTCACGTTATTGGATTTTAAGGGGAGCGACCAGATCACTGCTGCGCCCACAGAGGAGAGGGGGTTGCCCCAAAATCTATACAAAGGGGGCCATGTGAGGTGTCAAATGAAAGCTTATGTTCTACTGATTCTATATATGCTACTCATGTACTTGTATGATGTCTCTATGTGGAGTTATGAATATGGGCCTGGACTGCCTGTTGTAAAGAAGGATTGTTCAGTCAATGACTATGCTAATTAGCAGGGCCCCAAGGACAATGGCTCTCAAGGTGGCCCATACACACCTGAGGAATGCGTCTGGAAACCTGCAAACCAGTCAGATCTAATGGCTGCTGGCAGGGGACACAGGTATAGGTCACTTGACCATGGGACCTGCTCCAGCTTGGAAGGTACCAGGAATGGATATAAAGTGCCATCTGAGAGACTCCATTTTGGCTTAAATTCTGCTACTGATCCTAGATGCAGCCTTGCAAGGAACAGAGAGCCGAGAAGAATCGTTGATCCATCCTGACATAGGATGTACGCCAGAGACTTTTAAGATAGCAATTTGTAACATCTCTGCTGATGAGAGCCTGCATCAAGAACTTGGTGATTGGTGCATGTAATATATTCTCCTTAACAACCTTACTCCCAGCCTTTTCTTTCTTTTATTAATAAACCTTTAGATTTTAGATTCTAAAGGATTGGTCCAGCGTGATCTTGTGGGTAAGATCTAAAGTGTAAATTGACCGGGAATTTATGGCTGGTTCTTTGGGATCAGGAGAACCCGTTCGGGGTAGGTGAGTTTGGGTTCTATAACTCCTCACCTCTGTGAAAGGCCCAGGGCTGATTGTGGCACAGGGAGAGCTGGGGGGGTCTGAGGGATTTTGCTTGTGAAGCTTCCTGCTGGCCGGATTGGCAGCTGAAGTGCTCTGTGTGACTGGTTTGTGATCTGTTTGGGAAAGGTCTACAGTCTGGGGCTGTAAGCAGCCCTGGTTTTGAGCAATTCGCCCTGAGCAGACGCCCTCAGCAGTGCCCAGACCCAGCCCGGTCCATCACAGTGGCACATCAGTATAAACAGGAAGAGCTTAGTTGCTGATATATTCAGACAACAAAATTTTTGCCACCAATTCTCCTTTTCCTTGTGGAGCTCAACACTTTTTAAAATGGAAAAATCAGAAACCAGAATTGCTTCCTTTAAGCTTCCCCCTCTGAAAAATAGAACAAGTGATTCATATCTTTAGCTTAATGCTATTGTGGTGTTATACATAACATTTAACTCACGGGAATTGGTTTATTTTTATTTGAGAACCTCATTTACTCAATCTGTAGATTCAATTATTTAAATTTGGCTGAAACTTCAACTTAGTTTGAGACTTTCTAATTCCAGATGTATAATCCCCTTACTAGCAGCTTTAAAGAGAAATGATAGTGTAGTAAAAAAAAAAAATCGTAACCATAATCTCTGATTACAAAGTAGAGGATATCATTAACACATTCTTCTGGACTGTATCCCCTAAGAAGTCACCCTCATTACAGTTTGACAAAATAGAAACTCAGTATCAATATATAATAAAGCCAAAGATTTTCAAATGTACACTTACATTCTATTTTAAATAAGATTTTACATTGGGGAAATTAAACTTTAAAAAAGCCACAGAATGTACAGTCTTGTATTTTTGCTGTCCCTAATCTTGCGATGGTGTTGAATTATTATAAGTTACTGTGATTGACATGATACTGATAAAGCTATGTAAGTCTGAATTTGCTAGGGGATTCTGGGAGCAGGGTTTCCTTAGCATCAGACAGGTAGTATGGAAAGTTACTGAGTGAGAGTGCTGAACTTGCATTTGAATGCTGAAACAACTATGCACTTTGGGAGTACATTTACACTGCAGAGCAATTTCGGGATACCGGGAGTATCCCGGAATAGCTATTCCACATTAAAGCAGTCCATTATTTCAAAATAATGGGTGGCTTATTCCAATGTCCCAGTAACCCTCATTCCACGAGGGTTAAGGGAAATTTCAGAATAGCGAGTTATTTCAAAATTTGGCACTGTGTAGACAGCACCAAATTACAAAATACGCTATTTTGAAATGCTTATTTCGAGCTAAGGATGCTGTAGAGATGCATCCTGGATGTTCAATCAGGGACTCTGTGTATCTGTGCTGATCTGGAAGCACTATCTTGCTCAGTCAATGGTGGAAAAACACCTAGAAAATATGCAGAAAACATAGAGATGGTAGACTTGATACTAACTGACCTGAGTCAACAGACCCCTAAACAGCACAACAAAGGGAGCTCAGGTAAATAACTGATGAAAAGTTAAATGTCAGTCACGTTCAGTTTGCCCCTGTAGTCCCTTCCAAAAATATTAAGTGGAAAAAGCAAGTTATGAAAAGCCAACAAGGCATATTTGGGGGCCATGTGACTCCTTGGAAAGAAGCATATAAGTACAAGGGAGTATCATGTATGCCACTGCCACCTCAACTAATATCTGAGGAGGCTTGTGATCCTATCGGATGGCCAGCATAACCTATATCCTACAGCAGGGGACTTTTAAGAGACTTTTGGTCATAAGGTTTCAAGGCAGCCAACACCCTTCCCGGGGGCACATTTGACAATCCAAGCGCTTGAGAAGAAAAAAAAAAAGTCTCCATCTAGGAGCTATACCTGCTTTATTTACTAATCAGGATAATGGGTAGGGCCAACATAGTTACTAAAGATTTATGCTTAGGGAATTAAGGCTTATTGGGAAGAAGTATTGTAAAACCGTTTTGCTGCTTAACTCTGATTCTTTCAAATAAATAGCTTTGTATTGAAGAAAACACTAAGACTGGGTTTTCACTGGCATTAATACTGTAAATTCTGCCCAGCTGTGGGTCAATAGAAGATCAGCTCTCTATGTGATGCATTTTCACAGATCCATATTTGTTACCTAACATCTGTATCTGTGTAAGGTACTTGAATTAATTACTGCCTTTTTAAGATCTGTCCCCAGCAGAAGATATAAACCATTACTCTCTATGCTGTTGATACCAGATAAGAAACTGCAGCTATCCAATAATTAGAAGGATCAGTCTCATACAAAGGTCAGGAATACAGACTCTCCGAGTTATGATGGCAGACTACTTGTTATCGATAAAATAGATCAAGTATATATATATATATATAGGCAAAAGGCATACTGCCAGACTCACAAGGAATTATTTAACATGAAAATAATGCATTGATCATTTGTCACGTCTACTTATTTAGAAACTAGAATTTAGATTTAGAATCTAACCCTCCCCTTTCCAGGGGCGGTCGAGGGACAACAAATCAAACAGGAAAAAAAAGTAGAGGAAAACCTCTTTTCATACAAGAATATCTGAAGGTCCATTAAGTGGTTATGTCTAGACTACAGAGTTTCTCCAGGATACCTACCTATCACAGAAAAACTCCGCTACGTCCAGGGAACGCGTCTGCTCTTCCAACATTTTTGCAGAAGAGCAGACGTGCTCTTTCGGAAGCCCTGTTGTCCTCGTTTCATGAGGAAGAAGGGCTCTTCCAAAAAAGGAGGTTTTTCTGAAATTTGGCCCAGTGTATATGAGCCAAATTTCGAAAAAGCCTCTTCCAAAAAAACAATTGGAAAAAGGTATGCAAATTGCCGAGTGCAATTTGTGTACCTTTTTCTGACAAAGCGGCAGTCTAGACATAACCAGTATGATATTCCAGGATGGTACATTATAAAGAGAAAAATGTTAAACAGGTTTTGATAATCATCACTGGAAAGTAGGATCTCCTTCAGTTTGCACAAATCCAAACAAGGCAAATGTTTCTCATCTCTCCAGGAAATAGTTTAGGGCTAACTCAGGCACAAATTATGGAGATTTGCAGATAACTTTACAGTGGAATTATTATAACAGATCAACAAATAAAGCCCATGAAGCTAATAATAGGAAAGATGTAACCACAAAGAGAGGGTACAAGACAGGAGGAAGAAATGACTCCGTCTTTTCTGATCTGCTCTACTCCAGGACATCACCTTTTTTGACCAGCTTCTTTATGTTCAGCTATCTCAGTAAATTACAAATAACTTTCTTTAAAACTGGAATGACTTGTTTGTTACAAGAGAGAAATTAAGTAGATATAAGATATAAGCCCAGCATGCACTGAATTACAAGACGCATCACTCCTTCTGATAACAAATTAAATGTTATCCTCTGTATGTCCATAGCTCTTCCCCTTATTGAACAAATATTGGCAATTTCCTTGCCCTCCCCTTTTATTACTGCCATTGAATGCAGCTCCATAAGTCCTTGCACAGCTGCTTCACGTGGTTGGAGTGCATTTCACTGTTCTGCTGCTGGAGACTCTTCTCCAGTTTCTTGGTTCTCTGCATGGGATTCTGGGGGAATCAAGTATTGTACCTCTTCAGTACTGATTGCCACTTTATCAGGCTGCAGCCACCGTTTTAGAAGTTCCAGCGTGCTGAGGGGAAGCAGAAGGGAAAAGTTAAATATAAAGCAGCAGTAAAAGCCAGTATTGAATTATAAAATGTGTTAGTGTTAACCCTCCACAGGTCTTTCTTCCATTTTATAAGCTCTCTATAGGGAAGGATAGGGACTAATCTGTGTGCCAAAGAAGAAACAGGAATCTGCTGTGCCCAAGATGATCCCCACATAAGCTTTTAATGGCATCTGTACAGGTCACGAGTCAGGACACCTTCTCTAATGGACTACAGTTTAAAGTATAGGAAACAGCCTCTTTCATTAGATGGAATTAGAACAGTTGTGCTGTGGAATTCTGTTTCCTTTACTGACATATCCAATGAGGATGCTAAAACTTAGCACTTATATAAAAGTTTCTTCAGGGGAAGAGGGAGCCCACAAGAGCACTAGAAGGCTGAGCATAGAAACAGAAGCCAGGAACTCAATAGTTCTAATCTGAGCTCTGACACCAATTCCTGCCCTGGAACTGATCTTGCAATGAGTTCCTTGCAGGTATATCCATTGCTGGAGTGGGGCTCTACACAGATGCAGGAGCTAGCCTGCATGGAGCTTTTCACTGTAGGCTAAGGTCTAAATTTTCAGACAGCTCGCAACTGAGACACACACTGACATATTTTCAGCAGGCCTGACCAGCCACCACTCTAAAGAAACAGATAGAAACCATAGCATCTATGAAAATCAGGCCCAACATGTCTCAAGCTGGACATCCCAAAATTGAGGCACATGCTATTAGTGAACTTTTGAAAATTCAGGCCTTACTTTCTTTGCCATACTTATCCTCTGTATAAACTGGAGTTATGACTACTTTCCTGTCTCACTGAAATGCTGTGATAACATCAGTCAAGAACTTGGAAAATGCAAAGCGATAAGTATCAAGATTACTGTATTGCTGTAATTCCCCCACACACACTTCACTAGAAGTCTCCAACAATTTTATTTTAGTAAAGAAAGTTCTGCTCTATTTTCTAATGGTAGTCCCTGAAATTTCATCATGCTTGTTACCTCTCTTCAGATTCATGTCCCTCCACATAACATTCAGACTCAAACTTCTCCTGCAGGAACCTATCCCAGCATTCCTTCTTAGCTTGGGCCAGAGTGTGTAGCATATCCTTGGAAGTCACTTCCTGAGACAAACCTTTAATTCTCATCAGTCTTTTCTCTGAGGCAAAGAAAAAATGTGTTACTGAATGAAAAGAAAAACAGGCAGTTATGGCAAGACAGTTTAAAACCAAAGGGTTAGATTAACTCCACCTGATTAAATGATATTTAAAAGTTAACCATTTTACTACTACTTGAAATCTGGATGAGTGCATAATGCTTAAAACAATGTTTTGTTTTAAAAAATCATTATAGTGGATTTCTTCTTTATTTGGCTTATGTATTAACTACCACTCACTGTAGTTTTGACTGAGAACATTGTCATATAAAGGAGTCAAATTTGGCTAGCTTTTGTGGTGCCATAGCAGGCCAGTATTTCTTTTTGGAGGTTGTCATCTTGTGCTCCAGACTCTAATGTCATTTGAAAAGAAAATAAGTCTCTAGCTCTTTTGGTTGCAAAGATTTTTAAACTTTGAGCTACCTGCCCAACTCCATTCACAGGATGAAACAATACCTGAGAAACATATTTGTTGTAACAAGATACAGACTCTGAAGCTTATTCACATAAGAATGTAAGTGTCAACATTAACTATTTAACAACTAATCAAAGCACAAAAAAAGAACTGATCTCAGAATGTGCCGAGTGTGCAAGAAAGAAGGATGGTCAAATTATAAAGAATTGAACAATTAGTGTGAGTGTCTCTTTTTTTAGTCTCTTTAGTGAAAAAGCAAGAAAGTACCACTGCTATTGATTTTAAGTCCCCATGCCCCCACCTGGATGATGACCACAGATCAACCGTAAACTACACTTCTTTCTCTAAGTACATAACATATTTGATAGAATGATTAGAAGTGTCTCATAAAGAAACAAATTCGATACCGGTAATGCAGGCACTGGAGTCATCATGAGTTCAGAACATATTCGTCTTTCATAGTTAAATGTAGTGGAAGCTATTTTCTTGAGAGGAGGAACTGTGGTTAATTTTGAAAGACAGTGTGAGATCTTTAATTCACCCACAGAAATACCCAGAAATGTGTAGAAAGGGCCTTAGTTTTAACAGCCCAGCTGAAGCTCCATCAAGCTAATTTTGCAGCTCCTCTGATTGCCAGTACAGAATGAACCTTTCTAAACTGGGACTATCTGATTGGCAACATCCATGGTCCAGCAGGACCTCAGATGTTCCTGGATAAGAGAGCTCCAGCAAGTGGAGCTGGGAGCCCTGCCAGGGCCAAGAACCCAGCTGGGCTGGCGCCAGGAGGCTGGTGACCAGCAGCCCAGTTGGGTTGGGAGTGGAGCATGGTGGCTGGTGAGGCGGATGAACCATAATCACATTAGTTTGACCATCCTTCCCTGAGCCACAATCACATTAATTTGACCATCCTTCTTTCTTGCACACTCTGCACATACTGACATCAGTTCTTTGTGCAATGTTAAATTGTTAATACTGACACTTACAGAAGACACCACATTCTCAAAACTTATTTTCTGACTGAAGCAATCTCAGAAATCAGTATTTTATCATACACTCACCTAGTGATGCTAAATATATCTCTGAATCTTTCAGAGGTGCCCAGGGTTTCAGATTTGCTTGGAAAGAACCATACAGTTCTTCATCCTGGCTTTCTCCACTGATGTAAGAATCTGTGAAGGAATCTGCAAAAGCATCACTAGAGCCTTCTTTTAGGTCTGGATCTGGCAGACATGAACAGATTTCAGCCCAGAGGTCTTGGGTTGACCTAGTCACTACAGAGTCAACATTCTCAATCATTTTCATTATGCAGAACTCCTGAAAAAATATATGTGATAATCTGTCAGCATCAATTGTAAACCAATATTTACATCTACATTTGATTCTTTTCCCACCCCTATATCTAAATAAAGGGAAAGTTTTCAGATTTTTTGAAAGCTCATTTCAGAGAATCACAACGTCTAGTTTCTCTCATTCCATAAAGGGAAATTTGTACTAATAGATTAGTACAGCAACCTTTGGCACACTGTCCATCAGGGTAATCTGCTGTGAGATGTTTTGTTGCCATGTCCTGCAGGTCCATTGGCTGGAAATGGTGAACCACAGCCAATGGGAACTGCGGGGGGCTGTACTTACAGGTAGTCAATGTAAACAAAATGTCTCACAGCACAAGAGTGGACTACCCTGATGGGCTGCATGTTGAAGATTGCTGACCCCTGTAATAGACTGTATTTGTATACTAGGATTATGTGATCTATTACTGTATGAATCATAATAGAATGATTCAGAAAAGCTTGCATCTCAGACCATTTTAAAATATTTTGTAAAGTGTCACCCTGTTGCAGTGGGGTCATCATGTAGCTTACTGGCCATTGAGCTAAGCCTAAAATTTTCAAACCAAACCTGATTTCATAAGGCAGCAATTCTGCTGCAGTGAATAAAGTCTCAGATTTGCTAAAGCCTATTCACATGGGCAAAAAAGGTGTGATTACAAAAATCTTCTTGCTCCGGTTATGTAAATCCAAAACAATCAAGTGTGGTTCAGGTTCAGATCCAGATCCCAGTGCATGCACATCCCCATTCAGGGAGAGGTAAACAACTGGGGGGCTGCCCATCTTCCGTGCAGGGCACGTTCCCTGCCTCCGGGGGCACTGGCCAGGCATGAAAATAAAGGTTCAAAATCTCAGCAAGTGCAGCCTTCCGGCTGGTGGCGATGCCAATGGCCTCACCACGGAGGCCCTTCAGCCTTGGGGAGCTGCTACTGCCTCTGGAGCTGGAGCTGCCTCCCAGGCCTTTCCCCAGCAGGACCCAGAGGTGCGCTGACAGTCCCCCCCTCCTCCCGACGCAGAGGCAGCTGCGATACCCCAGGACCCGCACAGCCCAATGAGCCACCTACCTGAGTCCCCCACTGCCGCTCCCTCTTCCCCCAGGGTAGGACGAATCGGGGCGCACTGAGGTGTCACTGACGTGCAGCCTGACAAATCAGCGACGGAAGGGCACTGCCATGCCAGCCATTGGCTATAGCAAAGTGCCAGAGGGCGGGAAATATAGCGCCGTGTTTTGCGTGACGCCATCTTAAAACCGGGCGGAAGTTGTGCTCTCCGTACAATAAACGTCGAGAAGGGCAGCCGCTGTAACTCATAGACTAGGTGGGGCCGGGAAAGTGGGCCTGGGTGCGGTATGAGAGCGCGGAGGAGGGCTTAGTGCGCCTGCGCAGGTGAGTCTCATGCTCCCACTTCCGCAGGGGCAGCGCGGGGTGCTAGGGAAGGGTGCCGCGGTGTCTGTGCCCCGCTCCTCCCCACTTCCTGCGAGCCTGGAGCCCCCATTCCGCTGCGCGGGCGGGGCTGCGCTGCCCCCTTCCGCGGCGCCAGTCGTTCTCGCCTCGAGTTGGGCCCGGGGCGCGCGCCTCAGCCTCCCTCGCCTGCGCTGCGGCCGCAGCCAGCCTAGGGCGGGGGGGGTTATTTTGTTCGCCTCCGGTTCTAACTCGCTGGCCCTTGAGTCCAAGGGTTAAATTGCCAGGCTAGTGCGCGCCCAGGCGGCTCAGAGCAGCGGCGGGCGGCCTTGCGAGGGGCGAGACTGGAAACTGCGCAGCTCTCAGGGCCGTCCCCAGCCCCCTCGCCAGTAGGGCAGCCGCCTGCTGTTGTGCAACGGGACGTTTCTCTGTCTCTTTCTCTCTTCTCCCCCCCCCCCCCCCCCCCGCACACACACGACGTGTTGCATTGCACTTTACTGCGCGTCCTAATCGCCAGTTTGGCTGCGGCCCAAAACTTTCCGGCGAAATGAACGGCCAGGAGCTTTGCACAAAGCAGCCCCTACAGCTGAACGTGGTATTTGACTAGTGACTTTTTAAAAGAGCCTGCTACTGCTCATTTTTATAGTGGCTCCTCAGTTATAGAGGTGTCCATTTCAAAGGAGGAATGCGGACGTGCCTATGGACTACTGGACTAGTAAATTAGTTGTTAGTTAACATCCTTAGTTGGCAGAGCAGTTTGAGGCTTTCTTGCAGTGCAGATCTCTGTGGTCTGCCCCTCTGTCTGGTCAGAGGCCTTGATTTTCAGGGTTAGTAATCAGGCGTGTAACAAATACAAAGGTTATTAGAATTGTTTAATGGCTGTAGAGAATATATATCATTTTAACTTCCCAGTCACAAATGGCCAAGGTTTTTGAGGGTGTTATCAGAGCTGGTATTAAACTTTGTGTCTCTCTTTCTTCCACCTCTCCCTCCTTTCATGACTGACACACAAGGCCTGGGAGGCCACTGTGCATTTCTAAGAGATGAGCAGTGCGCTACAGTGTGTTATGCTTACTGTGTTCATGGGACTGTTGCTCACAAGAACCATGGCCTGGACTTCAAGTGGGAAAACACATGCTGAGCTACTCAATAATCTTTACAGTGAGTACCACCAGCAGCCCCTCTTCAGAGATCACACTTAAAGCTGATGATGAAATTTCTCAGCACTTTAACAGTTGTGAAAAATCAAACCTACAATAGACAGGGGTTGTAATCAATCATTCTAAAATGTCATGCAATAGTTTTGGCACTTCTGTCTTTACCCCCATCACAATCTGTCACAGCCTGAAACCATTCTGTTTCTAATTCTAAACAGAACACGAAGCTAGGATTAGTAAGAGACTAAGACCCGAAGTCTCTCTGATGGGGGGGATGTAATTTGGGTATATGCACAACGCTAGTTGTGTAATTCTGTAGACAGTTACATATAACAGAGATCCAATGTGCTGTTTTGGCACTAGAATAGTTAGGGAGTAAAATCCCATTTAATTGGTTAACCCCGTGTTTCTCAAACTGTGGGTCCTGGCCCCCCGGGGGGTTGTGAGCAATTTAGAGGGGGGTCGTGGTATCACAAAGTTTGAGAACTCCTTGGTTAACTGGTTAAACATTGTTTAACCATTTAAAGGGGGGGGGGCGAGGGGGGATTACTCTGAGCCCAGCCAGAACAGCCCCTGACCAGGTAGCAGATAGGGAGCTGCTCCAGCTCTCACCTGTTAACCTTAACCCATAAGGCACATCCATTAAGGGTAAGGTTTACTTGTTAAGCATTCACATCTCTATTGGTATTCCCCACTGCTTTTTGGACAATGATTGTGGTTCCACTGCCTCTCCTTCCAAACCTGAGTATTTTACAGTACTAAATAACTGAAGTCTTCCTCTCCATTCTTTTTGTAGAAAATGGAGTGATTAAATCTCAGCGAGTCTTGGATGTGTTAATGGCCACAGATAGAGCCCACTACATCAAGTATTTCCCATACATGGATTCTCCTCAGTCAATAGGTATGAAACTTGTAGCAGAATGACACTTATGGTATGTGTGATAACTGCACAAAACTCAGTGATTCTTTGGTAGAGGGAAGACACAGGATAAGTTTGCAGGTATTGATTTACTATGCTAGCAAGTCTTGCCTTGGAATAGTGTCAGGAATGGGAAAGAGCCCATATGCACTCTTTCTGCTAGTTCAAGAAGAAAAGTATCAGAATGGGTCTACTCATGCGTTTCTCTCAAAGAAAGAACAAGATTCTACCCTTTGAAGGCTGGGAATTCTCATGGGGCTACTGTATTTGAAGTAGGCATGTAATAGTATAGCCGGTTAAACAACTAAACGATAAGCAGCTGCTTATTGGTTAATCCTATCAGCTACATGGAAAACATCCCCCCCTTGTGGCTCTGCATTTAAAGTATTTTGGGAGCTGGCACACAGGCATGCTGGCTTAGGACTGGCTCATGCCAGTCCTGGCAGCTACCCC
The DNA here is from genome assembly GCA_032595735.1 of Pelochelys cantorii. Lineage (NCBI taxonomy): Eukaryota > Metazoa > Chordata > Testudines > Trionychidae > Pelochelys > Pelochelys cantorii. Next base: position 70,243,127 of record CM064329.1, on the reverse strand, counting down.
CATTGCAGAGCCACTTATCGGTTAACCATGTAACTAACAATTTTTTGTCGGCTACACAATTACCAAATTACACAGTTCATAACATCTCTAATTTGAAGAACAAAACTCTTTATGAAGTGTAGAAAGTACAAATGTCTGATGATTAGCACTGAACACTGGGTAGACCACTGTTTCTTGACACAAGGTATGTCTACATTTAGGACAGTGTATAGTGTACTGACACAGCATGTCCCACTGGCATTGGTAAAAATAGTAGTGTAGATGATAGCAAAGCATGGCTTAGGCAAGAAGAGCACCTAATATGCTTAAGATTATATATACCTTATCAGCTCTGGACATACCCAAGCAGGGCATCGCAAGTTGACACAGCTGTTGCTGGAGCATTTCCCTACAGTAATGAAAGACTCCAGCAGTTGCCCACCCATGCCTTTCTTCACTGCCTTTGCTACATGTAGTGGCAAGTCTGGATACAGGCTGCAGTAAAAACAGACTCTAGCTCAGTGGTCACCAACCAGTAGATCAGACCAGAACCTGCACCCCCAACCAGCTGCCCCTGCCTGGTGAAAGGAAGAGAGGATATGGGAGGGGGAGGGGAGAGTGAGCAGGGGCAAGGCCTCAGAGAAGGGACACAAAGGAGGCAGGGCAAGGGTATTTGGGTTTGAGGTAGATCTTTGATTGCACTTAAATTCAAAACATGATCTCATGCTTAAAAAGGTTGGAGACCAGTGCTCTAGCTATATGTGTAATGAGCATATGCTACCCATTGCTGGTGTGAATGTCAGATTTGTGTGTGCACAAATCCAGTTGACTTTAGTGGGAGTTCTGTTGTGGCTACTCAGTATCTCTGAGAATAGTCGTTTGGGCCAGAAAAGAAGAAAACCGTAAAACTTGTGTGTGTTTTCCTCTATTGATTACACTGTTTGCATGTATCTTTTTGAATCTACAGTATTTCCGTATGCCCTGAGTAAAATATTGGTGCTTTCAAACTGTTTTGTGATAAAGTGAAAGCCTCCTGGAAATAGCTTTTTCCTTCCAAATATAACGTCAGAAAATGAGATTTTTTTTTTTTAAATGGCTACAAGAAAAGAGGAAAAATCCTGACTCTGCAATATCATCGACTTACACGAAACAGGAGACGTGTTTTGAGTGGGGGCAGGGGGAATAAACTTTGAGGTTAGGCTGTAGTTTCAGAGGGGTAGCTGTATTAGTCTGTAAATTAAAAAAAATAAACGAATAGGCCTGCAGCACCTTAGACTAATAAAAAATGTAGATGGTATCATGAGCTTTCATGGGCACAACCCTCTTCTTTATTTGAGGGATGAAGCCATTTTTTTACTCTCATTCATGAATATTCACATTCACTGTGAATAATTTCCCTGAAAATCATTCTACGGGACTGTTTTTTTTTTTTTCCCCCCCGAAGTCATAAGGCATGTGTACACACATGTACCCTCAGCCCTGAACTTCCCTTGCAACTTTGTCTGAATCAACATTTTAAACAAACACCTGAAGCTGAAATCTCTATCACTGTGATATCTTAACGCAGACATATCTATAGCACAGATACTTTTTGTAGCTTCTCTTCTGAATTCTAGGAGATAAACCTTGAATTATTATCTATTCTAGGACTTCTCACTGCTGCCTCCACTTCCACCTCTGATTTCCCAGACAACTTATTTTTCTACACCAAACACACTGAAATATCTGTTTGACTTGTCTCCTGTTTTGAGTTTATCCACTTTATGGCTTACTCCTAGTCAATTTGTGGTATTACAGTACTTAACTATTTTTGTGACATCCTCCCCCTTCCTTACATACAGATTTGTTTTTGCATAAGCTACCTGAGTGGAGTAAACTTGAACAGGACAGTTCTGTACTCAGAACTCTTAAATTGTCTACACTACTCCTTTCAGCACTAACTCTGTAGTCTTTCAGAGGTGTGGAAAAACACAACCCTGAGATACAAAAGTTTAAGCACTGAAAAGCATCAGTATAGACAGTGATTTATCTCCTGGCAATTAAGCTACCACTCCTCATTCAGGGTAGGTTTTTATCAGTGGGAGAGCTCTCCCCAGGCAATAAAGAGCAACTACATTCCCAAGTCACAGTGCTGTAACATGGGCAGTATTGAGCTCTTATTGATTAGAATGGCTGCAAAAATGGGCTCTAAGCAATAGAAGATCTGTTTTAGTTGTGAATGAGCCTGAAAGGTGGTGTTAATTGGCACACTTAGGTGTTGATTGGATAAGTCAGCTAAAATATTGCTCTTTGCTGTCATTAACACTCCTTAGAGGAGGCAGTTTTAGTTAATACATTGCCTCAGGTAGGGGGGAAAATAGAAAAGGCTTGCAATATTGAAAGAAATAAAATCAAACTGCTTTTAGAGTAGATAATAGTAATTATTCTGACATGGTCATAATTTTGTACTAGTGTTTTAACTATCAGTGGTTTCTTTTCAGGTTATAAGGCTACAATCAGTGCACCCCACATGGTAAGAAATTTTCCATTGTATTCAGACTTGGAGGGTTGCTTTAATTTAAAAGCTGTAATAACTTTGAGCACTGCCTTATACCCTATGTTCTACTACTGGTGTCCTGTAAAACTGTGAAATGTTTACAAGGCGTTTTAGGAAGGACAGTCAATCTTGGAAAAAATCACTTTAAACAATAATTCTGTCTTACTAAGGGGGATAGTTGAAGTTTTCTGGGTTTTTTCCCAAGAGATCCTCTTCCTTCACAAGCCAGATATTTTCTGCTACACATCCCACTAGTGAAATCTATATTCCTAACCTCTTTCAAAGGTGCTGTCATCAGAACGGTACTACAAACTCAACATTGGGACATGATTGCAAAATTAGCTCTCAGAAGGAAAGTTCTGTTCTAAACATAGTGTGCTTACACAGCTAGCACAGTTCTGACAGGAAAAACTGGGGGAAGGGCATGAGAGAAATCTAATCTGCATGAAAGTATACAACATATCATTTTGTTGGTGTTATCCCTATAGCATGCCCATGCTTTGGAGTTATTGAAAGATCAGCTAGAGGAAGGAGCAAGGGCCCTGGATGTGGGATCTGGAAGTGGTTACCTCACAGCTTGCTTTGCTAGAATGGTGAGCCAAGTACAAAATTATTTGCTTATTTTCTTGAAATAAATAAAAAGAAACCTTCTTAAAATTCAAAGTTTGTTTCCCCAGATCAGCTTAAGACAAACAACTGATTCCTCCAGTCAGTTTGAGTATAAACAACTAGTGTATCTGCCTACAGAAATGCAATATACTAGACAAATTAACCCATTGTAGCCTGAAAAGGAAGTGAATTAAGTACCATGTAACGAAACAGTCACTTGGACTTTCACTTGCTTTGCTGAACTTTAAACCTACTCTAGAGAAAATGACTTAATGAAAATAGTTTCTGAAAATAATCTTAGAGCATTAGAACATTGCCCAACACATATTCTCCTACCTGGAAACTGGTCACAATTTCAAGAAGAAATCCTGACAGACTTCTGTTTCCTCTTCCCAACTGGCCTTTGGTGGATGACTTCCTCTTACCTAATGAATGGTGATTAGGAATCCCAGTAGATGGGGCTAGTCATTGTTTGGGTACCCATCATTAAAAATAACTTGATACAGAATTTGTACCTCCTTTTCAGATATTTCCCATAAACAGATAAGTCCCTGGAAATTGTGTCTGATCCTTCCACTGCAACCGTGTAAAACCCTGTAAAATGCGCAGAGACTGTGTGCACATAATGAAGCATCTCTCTGGTTTCAGGTGGGTTCCACAGGGAAAGCAGTAGGCATAGAACACATTGAAGAGCTGGTCCGTGAATCCATTAGAAATGTCAAAGAGGATGATCCATCTCTGCTCACTTCTGGTCGTCTAAAGCTTCTGGGTGAGCTCTGGGGCCTTGGCATTTCGTTCCTCTACCTCCGTGGTCACCAACCCGTCGACTGCGAGGCCTCGACCAGTCAATCGTGAGGCGTTTGGACACCCCCACCCTCCATTTCCCCCCCCCCCACCCCCAAGAAGCCCCACTACCTACCTCTAGTGTAGTGCTGGCTTCCCGCGGGGTGGATGGAAGTCCTGGGTGAAGCCCGCGTCACTTCCGGGGGCTCTGGAAGTGCGCTGGCTGCTCCCCTCCCACAGCTCTGTCATGTGCTGGGGGAAGGGGCATTAGCCCCGGAGGAGGAGTGCGGCAGCTTCCCTGGGAGGGGTGAGTTGAGCGCAGGGGTTTCCCTGCGCCATGGGAGCAGGGGTTGGCCCCGGGGTTTGGCCTGGGGAGGTTCCCGCGGGGGTTTGGTCCCACCGCGGAAGACGCGGCTTGGCCCCAGGGCAGGTTCCCGCAGCGGTTTGACCCTGCTGTGGGAGAGGCGGCTTGGCCCCGGGGCAGGCTCCCGTGGCGGTTTGGCGGCGGGGCAGGCTCCCGTGGCGGTTTGGCCCTGGGGGCAGGCGCCTGCGGAGGTTTGGCTGCGCTGCGGGAGGCACGCGCCGGCTTCCGTGGGGCGGAGGGGGGGGAAGAGTATCCTGGGAGGAGACGATAGCAGGGGATTCTCTGCCCCCACTCCCTGCTGTCCCCACTCGCCAGCCTCAGAAACCTGTCCCCACTGGCACCCTGTCCCCTCTCCCGTCCCTAGCCACAGAAACCTGTCCCCACTGGCACCCTGTCCAAACAGGTTCCCTGCCCTTCTCAGAAATAAAGACAATGCAGAAACTTTTTGTGTTTGACATACTATTTTATTTTAAAATGAAGCCTGGCCAACAAACCCCCAATTGGGGCCAAGCCCCCATCTGGCCACAGCATCATGACACTCCTGCACTCCTCTTTCCCCCAGACCCTAGATCTGAGCCTATCATACACTGGAACCCCCTACCCTGAGCCCCTCACATACCCCAGCTCAAATTCCTGAGCCCTCATATCCAGAAGTCTGTGGCTTACTTAGTACCCTAACCCTACATCTGACCCCAACACTGCCCGGCCTGGAACTCCCTCCCCAAGCCAGCGTTCCCTTATCCACTTTCTCCTGCATCCAGATTTCCTCCCAGAGCTTGCACCTCTCACTTCTTCCCGCACCCAAATCCCTCATTCCCACCCCAGAGCCTACACATCCTGTCTCAACCCAGCGAGGGTACGTCTAGACTGCAGGAGTTTTTCAGGATTCTGGAGATACCCCAGAAAAACTCTTCTGCATCCAGGGATGTGTGTGGTGGTCCACTTCTTTTAGTGGAAGAGCAAACATGATCTTTCGGTCACCCCTATACTCCTCTTTCCATGAGGAATAAGGGGGCTTCCAAAAGAAGGGGTTTTTCTGACATTTGGTCAAGTCTAGACAGGCCAAATGTTGGAAAAACTTCTTCCTACAGAAGAATTGGGGGGGGGGGGGGAGCAGCAGTGTAAGGGTTGGGGATAGCAAGTGATGGAGAGGAGGTGAACAGAGGGCAGGGCTTCAAGGAAGGGGCGGGGCGGTAGATCTTGGCTTGTTCTGTCATTTAAAAAGTGATCTTGGGTGTAAAAAGGTTGGCGACACTGTTCTACCTGAAGGTGCTGTAGCCTGGCAGTGTTCAGTCCTTGCTGGTTTTGGAGACCTGCCTCTCTCAGTGGTTGGCATGTCTCTGTCATGGTAGTACTCAAGTGCTTGTCACAGTAGTATTAATTAAAAGACTGTTTTTCTGTTGAATAACATTGTGATGGGTTGGATCAGAGGTCCCTGGGGGACTGTCACATGATGAGCTGATCATACCACTGATCCCACCAACCTGCCCTCTGGGGCATCCCACCACCCTATTCTGCTGGGTCAGAAGCTCTGGTCTCCCCCCAGCAAAGGTACAGAGTTGAGATGACAGTCCCCAGCAGACTAACATAGATGAGGGGAGAGATCATGTACAGGGATTTGACAGAATCCTGGAGCACAGCCCTCAATAGGGACCAAAATGCCAAATAAATCTGTCTTAAGTCTGTATAAAGATTTTTACACAGAGAGGGCATAAGTTCACTGCCTTTCTCAATAAAAGAAAGAAATGCATAGCAGTTACTCTACCTTCTCCAACCAGTAACAGTTATTTACACTGGGTTTGATAATAAACAAGCATGTTTTAGTAAGTACTAGCAGACTTATCCAGCATTGGCAGGGGTCTGGTGGTGTGGGGGGTGCAGAACTCAGGGCATGGCCTTGAGGATGGGGGTGGAGGAGTGCAAGAGTGAGGCGTTGGGGGATCAGGAAGGGCTCAGAGCAGGAGGTTCCATCCGGCATACTTACTCAGTGTGCTGGCAGGCAAGGTAGCGGAGCCCTAGTCCTGCTGGCCACTCCCTTGATGGTACGGCTGACCCCAGCGGACAGTCTGCAGAATGGCTCTCCCCTGCTGGCTTGATGCCCCAGTGGCAACTCTCCTATCATGTCCTTCCAAACAGCAGCCCTTCCCTTTTCATGTTATGGAAAACTGTCCCCTTTTTTCCAGGGCTTTTGGTTGTACCAGGACAACCAGACCCTGATCTTGCTTTAAGTTAGGAGAAAGAAAGCTGCATACCAAATTTGGTGGCCCTAGCTCTTATCGTTCAGAAGGAGTCCTGAACAGATGGACTCATAAATGTAGATGGATTTAAGTGACTGCAAGTGAAAATGGGACAGATTAAAGCAAGTTGCTAATCTAAAATAAACAAAAGATGCCAGCCATGCCTAATATACTAAGAGAGACTGTTACAGGTCATATTCTTACCCTAATCCTTATTTCAGGTAAAATCCTTCAAGTTAGAACTGATCTTTTCTCTGGCTTGGGTCTGCAGCTTATGTACTCTCTTAGGATAGGCAGGCAGTTTTCAAAAGCCAGCTGAAGATGACTGACTTCTTCCCATTCCTTAAATAGAATTTCTCAAGGGCAGGAATCCTTTGTTTAATTTTTCCCCATCCCTATAGAAAAATATCAAATTCAAGATGGATTCCAGCACTTGGTGTCATGGTGACATGTCTTTCTAGGACCAACCACAGTTTCTGCTTTCAGGGGAAAACAAAACCATTTACTGATCCTTGTCTTGGGCATTGGATCATTAAGTATGTACCACTAATGGCTTTCACTAGCAGGTTTATGCTTCAGATTTCTAACTTTGCATACAAGAATATGTGTACACACAAATAATTTGCACATTCAGTGGATTATAGGCTCTTGAATGATAGGTTTCTTGATCTGTTATGCATATTCATATTAAAACGTATTTTCATAAAAGCTATGGGGGCATAGTGTCAAGCCTTCATTTTCACAGGTAAGTGAAAATTACAGGTAGGTGGCTTATAGCACTGACTGAAGCCATATATAATGTAGGCAGTTGATTCATCTCCAATCAGCACTTGTTAATACAACTTTCTCCTTATTGGTGTGCAACAACTCTTATTTCAGTACTCAGCCCCTCTTAAATAAACAGTTTCAGAGGGGTAGCTGAGTTAGTCTATAACAGGAAAAACTTAAACGAGAAGTCTAGTAGCACTTTAAAGACTAACAAAACATGTAGATGGTATCATGAGCTTTCGTGGGCACAACCCACTTCAGATGTGTAAAAACTACATGGTCAAAAACCAAACCCAGTATCTCCATTGGAAGCCACCAAACTCTACTTCTGTTATCATCCATCAGATTTAAATCTAGGTCTCTGGACTCCTGTATCTGCACTTACCTACTTTGTCTTATTGAGCCCTTCCCAGTGTTGGTGCTTCCTTCTTCTAACAATAGTGTCTGTTCCCAAAATCTATCTTCCTTTAAAATTAACTTCATAGAGCAGCCTGTCTTAGTAACCTTTTTGTAGAAACCCTAATTGTCAATACAATTGATGTACAGAGTCTTCCCCACATACCTTTAGAGGATTATCTAGGTTAAGTTACCATATGAACAGAGATCTTCTTTGCATATTACCTCTGCAGTTGGAGATGGCAGGCAGGGATACCCTGAAGAAGCACCTTATGATGCCATCCACGTTGGAGCAGCAGCAGACACTGTACCAAAGGAGGTAAGTATGAACAGAGCTGGAATAGCTTCCTTTCAGTTGTGTGATATACTGTCGCTGTTTTGGTGGACATAATATATCTCATAATCAGCTTTACTTTTGTCTTTCCTTATTTAAACTTCAGAGGGGTAGCTGAGTTAGTCTGTAACTGGAAAAACTTAAACAGTCTAGTCGCACCTTAAAGACTAAAAAAACATGATGGTATGAGCTTTCATGGGCAAAACCCACTTCTTCTGACTGGAGTATTAAAAGTCCAGATCCAAGAATAAGGGACCCAGTGGGGGGGGATGTTCAAGTTACAAGAGGCTGATGAGAAAAATTAGCACCTCTGTTGGTTGGTTAAGTTATTAGGATGTGGAAGGTATTTAAATTTATTTAAACTGTTTCTGGTTCTTGCTGATATTTTCTTTTCTGATTGCCAGTTGCTGAAACAGTTGAAGCCAGGTGGCCGTTTGATCTTGCCAGTTGGGCCTGCAGGTGCAAACCAGGTTCTGATGCAATATGACAAAACGAGTGATGGGCAAATTATGGAAAGACAACTGATGGGAGTGATCTATGTTCCCTTGACAGATAAGGAGAAGCAGTGGTCTCGGTAAAAATATTTCCCTGGTTCTATTTTGTCTTCAGAGGGGTAGCTGAGTTAGTCTGTAACAGGAAAAACTTAAAAAACAACAAATAGACTAGTAGCACCTTAAAGACTAACAAAACATGTAGGTGGTGGTATGAACTTTCATGGGCACAATCCACTTCTTCAGATGAAGCCAGACATCTGAAGTGGGTTGTGCCCATGAAAGTTCATGATACTACCTACATGTTTTGTTAGACTAGCACCTTAAAGACTATTTGTTGTTTTTAAAGTTTTTCCTAATTTGTCTTGTTACATTTGTTCTTATCAGTGAGAAGATGTTGAAAGCAGGATAAAAAGTCAACGCCCCAGAATCATATCAAATGCAGCGAGCTAGGTGAAGGGAAGGGGTTTACATACTGTGCATCTCCTGGTATTTTAGAAATTAAAGATTAATAGAGCATTATAGCTCCCAGCACAATCTGGCTGCCTGTTTTTCATAAATATTTTATTCATATGCATTATCATTGGAAAAAGATGACATTGAATGTATTCACAGCAATAACAGTTGCCTTTTTTTCTACCCATAGGGATGAATGCTAGCAGAATATCACTTAAAATTCTCTTGGAAAAAGCTCATGAACCAGTTCCTGAGGAAGCAGCTGTAGATGTGTATGACTTTGCTTTATAAATCCTTTTTTTAAACTTGGACTTATTGCAAAGGTGTGTTCTGCTTTTTAAAGAATTTGGTATGGAAGAGTGAGAGGAGAGTATTCTTCCTCAATCAACACCCAGTTCCTGGGCTGTGAAGACCTTGTCTTATCTCTTCCTGGATTCTTAGTAAAGCCAGATAAGCCGACTTGCTCTTTGGTCAGCAAGTATATAATATCCATGCAAAGAGAGAAGGGAGAGTTACAATACTGTTATAGATTTGAGAATTCATGTGTATTGTACTTGATTAAATGGTAGTGCATTATATTCATGACTTCATCATCTGATGCTTGAAGAACAGCTACAGTATTTATTTGATACATTTAATGTTCTAGGTTAAATTTTTTTTCAGCCCTTTTGGGAAGCTAGTCCACTAGTTCTATCAACACGTTTGCAGCTGAAGCCAGGACTTGGCATTAGCAACTATGTAAATACTTAATCAGAATTGAGAGAGACTCCCAAGACTTTCTCTTAACTTAGCCACTCAATGGAGGGGAAAAAAATAGGTATTTCTAAGATGAAACAGTTCCCATGTTTCATATGATACTAATTAGCCCTGTTGTTGTATATGTCTTTTGAAATTGGTATGTGCATGGTCTAGAAGCTGAAACTTTTTTTCTTTCCTCAAATTGAGCTCTGAAAGGTGGTGATCAAATTTAATAAAGCTGAACTAAGGAAGCTCTTACTAGCATTTCATGATGTACCTTTTCTTTAGATAAAAGATTTCCAATGATGTCTTTATGCCAGCAGTGCAGGGGTAGAGAGACGTTTTTGTAAGGGCCAAACAGCTCTCTAGGGCTTGCTTTGCTTTACTTGATAAGGGAGGTTTATCCATCCCATGTTATGCCTTGCGGACACGTTTTCTGATCCCGTCCTGGGCAGCTTGCTACTTTCATAGCTGGATGCTGCCTCCTGCATTTCAGTGTCCACCAGTTTCCTGTACAGCTTGTGCGTGATGGAGGGGGGAGAGCAAGGGGAGTAGGATGGGGGGGAGGGGCTAGCAGACTCGGCGAGGACAAAGCAGGAACCCAGCATGGCGCAGATGGCGTGGCCAGGATACCAGCACAATCACTGCAGCTGCCACGGCCAGATTGGCGACAGGTCCCGTGCTCGAGCCGCAGGGGCTCCCCCTTCCCGCGCCCTGGCTGTAGCGTGCAGGGGTGGCCCGCTCCCCCTACGCAGCAAAGTGCGCGGGTGAGCTCAGCGGGGCGCACAGGCCCGGCTCCTCTCCCAGCCCCGGGCGGCGGCAGCCCGCAGCTAACTCCTGCCAACGGGGCGGGGCGCTCGGTGTGGCTTGTGCGAGACGTCACCGTAAATGGGGGAGCTGATTGGCTGGGCCGCAGGGCATCACGCGCACGCCGGGGGTGGGTCCCCGGCCGGGGCCATGTGGGGGAGGCCGGCCGCGGTCCCGGTGCTGGCTGCCGAGTGGGGCCTGCTCCGAGCCGGCTGCTCGCTCGCCGCGCAAGCGCCGCGCATGGAGGAGCCCGGCCCGGGGAGCAGCGAGCGCGATGCGCCCCCCGCGGCCAAGCGGCGGCGGCTGCTGGCTGGGGAGGCGAAGGGGCCGGGCCGCGCCGAGCGCTACGTGCCGCCCCCGAGGAAGCGCAACCCCGGCGTGAGCTTCAGCGAGGCGCACTTCGCTGAGACCCGCTACTACTACGAGGGCGGGCTGCGCAAGGTGCGGCCCTACCACTTCGACTTCCAGACCTACTGCAAGGGGCGCTGGGTGGGCAAGAGCCTGCTGCACGTCTTCAGCACCGAGTTCCGCGCCCAGCCCATCGACTACTACCGGGCCGCGGCCAGCGCCGGCCGCCTGCGCCTCAACGAGCAGCCCGTGCGGGACCTCGGCATCGTGCTCAAGGCGAGTCACCGGACAGGTCCCCTGCGCCAGACTCCGGGTTACCGGGGCGTGGCACCCGCGGGCAGTCGTAGGTTATAGCTCATGGGGGGCAAGAGAGGGATCAACTTTTTAATCCTCCCCCCCCCCCCCAACTTTGGAAGAGAGACGCCTTCCCGCGTGCAGCTCCTCTTCCTGGCCTTTCAGTCATCTTCATGCTTGCCTTCCTGCTACCTCCGTGGGGCGCAGCCCTGCCCTCTGGGCGGCTCAGGGCAGCTTCTCTAACAGGAAAAATTTCAACAAAAACAAATAGTCTGGTAGCACTTTAAAGACTAACAAAACATGTAGATGGTATCATGAGCTTTCCTGGGCACAGCCCACTTCAGATGATCTGAGTGTTAGATGTCCAGAGCCAAGAATAAATGGGGGAAGAACGGAAAAAAAATATGGGAGGAGGAAGAAAGAGGCAGCCAGTAGATGAGTTTCAAAGTAAACGCCAAGTCAATCTGTAACAGGAAAAATTGAACAACAGATAGTCTATTAGCGCCTTAAAGACTAAATAGTTAAATGAGGCTGCTCATAACCATTAGTTTGTGCTAGGAAAGGAAGAATACTAACAACAGATTCTATACAGACATCAAGAACCATTGGCACGTTCATTGGTTGGTTGGTTGATAATGTCCCAGCCATCCAGTATCGCAATTTAAACCATCTGCATGAGAAACTTGTGAATCCTTCTCTATATATTTGGCTTGTGGAATTGGTCTGTAACAAAACAGTAACTTGGAGATTCCTTAACAAGTATCCATGGAGGCTAAAGATTACTGCAGATGCGGCTTCGTTGCCTGGCTCGGGGTGAATGGAGAAAGAGGTGTCATGTTTCCTGCTGTAGACGAAATCAAGATCAAGTAGAATCCCAAACCCCCTGGCTAAATTGCAGAGCCCAGCTAATTAAAATGATCTTTTGAAATGTATGTAGCTGATTTGTGGTGACCTAGAGTAGGGAGGAGAATAGCCTACATAAAGAAAATCTAGTTCTCGAACATGTTATGATGGCTGTTTTCTAATCATATGGGTAATGAAAATAATTTGGTGACAACCACATTTAAATATAGTCAGTGCTTTTTTTGTGACGGTATGCATCGGTATGGCGTACTGTCACCTTTTTTGGGAGCATTCGCTGTTTTCCCCCAGCACAGCCCCCAGCCGGCCCTGGGAGCACTCACGCCGCGCCAGATGGAAGCCCGCTCTGCACACGCAGCAATTAAAGGGTCTGCAACCGCATTTTGACCCCAGTGTGTGTTTTCCTGGCATTTCCCCCAGGACAACTTTGCCATCTGGCAACCCTAGTACCGGCACTTTTTTTTTTTTTTTAAACAAAAAAAGCACTGAATATAGTTATTGTTTTGTATTGTGGTAGGATCTGAAGGCTTCAGTTAAGCTCAATACCCCATTATATGTGCAGTACAAACATCTAGGGAAAGCTAGTCCTTTCCCAAAGGAGCGCAGAGTAAGGCTTTCTTTACATGGAGATGCTTTTCAATATAACTTAAGGTATGACTTTAAACCAGAAGTGCTGGATGTAATTTTCTTAAGGCATTTGAAGCTGTACTAGCTAAAAATTAGCTTCTGAGGGGTAGCCGAGTTAGTCTGTAACAGGAAAAACTTAACAACAAATAGTCTGGTAGCACTTTAAAGACTAACAAAATATGTAGATTGTATCATGAGCTTTTGTGGGCACAGCCCACTTCTTCAGATGACCGGTGTTGGATGTTCAGAACTAAAATAAATGAGGAAAGCGGGGATGGGGGGGGGGGAGAAATGGAAAGGGGGGGACAGAAAGAGGCAGAGGGTAGATAAGTATTAAAGAGAAAGCTGAATATGTATAAAACTGGAAAACAAGTCTATTTTTAACTATCTGTTGTTTTCCAGTTACATGCATACTTGGCTTTCTCTTTGATACTTATCTACCCTCTGCCTCTTCCCTCCCTCCCTCCCCCCCTCTTCCCTCATTTATTTTGGTTCTGGACATCCAACACTCCAATCATCTGAAGAAGTGGGCTGTGCCCAGGAAAGCTCATGATACAATCTATATATTTTGTTAGTTTTTAAAGTGCTACCGGACTATTTGTTTTTTTTTTAAGTTTTAGCTAAAATTAATCAAAAGGTAACTCACCTGCAGGAGTCAGGGAGAAATGTATCCCCTTTAGGCAGCATTACACACAAGTGGCCTTTTGCTGGGGGGGCCTTTTGCCCCCCTTGCTGCCTCTGATACTGTCCTAACCCGTGTGCAGAATCCCAGTTGCCTGGCACGCCCAAATATTTGGGGCACCACTGAATCTTAATACTCACCCATCTTCACCTTATCCCTCTCCTGTGGCTTTGCTTGGAGAGGATCTAGTTAACTTAAAAGTGAAAAAGCTGTCATACCAATTAGTAGAACTGGTGAAAGAGTAATTCAAGTGGTAGTAAAATAATTTGCCAACCCCTGTCCATTTCTGAATTTAGGACAGGGCCTTAGTTTAAAAATTGTGTTTTTTTTTTTTTTTTTTTAATTCATTAGTATGTTGCTTAAACTATAAAATCACATCTCTTAAAAAATCATCATCCTCCTGTCTGCCATCCAGCATAGGGTACCAATTTAATAGTACTGTGTAGGGCCCCATACATTCTACCGATGGCTCTGGCTTTTTCATTATGAGTCTTCCCCTTGCCTAAGAAAATAATAGTCATGAGAGTCCTATTGAGATGAGCTTTGAACCAGTATGCTAAATTATAATACATTCTTATTTTTCAGTGCATTTTTAGTTAGTTTCTTGATGTAGGGTTTCACTTTTTGTTCTGGATGTGGGGTTTTGATCCCTTATTTCTCTCAAATTGACATTTGAGGAAATTGTATCTCTTCTAATCTATTTTGGTTATAGAATAATGATTTTCTGAGGAACACAGTGCATCGCCATGAGCCTCCAGTCACTGCTCAGCCTATCCAAATTTTGGTAGACAATGACGAGGTGGTTGTTGTGGACAAGCCCTCATCTTTACCAGTACACCCATGTGGCAGATTTCGACACAATACAGTCATCTTCATTTTGGGCAAAGAGCATAACCTGAAGGAGTTGCACACTATTCACCGGCTTGATCGCATGACTTCCGGTGTGCTCATGTTTGCCAAGACTGCAGAAGTGTCTAAGAGGATTGATGAGCAAGTTCGACAGAGACAGGTGAGGACTGAAATGATGTTCAAAATGCATCCTTAAAGAAATGATGAAGTAGGTTTGGTCCAACTACAGGTCCCAAAATTTACATTGCAGTGTGTGGCTGCCTTCATTTTTAATTATTATAAACACAATGTATGTCTAGGGGGATTGCATTTTAAGATCTGTGGTCTCAGTAGGTCAGAACTCTTCACTAAGACAGGTGCAAATTGTACCTTTTGTGCTCTTGGTAAGATGCTAAAGTGGTGCTCCGCTGAGCAGAATTTGGGTGCCTCAGTAGGTTGTATAGTTAAGAAGTGTACTAGCTTTAATAAAATCCCTATTTCAGTTTTGAAGGACTAATATTTTCCTGTAAGTATTTCATGCAGTATCCTGTTGTGACATTCCCCAGGGTGCATTCTGTACTGCTATATCCCCTTCACTCTCCAGCCTGCGATGCCTTTTCCATTTGCTTTGGTGATGAAAGCAAACCTCTCTGGGCTCTGATCATTCATGTGAAGTCTCTCTCAGCTGAGCACATGAATGATATGCCCTGCCATCTGTGGATAGATACAGGGTGACATCTGAATATCCCTGAGTCCCAGCCTTGTAACATTCATTAGCCCACTGGACCAGATAATTTTGTAAATTAGTCTGTCATTTCTACAAAAGGTAATGAATATGCACCAGCCTTTGCCTTAAGTGGAAGCTTCTCAAACACGTTGGTTTAAATTTATTATATTGGCAATTTTAAAATGTTTTATTCAAATATGTTGATTTCAATTACAACATAATACAAAATCTACAGTGCTCAATTTGTTTTTTATAGTGCAAATATTTGTAATAAAAATATAAATGAAATAGAATTTTTCAGTTGACCTCATACTAGTCCATTCAGTGCTACTTACTCAGCTAATTGCTTAAGACAAAAAAGTTTGTGTACAGGAGATAACGCTGCACACTTCTTATTTAAAGTGATACTTGGAAGTAAAAACAGACATTTGCATGGAACTTTTCTAGCCAGCATTACAAGGTATTTATGTACCAGGTCTGCTAAATATTTGTATGCTTCGACTTGTGAGCTCTAAAGTTTCGCATTGTTTTGTTTTTGAGTGAAGTTATATAAAAATAATAATTCTACCTTTGTAAGTTAAATTTTCACAATACAGATTGCGCTACAGTACTTGTATGATCTGAACTGAAAAAATACTTTTTACAGTGCAAATATTTGTAATGGAAAAATAGAGCACTGTACACTTTGTGTTGAATTGATAATCAATTTGTAACTGATATATTTGAAAATGTAGAAAAACATAAAAAATGTTAATAATCTTAAATTATTCTGATATAGAGACGGCAGTGGGGGGGGGGTGCAATAGCTTCGCGAAGCCGGTGTTCCTGCTTCCCCACCCCACCCCGCACTGCTGCCTCTGATAGAGAGGCAACAGTTGTGGGGAGCAGGCAGCTCCGCAGGAACCGATACGTGTAGAGAATTGGCTTGAAATCTGGCTCCCCATGTGTACCCGCTCCCGCCTTCCTCCCCCCCGCCCCCCACCCCAGCCTTCCACACTACTGCCTCTCTGGCTCCCCACGGGCATCAGCTCCCGCCTTCCCCCCTTGCTGCCTCTGATACAGCAAAAGTGGAGGGGGGGGGCGCCATTTGGATTTACCGATATACCCAGGCTTATAGGTGAATCGTTTAAATGACTATATGCTAACATCCCTACCCGTGAATGGCAAGGGTTTACTATAGATAAGTTCATGGAAGATAGGTTGGTCTGTGGCTGTTACCCAGATGGGCAGCAATGGTATCCCTAGTCTCTCAGAAGCTGGGAACTGACGACAGGGAATGGATCACTAGATAATTATTTGTGCTGTTCGTTCCCTCTGGGGCATCTGATATTGGCCACTATCAGAAAACTGGATGCGAGGGTAGATGGACCTTTGGGTCTGACCCATTATGACCCTTCTTATGTTGAATTGTTTTCCGTTAAATACAGAGTTAACAGTTTTTGGTTTGATGACTTTCAGCATCTCCACTTCAAAAATTGTTCCAGCATCCCTGTTGTCCTTAGTTCTATGATGCACCTTTGTGTTTCAAGTGACCTTCTGTGACTAAAGAATGGGAAGGAGAGGTATCTAGAGGCATTTTTTCCTCCCTTCTTATCTTTTGACTCTTTGTACTGAAAGAGTATTTGCTGGTTCATAGTGTTAGGCAGTTCCCTTACATGAGGTGCCAACTGTCCTTGAGATAAATTATAAATTTCTTGTTTATCACTCTCCTGCTGGAGTATCTCTGATTAAATAGGTCATGTCCTTTTAGCACCTAGCTGGTGAGTCAATGTGCCTTTGGCTTTGAGAAAATGGTCTGAGGGCATTACCCAAACTACAGCATATTTCCATAACAATCCTATATCAAAATCTCATAGCTCCATATGCAGTGTTAAGACCCACATTTTGACAGGACAGTGCTCAGTGGAGAGTTTTTTCAAATATTACCTCACAGAGGTGTTCTTCGTACAGGGCCTGCAACCTGCCAAAGCCCTTTTGTGAGATTTGTGGCAAGGGCACAAAATAAGGGACACCAGAAAAATCTGAGGTTTTAGTTGACATGTTGAATTATGAAGCTATCAAACTTGAATAATAAAGTAGACCTGAATTGGACAGAAGCCAGTGTAGGTTAAATAGAAGACTTCATCTTATAATGAAGCACTCTTGAGATGCATGTTTTCTTCTCCTGTTTATCTGCAATCCTATAACCGAAATGTCTGAGCTCCTCCATAAATCTTTAAGTGAAGGGGAGGGAAGGAATGGTTAGTATTAAGCTTAATGTAGTTGGCTCTCAGACATTTACATTGAGTCTGAATTGATTTTTTCACTCTCTTTTTCCCCTGTAGCTGGAAAAGGAGTACGTCTGCCGTGTGCTTGGGGAATTTCCAGAAAATGAAGTGACCTGCGAGGAGCCCATCCTGATTGTTTCTTACAAAGTGGGGGTGTGTCGTGTGGACTCCAAAGGCAAATCCTGTAAAACTGTCTTCCAAAGACTTAGTTATAATGGCAAAACCAGCGTGGTGAAGTGTTTTCCCTACACTGGTCGTACCCACCAGATCCGGGTCCACTTGCAGTTTCTAGGATATCCTATTGTCAATGACCCCATCTACAATATGGACGCCTGGGGTCCCTCTAAGGGCAAGGGTGGTGAGATTAATAAGACAGATGAGGAACTTCTCAGGGCTTTAGTGGAAGAACATCGTTCCAAACAGAGCTTGAGCATCTTGGACATTTCAGAGGAGGACTTGAAGCCCATTGTGGGAAGTAAAGAATGGGACAGTTCAGGATGCTGTACTAAGCCAGTTGAGATTATGCCCAGAGCTGCAGATTCCTGCAGAACTGAGGACTCTAAGAGTCAGAAAGAAGCTGAAATACTGGCTGCTTCACAGAATTCTGACACCAAGCTAGAAACACATGAAGCAAACCCTGAAGGAGCTAGTAAGAGTGGGAATCAGGATGGTCATTCAGAAGAAAAGGACCCTCTGTGTGAGGATTGTAAAATAGTGAGGCAGGACCCATCTCCTAAGGAGCTAGTAATGTACTTGCATGCCTTGCGCTACAAGGGAGCAGAGTTTGAATACAGTTCAAAGATGCCAGACTGGGCTCTGGAGGACTGGGATGAGAGCAAAGAATAGATACTGAGACTTTTTTGTTTCTTTTTAGTTTTGTTGGAAGGAAAGTATTTGAATCCTGAACTTGTGTGTGGCAAAAATACCTCATTGGAGCCACTACTGTCTTCCATCGTTATTTGTGTTGTGCCTGGATTGCTTGTGAATTTTTAGTTGGTGAAAAGTGTTCTTCCAGATTAGTCTCAAACTCTTACCTAACAATGAAGGGAGAGGTGGTTAATCCAAGACACTTTAATTATGTTTTTCTTTAATATGGCAACAGTGATGGGAGAGAAATATTATTCAAAGGTGGGAAGATTGGAACAATCACTTCCTCTTCCTCCCCTTCTCACCACACATGTTTGAGGTACATTGTTGTTTGCAAACTGAATGCAGTTGCTTACTAAATGCATACAGCTAAGACAATCAGCATGATGTCTCTTTTCCTGTATGTCAGTTATCTAATTCCCTTGTCTTTCTGGATAAGAGCTTGTGCGATATTAGTCAATCTAAAATACTTCAGGTGTCTTACCTAGGTCAATTTCACATATGTTCTTAATTTTGTTCATACCAGGGAACTGTGCAGGCTGGTTATTTTCCTGCCGGGTTAATCTTCATTCATTTTATTTGGAATTCTTTGGCATTCTACAGTTCTTGTCAATAAGAGGTTTCCATTATCCTGTGTGTTTCCAGCTCCCTTTTTTGTTTGTTCTTGCATTGAGCACAGTCTGTTCTTAAATCAGCTTTGTAAAATTTCTTGGAAAATTTTACATAAATTTTCGACTAAAAATTCAGTTGCCCAAAGAAATGGTCTACAATGCTGTTAGTGTCCAGATCTGTAGATACTCCTACCCAAAACAATCCCTACATACTTTTAACCAGCCTGTTTCCTTTTCCTATTTTTTTTTTACCTCCTCCCAAACAGTTTCTCTCCTTATTACTGCACCCCATTACCCTCTTGTGCTGTACATATCTTAACTATCCACTTCCATGTACCCACACACAGGGCTTAGAAAATTGCCAGAAAGCTAAGTCTGATATGGAAGGTGGCAGGGGCTTGCTACTCTGCATTCTTTTGGCTTTTTTGGTGGCTCTAAGGAGGCATGTTTCTACTACCCTAGCCTTCGTTTTACAACTTGTAGCCTTAATAGAAGGAACTTCAGTATCAGCCTCAACTGTTGCTCAGAGACTGAGTTGCTGCAGAATTATACATCTGATTGCAGCAGTGATACTAGCAAGATACGGGGTTCTGAATAGTAGAAGTAAAGCTGACAGTAGCAGTGCTTAGGTTAGTTTTCACCTTGCTACACCTTGTTCTGAAAGCTCTAACCCACATTAGAGGCGTTTGGAGAATAAAGTCAGTCCATTTATGTGTGTAAGACTTTTTTAGGATATAAAAGTTTACCTTCTGTGGGAGAGGTTTTTCGAAGGGGAGTCAGTAGTGTATTCCCCTGGACATTTTTTATTTGCCATAAGGGATTTTTCCATCCCTATCTTAAATAATATGGCTTATGTTGGTAGATGTGTGCTGACTCCTTTGTACTTGCCCTGCATCAGATAGTAAACCCAAACCTGTACAAGCCAGAGCATTGCTGGTAAATTTTCTGTCTGATACTAGGTAATCTTTAAGGATGCCAAGAATTCAGCTAAAACAGAAAAAAGGGAGTTTGGGAAATTTTTCCCAGAGAAATCCTCTCCCCACCCAGTGCTTTGTCTGATTAACAGGCATTAGTCCTTTTATTATTTACTAGAGGGCTGTACCACCTGCTCATTACACTCACCAACCCCCCCTCTCTGGGGGTAGGCAGCCCCAGACCTCCCTCCTCCCCCCAGCCACCAGGCAGGGCCCAGTCCAGGCAACCCCAGCTTCCACCCCCTCCCCCCCCCACACACACACCTGTACTTCAGTTTGATCCCCTGCCTCCATTCCTACTATACTCACCATCCTTCCTAACCCTCCCCCTCCACACACCACACTGCCTATCCCTACCCCCACCTCCCTCCATTCCTCCGTGCCCATCCCCCTCCTTCCATTCCTATATCCCCCTTACCCTATCATTGGCCCCTTACCCCACTGCCCATCCCCTCATACACCCTTTCCTTCTTCCCTGCACACACCTTGCCCCCTCTCCTGAATTCATTCAGCTGCACGTATTCCCTGCCCCCGAGCACGGCTGGGCAGCACAGCCCTAGCCACTGCAGTAGCAGCCACAGCCCTCCCTAAGCCCAGCCTTTCCGAATGGGCTGTTGGGGCAGCTTTGCTCCATGTCAAGCCCAGGGAGCCTAGAGTGCAGAGTAGAGGCTCCAGAAAGCCTCAGAAGCATCCCTCTGCAAGACCTGCCTGGCTTGCGGGGGGCCCGGGAGACCATGTCTGAGCCCAGGCTGCTCAGAGGAAAGCCACATGGCAGGTGTGGGGGTTGGGCAGGAGGGGGGTGGGGCCCAGAGGCAGGCAGAGGCTGCTCTGGGCAAGCACAGGGATGGAGCTCCTGGGAGAGCATACCTGAGCCAAGGGCCTGGCCCTAGGTCACCAGCACATGCTGGAGCCGCTTGCTCGGGGGGGGGGAGACCCGCAGTGTGGCCCTCAAGCACTGAGAGTGGGCCAGGCCATACAGAGCACAGGTGTGTGGGCCAGGCAGGCGGGGGAGAGGGGGCAGAGGCAGGCAGATGCTGTTCCAGAAGGCCTGTGGAGCTTACCCCCTTCCCTCCCGCCCTCCCCCCCCCAACGCAACATTGCATGGAGCGGTCACGTGGTCAGGGCTCCTGGGGACACAGAGTGACGTTTTTTTAACGTAGAGAGAGAGATTATAGCAGCACCAAGAGGCCTTGACCAAAGACTTAATGTGGTGTGCACTGCCCACTCCTTGTAAGAAGATAGCCCAAGGTTGGCAAAATACAACCTGTGGGCTGGATGCGGCCTGCCAAGCTGCCTATTCTGCGAAATGAAAGTTCATTAGTGTAACACCTTTGGGGAGGAGGGGTTTAAACTCTGGTTTCTTTGCTGACTGACATTTTGAAGAATGTGTTGAATTTATCACTCTGCCTCATTAGTAAATATATCCAACCTGAAGGTCCTCTAGCAAAACCAGGAAAGACCAGAATTGCAGAGAGCGCATATGCACATGCATATGCACAGAAATGAAAAAAAAACCACCAACAACCGTACAACATTAGATACAGACACACACACATCTACATATAGAATCCAAAACGGGGAAGCCTATTTAAAAAAAAAAAAAAAAATCCTTGGTGGATTACTTTTAAATTTTGTTCCACTTCACTGCTGCATAAAGCTGACAGTAAAGAACAAAGTACTCTTTTATAAATCTAAGCAAATCCTTCTGTTCATCCTTTGAAGAAATGAATTTTGAGGTCCCAGCTCTACAGCAAAGGCTGGAAGCCACGAAAGCTCCATCCAGAACTGTCAGGGTTTTTGTGCTTCCTGATGGGGCCATGGCAGCCCCGCCTCAACCTGTTGGTCAGGATCTGAACTCCCAGCATGATAGGGAAGCTCTGAGAGCCCCATCTATCTAGCTGGGTCTTCCAGGCTGCCTGCTGTGGACCCAGACTCACCAGTCAACTTGCACCCCAGGTGCCTATACTCCATTATCTTGGAGAGCAGCTGGCATGGTAATTTGGCAGCCCTAGGGTTGCAAGCTCTGGGTCATCCATGTGGCCAGCCTGCCATGGACTTGTAGTCTATGGAATTCCTGGCAGTTGCTGATGTTTTTCACAGCTGCCTGAGACTGAATGGCATCCTTGAAATTGACCAGTGTGATAGCTATTCTGTGATGGAAAGTAGTGAAACTGACAAATCATTTTGGTTTCACTAAGCAACTACCTGGGAGCATATGCCTGTGGGTCCTGGAACTAGGAGTGCTGGGGTGCTACTGCGCCCCCACCTTGAAATGGTTTCCATTATATACAGGTGGCTGTCAGCACCACCTACCCCTATAAAAATTGTTCTAGCACTGCTGCATATTTAACTTTGAAAATACTATTTTGGTGTTTTTGAAACACGATTTTCAGAATCTCCAGTTCATGGGGAAACTTTGAATGCTGAAATTTCCCATGACCTGGAAATTCCAAATTTCAGCCAGCTATGGTCCCAAGTTTAATTCTGCTGCCTTCTCTCTGTCTTCTGTAAGATGACTACCACAGGAGAGGAAGCAAATCCTCTATAGTGCTAAAATACAGAGGTAAGTTATATTCCTCTGTGGAGAATGAAAGGTAAAAAGGCCTACTGTGGAAAGTTTCTGGGGAAGGAGTAAATATAAATGTATTTGGTACTGTCTCAGCTTCACTTTTTCTGACCATGCTTAACAGTTACTAAGTGCTACTAACAGGCCTAAGTGCATCACAACATTATCTAATTTATCCCATTGACATATTGAAGAAAGAGAAATCAACTGTGATTGCTGCCCCCAAGACAATTTGAACTGTGGGAGGTCAAGGTTTATTATCCTCCTTGTGAGCACCACTTACTTGTTTTATTTGAGTTAAAAGCTGATGTCTTTACATTGTGTGTGCATTATAATTTGTATCAGGGTGGATAAAAATCAATTTTTTTTAAATAAAAAAATGATTTTTATTTAGGGGGTGTTTTCCCCTCAAAGTTATTTAAAAATAGATACATTATGGCTCAAAGAGATCTCATCATGGAATAGGGATTATAAATTCTAATTCTATATGAGACAATATATTCATGTAATGGTTAAGAAAAGTTTTATAAATAAGTTCCAACAGTTCATGGATTAGGAACCTAATCATATGGGGTTCCAGAGTATACATTATTTAGGTTAATCTTTCTATCTACCCAGTGAGACTCAGTGCTCAATCTAGAAGATATCATAAGAGATGCTTAGTTTTCTCAAACTGTGGATTTGTGTCTTCGGAGAGAATATTCTTGTTAATAGCAAAAATGATTTAAAATAAATATATACAGGTTAGAGATGTCAACTTGTAGTCAACTATATGGTTAACCGATAAGCCTAAGCTTATCAGTTAATCCTATCAATTACATGCACTCTCCCCACCTGGGCTGCCTCTGCAGGCTGGAGCTGGCATGTGTGGAGAGCCGGCTCTGTGGAGCTGCCTGCCCCTTGCCTTGCTGTCTCCCAGCAACAGGGAGATTTAAAAGCTAACTCTTCACGTGTCGGCTCCATGGAGCCACCTGCACATTCCCCCTCCATTGGGGCAGGGGGAGCTGGCTTTTAAGCCAGCTTCCCAGGAGCACTGGCTCTCACCTGCCCTCTCCCCACATGTAAACATGTAACTGTTAACAAATCAAGTTGTTACATGTTTACACAAATACCCAATAGTTAATGTCCCTAATACAGGTGAGAAATAATAGACCTCAGTGCTATTGTCCCTCTGCAAATTTGTGTAAACAGAGTCAGTCCCTTATCTTTCTCTAAAAGTGCAAAGTTTCAAAAAATTCAATGAATAGATTGAGGGCAGAAGAGACCTGGACAAGGAGAAGTCTGGCGATAATGTGAGCAGGGAGGGACAGGCAGTAGAAACAGAAGTGAAACTGTTTGAGCTGCGTATTCCAGAAGTCTTGAGGTCTTTCTGAATATCACCTTCATTGATTTGAGATCTACCATACCATTCGCTCACTAGAATGCACTTTTATGTAGAAAGCTATGATTAAATTGAGTCTTCCTGACTAGTGACTTAAATAATGATTTAAATCAATTTGATCTACATCAAATCCACTATGATTTGTATGCGGATAGACGGGACTCTGCACAAATCTGGCTGTTTCCTTTTTATAAAGACAATTGAACATACCAAAGGTAATTGCAAGGTGTTGTAATTAAAGATGACAGCATGTTCACCACACCTGCTCTTAACTGGTTGAATCAAAACAATTCTAAACTAAAACAATGGGGTAGGTAGTCTTCATCATGAAGTGATTCTATGAGTGCTTCACGTAGGAGATCTGGTGCTTGGGCAAAACGATGAATGTTGAGATTGAATTCCTCTTTCTACAGATCATGTACAGCAATTTCTGCAACAATACAGGCTTTTCGTCCACTTGCTGATGTTCCTTAACCATATCCTAAAGAGGTTGCCAGCTAATTAGTCTCTTATAACCCATTCACTCCCGGTCCTATGTGCTAAGCTGATAACAGAGGGGACTAATTGTGGTGGTTGTGTATATAAAGTAAATGCTACAGGAGCTGGTCTTAATGTGGATAATGTCTTTGTGTGGGTTCTGAAGTAGACACTTATCCAGCATGCTTGTATACTTAGATTTCCAGAAAGCCTTTGACAAGGTCTCTCACCAAATTCCCTTAAGCAAAGTAAGCTGTCGTGGGATAAGAGAAAAGGTCCTCTTGTGGATTGATAACCGGTTAAATGATAGGAATAAATAGTTTTCAGAATGAAGAGAGGTAACCCACAGGGGTCCATTGTGGGACCAGTCCTTTTCAACATATTCATAAACGATCTGGAAAGGGGGGTAATTGGTGAGGTGGCAAAATTTGCAGACGATACAAAACTGCTCAAGATAGTTAAGTCCAAAGCAGACTCTGAAGAACTTCAAAAAGGTCTCTCAAAACTAGGTGACTGAGCAACAAAATGGCAGATGAAATTCAATGTTGATAAATGCAAAGTAATGCACATTAGATAACATAATCCCAACTATATGTGTGAAATGATGGGGACTGACTAAATTAGTTGTGACCATGTGAGAGAAACCTTGGAGTCGTGGATAATTCTCTGAAAACATCCACTCTGTGATGTGGCAGTCAAAAAAGCAAACAATGTTGGGAATCATTTGGAAAGGGATAGAGAATAAGACAGAAAATATCTTATTTTGTCTCTATAAATCCATGGTACACCCAAATCTAAATACTGTGTGCAGATGTTGTCTCATCTGAAAAAAGATGTTTTGGAATTGGAAAAGGTTCAGAAAAGGGCAACAGAAATGATTAGGGGTGAGGAACAGCTGATATAACAGAAGAAACTGGGCCTTTTCAGCTTGGACTGTTACTAGGGGATATAGAGGTTGATAAAATCATGACTGAAGTGGAGAAAGTTATTTACTTCACAACATAAGAACTAGGAGTCAACACTTATATGCATATAATACAGCACACCCGTGCACACACACCCAGGGCCGGATTAAGGGGGGGGACTAGCTGGGCAGTTGCCCGGGGTGCCAACCTATGGGGGGTGCCTGATGGCAGCTCTAAGGGGCGCAGTGGGCCGGAGGGCGGGGCCACGTGTGTGCCCGGGGGCAGAGCCGCGCATGGGTCGCGTGCCCGCTGTCCGGGGCACAGGAATGGCTTGAGCCGGCCCTGCACCTCAAAAAAGATATTTTGGCCTTGGACAGGGTTCAGAAAAGGGCAACTAAACTGATTAGGGGTTTGTAACGGGTCCCATATGAGGAGAGGTTAAAGCGACTGGGACTTTTCAGTTTAGAAAAAAGGAGACTGAGGGGGGATATGATAGAGGTATATAAAATCATGAGTGGTGTGGAGAGGGCCGATAAAGAGAAGTTATTTATTAGTTCCCTAAATAGAAGAACTAGAGGACACCAAATGAAATTAATGGGTAGCAGGTTTAAAACTAATAAAAGAAAGTTCTTCTTCACACAGCGTGTAGTCAGCCTGTGGAACTCCTTGCCAGAGGAGGCTGTGAAGGCTAGGACTATAATAGAGTTTAAAGAGAAGCTAGATAATTTCATGGAGGTTAGGTCCATAAAAGGCTATTAGCCAGGGGATAAAATGGTGTCCTTGGCCTCTGTTTGTCAGAGGCTGGAGAGGGATGGCAGGAGACAAATCGCTTGATCATTGTCTTCGGTCCAGCCTCTCTGGGGTACCTGGTGCTGGCCACTGTCGGCAGACAGGATACTGGGCTAGATGGACCTTTGGTCTGACCCAGTACGGCCATTCGTATGTTCTTATGCACACACCCACCATGTCTTGTTTTTACCAGTAGTTGTTCCACCTAACTGCTGGCCAGATTAGTTAGGTGGGGGAGGGTTGGAGCTGGATCAGTGCTCTCATGTTGACTGCAAGATACCTTAGATGTATAGTGTCTTCCCTCTCATGCAGAGAGCCATCATATGCATATGCAGTTATTCGTCTATGGCACCTTCTTCTGAGTGTTGCTTTAATTCACTTTCAAAGAAGGACCTTCCAAAAGCAGGCCCTTGCTGCTTACTCCCAAGGCATCCATAGGTCCAGTTTTCTTTCAGGGAGCCCACTTCACAGGTCCCATTGTTCTTAATGTTCTTGAATCTGGCTCCCACCTTTCTCCAACCATTGCAAGTGCCCAGAGGTGCTTTTCTTTCTTGCCTTATCCATTCACACCTCATTCACTCAACAGGACAATCAATTTAACAAGGGGGGGGGTTAAAAAGTTTACAAGATACAAGGTTTCTATGTAAAAAGGCTTAATACAAAGTTTCTGTGTTCTGTAAAAGTATACAAAGTTTCTATAAAAGGACTTAATACAATAAACTAAAGACTTATTACAATACTAAAAGGACTTGATACAAAGTTAAAATAAAAGAATTCAACAAGAAAATGATTAATACAGAGATTAATGAGATTTACCTACAGTTGCATTGGTATGGAGAGGGCTGAGGTGCCTGCTCTGGGGAAGGGGTGGTTGCATTGCAGTGGGGGATGCCTGGCTCTGGGGCAGGAGTGAGTGCATTGGGATTGAGGGCACTGGGGGGGGACCTGACTGAAGGGTAGGGGTGAGTGCATTGGGGTTACTTATATTTTTTTTAAAATAAAAGATATTTTATAGCAAAAGGAAAAACTTAAAAAACAATAGTCTGGTAGCACTTTAAAGACTAACATACATGTAGATCAGGCATGTCAACCTTGAAGCCCTCTGAGGGCCACACAAATGAAAACTGATAGCTTTCAGGGACACCAAAGAAAATGTACTTCTAGAGGAAAGTTGTAATTATTTTTTATTATTAGATTATGTTTTAGGTATATTTTATAATATTTTTCAGGTCTTTTTTTAATATACAATAATTTGCGTAAAATTATTTGCTCATATACAATAATTTTTAATTTAAATATAAATTTAAGGTACTTGAAACTTTTTTATCTGATACATAACTTGTTTTGTTGAAATAAAAAGTATAAACCATGGTCAATCAAGTAGAACAGGCTTTTGTGAAAATTTCAGATACTTTGTAAGTCTGAGATTTTGCATAAACTTATAATTATTCGTGCAATTGCAAAAAATTGACATATTTATTGATATAAAATGAATACACATTTTGTGATTTTATTTGGGAATAAATAAATAAAAACCCAAACATTAACAAAATATTCCCCTCCTTTCCCCCAGAGCCAGGCACTCCCCTACCCCCATTCTAACCCAATCCCCCTCTGTTCCCCCAGAGCACCATCCCTCCTGTTCTTATTGCTTCAAGTGCTTTCAAAAAAGTGAGGGAGATTCTCAAGTTGTGTGTTACTTTGATTAAAAAATATTTGAGTGTTATTTTAACAGGCAAGTTAATCTCTTACATTCATAATTATGATGTAGTTTATCGCTATGCGATAGTATGAAAAACAACTAGGTTAACTAGTAAGTAACTCGGCATTTAGGAAGCATTACAGATTGCTTAAAATAAATTTGATATGCTCAATCTTTTTACATTTAATTAATTAAAGCAATGAGTTACTCATTTGCTGTGACAGTGGTTTTGAATCCTTGACTGAAATATAATGATGAAATTCATATTTAGGTTGTAACATTTATTTCTTTTGGGTTTTATAAAACTTACATATTTTAAGCATTTCACATTTTTAATGTAAAAGGCTTGAACCTAATGAGACTGGTATACAAACAGATTAAGGAGAAAAAAATATTAAATAGAATGTAAATCACAAAAACTTTATAATTTATGTGTGTCTGTAGTTAGTAAAATAATTAATTCATTAAATGATAAATATCCTAAAAGGTGGATTATTTATAAATCTTAGATATGTCTGGAAGAAAGTTGAGTGGTACTCAGCGCAGGAAAAGACTAGCAGAAGAAAAGGAAGAAACCAGTAAATTATTGGAATGTTTTTTGAAAAAGGCAAAATACAATGAGGAGCAACTACAACATTCACACTGAACAACTGACCACAGAGTGATAATAGGAATGGTGAAAATCAAAACAGTTCACAAAAAAGAGTGGAGAGTAGCGACAAAGTTAAATTACAAGAAATGGAATTGTCTGTTAAGAATAATGATATTGTTGCTCATAATATAATCCCCACTATTCTTCAGTTCAGTGATGTTGGTTATTTGGACTTTGATAATACATCACATCTCCCTATCATCTCACAAACCCTTCAGCCAGAGATGGTTAGACGTGGGTCACAGACATTCCAAAATAAAAAAGGTCCGTTTCCTAAAAAGAATGGTCGTTCAATGATACCGGGTTGGTTCACGCGTCGGCTTGCTAATGGAAAAGGAGATGAGGTGAATCTGAGTTGGCTGCTTTCTTCACCTGTAAATAAAGCAGCATATTGTTTTTGTTGCCTGTTGTTAAGCTCTTCCAGTTCCAATTCTTCATTCAATTGGCTGCTGGGTTTAGTCATTGGAAGAAGATTGATAAAGTAAAAACTCATGAAAACAGTCTTAGCCATCTCCAATCATTCAGTATGTGGAAGGAAGCAGAGCAAAGGTTGATAAGAGGGTGTACATTAGATGCAACATTCAAAGTGGAACTTAATTAACAATTATACGATGGCGAGAAGTCCTGAAGCGAGTCCTCTGCTGCATCAAATATCTAGTCAGTCAGAATTTGGCATTTCGTGGGCATCAGGAGAACATTGAAGATGCAGGGGATAAATATGTAGGTAACTTTTTGAACCTGCTTAAATTGCTGGCACAATAGGACCCACTGTTAAACGCACATTTTGAGTATGCTCAAAAGAATCCTGGATCCGTGTCATATTTGTCCCCAGAGATTCAAAATGAATTCATTGGCATTTTAGCATCAACAGTTAGGAATCAGCTGCTCAGTGACATGAGAAGAAATAAATATTATGGCCTTTTGTTTGATTCCACTCTTGATTTAGGGCACAGGGAACAAATGTCACAGGTTGTGAGATATATTGATATAAATTATGAGAACAGGAAAGTCATTTTAAAAGAATCTTTTATAGGTTTTATCCAAATTCACCAGAAAGATGCAGGTACCATAGCAAACGTAATTTTGGAAAAATTAGAATCAGATAGCATCCCTTTGCAATTCTGTAGGTCCCAGTGCTATGACGATGTGGCTGTTATGTCTGGGCATATATCTGGTGTTCAGTAAAGGATTATTGAAAAGAATCACCGAGCATTATTTATAAATTGTGATAACCATAGTTTAAATTTGTCAGGAGTGCACGCGGCCAGTCAGGAACCAATCATTATGACATTTTTCAGTATGATTGAGAGCGTGTACCTATTATTTCAAGATCTACCCTTAGATGGGAAGAATTAAAAAGGACTGTTAAAATCACGCTTAAGCATGACTCTGATACGCAATGGAGTAGTAGAATGGAAACTCTAAAGGCGATTCATGATTGCATTAATGACATTGTAAATCATCTTGAACAATTATCTGATGATCCGAATGCAACTCAAGAAACAAGAGGTGATGCATTTAATTTGTTACAAAGCATTTTGACGTTTAACTTCCTGGTTTTTCTCCCCTTCTGGCATAATGTACTTACAAAAATCAATCAAGTACAAAAAAGACTTCAAGATCCAAAAATGAATTTTCATGAAGCTTCTTTGGATTTTCAATCTCATCGGTTGGAGTTTGCTACAATATGTGATGATTTGTGCCAGAAGTCAGTTGAGGAAGCTAAGAACAGATGTGAGCAGTGGGGGGTGGAGATTGAAAGGAGGATCAGGCAAAAGCGACGGATGGCAGGTGAACTAGAACAAGACTCTGGCCTCTCAACAGAGAAAGAAATTATGCAAATTATGAAAACTGTGCTTGACCGATTGCAGCAGGAAATGTTTACAAGGTTCACTCGGCTTAAAGACTTGAACTACAAATTTGGATTCTTACTTGAAAAGCCTCTGTCAACATTGTGTGGATCTAGGGACAATTTTATGATTCAGATATTGAAGGGATAGAACTATATAATGAAATTAGCGACTGCAAAATGCTCCTTGAAACCCGCCAGGAAGCTGCACCTAATACACCATTAGAGCTTCTGACATTCATTGTGACTTATGGTGAAGATGTGTTTTCCAGCTTGGGGGTTGCTCTTCAAATACTTCACTGTTGCTGAATCTATTGCTAGTTGTGAATGCTCATTTAGCAAATTAAAGTTGATTCTGTCTTACCTTTGAGCATCAATGGGCCAGAATAGACTAAGTGATCTGGCCCTTTTAAGTGTGGAGAGAGAGACCCTCAAAAAAATAGATTTTGATGACACAATCAGTTTGCTGTAGCTAAGGCAAGAAAAATTAAACTTACTTAACAAAAGTTTTTAATTGTAATGTCCTGTTGCTTCTGGTGTTAAATGCATTCATCACTGTCAAAGAAACAATACCAGTCTATATGTATCATAGGTCTGACCCAGGATGGCTGTTCTTATGCTAGCTTGGCATCATGTACTGTCAGCCGTTTTTAACTTGGGGGATGGTGAGGGCAAGTACTTACCTTGTTCCCTGCGTCAACATGAACAGGAATGTGACACTGAGGTGATAAGTCACGCAAGTCATATTTATTTGTATTACTGTAATGCATAGGAACTCCAGTAATGAACCAGAGTGGCCACACAAACACACATCCTTTACTGGGGGAATACTGCACCACAGTGTGTGTATATAATTAATGTGCCACACATATTTTTAATTCTTCAGAGGGATAGCCGAGTTAGTCTGTACAGGATAAACTTAAAAAACAACAAATAGTCTGGTAGCACTTTAAAGACTAATGAAACATGTAGATTAGTCTTTAGAGTGCTTTATATTTTTAATTGTGATAGAAATGTAGCCGTGTTAGTCTGGTGTAGCTGAAACAAAAAACAGGACTATGTAGCACTTTAAAGACTAACAAGATGGTTTATTAGGTGATGAGCTTTCGTGGGCCAGACCCACTTCCTCAGATCAAATAGTGGAAGAAAATTGGCACAACCATATATACCAAAGGATACAATTTAAAAAAATGAACACATATGAAAAGGACAAATCAAATTTCAGAACAGAAGGGGGACCTAACCAAGTGAGTTATAAGATCAAGAACACATATTCCTGCACATCCAGAAATATAATTTATGCTATCATGTGCCGAAAGTGAGTGTCTGCTATGTACATTGGACAAGCGTCTCAGACACTTCGCCAAAGGATCAATGCCCACAAAACAGATATTAGACAGGATCACAAAGAAAAAACAGTTTCTTGCCATTTCAACCAGAAAGGACATTGTCTCAACGACTTAATTACCTGCATCCTGCTTCAAAGGCCTTTTAAGACTACACTTGAAAGAGAATCCTCTGAACTGTCATTCATGCTTAAATTTGACACTTTACACTTAGGTATGAATAAAGACTCTAATTATCTCACCCATTACAAAGATAGCTTCCCCAATTATCACCTCTAATATCATTAGCTCACAGACATTTACCTCCCCCCCCCCATCCGCCTTCTGTTCTGAAATTTGATTTGTCCTTTTCATATGTGTTCATTTTTTTTAATTGTATCCTTTGGTATATATGGTTGTGCCAATTTTCTTCCACTATTTGATCTGAGGAAGTGGGTCTGGCCCACGAAAGCTCATCACCTAATAAACTATCTTGTTAGTCTTTAAAGTGCTACATAATCCTGTTTTTTTATATTTTTAATTGTTTGCTTCAACTAGCTTCTGCTGGAAAGTAGGTGCAGTTCTACCTTTGACCACGAGAGGGCCCTGTGGTGCTAGAATGGAGCAGCTGCTCCAAACTAGCTAGGAAGGGGGAGAGCCTTCAGTGTGGCCTAGGCTGTTCCTGACAGTCAGGAGACAGCATGGGACTGTTTGAGGGTCAGACAGGCTCATAAGGGCTCGTGGGGGGGCAGACTGGGAGTGTAGGGGCAGGGCCACCTGGGGTTCGGGGAGTGGGTGCAAGGCCACAAAGTGGAAGGGGCTGGCTGAGGGGGGTATGGGAACACATGGGGAAGGGGTGTAGAGACTCATGGGATGAGTGAAGGAGGCTGGCTAAGGGGGAAGCAGGAGCTTAATTGTTGGGGATACAAGAGTACATGGGGAAGGTGTAGGTTAGTGGGGACACAGACATAGGGACAGGGAGGGATGCATGGGGACAGGGTAGAAGTGCAGGGATGCATAGGTATGGAAGGAATGGGTGTCTGAATGGAGGTGGAGAGACATGTGGACAGAAGATACAAGGACATATGGGGTTTGTCTACACAGCAGCGTTATTTTGGAATAACTAATGTTATTCCAAAATAACATAGTGTGCATCTACACTACAAGCCTTTATTTTGAAATAATGTTAAGCTGGAGGAACTTCTTACTCTGACTCATGGTAACCCTCATTTCAAGAGGAGTAAGGGAAGTCAAAGGAAGAGTGTTCTTTCTTTGACTTCCTGCGGTGTAGACAGCACCAAAAGCCAAATTAAGCTATTTTGACTTAAGCTACGCAACTGGCATACCTCAAGTTGCGTAGCTTAATTCAACTTTAACCCTGCGGTGTAGATGTACCCATAGAGGAGTAGGGACACAATAATTAATGTGCCATGCATTTTTAATTTTTTGCTGTATATAGTTTTGCAGGGCAGATGTGCTTGTGAATAGCTTCTAGGGATGTACTAGTGTAGCCAGTTAAATGATTAACCAATAAGCGGATGCTCATCAGTTAATGGTACAGGCTACAAACAACCCCTCCTCCCACTGCAGCTCTGCATTTAAAGAGACAGTGCGAAGTCAGGCTGGCCCTATCCCAGCTTATGCAAGGTCCAGCAGCTCCCCTCACTGCAGCTCTGCATTGAAAAGATTGAGTGTCTGCTCACTGGCAGAGCTGCTTATCGGTTAATCATGTAACCAACAAAATTTTTGTCAGATATACAATTACCAAATAACATGCTTCCTAAGATCCTTAATAGCTTCTGCCAGGGCAGATGTGCCTGACTGAATGGAAGAGGCTAGGATCTGCATGAGGGATGCTACCTAACACTCCCTCCCCACCTTCCAAAAAAATCCTGTTCCGTATTTTTCCCACCATACTCAACAACTTTTCCAATTCACACCCAGGCTTAATTCCAACAATTACTTCTTTCTCCTTCAGCTTCTCCATTACTTCTGCCTCCCCTATGTCTTTGCACTGCTTGAAATATGACATGAAATATGGTTTGGTATTGTAGTTTAAATCAATTATTACTGAGAGTTCTGTATTAATGTGCCTAGTATGAAATCTATTTGTTAGAAGACATTTTCTGAATCTTTTTTATCTGTATTATTACAGACATATGTGCTGACCAGTATTTTTAATACCAAATAATTGAAATTGGCGTGATTATACTTGTGATATTTTGACAATTAAAATATTCAGAGTTTTGCAGAATGTTAAAATATTGTACACATAGCTTTAAATTTTTTTGGTGCAGAATTTCCCCAGCAGTAACACAGCAATAGTCCCTTGGTGGCAGCTTTGTTAGATCCTTCTGAGAGCTTTGCTTTACTATACCTCCTGTAGAAAATGCATCAGGGACTGGAAAGTAGAAAAGTAACAGAGAATGAACCCCTAAAATGTGTCCAAGATATAGGAGGAGTCATATCTTACTCAGCTTACTAACTCATCAGCCAGCCAATGTGCCTATTTGCATAGATAAAGCTATCATGAATTGGTCAAGGAAGAGAGAAAATCTAATTTCCATCAGGATTTTTAATATGGTTAACAACTTTTCAAATCTACCATTACAGTACACTCCTAAAGATTCTGGAAGGCTGTTCCAGGAAATTCTCTGAGAGGCCTCTTTAAACAGTTCTAATTGTGTATTTAAGACATGGAACAGAATTACCTCATAGGGGCCCTCCTGTTCCATTAGCTGCATATTTCATCTAAAAAACCATGTATTAGAACTAGAAAAAGTACAGAGAAGGGCAGCAACAACAGTAGGGGTATGGGATGGCTACCATTAAGAAGAAAGATTAAAAACAACTAGGATTGTTCAACTTGGAAAAGAGATGACTGGGAGGGGAGAAGGATAGAATAGCAGTCTATAAAATTATGAGATTTTATAGAGAAAGTGAATAACATAACATAAAACAAGGACTGGCAGGGTTAAAACAAACACAAGGAAGTACTTCATCACACAATGCACAGTCAACTTGTGGAACTAATTGCTGGGGGATGTTGCTATAAAGGCCAAAAATATAACTGAGTTCAAAAGTGAATTAGATAAATGCCTGAAGCTATGAAACCTGCACCCTCAACAGATGAATCTGTTGTCTTCAGCAAGATCTCTGAATATTTCACTCTCCTTTGGTTATAAATTTGACCACTTGATCTAGATTGGGGTGGGGACACTTTTTTTTGGGTTGGGGGCCACTGACCCACAGAAAAGTCAGTTGGAGGCTGTATACAAAAGAGAAACAAAAACCCACCCTCAGCAGCATGGGATCCCCAATGCTGGGGGAAGCCAGGAGCCCCAGGGGCTGCATCCAGCCCTTGGGCATTAAGTTCCGCACTGCTCATCTAGATGAAGACAGCTTTTAGAAAAAGAATTAAAAAGGGAAGTGTCAAAGTTTGCAGATGATGTGAAATTAATTGGAATAGATAAATCCAAAGTTGACTGTCAGGAGTTACAAAGGGATCTCACAAAACTGGGTGATTGGATGACAAAATGGCAGGTGAAAGTCAATGATGGTAAATGCAAAATAATGTAAATTGGAAAACATCCCAACTATACGTACAAAATGATGGAGTCTAAATTAGCTATTGCCACTCAAGAATGATATCTTGGAGTTACTATGGATATTTGTCTGAAAACATCTGCTCAATGTGCAGTGGCAATATAAGCTAACAATGTTAAAAGCAATTAGGAAAGGGTTAATTAAAATAGAAAATATAATGACACTATATAAATCTAAAGTATATCCACATCTCAAATACTGTGTGTAGTTCTGCTTACCCCTTCTCAAAAATAAAGGTATCTTAGAAATGAAAAAGGTACAGAGAAGGGCACAAAAACCGACTGAGGATATGAAATGGCCTCTGTGGGTGTGTCTACACAGCAAAGTTATTTCGGAATAACAGCCGTTATTCCCTGCAGTGTAGATGTGCTATTTCGAAATAAGCTATTTTGGAATAACTATTCCGGAATAGCTTATTCTGAAATAACTGTGCAGTGTAGACGTAGCCACATGTAAGAGGAGAAATTAAAAAGACTGGGATTATTCAGCATGGAAATGAGATGACTGGAGGTGGGGGGGAATATGATATATTTATAAAACCATGAATGGTGAGAAGGAGGTGAACAAGGAAGTGTTATTTACCTCTTCATATAACACAGGAACCAGGGGTCACCCCATGCAATTAATAGGCAGCAAGTTTTTAAAAAACGAAGTACTGTGGAACTCATTGCTCAGGGATGTTGTGAAGGCAATAGCAATATCTGGGTTTTAAAAAGAATTATTAAGTTTATGGAAGCATAGGCACCAACTTCCCTTCTAGCCAGGTGGTGCTTGACCCCACCCTCCATTCCAGATCCTGCTCCCACTCCACCTCTTCCCCCAAGTCTTTCATCTGCCTCTTCCCACCACTATTCTGTTCCTGCCCTGCTCCCAGTCCACCTCCTTCCCCCAAGTCCCATGCTCTGTCACTTTTTTGGCCTTTTTGAAAATAAAAACTAGAACAGGGGTTAAGTCCTTTCCCCTGTTCAGTAACCACCTAACTGGGAGGATAGGCATAAGTGTCTGTGAAATACAATAGATACAGGAATGTTCCGGACAGTTTAGGTGTTACACTCTATAGGGAAATGCAAATGTCCAGCCCCTACAAGTAGGCTTGGCAGAGTTCAATGCTTTTAATATAATTTTGATGGATATCTGTTTATTTTTAAGTATTTTTTCAGTTTTTATCATTTTAAATGTTCACAGCTTCAAGAAATTATGGGGGCTGTGATATTATGGGGGTTAGTCAATAATTATTTAATGACAGTTGATTCTGGGATTCAAAAGTTAAAGCTTTAAAAACCATTAAAACAAATATTGTATATTTTTTACATATGAGATTGACAAAGTAAATATCCTCAAATCAAACTAAGTTCTAAAGTAGATTTTTTTTACTTTGCTTATCTGTAAATTTTGATTATTATTGATGAAAATAATTTTCCATCAGTTTGTGAGTGTACGATTAAATCAAAATTTGCTGATGTTTACCAATGAAAAATGTAATCCTTCCAAGCTTATCTGTAACAGAAAGCAGCTCAGTTCAGCTTGTTAAAATAAGAAAATCCTAATAAGTCCCTGCAACAAGCAGGGAGACAGCTAAGATGCACCCTCTCACCTCAGAAAATGATGTCAAAAGTCCCCTTTGCAAGATGCCTAGACATTACTCCTTCCTCCCTGGGAAAGTGGATAGTTTTGTGAGGTTACTCTCTCTACAGGAACAAACCCAGATTTTGTCCATTATCACTGGGTGATGGAAGCAAATATTACAGCCACCATAGCAGGGATTTTTCAGGTTACAACAACAGAAGAAAGCCCATTAACGTCCAATATCAAAGGGGAGGCCATATGTCTCCCTCACTGTGGAAGCCCAAGTGCCTCCCTAATCCACTCTTGTCTTAAGTGGTATTGTAATCAGGGCCGGATTAAGGGGAGGGCTAGCTGGGCAGCTGCCCAGGGCACCAACCTATAGGGGACGCCTGATGGTAGCTGTAAGGGGCGCCCTGCGCCCAGCCACATGACACCCCTTAGAGCTGCAGTCAAGCGCTGCGCGCCTGGGGCCAGGAGCTGTGCGGCGCCCCTTAGAGCTGCAATCAGGCGCCATGCACCTGATTGCAGCTGTAAGATGCTCAGCGCACTGGGGGCAGGGTCGCACAGGCGCCGGGTGCCCGGGGGCGGAGCCACGCATGCGTGGCACGCCCCCTGCCCGGGGCACAGGAATGGCTCAAGTCGGCCCTGGTTGTAATAAGTAGGTTGGTCCCAGGATATTAGTGAGACCAGGATATTAGTGAGACCATATCTTTTACTGACCCAACCTCTGCCGATGAACGAGACAAGCATTTGAGCCCCACCAGGTCTTCTTCAGGTCTGGGCAGAGCAGCACACAGCAGACAGAAGCACACTGCTGTTCTCCCTAAAACAATGAGAAGCCCAGATGTGTTTCCTGCCATAGAAAAGCAGCTAGTCTATAATAAAGAGATGACCGAATGTTCTTCTGTAACTACCAAGTGTATAAACTTGCCTACAGCAGAGGGGCAGCCCAGGTATTTGCCAATAACAAAAGGGACAGGTGTGCGGTAGGACGAGAAACCGCTACAGGTAGGATTTTGCCACACCAGAGAGCAGGTTTTTACAATCACTCATAACTACCGGTAGCAAATTCACTGCTGTAAGAAAACAGGGCCCATAGGCGAGCGGGTTGGGATTCTTCCTTCTTAGCCAGAGCGCTAGACAGTGGGAATCAGCTCTTCCTTGTTCCCTTTGTAACGAGGTAGACTCCTATCCCCGAGCCGCCTGGGCGGGAGGAAAGGCAGCACGTGTACCCCTAGTACAGAGGGACTTGAGCCTTTCTACTGTGGAGGAATTACCTGTCCCTGGGGCGCTCCCAGTCACTTGATACCCACGGAGCGTCCTGGGAGGAGACTGTAACTGAGGTCCATGAGCCTGGCAGGGATTTCACGCAGGCTGCTAAATAATCATCGATAATCCCCTCCCCGCAGCAATAATGGAAATCAAGACGCTTCAATCATTATACAGACCAAAAAGCAATTGTCGACGAGGATGGGATTCGAACCCACGCGTGCAGAGCACAATGGATTAGCAGTCCATCGCCTTAACCACTCGGCCACCTCGTCACACAGTACTATGTTCTCCTCCAGGCTATAAGAAACACCTCTAGCTAGGCTTGGCATCTGTATAGGGTTTCTTGGACCTGTGTACAACCTAAAGACGTTCCTGTTACTGAACGAACAATACACCCGGCCGCGCTTCTGCCTCAGGGGCCGGGGATCGTTTGGGATGAGGCATTGACATGCAATACGTAGACCTGACTGAACGGAGGCCGCCATGTTGTACGGAAATTCGGAGGCCGCCATGTTGCACGGCGGAGACGGATTCGGTTTGCCAGGAGCCCAGGGCGCACGCGCAAGAATAGGCGGTTAGGTTTGAATAGTGACGCGGCGGCCTCGGCTGAGCCTGATGGACGCCGCGGGACTAGGTGGCGGCGAAGAGGCGCTGGTGCCCTGAGGGCTGGGTTTGGCGCGCACGGTGAGGGGTCCTGGATGCCGGTGGCGGCTCTCGAGGGGCTGGGCGCGGGCTACGTGTAGGGCGGGGCCCGTGAGCGCTGCGGCACCCGCTGGGGCACGCGCAGGGCAGGGCGGGCAGGTCTCGGGCCGGACGGGGGGGGGGTTCCCTGGAGCCCGACGGGTCCCTCTCCCGGCCCGGGGGCGGATCGCTTCCTGGGGCTGCGTTTGGAGGCCCGTAGTGCGGCGACTTGCAACACAGCACAGTCGAGCAGGGGGTGTCCGCAGCAAAGGCCGAGCTCGGTTGGTCCCGCCCAGGCCGGTCCCTGCTTTTGTGCTGTGCAGCAAATCTGCCCGGGCTAGCCGGTCAGTCCTCAAAACTGCCCTCCGTGCCGTGCCAACGCTGCCGCCCCCACTGGTGGGGCAGCTTCTCAGCCAAACGAGCGATTGAGGGGGCACCCCAATGCCACCTGTCTGGCCCAGGAATAAATTGTGCACTTAGGAAGGTCATTGGGATAATTTCCGTGCTAACGTTATAAAGCCCAGGGGCGTGTCAACTATTTTGTGCCATTTTTTTCCTCACCTATTCATAGGCAGCGTCTACGTTAGAAGCTTTTGTTGGTAAACTAATACTGCTTGAGGGTGTGTGATTCTTTAGTGACGTTTCTCTACTGGCAAAAGCCCTAGTGCAGATGATACCAGTATAACAGTGCTTTTGTTGGGATGGCTTATTTCTCATATATGCAGGGCTATTGTTGTGTAGGTCCCAGGAAATTAAAGACAAGGTGGGTAAGGTAATCCTTTAATTGTACTGACTTCTGGTGAGGGAAATCTGTAAGGTTATATTTACATGTACAGTAGTGCAACTATTTCAATTCAGCACATCTAATGAAGACTCTCTACCAATGGGAGAGTTCTCTCCCATCAGCACAAAACCCCCCACCCCTATGAATGAAATAAGCTATGTCAACAGGAGAGGCTCTCTCACCAACCCAGTGTAGTGCACACTGGCATTTACCTTGCTTAGGAGATGGAATATTCACATGCCTGAGACACATACGTTTTGCTCACATATTCAGTAGTTTATACATAGGCTATGTGCAAAAGGTTGTGTCTCTTTCTGATCTGGGAAGCAGCATACTCTGTAGGCACTAGCACTTCTGTTCATAAAACGTGTCTGTCAGGGGTGTGGAAAAAAAACCACGCCATGACCGACAAAAGCGCTGACAGAGTCTGTAGTGCAGACAGAGCCTGTGTCACAGCTAAATACAAGGTGGAAAAGATTGTTTAACATAAGTAGCTAACATATTTCAAGGAACCATTGGTGGTGCAGTGGCCAGTTAACACCTACCAGTCATAGAGGGGAAAGGAAAGGTGAGGAAAAAAAAGCTGGGGGAGAGGAGTTATAGATTGTGGTAATGCATCATG
Source organism: Pelochelys cantorii (assembly GCA_032595735.1). Taxonomy (NCBI): domain Eukaryota; kingdom Metazoa; phylum Chordata; order Testudines; family Trionychidae; genus Pelochelys; species Pelochelys cantorii. Next base: position 70,203,366 of record CM064329.1, on the reverse strand, counting down.
TATTCAGTCTATTCAGTCCATGATTTTTAGTGTCTAGTAAAGTCATGAATTTAACTTCCCAGGTTCATCTTTTGAAGGTGTTGTGCAGGTTTCCTTTGAGGATGGGTGCTGCAACATCAAATACAGAGTGATTGTTTTGTGTATCTGTGAAGGTAGGTGTGCCAATCTGTGGGTTTTTGCATATAGTTGTCTGTAGGGTTCAGTTGATGAAGCTGATTGTGGTTTCCAGGAAATTGATGCTAATGTGGAAGTGTTTTAAAGAGAATTTAATGGATGGGGTTGTAGTTGTTGAAGATTGTCTAGCACAGATATTTAATAAACTGGTAACTTAGATTAGAAAATGTGTGCTTTCTGTGCTCTTTGCTTTTCTGTGTAGTCACAGTTGTAGATAAACATAATTCAATGACAAAAAGCTGAAGCAAAATGCAGAGTTAAGTTTGCTTGGTGATATGCCATCTCTTTGCAGGACGTTGAGCTGAGCAAAACTCTAACTTCTGAACCGCAGGAAATGTTGAATCAAGGTTGCCTATGTATTTGTTTTCTGTCTTACTCACTCCATCTGGAGTGTAGATTGATGATATGTGCAATGTTCCCTCTAATCTTTTCCATCCATGTGTAGACTTTTTCCACTTATGTACGAAATAAATTTCTGTATGCACCGAGGCATGTGTGAATGCTCACCACCAGTAGAAACAAAAGAGCTAGCTGTAGATGTGTTGCTAATGAGCTGGGCGACATTTGAATCTCTCTAGAGCAGCTGCACAAATGTATAGCTTACAGGAACACTGGTCAGGTGTAGCTGTACTGAATACTCCTAGAATTTTGCAGAAGTTAATTTGTGCACTGAGAATTTCTTTTCCCCACAGAAATGGGCTGCAGTGCTTCTGACAGCCACTGGAACTGGCAGAGCCCAGCTCATACAGAGAAGATGCTGCTAGGGGAGGGAGCTAGAGGGTTTCTGAGAGCTGCAGTTCCCCACATGCCTTGAGGGAAGGAAGCAGAGGCGCGCAGGAAACTCCATACAGTCCTAGGACCAGCATCAGGCTATTTCTCCCTCTCAGTTCCTGGGCTCTGATGGTAGGGAGGTGGGTGTCTGATTTACGGGGAGCCCATGGCTGGGCTCTGTGGGGGTGGAGTGTGACGGATTGGGCCGGGTCTGGGCACCGCTGAGGGCGTCCACTCTGGGCGAATTGCTCAAACTCAGGGCTCCTTACAGCCCCTGACTGTAGACCTTTCCCAAACAGGCCACAAACCAGTCACACCGAGTGCTTCAGCTGCCAATCCAGCCAGCAGGAAGCCTCATGAGCAAAACCCCTCAGGCACCCCAGCCCTCCCTGTGCCACAATCAGCCTTGGGCCTAACACACAGGTGAGGGGTTATAGAACCCAATCTCACCTACCCCGAAGGGATTCTTCCAGTCCCAAAGAACCAGCCACAGTTCCCAGTCAATTTACACCTTGGATCTTACCCACAAGAGCATGCTTGGCCAATCCTTTAGAATCTAAAAACTAAAGGTTTATTAATAAAAGAAAGAAAAGGTGGAGAGTAAGGTTGTTAAAGAAAATACATTACATGCATCGAATCACAAAGTTCTCGGTGCAGGCTCTTAGCAGAGATGTTACAAACGGCTATCTTAAAAGTCTCTGGTGTACATCCTATGTCAGGATGGGTCCACGATTCTTCCTGGCTCTCTGTCCCTCGCAAGGCTGCATCTTGGATCAGGAGCACAATTAGAGTCAAGATGGAGATTGCCACATGGCCTTTATATACCTCTCCTGGCATCTTCCTGGCCAGAGCAGGTCACATGCTCCAGTGACCTATCTCTGTGTCCCATGTCAGCGGTCATCAGATACTGGCTGGCTTGCAGGTCCCAGACACATTCCTCAGGTGTGTATTTGCCTCTCTGAGAGCCTTGTCCCTGGAGCCTTGCTAATTAGCATAGACACTGAACGAATATTCCTGGCACATTGTTCTGTCTCAGAGAATCTTCTGTCATTAACACAGAGTACATATTTATAACTCCACATATAGATATCACACAAATACATGAATAGCATGTACAGAATCAGTAAAACACAAGCTTTCATTTGACACCTCACATGGCCCCCTTTGTGCATACTTTGGGGCAAACACCCTCCCCCACCATGGGTGCAGCAGTGATCTGGCTTCTCCCTTTAAAATCCAGTAATGTGACATGGAGGGAGACAAATGTCTAGACAAAGAGCAGGCTCTGAGGGGTCAGGGGTATCTGGCTGGGAGGGCCCGGCTGTTAGGCTGGGAGGGGTTGGTTGTAGGGATGTAAGTGACTAATCGACTACCCAGTAAACCTAGGTCCCACCCCTTTGCTGCCTCTGTATCAGAGACTCCAAGAGGGGAAAGCAGTAGCCAGTGCTGAAGGGGCTGTCTTGAAAGTCGGGTCCCCCAGCACTGTCTCCGGGAAGGGACAGGGGAGGCAGAGGTGCAGCGGAGGAAATGGCGTGAGCCGGAACTGAAGCAGTCCCCGCTCACGCCAGGTCCCGACTGCTGCACCTTTTGTACTTTCAAAGGGAGAGGCTCATCAGTCAGGACCCTGCGCACGTGGCTTTTGTGCATTTCAAAGGCAGAGGCGCAGCAGGATAGCAAGCGCCTCCCTTATACACTAATCGAGTAGTTGATGAAAATTCCATCGACTACTCGATTAGCTGATTAATCAAAATTTAACATCTCTAGTTGGCTGTACTGGGGAGCTGTGGGTGTCTAGCTCTCTGGCTGGGCTCTGGGAGGGGAAGGGGAAGATTGGGCAAGAACTGCGGAAGGGGACAAGAAGAACTGGGTTGTCTTTAACTCTCTACTCCTGAGGGATTTTTTTTTTTTTACTATCATTTTAGACATATTTGCTGACATATCTTGAAATAAATTTACCAAAATAATTGAAACTGGTGTGATTATGTAGCGTTATTTTGGCAAATAAAATTTGCATAATTTTAAAACGCTGTGTGCAGAATTTTTTATTTTTTGGTGCAGAATTCCCTCAGCAGTAACTGACAATGGAAGTAGTAGCTAACTCTGCTTGGACCAGATGTGTATGTAAGATCCGTGGATTATTTTGAGGTGTGAGACAGCTGTTATTGTAAAATGAGGCAATCTGTTTTGTATGCTTCAGTGTAAACAAAGGAAAGAGGTGCATGTGTGCCTTCAGGATGCAGTGTGTACTATTTCCATGCAGAATTGTATAGCAGCAAAATGTTAATGGCAAGGCATAGGGCCTTTATTATGATGGATCTTGTCAGCAGCATGGTGGAATAGGAGAGAATTCTAATGTTTCAATCATGGTTAAATTAAAGTATACATTGAGATAACTTTGAGTAACAGTACTTCTGCATTTGACCTGGAAGATGTAATTACTAGCTCTCACTGGAGTGTGGGGAGTCACTGGGCCCTATAACCCCATCCACAGTAAGATGTGACACTCAGCCAACAGGTAGAACAGAAGGTTTATTAGTCAACAGCGATTACAGCGTAGAGCAGACTTGTCAGCACAGAAACCAGAAGCATTCAGTACAATCAGTCTTGGGGAAAGGGGGCCCAGAGCCAAGGACCCCAACCCCCCTCCCTGTACCCCAAGCCAGCAAGATTCACTCACCTGCCCAGCATCCCATTTCCCTCTGCAGCCAGCCCCATCTCCAGCCTTTGTCCAGCTTCCCCTGAGGAAAAGATGTCACCTGGTCACACACCCCTCCCAGTATCAGGTTACAGAAAGCATCAGCCATTGTGTAGATGAAGGAGGCTATCACACCAAAATTCCTATCCCCATCTAGCTATTGGTGCAGTGCCCAGGGAAACTGAGATGCGCACGCACACGGTTACTACAGGGCAGTAGAAATCACATGCAACATAACAAAGTGAACAGAGCAAATACAATCCCCACTTTATTACATCTTTAAACAGATGTCATGATGCAATATTAACAATAGTGATTGTGACCTGCTTCACTAATGGCAAGGGTGTGGCAGGGACTGGGTATTATATCTTAATGTGATTTCTCTATTGTTTTGACATTTAGCTGTTTTTTGGATTTTATTGTTGTCTCTTACAGGAAAAGCACTCCCTTCAGAAATGGACAGGATTTATTCAGAATCAAATGATGAAAAGTAAGTTGCAGCTTCCAAGCTGAGAATTTTAAGATGCCAAACATTGTTTTGTTTTAGTGGATAAATATTATTTTTTTCCTGTCTTTGGCCCTACACACAGCAACTGTTTCAAGAGATTCTAACTTCTCCATTAAACCTAAAGGTCAGAGGGTTCATTTTTGTTTTCTAGAATTAGGATCAGCTCTGCTAAGAGAGCTTGGATTAAATTATTTTCTAAACATAAAAACAATGAAATCCTGTCTAGGGATGTGACTAGTCGACTGTCCGATAAGCATAAGCTTATTGGATAGTCGGAGTAGTGAATTGACTAGTTGCTTCCCCTCCCCTTGCTGCCTCTGTCAGAGAGAGGCAGCAAAGGGGGGAGCAGGAGCTGGTGCTGGGAAGAGCCAGCTGGCCACCTCCATGTGTGGGGAAGGGGTGCAGCGGGGAAATAGCACAGGTGGAGACTGAAGCAGGGCTCTTGTACATTTCAAAGGCTGAAAGGGCTGCTGTGGGAACCAGCACGAGCGGGGGGGCTGCTTGAGTCACCACGTGCTCCCTGCAGCGCGCCCCCTCCCCCCCCCACTATGAGAGGCCGCAAGGGGGAGACAGGAGCTGGTGCCAGGGGAGAGCTGGCTTAAAAGCCTTAAAAACAAGAACCCAGCAGCTCTTACTACATTTAAAATGCAGAGCTGCAGCGTGGGTGGCTTCCAGAGCCAGTCCCAGCTTGAGCTGGTTCCTTGAACTACCCTGCTGCAGCTCTGCAGTGCAGTCCTATTGACTAATCATATAGTTGACACAAATTGTATCGACTCTATGGTTAGTGTGGTAACTGTGTTTTAACATCCTTAATCCTGTCCATTTTAGAAATTTTTAAATGGTAGTGTTGCTGAAGAACAATATCCCTTGTGTGGGTTTGAGCTATAACAGTTTCTCTTTTTTTCTCTCAGTGATCATACAGAACGCATCAGAAGGCAAAGGCTTTCTTCAGTGAGTGTGACTTTGATTGAGCTCATTTATCAGTAGTGGAAACTGGTAAAAATGAGCCTACTTTTCTCACTAGCATATGGAAAATCCTCAAAGTCGAATGAGATGTCTATACAGCTCTTTCTAATGGTCATTCTAGTTGCTTTTTATAGCACACCATAGCCACTTAACCAGTAAGAATCTAGGATGGATTAAAATGTAGGATGCTCACTGTACCAATGTAAGTTGCCTGCTACATTGATTTAATAAGTCCACTTCCGTGAGAAACATACTGTTGAAGTTGATATAGTTAAGTCAGTGCAGTGTCTGTGGCAACATTGTGTTGCTTACATTGCGTTTTATCACATGGGACTGACAGCCAGAGCCCATCACTGCCCTCCAAATGTGGAAATGTTGGGTGCTGGGAAGTAGAGCTGGAGCCTCACCCCTGCCTCCTAGTGAAGGATTGAGGACAGGTGGGGAGAAGAGCCCTAGCCCACATTGCCGCAGTGAGAGCTTGTATGCTTATTTGCATTTAAAATTCCTAAGAGGTTTTAAGAATTGCTGTACTCCCAACTTCCTGTGGTCATTAATATCTTTAAAAATACATCTTTTCTATACCAAAGTGTGCTATCAAATTAGTCTTACTGTTTCATCCATTTTCTAATGTCCCAGTCCTGTGCACTACTTTTCTCAGATGGAGTTTTGTACTGACTTGTTCTTTGGAAATCATCATATAAAACTCATTTGTGGTAGGCAGAGTTCTAGAAGTCAGAAGCAGCAGCAATGTATGTGCTTGATTAGCATTCTGGTCATGGTAGAGAAGAGAGATGGTTTGTGTTTGAAACGTCAGTTTGCTAATTTTCTAAGTGCCTGATCTTCTGTAGGAGGCCAATAGTTGAAGCTGCATAAATCATCATCTTAATTATTCCAAATATTTCCTTCTAGATTTTAAAAGCTCCACGGAGTCCTCTCAAGGACCTTGGGAGTGGGAATGAATTTACTCAGGTAGGCATTGATTTTGTTTTTTACCTGTCAATACTTTTAATGATTGCGGTCTGTTCTGAACAAATGTCACTGAATGATTCACCTCACTGGTATAGCTGCACATGTAGAAACTCTCGTTATAACTGCTTCAGGAATCTGAATATTTCAGTTGCTAAAATTCCGTGGACTTCCTGTAACATTTATCTGATATTTTGTAGGCTGAATAAAGTGTTTATTTCAGTCAGCTTTTTACTTTTTGTGTTTTACTTAACAAAAGCAAACTTCCTGGAAATAAAAAGGAGAGGGAAGAGAGTAGGGATGGAATAATGTAGCAGGTTAAGCAAATTATGCTACCACTATGTGCATTTCCCACATGCTCCTGCCTACTTCCCTGGCTCTGCCAGTGAACATTTAGAGGGCTGGCCAACAGCCTGGCTCAATCTTGGCTTGTGCTGGTCCTGGGGGCTGCCCTGCTGTGGTTCTGCAAGGAAAGTATTATTGCAAAGGTAGCTCCTGGGACCTGGCACAAGTGGAGCGTTTGCAGTGCTAACCCTTATCAATTGTGTAGTCGACACCAGTTTTGTCAGCTACACAATTAACAAATTACAGTAAAACTCCAATAGTCTGGCATCCAGTTGTCCGGCACTCCTGACAGTCCGGCATCAACTGGAACCCGGAACTGCTCAGGTCAGCTGCTCTCACAGCCGGGCCGCTGTGAGCCGCATGTGCGCTCACGGCCTGCGCTGTTCCACTCACGGTCCCCAGCGCACACAGCGTCCAGCTTGCACGTGCTAGCAGCCGGCCGCTGAGCACAGGCAGTTGCTTCAGGACCCGGACATAAGGTTGGGGGAGAAGGGGGATTGGGTGACAGCAGGGAGGGGAGGTGTTTGGCTCTGGGGAAGGAAAGGGAAGGGGATTGGGTTGCACACTGTGTCCCGGCCACCTCACTGAAAAGCCGGCCGCTCAGCGCATGTGCCCCAGCGCCTGGAGGGAGACGCGCGGCTGTACCGGTGGCTCTGGGACCCGAGCATAATGTGGGGGGAGGGGGAGGGGACTGGGTTGGGTGTATGCCCCCTTATAGTACCTCCTGGTACTCCGGCATATCCGATAATCCGGCACCACCTAGATCCCAAAGGTGCCGGATTATTGGAAGTCTACTGTACATGCTTCTTAACATCCCTCGAAGAGTGATGACCAGTGATTAGTAGATATTACTACTTTGTTACAGTCAGTAACATTTAGTTTTAAGGATGATTAGTGTTGTAGCAGTTAAAATTATTTTACATATGTAAAGCTAAAATCAACATACCAAAAACTGGGCAGTAAGCTCTCTAAGGTAGAGGTGGAGAATCTCTGGCCCACAGTCCAGATCTGGCCCCATGCTTAATTTCATCCAGCCCGTGGGGCAACTGTATATGCCGCAGGCTGGAAGTCTTGAACCTCCTCCTTTCCCTTCCCACATGGTTCGACTAGAGCTGCGAGTGCTGGCTCATGGCAATCTGGGAAACTCCACGTGCTACTCTCGTCTGCAGTGCTGCGTTATCAGCTCCCATTGGCTGGGAGCCACGGGCAATGGGAATTGTGGGTATGGCATCTGCAGGCGAGGGTAGCATGGGGAGCCACTTGTCCCCCCTTTCCAGGTTGCAGCATCACGTGCCGGCCACTTCCAAATCTGGAAGCTGCTGGAGGTAAGTACCCCACAGCCCCTCTAGCACCTGAGCCCACTCCTGCATCCCAACCCTCAGCCCTAACCTGGAGCCCCTCCTGTACCTTGAATCTCTCATTTTGGCCCTATTCCAATTACAGAGTTGCCAGTTTTCCTACCAGATGCCAATAACATCAATTCTGTCTTGGAAAACCTAATTCTAAAGCCTAGGCCCCTAGGCCAGGGGAAGACCCAAGCCTTCCTTCTGCTTCACCCCCTTCTCCTGCTTCTCCATGTGGCTATGTGTGGCTTGCAGCTGACTTTTTTTTTTTCCAGGGGGTCATTGGCCCCTGGTAGGAAAAAGGTTCCCCATCCCCATTTAAGATAAACCTTAACAAACATTAATATTTTCTTTTTATCCAGAGTAACTTTTGTTTCTTGATTTAGTTCAAGTATATGTCTGCCATCACACAGTGCATGTGGACATAGTCTCAGCTGCTCTGCAAACTTGTAATATGTTGCTTTAAATCTGAGCTCCTGGATTTACATGGACTATACTGTTTGTTACATTATGATAAATATGGATGTGGAAAATGTAACTTAATTAACAGAAGGAGTTTGCTGTGTACTTGTGGTTTTCATTGATCACAGAATCTAAATTTTCAATTGTTTGCTGGTCCCATTTTTCACTGACTACGAGAAAGATGTGTATAGAATGCCAATATTTGACCTTTGAGCTTTTGAATGTGGCTAGTTTAGTTTCTATATCTTTCTTTTTTGATCTATTACTTAATGCCTATCTTGGCCATTTTGCTTTGTTTCTTCAATTACTCTTTAAAAAATACTACTGTCTGCCAACACAGTCTGGCCTGTATCTTGTACAGGTTTTCCACCTGTGGTCCATGAGTCCCTGGGGCTCCACAGATTTCCAAAGGGGATCCACGCCTCCATTTGAAATATTTTAGGGGTCTGCAAATGAGAGAGGGTGAAAACCACTGTTGTAAAGAGCAGGGCACAGGGGCACTACTGATCAAGCTGTTATCTTCATATTTACTGAGTGGCAAGAGCAACTCTTGGTTTATCTTCCAATTACAGTGAGTCTTAAGGAATATCACTCTGTGTATGTTTACTGTAAATTAAACAATTTACATATTTTCCAACAGTTTAGGCAAATGAAGCCTGAGATACTTACATATATAGTACATATGACAAATCTGGTTCTTGTGAAGAACAGCTTGCAATCCACCATGTAAGGAATCTTCCCAATAGTAAATGTCTCTTTAAACTGTCAAGGTTTTTATTGAGAGATGTTGTTCAATGTAAAGCCATCATTTCGACTTTACCCACAATTGCTCACATTGCTGGCATTATTTATAATTTTTGCAGTGCATTTAGAAGATTTTAATGGAATTAGTCTTGTTGCGGTAATTCATAACAGGGTCCAAATTATAGAAGTCTTTTGTATATTCCCTTAAATAAGTGATCCTCAACCTTGCTGAGATTCAGAGCCACTTGATCTGTGAATGGGGTCAAAGTCCTAGAGCTGTGAAGTCCTAACATTCCATTGCAGTTGACCTTGTGATAGTGTCATCACAGTGACACAATACAAACAATGTTGTTGCAAGACAAGATATTGCAAGGGAGGTTTAAGTTGAACATCAGAAAAAACATCCTGCCTGTCAGGGTGGTTGAACACTGGAATAAAATGCCTAGCGGGGGTTGTGGAATCTTCATCACTGGAGATATTTAAGAGCAGGTTAGACAGACACCTGTCAGGGATGATCTAGATAGTGCTTGGTCCTGCCATGAGGGCAGGGGACTGGACTTGATGACCTCTCGGGGTCCCTTCCAGTTCTAGTATTCTATGTCACTGGGCTATGGTTATTTTGTGATTCTCAGATACATCCTTTTCTCTTCCCATGATGGTGAGGATGACAAATCTTTGTTTCTTCCTGTCCTTCATGGCTACTTGGTAGGATTGAGACAGATTCTGTAAATCTCTTACACTAGAAAATGCATACAATGCTGAGTATCAGTAGTGCTCTATTTACTGTGCCTGCTAGATGCCTGATTTTTGAGAGGAGGATTACACAGTAGTTGCTTGCTTGAGGGTGGGGATCTATAGTTAGGAAACGGGAAGTCTCAGAAAATCTGTAAATGGAATTACTATTCTTCTAGATAAATTAGGCCTGGCTATATTGAAATCTGAAACTGTGCTTCAGACATATCACATTAGCATGGAAAATAGTGTAAAAGATGTACTTTAAGGGCTGCATCCTTAACTCTGATTGGTTCTCTAGCTTTGTGGATTATATGGGAACTCCAGTTTTGTGTGCTCTGATGAGCTGTTAAAGATAATGACAGATGCAGGAGTCTGTTCCATGCTAGCCACCATGGATGTAGAGGCTCTCTACACCAACATCCCACATGTAGATGGTATACAGGCTGTCAGGAACAGTATTCCTGATGATGCCACAGCACAACTGGTGGCTGAGCTCTGTAACTTTTATCCTCACACACAACTATTTCAGATTTGGTGACAATATATATCGCCAAACCAGTGGCACCGCTATGGGCACCCATAACAATATGCTAACATTTTTATGGCTGACCTGGAACAACGTGTCCTCAGCTCTTGTCCACTAGCGCTCCTTCTCTACTTATGCAACATTGACGATATCTTCATCATCTGGACCCATGGGAAGGAAGCTCTGGAAGAATTCCACCGTGATTTCAACAATTTCCACCCCACCATCAGCCTCAGCCTGGACCAGTCTACACAAGAGATCCACTTCCTGGACACTAAGGTGCAAATAAGTGATGGTCCCATAAACACCACCCTATACCGAAAACCTACTTATCGCTATGCCTACCTTCATGCCTCCAGCTTCCATCCCAGACACACCACACGATCCATTGTCTAGCAGCCAAGCACTAAGGTACAACTGCATTTGCTCCAGTCCCTCAGACAGAGATGAAACGCCCACAAGATCTTCACCAAGCATTCTTGAAACTACAATACCCGCCCGAGGAAGTGAGGAAACAGATTAACAGAGCCAGACATGTATCCAGAAGCCTCCTACTACAAGACAAGCCCAACAAAGAAACCAACAGAACACCACTGGCCATCATCTACAGTCCTCAGCTAAAACCTCCCCAATGCATCATCAGTGATCTACAATCCATCCTGGACAATGATCCTTCACTTTCATCCTCGCCCACAGACAACCCGCCAACCTGAAGCAAATGCTCACAGCAACTATACACCACACCTAATCCCTGCGACAAACCTCGGTGCCAGCTCTGCCACATATCTACACCAGAGACACCATCACAAGACCTAACCAGATCAGCCACTCCATCACTCGTTCATTCACCTGCACATCTACCAATGTAATATACACCATCATGTGCCAGCAATGCCCCTCCGCTGGATACATCAGCCAAACTGGACAGTCCCTACGTAAAAGAATAAACGGACACAAATCAGATATCAGGAATGGTAATATACAAAAACCTGTAGGAGAACACTTCAATCTCCCTGGACACACACGAGCAGATTTAAAGGTGGCCATCTTGCAACAAAAAAACTTCAAGACCAGACTTCAAAGAGAAACTGCTGAGCTACAGTTCATCTGCAAATTTGACACCATCACCTTAGGATTAAACAAAGACTGAATGGCTAGCCAAGTACAAAAGCAGTTTCTCCTCTCTTGGTGTTCACACCTCCACATCTGCTGCTAGAAGTGGGCCTCATCTTCCCTGACTGAATTGACCTCATTATCTCTAGCCTTACTCTTGATTGGTACTCTTTTCTTATGCCTGTATATTTATATCTGCCTCTGGAATTTCCACTGAATGCATCTGACGAAGTGGGTCTTTGCCCACGAAAGTTTATGCTCCAATAAATCTGTTCGTCTATAAGGTGCCACAGGACCTCGTCGCTTTTGCAGATTCAGACTAACACGGCTACCACTCTGATACTTGTTCCATTTATTGTTTGCTCATCTTCTCCAAAGAATGGTTTGCTAGTTTATATGGAATAAGATTAACTGTCAGCTGTAAGTCGTATTGTTGTGTCCTCTTTATCTTCAGGATTATGACACTGGGAAGCGTCGGAAAAACTCTCGCCGTGTCAGTTTTGCAGATACCATAAAGTAAGTTTAATCTAAAATACGGATGTGAAGGTTTAACTGGTGCGGGTGGGAAGGGGCTGCTCCAGCCCCATGGGAGTGGGAGGGAGCTCCCGTTGCAGACAGGGGTTGCTCTGGTCAGACTGGAGCTGTGCCAGTCAGGATGCTGGAGCAGCCCCTCCCTGCATGGCGCCCTTCCTTGCTGCAGGCAGGGGCTGCTCTGTCTGGGCTGGAGTATCCTCTACGTGCGGCAAAGGGCTCATCTCCATCCCCCCCCCCCCAATCACCCTCTCCTTTAATCATATTATTTAACCAGTTAGCCAATTAAATGGGATTTTATATTCCTAACCTGAAGGTTGCCAATCTACAGATTGTTTATGTATAAATGTACATCAGACAATGAGCTGGTGGCCAGTGAAACTGACAGGATTGCATAAATACATGAGAATTCAAGTGAAGGAACTGAATAGTATTGGCAGAGGGTTTAATTTGAGAGAGTCAGAGATCACAGGAATTTGAAGAAATTCTTAACCCCTTCTTCTGCCTGCCAGAAGAGTGGCTTTCATTTCAAGTGCAATAAAGTACCATGGGAGATTGGAAGTAAGTTCAGAAAGTTCTTGTCTTTCTGAATACTTGTGTTCAAATACCTTGTAGAACCTACAATATAGAAGAGGCCTGAAATCAAAACTGATTTTTTTTAACTTGCTTTTAAATAAGACATCCTTTGCTCTAGTAGAGAGAATTTTGTTAGTTTATAAAAATGGTTATTCTGTTTGTTTCAGAGTTTTCCAGACAGATCTTCAAACTAATGAGGAGCCAGAAAATACAGGTAAAAACTCCTTTCTTTTTCAATTACAAGGTCTAGAAATCTGTTGGCCAGTGAGCATGCAGCTTTATAGGCGGAACTAAATCTTGTCAGTCACTGATAGAGAAGGGTGGGACCAACTGTACAGCTTCATGACGCTGAGCGAGCCCATTAGTTAACAGATTTGTGGAGCTTGTAATGAAGCTTGGTTGCCACTCCAAAATGTTTGGCAACCAAGTGAAAGCTGTCTAGAGTAGTCAGCTTCCATAAACTTTCCTATTACATATATTTAAGCAATTTAAATTCAGTTTCTACACACCTAGCAAAATATCCTTATCTCAGGGTCTCAGGAAGCACACAAGTGACTTGATGAGAGTGGGAAAGGAGACTATGTTCAGTGTGATGCTGCTACTAGCAGATGGTTGGTTAGTCAGCTAGTTAACAGGCCATTGAGGCAATCTCTTGCATCTCGGTAATCTGTCTCTCAGACCACATCAAAAGCTTCATGAAGCTTCTGTTCCACCCTTCTCAAATTAGCTGGTAAAGCAGATGTGGTATTTGACCCCTGAAGGGCCACTGTGCCATCAGAAGGGGGACCATCTCTCTGCATGAAAACAAGCCACGCGTTGTCCCAAATGGAACCTGCACTTGAAAATAAGGCACTCCTTTGCTTCCCTGATCATTCTAAACAGTGAAATGTCTTCTAGGGTAAACACGGCCTGTGGAAATAAGTGGCCATTACTACTTTTGCCCCTCCTCCTCTGTGCTCTCCCCAGTTCACACTTGCCTAAAACACAGTATGGCCATGTGGGAATGAAAACCCCTTCTTGGCACCCTACTCAGCAAGGGATTTCCCTGCAAGTCTGCTACAAGGATTTTCCCTGCCTTTTTTCCTTTGCCCTGCTGCACCAAGGGATACCACCACAGCTAAGCTTTTCCCAGCCCTTTTCCCTGTCCTGCTGCACTTAGGGTTCCCCCTGCTGCCGCAATGGTGAACTCACCCTTTTGGGGCTCCTGTAATGTATGCTCACTCCAGGACAGTCAGGCAGTGCTAGATATGTAAACAGTGCAAGTGTTTCAAAGGCTTTGGGCTGAGTCTGGTGTTAAGTGGGCCTTCTGTGACATGTTGCAATTTTGGCTCTGCTAGAACTGGCTTCTGAATTCTAGTCTCAGGAAGTTCTAACACCTGCAAAGCATCTGAGATGGGCAGGGAAGTGTTCAAGAAAGACTAGAGAGGAGTTTTTGCAAGATGTTCTCAGGCATGCTGACACCAAACACACACAATTGCAAGAGTGGGGGGAGAGTGACAGGAGGGCATGTAAGGAGAGCATGCAGTGGCTCCTAAACATTATGGAGTGGCAAGTGGATACACTGGAGCCAACTGATGGCCCTGCACTCTTCTATCAGCATGAGTTTTTAGCGGTCGACTTTTCCACTCCAAAATGTTTGGGAACCAAGTGAAAGCTGTCTGGAGTAGTCAGCTTCCATAAACTTTCCTATTACATATATTTAAGCAATTTAAATTCAGTTTCTACACACCTAGCAAAATATCCTTATCTCTACTCAAGCTCCCCAAAATTTGTGTAGCAAGTATCTGAAAAGTTAACAGAACTTCAAGCTGTTTAGTTCCTCTGGCTTTCTAACTTGAGGGGACATCAAAAGTAAAAAATGATAGAACCCCTTAATTCTTAACTGAATGCCTTGATGTATCTTCTCATATTGTTGCTTTTAATAGTTGTGTTCTCGTTTTGTTTTTTAGAGAGAGCAACAAATGAAAGGAATCCAGTCCTATCTAACCAGTAAGTATGGAAAATTCCTTTTTTTTTTTTTTTTTTTTTGCATATCAGAGCTATGCTCCTGAGGGGGAAAAATTCCTTACATGATGCAACCCAAGTTCTCTATAAGCTATGCCACTACCTATTTAGTGTCACATAGATGCTCAAGGAACCCACGGGGGAGGGCCGCCCCACCCCAAACCTCAACCTAGCTCAGCCTCCAATCTCCCATGGCCAGAGAAGGAACGACTTGAAGCCAGCGGGAGCCTGAATCTGCCGTGGCTGGGGTGCAACTCTGCCATGAGCTGGACCTGCCATGATCAGGTGACCCATTCCAGCCAGGGTGGCCTGGTCCCAGACCTGCTGCGACCGGGGCAACTGAAAGAGCAGTTAAAGGATACTGAAAAGAGGGGGCATCAGAAATTGCACTGAGAACAGAACCAAGTATTTGTTTGATACTCCCCTTTCCCTGAGATGGAATGACTGGAGCCTTTTAGTTATTAGAAGAATGGACTCAAACTGCCTTAAAGCTCATTGGGAGCAGGTGGTGACAACCTAAAGCAGAAGATCTGGGCTTTGACTGAGGAATAATTTTTAGCTCCTTTTCTTCCTCAGTGGCAAGTAAAGTTCACCACTATACAAAATATTTGGGATGGGCAGTATCATATTTACATGTTATGTTGCAATAATTTCTTGGGTTAAGGGCTCTCTTCAGCCTTCTTGGACTGTAGCTTTGTATCTTACAGATCTGCTCTCAGCATCTGTTACATACTGTTCAGTACCTGAACTCTGTTCCATGCCTCATGCTCACTTCTTGCTATGCTACTGAAATGAGAGCCCTGGGTTTTTTTGAAAGCTATTAGTAAAAGCTGTTTATGTAAAACTTTTTTTTTTTTTTTTTAAATATAGAAATGAAGACGCTGAAGCTGTCCAGTGTGAGATTACTGGTAAGTTTGAAAGTAGATTTCTTTCTTTATTAACAGGTTACTTTTGTCCAAAGCTACTTATTCAGATAAAGGGTTTGAGCAGTCTTAGAACAATCTGTCTGTTAATGAAGATAATTGTTGTCTAAACTGGGCTTTTTGCCCCATAAACTGCTTTGCAAGCATCCAGCTGTAGGACTTCAGCTACTTCTTCACAAGAGACTTCTGAAAAAGTATTTGTCCTAGATGACTGTATATTTGTTCAGTCCACACTCAGTTACTGATACATGTAGAGTAAGTTCACAGATCTCCATTTCTTGTGATCCTGAACTTAATGGATGAAGTACTTTTTTTTTTTTTTTTTTCCCTCTTTAAAAGGGATGGACACTTTGCTTCATGCCCCAATCCAGACTCTGGTGCAACAGACTGAGGTATGTAAATATTTTCATTCTTTCATACTGAGAATATTTGGGTACAAATTCTGTTGCATTCATTTGTGTGTAGGAAGTAAGAGACTTAATTAGCAAAGATGAAAATGCAACTTAAAATGTAACCGAGTTGCTGAACAAACAGGATCTTTTTCATCATTATCTTGGAAATAAAATAATGTTCACGCTTTCTTCAAAACACTTTCTCCCAATCTGTTCAATGTCATTCTGAGATACTGCAGACTTTAAAGTAGCTTGATAATTTCCATGTTGAGAGCTTGTAATCATGATCATATAAATCACTGAGCTTGTGTGCTGTTATATTTGACTTATGCATTCTGGCAAGATGTAATCCAGTATTGTGGGATATGCTCTCTTTTTTTTTCCCAGCCAGCTTTTGCCAAGATACTTGCTACTGCAATGACTATTTCTAGACTAGGACTTAAAGGGGTCTTATCTAATACAAGCTAACTATAATGTTCTAAAATCCAGTGTGGATAAGGCAGTGTATATTTTGACACATGCTAAATTAGTCAAGTTAAAGCCTACACTCCTATTCATCTTAGAAAAGCCCAAACAGGTTATGCTTCTTCTAGCATGCTGCTTGTTTGCATTGCGTAACCGTATTGAACTTTATGTAAAGGATGTAGACATTTTCCTCTTGATCTATGCTTTATAAAATGAGGACCCTGGTCAATTATGGATCATTATTGGTCAATTTTCTTTCACTACATTACATTGTTTGGGCCTGTCTAAACCTTTTCTTCATTATCATCTTGCTTTAGGAAAGAGTTATATAACGTCCAGATCTCATTGCTGATATGAGCATACATATGCTGTTACCCATAAATTCCCACTGGAGACCACCCAGGGTTACACTAGTATGGATTTATTGATTGAGGAATTAACACTCCACTATATGGTTAAACTAAAGAGGACAGAGCTGCCACTAAATGTTTAAACTAAAGGGGAACCACTATCTCTCTCACACACACACTCACTCACTCCTGCCCTCAGGCACTCACACACTTACACAGGCATATGGGTTGCAGAAGGAGCCACGGCATGTTGATTCTGGAGGGTGTGTCTGCTGATCATGGCTGGGGAGCTGGTCAGAAAAGAAAGAGCTTCTGGCTGCAGGAGGAGGAGCATCTCAGAAAAAGGGCTTCTATACCATGTGCTCTCTCCTTTTATTGCCTCTGTATAACTCCTGTGACTCATCCACATTCATCACCAGGGAGCATGCCCAGACTTCCCTTGTTACAGCAGAGCAGCAGTGTGTCCTTAATTGGTCTGATGACTCATCACCTGTCTCCATGTGCTCAGGTTTGCAGTTTCTAATCCCAAACACACAAGTCTCCACTCTCTCTCTCTCTCTCTCACGCGCGCGCGCGCACACACATACACTCTCTCTCTCTTTCTCTCTCTCTCACATATATCTCAGGGGAGAATGCAGTTTAGAGCAAGCTACAAGCAAAGTGGCTGAGAGTTACAAAGTTGCATGGCTCAACAATCACCAAGCTTACAGTAGGTTTCTGAACTTCTAAAGCAAAGGTGCGTAGAATTACAAAGTTGCAAGGTTTAACAAAGATTACAAGGAGCTGCAGAGTTTAAAAGGCAATGCAGCTGAAACAATTACAAAGCTTCAGAGAATCATTTATAAATCATCAGTAATGAAGTGATTTAGAAGACAAGTGCCCTTCTTCCCCCACAGCAATGCAGTCTGCAGGAGGTTTTTGTCAGTCTCTGTGTCATGTGTTGGCAGGACCTTACAGTTTAGGGCAGTGGTCCCAAACCTTTTGGGGCCGCGCACGGGTGCCCGGGGGCGGAGCCGGCACCACCCATGCGTTGCACTCCCGGGGCCAGTGCTGCTCCTGTGCCGCTCCTGTGCCGCACGCCCAGGGGCCGGAGGCTGCCCCTGCACCACGGGGCCGGGGGCTAGCGCCGCCCATGTGCCCGGGGGTGGGGCTGGCCCCGATCACTCGGCAGGTGCATAGAAATGGCCTGGCGGACCGCGTTGGGGACCACTGGTTTAGGGTATTTCCAGAAAATCCATCTGTAAAATCAAGTAATAGCTCGAGTGGAGGCTTTATGCAACATATGCCAGCAACAGGGGAGGGGTTTTGGTTGCATCTAGGAAGAAAGATTAGACCACAACATATGACTGGAGAAAAAATGGAACATTTTTAGTCCGTAACTGACCATAACTTTATGAATTAAGGTCCGTGATCAAGCTATAATCTAAGCAAGATCAATCCAACATATCAGAAGTTAATATATCCCTGTAAAATTTGGAAGTAAACTCTTAACTTTAAAACCAAATGCTAAATAGCATGATGCTGTAATTACAGAGCCCTGTCTCTCTTAACCTTGAAGGCTTTCATTTTTAGCTATAGTTGTGTCTGTGCTTTTACTGCTTGTCCAGAAGGTAAGATACAAGTGATGGTCTTTTTCTTTTCTTTTTTTTTTTTTAAACTGGCCTTTAAGTTGTATTAATTGAGCTTGTTTAAACAAAATAATTGGTTAGCACTTTTTGTGAATGTTAGTAACAGTCATTTCCTGTCTTCCATTAGTGGAATGGCAACAATCAAACAAATAGGAACGACAGAACGCTTACCTTTTTGGATGAAAATGAAATGGATATGACAGCTAGTCACACTGCAGTGATCACACGTAACCTTAAAAGCAATGAAGAAATTGACAAACCTCGGAAAATAGATATCAAATCATTTTTAGCTGAGTTAACATCTAAAAATGAAGGGTCAGAAATGAAGACGGAATTTCGTTTTTTCTGTGATCCTACAGAGGCAAATTATACATGTCCGTCTCTTCAACAGAAGCCAGACTTTGACCCTGTAAAGAAAATAGATTTCAATGAATTCTTGACAAGCTTGAAGTCAAGTGAAACATTTGTCAGCCCCACTGTTGAAGGACCTGACAAAGAGAACCTGTTTTTTGCCCCTACACAGGTTTCAGAAAGTAGTGGATTTTCTCCAACAGAGTGTGTATATTCCCATACACAAGAAAATACAGACAATGTGACTAGAATATTCAGAGGAGAAGATGGTGGAATGGATATTACAAAGTGTCATGTATCTAATATTAATACCATGTTCCCCAATACTTGTGAAGCCTTATCAAAGCAATTAGAATATGGGGATGTTACTGTGGCTTATGGAGATATGGACATGACTACTTGCCAAACTGTAAAAATGTCCCCCTCCAAAAATAACGCAGTCACCATTGAGAATCAAAGTCAGAACATGAGAATGGATTTATCATCCAGTTTTGCGGCTGACAATTCTAGATTAAAGAGAACATCTGATGATCAATTGATTGTTCCACAAGCCCCTGAATGGTGTGTTGAAAATAAAACTATAAGTGTGGAAGAAGAGGAGGGTATTACAAGAAGCCATACTATCTTGACAGACAATCACAAAGCATCAGAGACCTCTAATCAAGGTTGCAGATCAAGGACTGTGGTTCCTGGATGTGTTTCTCCTGAGTCTGTCTTCCATGGTGATAAAACCATTGTCTTTTCCAGCTGTAATGATATGGAAATGACTGGGAATTGTACAATGGTAAACTATAATGAAACTTCCAAGGCAACTGGCAGGTTTTTCTATGATGCTTTCAAAAAAACAGGAAATGCTAGCTCTTTGCTAATGGAAAAAACTGTTTCAAGAGATGAGAACATGGACATTACAAAATGTCAGATAACTTCAGATAATCAAGTTCTCGGGCAATGTAAAAACAAGCCACAGACAATATTTTCCGTGCCAGATAATGGAAGTGAAAAAGGGATCAGAAGTCATGGAGCTGCTTCTGAGACTCCAGGGCTAGATTCATGTGCAAATCCTAGTGCTTGGTCTTCTAAGGACACATTTCGACTCAGGGCAGTGAAAGGAACAGAGAAGTCCCTGCTAGGTGACAAAACAATAGTTTTTTCAGGAGAGGATATGGACTTAACTAGAAGTTACATTGCTAAGGATGTTGAAGAGGACATTGCAAGTCAACTTCCTCCTGTCTCTGCTGCTATGTCCAATGGTGTGAAATTCAAGCCTCAAATTTTTGGTAACAGATCTAGCTCTTCCAGGTTGAATGATCAGGAAGAAATGGAAATAACTAAATGTCATGCTGTAGTCATTGACAATCAAAACACTGGAATAACTACAAGTCTGCAACAAATGCAGCCTAAAACTATTCCAGGAGAGAAATGGGACAGACAAGTGAATGAAGCTGTAAATCCTCTAAACCTTGACAAGGAAATTCCTTGTTCAGAAATTGGTGATCACATGGATATTAAAAGAAGACATCCCAATGCCAAGACCATTATTTTTTCATCACAAGAGCAAGAGATGGACATTTCTAAAAGTCACATCTTTGTCAGTCACACCTGTGTAAAAAGGCAAAACTGTGAAATATCTCAACAATTGAGGAAAAATCTAGTTAACCCTTCACTTGCTTATACTAATGACAAAACTGTTTTTCCAGATCAAAGTATGGATATAACCAGGAATCATACTGATGCTCTTGAGTTTGCTCCTATTCTTGTAGCACAAGAATATGGGAGTACACATACTCAGAACCGCATAATATCTAAGCTACCACAACTACAAAATAAGACCTTATTTTCTGGTGGTTCTGATATAGATATTACTAGAAGTCAGACTGCGGCAATAGAATATGGGAGCCTCAGAATGAACTCAAATCAAGAGACCAATGCTCCTGAAAATAACCAAATTCCAGCCCTTGCTGCTGCAAGGTTTTCTTTCACTTCTGGTGATGAGCCCCTTCCTTCTGGAGTTAAAGGAGATGTGCATTTTGGGAAGATAGCAGGAATATACATTGATTCAAAAAATTCTGAATTGCAACAGCAAAACTATACTGTGGCAGCATTCAACAAGACACTGGCTAACTCTGCAAATTCTGAGACACTTTCTTCAACTCGTAAAGCTGCTTCATTTTCTTCAAAACAGGATTTCACTAAAAGTCAGACTGTTACAATTGATTACATGAATTTGAGAGGTGCAGAACAGCTATCGCTAGCCAGGACATCAATGCCAGGTACAGAAAATTCACAGGTGGCTTCTCTTTTGGAAAAGTCAGTTGTGTGTTTCTCTGAAGAAAATATGGATTTGACTGGTAGCCATGTAGTAAATGTTCCTGATACAGTTTTAACAGAAAGAGAAGAAAATACTTTATTTCCACCCAAAAAGGATTTGACCTCATCCTGTACCATAATAGCTGCGGATAGCCTGCAGAAACAAAGATGTGACCAATGTCCCTGGACATATGCAAAGAAGACGTTAAGCAGAAATGGCTGCTTATTGTCTCTTCCAAATGAGAAGACTGTCATATTTTCAGCAGATGATGATATGGAGATGACCAAAACTCATGCCTTGGCAACAGACAACAAAATTTACCTACAAGGCAAGATTTCAAGTAAGGCAGTACCCTTAGTTCCTGCAGATAAAACTGTTGTATTTACATGCAATGATGACATGGACATAACTAGACCCAACACTGTTGTAATTGATAAATCTTTGAATGTGGCTGCATCCCAGATTGTGTCAGAACTTGATAAAGGGACTGGAACGAGAAGTCTGATTGGATCATGCGGTGAAAAGACTGTTGTGTTTTCAATGGGTGATGAGAATGACATGGAGATGACCAAAACTCATGCCTTGGCAACAGACAACAAAATTTACCTACAAGGCAAGATTTCAAGTAAGGCAGTACCCTTAGTTCCTGCAGATAAAACTGTTGTATTTACATGCAATGATGACATGGACATAACTAGACCCAACACTGTTGTAATTGATAAATCTTTGAATGTGGCTGCATCCCAGATTGTGTCAGAACTTGATAAAGGGACTGGAACGAGAAGTCTGATTGGATCATGCGGTGAAAAGACTGTTGTGTTTTCAATGGGTGATGAGAATGACATGGAGATGACCAAAACTCATGCCTTGGCAACAGACAACAAAATTTACCTACAAAGCAAGATTTCAAGTAAGGCAGTACCCTTAGTTCCTGCAGATAAAACTGTTGTATTTACATGCAATGATGACATGGACATAACTAGACCCAACACTGTTGTAATTGATAAATCTTTGAATGCGGCTGCATCCCAGATTGTGTCAGAACTTGATAAAGGGACTGGAACGAGAAGTCTGATTGGATCATGCGGTGAAAAGACTGTTGTGTTTTCAATGGGTGATGAGAATGACATGGAGATGACCAAAACTCATGCCTTGGCAACAGACAACAAAATTTACCTACAAAGCAAGATTTCAAGTAAGGCAGTACCCTTAGTTCCTGCAGATAAAACTGTTGTATTTACATGCAATGATGACATGGACATAACTAGACCCAACACTGTTGTAATTGATAAATCTTTGAATGCGGCTGCATCCCAGATTGTGTCAGAACTTGATAAAGGGACTGGAACGAGAAGTCTGATTGGATCAAGCAGTGAAAAGAATGTTGTGTTTCCACTGGGTGGTGAGAATGACATGTTGGTCACAAAGAGCCATACAGCAGCAATAAACCATGAAATTGTCCCACAAGGCAAGAGAGCACCTCCAGCCCAGTTTGCATTTCTGGGAGATGAAATGGTGTTTGCATTTAATCAGGACGATATGGAAATAACTGAATCTCACACTCTTGATAAAACTGTGGAAAAAATCATGCATGTAGATAGATTAAAACTGGATAAGTGTGTTAAACAGGAAGCACTTTCAAATAGCAAAACAGTTTTGTTTGTGATGGGTGATGATATGGAGACCACTAAAATACATACAGTGTCCTTAGATAATGAAATTGTCCTACAAGGTGCGCAAACCACTCATGATGTTCCTGTGCTTCCTGCTAATGAAACCATTATATTTACATGTAACCAGGATAAGATGGATATCACTGCGTCTCACACTGTTGCTATTAACAGTAATAATCTTCAAGGATCTGAGAACCAAGAAGTGTCAAGTGAAAGTCACCAGCAGCAGAACTTGTGGAGAACATCAGCCCCTACCTATGGAGAGAGAATGCATTTTAAGCATGCAGAAGATTTGGGTAATGGATGCCACTCAGATTCTAGGGACAAACATGGACCGGATTTCCCTGCTTTCTCAGCTTCAGTATTTCCCTATAAAAAGGAAGAAACAGATACATTCAAAATCCACAATGTTGCCATGGAAAAATCCATTGGTCCTGTGTCTCTGCCACTTCCAGAAGTCATTTTGGATATTGTTCAAGAACCACAGACTGTTGTTAACCTTCCCACGGGTAGCTCAAGTTCTGCATACTGCCAGGACCTGAGAAAACGAGTAAAACCTAAATCAAAGAGAGTGTCTTTCAAGCTTCCAGAGAACCAAACAGAATCCTTGACTTACAAGACAGAAAGTCAAAGAAAAGAAGTTGCTGAGAATAGCCTCCTGGATTGTGATGGAGAAAATGGTATTGGTATGTCTCAAGTTCAAATTCCAGTCCAGCAGTCTCATTTATCTAAGGAGAGCATTGATAGTTTGATTAGGGATGCAGTTAATGTGTTGGAGACTGGCAGTATAGATTTAAAAGATAATTCAGAGAAGTTGGCTTCAATTAGACATGAACACAAACCTTCAGAGGTAGATATCGATGGAGCAGACGCGGTTATTTCTTACAAAGAGAGTAAGGAATGCGAGGGAGTGACTGCTGAATTGGAAAAACTTACAAAAGATTTCCAGAAAGACTCTGAACAAACTAAGCAATTCTCACAAGTCAGTGACATTTGTGCAGAACAAGTAGATCCTAAACTTGTGCCTGAATTATCAGGTATTGTTAATATTTGTATAAGGCTAAAAAATTGTAGAAGGAAATCTGAAGTTTTTCCGATCTCTCAAACTGCTGCTGGGTCTAATCTGGCTGAAAATTTTTCCAAACTGGCAACACATCCGGAAGATCTCTTGAGCTTAGGAAAAGATGTTGAAAAGGAGTCCAATAATGCATTTTATATCAAAGAAGAGGAAAATGTATATTTTGAAACTGGAGATGCCCCTGCTGGTACTCTTTTAGACACAACACATAGAGATAAATGTAAAGTGAGAAAGCTACCCCTAGGTATCTTCCCACCTAAATTGCCAGACAAAAGAAATTCCATTGCTCCAAGTGTGTGCCTCAACGTCAAAGCTATGAGCGGAGTAGAAACTCAAGTTTCAGAAATAAATTCAGTCACCGGCAAAACCTCTGACATCATCTGTCCCATTGAAAGGCAGAACTTGAGCCCTTCTCAGTATATAGATGAGGAATTGCTTCCTACATGTCCAGAGGAAATGGATTCAGCTGAGTTTGTAAGTTACCAGCCCCATGATGGTACCTGTAATGAGATGAACAAAAAAGAGATATTTTGTAATAAAAGCAATCCACTAGAGGAGCAAGAAACTTGCAACAACCAGAAGAGAGCTTGGGAACAAGAGGAAGAGGAACTCCAGAAAGGAAAGAAGATAAAGAGGACTGAGAGCTGGGATGGAAATACTACAAAAGAACAGCAGGTGAGCCTAATTACTTGGTAATCAGAATGTGGTCAACTGTCACAGGGCTTTGATTTCATTCTGCCTAAATTACAGGAATGTGAATTTAAGTTTTAGTGTAGTCTTTACACTTGGGGTTTCACTCAATTACCAGTTCAATACTATTCATGGTTTCCCCACTATCTTTCTTGTCTCTTGCCTTAGCCACAAAAGAAATTGATGTGTAGAACAGCCATCTGAAGTGAGAGGAATTTGGGATAACAGGGGGAGTAAGGCCTCTCCTGCCAGTTTTAAAGCACCCACTCTTAATAATTTCATGGTAATTCTTTCTTTAGTATGTGTTAGGTCCCTATCAAATTCACAGCCATGAAAAGTACATCATGAATTGTGAAATTTGGTCTTTTGTGTGCTTTTACCTTATGCTATATAGATTTCTCAGGGTTTTTTTCTTTTCCAAGGGTGGTTCATGATATTGCCACCCTTACTACTCCACTGCCATCAGAGCTGGATGGCTGTAGAGTGGCCGCTGTTGGCCAGGGCACCTATCTAAGTAGGCAGTGCCCCACCAGCAGCAGTGCAGAAGCAAGAGTGGCAATATCATACCATGCCATCTTTACAATTCTGCTGCTGTGACATTTCATATTTAAATAGCTGAAATTATGTAATTTATTTTTAAAAATCATGACTGATATTGGCAAAATTGACCGTGAATTTGGTGGGGTCATACGTACAGGCATGCAAAAGCTAAACACGATGTGCTATTGAAAGTCATAATGTAGCTGTTGTATAGCAAGTGTCCTAATAAATATCTGTTCTTTTAACACTGTTTGTTTGGTTTTTTTTTTATTTTAGGTTGCCTCCAGTGTGATTTTATCTCGCAGTCAAGCAGAAACTCATGAGGGTGAAAATCCTTCAAGTCCGTCAGCTAAAAGCCTGGAGAGGACCAACTCTAGCAACAGCAGCTGCCTGGATTCTCTTAAAGCTGACACAGATTTTAGTAGTAAGACTCTCTTGGCAGTATTCACCTAAAATAACTCAATGGATAAGGGTCTCTTACCAGTATGTATCTTCTCTAGGAATGTTGCATGTCATGTAAGCTGTGTATGGTGCTATGGATTAATCTTTTTCAGTTAAGATAGCTCTTTGATTCTGTAGACGAGTACAAATTTTAATGGTATTTTCCTTGAGAAGTGATTTAGAAAAAGCAGTTTCTTATTACTAGCTGAAGGGAAGGCCAGCAATAATTTTTCTCTGCCCTGCCCCGGTTGCATTCATAATAGAGAGGCTCACATGTGTCAGATCAATTGAGATGATATAGGTGGAAGTAATGAACATATAACAGGCAGAACTGGGTCTTTGGTATATAAAATATAGATAAGTTTGTCTCATTTGATTATTCAGACAAATAAGATTTAAAAGTTGGAAATATGACTTGAACAGAAAATTTAATTAAAGTGAAACTTAAAACCAAAAATAACATTGACATTTGAGAATTGTGAAGTTAAGGTTCATAAGCAACTTAACTCTGATCCTATAACTCTCTTTACCATCAGCCTAATAAACCATGTGAATAATATCTAAATGTTTTAGAATATATCCTAATACCATAAACATTAGAAATGTAATATAATTAACTACTAAAAAACTTTTCTATCACCTCAGATTTCCCCAATAGTATTTCTTTGGTTGCTAAGCCGTGGCCTACACGATAACTTATATCAGTATAACTACGTCACCAAGGTGTGTGGGAAAACTCACACCTCCGAGTGACAGTTACAGCAATTTAACTGCCAGTATAGAGAGCGATGTGGCGATGCAATTTATAAGCAGTAAAAAGCATTGTTCAAGTGTTTTGAAGGTCAATCTCTGATTGAATATAAAAATTGTTATAATCTGAACTAGTACGGACCTACAGTCATGACTACATAGTTTTATTTTTGAACCACAGCAGTCTCTCTTCTCTCTAGTACAGCGAAGCAGTCAGAGGGAATCTCAGCTTCTCATGGACAGTATTTGCGAAGAGAATGTATTTGAGGTATGTAAGTATCTAAAAGGCTTTTGATGTTTTCCTAATAAGAAACATATTGTCTGTCTCCCTTTTAGATATTCTTTTGAATGCAACGTTACTAATGAGCGTATTCTAATTATTGATATGCACTCTTTATTCACTCTGTAGAAATTTCAGGATGGTGTTATCACAGTAGGGGAGTTTTTTACGCTTCTCCAGGTCCATATTCTGATTCAGAAGCCCCGGCAGAGTCATCTTCCAGCCAATGTGAGTATCTAGCCTCTCAAATGCATACTCCTCACTGCCATTTAAATTGTATTTTTCTGTCTTTATTTCAGTTATTTTACTGAATCCCAAGAAACTAAAGAAGTTGAGTTGTAGAGACCTTTCTATTATGAGGTCCACAAATGAACTAGCCCCCTTCACTTTTCCACAATGTACTTATGAATTTGCACAGTTTATTTTCCAACCCTCTCCTGCTCTGTCACCTTCCCTTTCTCTGTATATGGGGAGGAATGGAATATAGGATCTGGGAGGTGGGCAAGCAGCCTCAAAAGCTATGAGCTGAAGACACCTGTTTTCTCTGCCTTTTAATATCCTATATTTAGAGCTCTGCATCTGATCCATAATTCAAAGATCTGTCCATGTATATCTGCACCTGCATCCACAGATCTGTATATCTGCTGATATAAAGTGGATATATGTGGATTTGCACAACTCTAGTCATTTCACTTAGGGTATGTCTAGACTACATGCCTCTGGTGACAGAGACATGTAGATTAGGCTACCCGGCATAGGAAAATGATCCTGGTATACCTCGTGGGATGAGGTTTACCGGGGAGGTCGACAAATGCCTTTGTCGACCGCGGAGCGTCCAGACTACCGAGCTGAGCCGACAAACAGCTGATCGGCTCAGCGCGGCAGCCATTTAAATTTAAATGAAGCTTCATTTTCCTATGCCGGGTAGCCTAATCTACATGCCTCTGTTGCCAAAGGCATGTAGTCTAGACATACCCTTAATGAATGAACAGTTAACAAAACTGAAAGCTTCCTTCAGCTGTCACTACCATCCTGGCTTCAAGTTAGAACAGCCTACCTAAATTCTTGTCTATGAATACAATTTTTGAAAGCATCCAGTGACTTATTACAAAAGTGATTAAAAGTCAATTGTACTTGCTCTTCTAAGTCACATGGGTGCTTATGAAAATTGTATCTAAATGTTTATTATAGTAGTTCAGGAAAACTGTAAATGGTCTACCGATGCTCTAAGACTGACCTTTAAGAACAAAAATAATACTTGGCACTCACATGGCATGCTTCATTCCTAGATTTCAAAGTACTTTTCAAAGTTGAGTAAATTTGAGCTATAGAAGTGATATGACTTACTTTACGTTGCATTGTAAATCCAGTACAGGCTGGAATAGAACTCAGTGCTTCTAACTTCACTGTGGTGTGCCCTTTCCACTACGCCTTGCTGCCCAGCCGTAGGAACTTTCTCTGCAGTGAAATTCCTGCTGAACTGGATTTTTCAGTTTCATTCCTCTTTCCCTCTAGTATGTAGTCAATACAGCTCCTACTCCAGAAGACTTGATTTTCAGCCAGTACATTTATCAGCCCAAACTTCAGATTTATGAGGAAGATTGCCAGGTTCTCTCTCAGATGATAGAAAAGTAAGAGTTTTTTTTATTTTGGGGAGGTTGGGTCATTCACGGGGAATATTAGTTTGTTTGTTTGTAATGCATTATCTTAGATTTGACTGCATGCAGGATGGTCTTATGGGAGTAATTCCATTATTTTCCAAAGGAAAGGTGGATTATCTGTTTAATTTTAAACAGACTTACTACAGTTTTAACTACGGTGTGTTAAAACTGAATATGGGAAAGTCTTGGTAGGGCTTGTGGGCATGGAGGTGGTTAGAGACACATCTGTCAAAAGTGATTGATTTAATTTGTTCTCTCATATCTGACCTGTAAATGTAACTTAATATTGGCAAAAATAATTTTTGGACCCTTTTATCAAAGCCTATAAAAGATAGCAAACAAAAGAAAGAGCATGATAGATTATAATCTGTCATCTGTTATAATTATCTGGAAATTGTCACATTAAAATACAGACACTATGATATCCTAGAGGTTTAAGTTTTCTTGTTCATGATGATTCTTAGTATCAGATTCTTCCAAAAAAAAGGCAAGCTGCTGGAGAAAACCTTAGCTTTGCATCATATTTGGTAGGTCATCAAATCTGGGTTTGTGCGCACTGGAAATGTAAATAAATTCCAGGCTGCCTCCTGTTTAAGCCAAGAGACTGTTAGCTATTCAGCCATGGATAATCAAACAGTATCTTGCAGGGGGAGACAGTCTGTCCATTAATCAAAGGAAAGGCCACTTGGGAATTTATAGTTCAAAAATACCACCCTGAACTTCACCTGGAACACAGCTAGTAACCAATGGAGATATCTGAACAGGAGATGTTTAATGCACTTTCAGCATGAAAGCGAGCTGCAACATTAAAATTGTGAACTTTTAGATTTCATTGCAGTAATCCAGCCTCAAAGAGAAAGTCTTGATAACCATAAGATGGTCCATATAAAAAAAGTCTTTATGCCCCAGGTTGAGAATTTAAAAAAATCACTCATGGCATATATTTATATGGATATACAACAAAATCTCCTATTTATGAATAAAATTTGTAGGCTTATCCTCTTAATTGGGGTAAGAGTTGATATAATGTAAATCACTTCTGAGTGCCTTGCTTATCCTGTAAATCTTATAGATGAAATCTTGGACCCACTAAAGGCAAAACTCCATTGACTTCAGTGGGGCCAGGATTTCATCCCAAGTCATCTTGACTTCACCCATGCCCCAATTTTAGAAGACAATACGTAAGTCATTGCACTGCACCAAACAGTTCAGATATGGAAATAAATTGAATGAGCATACTGAATGTTACCTGCGCCTACTCACTAACTGTCCTAGCAGTCCTGAGCAAGAGGAGAGTCAATATAAACCACAGATCGGTTGGTCCAGTTAGTTTTACATTTTAAGTAATGTTTCCTATAATATAGGAACCACACTTAAGCTGTACCCACTTTGGGACGCCATTGGTATTAGAGAAATGTTCTTGGATTCAGTATCTATACTGTTCATATAGCTATAATAGCACAAATAGAGCTGAACTGGATCAGAAATGCTTCTTTAAGACTAAGTCCGCTATTCAACAGTTAGATACCAACCATTATACTTTCATTTCTGATATAGTATCTTCATGCATTTATTTCCCTGGATAACAAAAAAGATTATGCCCCTTTATTTTACATAAATTCACACTTTTGGAGTTTGTTGATCTGTAATTTTGTAACTGGGATTAAAGACTAACCTAATCAAGTGTAAAGAATCTGAGGCAATTTAATTTATTCTGTGAAGACTTTCTCCTTCACAATGTGATCTGTTAGGAGCTTTTAATCAAAAAAGGGATAATATCCAAAACATGGTGAAAGGGCTGCAAAGGAGTCAGGTCTGGCAGGTTAGGTGAAGGTACTGAGTTCCTCCTTAAAAGAAAATACTTCTCTCAATGCTTAGTTAAAACTCAATGGGGTTGATTTGCATAAGATGCATAACCTCTTATATGCTGGTTTATGTGGCTACAACAAGGCACTTCTCTGAACTTTTTTCATATTTCAGTTTAAAGTTGTGTGCCGGTGTCCAGGATAAACTTCTGGTGGATGTGAATAAAAATCTCTGGGAAGTGATGAGGACCTGTTCTGACAAAGAGGTAATGCAAATATTGTAATCTTATTGCATGCAATTATAAAAATCCGAGTGGTGACTGGACATGATAGAGAGGCTGCAGAGCGCAGGGGGGCAGGCGGGAAGCTGGATTTCAAGCTGGCTTCCTGCCCATATTGACTCATGGAGCTGCCTTGCCCCTAGGCTGCAGCCTATGTATCAGAGATGGGGCGGATCAGTTGGGAGCTGACTTAAAGGTCAGCTCCCACCTGTCCCATTGTCTGTAAATGTGTAATGGCTGAAATTTTCAGCCGTTACCTGTTTACAACAATAAACATATTTTAACATCCCTGCTTCTGAGTACACCCATTGATTCATAAGAGCTAGAACTCTACCACATTGCAAACATCTGGCCAAAATGCCAATATCTTTCTCAAACAAATTCTAAAATTTAATGGAAATCACTTTGTTGGAATCCAACTCTAACCTAAAGGCCAAACAAATAAGCAAGATCCGTGGTAGAGTTCTTCCAATTTTAACATGTATTAATTAGTAACACAGGAGTTTTTTAATCAAGATTAGTTTTCAAATATCTACAACACTCTAAAAAATTCTGTTAACAGCTGCAAATGTGAAAAGGATACTTTTAGCACCTATGTAAACTTTGTTTGAAATGTAATCATGAAAATGTCATGAGCTAGGCTGGAGTTGGCAACCTACGGCAGCATGTTGCCATCAGTGGCACATGAGCCAATTTTCATTGGCATGCGGGAGTTCTGTCCCACATCGCCCTCCTGCCCTGCTGCTTGAGCCTCACAGACCCTGGCACAGGCAGGGAGTTCAGCTGATTGGGGGTGGGGGCGATGTATTGTCAAGCATCTGCTAAATGGAGCTGCTCCGGGCTTGAAACAGAGTAGCAAGATAAGGAGGTGTTAATGGCTTAGATTTACAAATACCTAAAGAGTAATAGAGAGGTAGCCATGTTAGTCTGATCTTGCTAAAACAAAAGGAAAAACTGTGTAGCACTTTAAAGACTAACAAGATGGTTTAATAGGTGATGAGCTTTCCAAGGAAAGCTCACCACCTATTAAACCATCTTGTTAGTCTTTAAAGTGCTACACAGTTTTTCCTTTTGTTTTAGCATCTAAAGAGACAGATAGGTGCCTATTGCATTTATTTTCATTTAACTTTTAATGGACATTAGACATTTGGTGTTTCTTGGAGTGGGAAGCAGGTTAGGCATATCTGCCTCTTCAGGCACCCAAATACCTTTGTATATCTGGGTCTAGATCTAAAAAACAAAGCTAAAGGCTCTGATGGGAATTTTCAACAAAAGCATAACTCACGATTTTTCTGTGTTACTAGAACTGGCTGAAATATGACCTATTTTCACACCGGGGGAAAAACAAAGTATGAATTTGTTTTCATTCCAAAGTGTGCCAAATGGACCCTTTTTTAAAAATTTCCCCCTTTTTCAAAATGTCCTACATCTTTTCCATTTCCCCAAGCCTCAAAGAAGTTAGTGAAAGTTTTCCTTTACAATAAGCCCCTCCAAAAACTGGCACTAACTAGTTATACAAGACTTTGAAGTTTGAGTTAGTGAAAAGGCATGAAATTTTTTTACACAAGGGACCATTTTGACAATGTCAACAGTTTGGGAAGATACAGTTTTGTTTTAGAAAAGAGTTCTTTCCTGCTACCTTAAAAAAAAAAAAATCCTTTAAAAATTTCAACCTCAGTGTTACACTCAAGACACTCCGGTGCATCTTCAGCTCCCCTTAGTGCTACCAGGTGTGTGTGCTCCACACCTTACAGCAGCGAGTTTTTAACTGCAGTGCAGACCTACCTTCAGCGCACTAGCTTAGCTAAAGATAGCGTGTGTATGTCTCCTTGATCTGTAACTTACACCTCCAGCTGTAGTGTAGATGTACTCTTGGGAGCTTACCTGAGCTCACTCAAGAAGTCTGTGATGGAGCCAAGAATTAAGCCTGTATATCCCAAAGTAAGAAAGAAAAAAAGATTATTTTAACAGAATTTTTTGGAGTGGTTGCAGATATCTAAAACTTTGATCTTAATGATTTTTTTTATATCCTGTGTTACTAAAACGATAAGATCTGCATCTTAATTTATTTATTAATGAAGCTGCTGAAATAGGACTGTTATTGACTTTAAAACGTATTGACGGCACGCAGACCTGTAAGTAGGAGTAATAAGTTAAATCTCAGCATCCCACTTTTGAAAGGTTGCTGACCCCCTGAGCTAGGCCTTTTGCTCCAGTATTCATTCACTAAAGCCTGAATTCTTATCTACAAAAGCAGCCTAAATGCTTTACAATAGGAAAAACACCAATACAAGTGAAGTCAAATCCTACATTAAAATCTGCTAATGCAGACTCTCTCAGCCCTCTTCTCTGGCTCTGTCTCCCTACAAACAAACTAAATGTTAGCCCCGGCTTTCTAATCTCTCCACAGATGGCCACCTGTTAACAAACTCAGTGTAGCCAAAAGCAAGCTCTTTCTTTCCCTCCTGATACTAGGTGGAAACTATTTTAGTGTAGAGGATTAACTGTTTTTTCTGTTTGCTCTCTGAGTCTAATAGTGGAAAATAGCAGGGTGCTACAATAGCCTTTCTGCCACCATATTTTTCGTGGCATATTTCAAATCTTGTAATTGTCACTGATCAGTTAGTAATTAATACCAATCCCTTTTCTTGTTGAGGCTGGAGTGGGGAGGAAAGTTATTGTTGGACTAAAGTCCCTTTGTTGCATTGAGACAGTTTTCCCAGCAGCACCCCATCTTCCATATAGCTACATGTCCCCGCAGCATGCCAGCATAACCCATGTGAAATTTTGCCCTCCCCCCACCTCCATGAAGCCTGCTTTTCTTCTCCTGCGGGGCTCCCTTCACCACCCCCACCCCCCTTGAGCTGCTGTACTGAGACAGAAGGTCTAACTCTTGCTGCAGCTCACATGGGGAGTCAGGATGTCCCAGACAAACTTTCCACTCTCACCTTACCACACAGATGCCAGCATCCTTCCACCCCTTCTTCCCCCACCCGGGCACTGGGAGACAGTCCTGCCTCTCAGAGTTGCAGGCACCAGCAATTGCATCTCAACTGGGAGTAAAAGAACATACCCCACAAACAAAGTCCCCACCCCCACCTCACAACACTAGCCTGCAACCACCACTTATATTCCCCACCCACCCCATGTTGTGTGAGCCCCTCCCCTTCCCTTTTCAGCCCAGCTGGGAGGGAGTCCTGGGTTTCTCACAAGCAGCTAGCTGCTGTAATTAGTGTCCTCTCTCTCACCTCCAGGCTGCCACAGCCCAGCTGGGAGATTGGACACCTCATGAAACGAGGTTTACAGGAGCAGTCGACAAAGGCTTCCCCTGTCGACCGATCCGCATCTTGACTGCTGCGCTGTGCTGACAATCAGCTGAGCCAGCACAGCGCAGCGGCCATTTTTATTTTAATGAAGCCGGGGATATTTAAATCCCCACTTCATTGACTGTCAGGTAGCCTATTTTACATGTCTGTCGGCAGAGGCATGTAGTCTAGACATACCCTTCCATACACAGGCTGTGCTTTCTTCTTTCCTGCTTGGGACTCCTTTCCCAGTCGTTCTTTGTTCCAAAGGTATTACCAGGTGATATGTTGTAGGGGGAGTGAGGCCTAGTGGTGGTGATACTTGCCCCTTTTATAGCTTCTCCATGTGGAGGGGACTTTGTTCTGCCAAGCAAAGTCTCCAGCACAGTTAGTGGGAAAAATACAGGCACAGGATGGAGTTGAATTGATTCATAGAAGCTGTTACCTATACATTGGCTAAAGCAGGGGTGGCCAACTTGCGGCTTGCAAAGAAAAAATTGCAGCTCCTGACCGAACCGGGATGGAACCCGGAACCACTCAGGTCAGCCATGCTCACGGCCGGGCTGCTCTGAGCTGCATGCATGCTCACGGCCCACGCCGGTCCGCTCATGGCCCCCAGCACACTACGTCATATCCTGCACGTGTGGGCCGGGTTGCACACAGTGTCCCAGCCTGCACGTGCTAGCAGCCGGCCGCTGAGCACAGGCAGCGGCAGCAGCACCAGCGGTGGCTCTGGGACTTAGGCATAAGGTTAGTGGGGGGAGGGAGATTGAGTTAGAGCAGGGAGGGGAGGTGTCTGGCTCTGGGGAAGGGGAGGGTGGTTGGGGTGGGGGTGTGCTCAGCACACCAGTTGCTCAGCACAAGCGCCCCAGCACCTGGAGGGAGACCCGCGGCTGTAGTGGCGGCGGCTCTGGAACCCAAGAATTGGGTTACAGCCGAGGGGGGGCAGGGAGGATTGGTATAGAGGGGGGCCTGTGCCTGCCTCTTGGGTGGGGGGGTGCCCGACTCTGGGGAGGGGGATTGGGTTGGGTGGGGGGGGGTGCTTGTCTCTGGGGGAGGGGAAGGGGATTGGGTTAGAGCGGGGAGAGGGGTGTGCCTGCAGGAGGAGAGGGGAAGAGCGCCAGCGTGCTTCCTGAGACCCGGAATCCCTAGGTACTGGCCCCAGCTGTCTGTCCCCTCCTCCTGGCCAGATGTTCCCCCCACCTTCCCCCAACGAACACCCTGCCCCAGCACCCTGTCCCCACCAGCACAGTTGGGGCCACATTAGTGAGGCTTGGGGGGTTTTGGAGTGGAGGGTTTTTTGCATCTCACTTGTATGGCCCCAACTGACTTTTCTGTGGGTCAGTGACCCCTGACTCAAAACAGGTTCTCCTCCCCTCTCATAAATAAAGACAAGGCTGAAACATTTTGTGTTTGACACAATATTTTATTTAAAAATGAATCCTGGCCAACAAGCCCCCAGTTGGGGCCAAGCCCCCATCTGGCCACAGCATCATAACACTCCTGCACCCCTCGTACCCCAAACCTGAGCCTATCATACACTGGAACTCCCTGTCCTGAGCCTCTCACATCCCCAAACTCCTGCACCCCCACATCCCCAGACTTCTGCCACAACACTCCTGCACCATCCACACACTGCAAATCTGTGTCCTG
The DNA here is from genome assembly GCA_032595735.1 of Pelochelys cantorii. Classification (NCBI taxonomy): domain Eukaryota; kingdom Metazoa; phylum Chordata; order Testudines; family Trionychidae; genus Pelochelys; species Pelochelys cantorii. The sequence continues at coordinate 70,168,333 of CM064329.1, read as the reverse complement.
AGCCCATCATACTCCCAGCCTCCCTGCCCTGAGCCCCTCATGTACCCCAGCCCAAACTCCTGCGGCTTGCTCAGCACCCCAACCCTCCACCTTACCCCAACACTCTCCAGCCTGGAGCCCCTCCCTGAGCCAGCATCCTCTTCTCTATTTCCTCCTGCACCCAAATTCCCTCCCAGAGCTTGCACCTCTCACCCTTCCCAGTGCTTTTTTTGTGAGCCACAATAGCAGTGGAGACAGCGTGAAGAGCTGGGGCAAAGTTGTTGAGCCCAAAAAAAGGGTAGGGACGTGAAGAACCGTGGAAAAGTTGTTAGCAAAAAAAAAAAGCTGTGTCCTGGGACAGATGTACCAGCACCTATTTTTCCCCAGTGGGGCGCTGCCTTTTTTTGTTTCCTCAACAACTTTGCCCCTGCTTTTCATGTTGTCTCCACTGCTGTTGCGGCTCTTCGTCTGGAACGGGTTGGCCACCCCTGGGCTAAAGCATATCAGGTGAGGTTAAGCTTTTTCTATGCGTACAAATAGGATAATCATATTCAGCAATCCATAACTTTGCCATTGACACCTCATGATATGACATTTCATGCAAGATTCATCACAGTCATATCATATAATCATATCACTATAGTGAATATGGAATGCAGAGTGTCACTGGGATATCTGCAGGTTTGCATGGCTCTAGATATAAAACTTGGATCCACATCCATCTGTGAGCCACAAACATGGTCCATGGATATCCACAGATTTACAGGGTTCTACTTGTGTGACTCTTATATGCTGTTACTAAATAGTCTTTGGAGTGGATTTAACTAATTTTATTCAGCTTTCTAATTCACCTTCCCTACTGTTGTTTTCCCTATTCATTGCAGCTGAAGAACTTCGGAACAGAATTGAATAAAATGAAATCCTGCTTCACCAAGAAGAGTAAAGTCCTGGCTCACAAGGGGAAAGTGAAATTATATGGCAGTTTGGTGCAAAACACACAGGTATTGATATGGGAGAAGGGAAGAGGGTAGTAGAGGGCTGTTCGAGATTCCTGATTTATTTACTTTCTGTGTAAAATGTGTACATTGAGCTGGGACCATCTAAATATCCTATGCTAATATGCATTCTCCTACTGTTAATCTCCCCCTTTTCTTTCCTCTAGGGCAGGGGCAATGTCTTTCTATGCACTTACGTAGTGGGGACCTAGCTCTTGATTCAAAACTGTGGATGTTACACACTACTGATTATAAAGAGAGAGATTGTAGCAATGACTACTGTTGTCTTATAATGTGTTCCTATTGCACTACAAATAAATGAGAGAGTGCGGATGTCGGCATAGGCCACCAGTCAGAGAACTATATGGAGCATTTGTCCCATAGTGAAGGACATCTCAGAATTTTCTAATTTCTTAAAGGGTCAAACAGGTTATCATTTTGTTCAAAAAACTATCTTATCCTTTAACACCCTGAACCATCTCTCTCCATGAGAAAAGTAATTGAAAGATTATGGCAAAGCAGCTCTGATGTCATCTGAAATTCTGTGATAGCCCTTTACTGCTGTCTATCTGGTTTTAGATCCAAGGATGATAGATTTCATTGGTTGATCTCCAAGCAAACAGAGATCAGTGTGAGAGTCCTAGCAAACGCAGAACTATTATTTAAATGCAGCACTAGATTTATGTGAAAATATACTACCAAACAAAAATTAAACATAACTGTCCAATTTTACCCTTAGATCCAATGGGAGAAACTACAGTCAAGAATAGCAAAAGTGGATGAATTCCTCAGGGAGATGGATAGTTGTCTTTGTGTTCTGGAAACTGGTAAGTGTTTCAGAGCCTAGTTCAAGAATTTTCATTGACTGGAGTATAAAAAATTAACTTCTTTGGAAGAGCTATTATTCTAATGATCACTTACAAGCAGCAATTAGAGAAAGGGCATGGGAGCATTACAAGTTCTATGAGTAACTTGTCCATATGAGGCTGGCTGGATAGGCCTATGATTATAGATTTGACATAAGTAGGATGTGGAGACTGTGACCAGTTAGATTTTTTGCTAATATGTTCAAGTGCTCAAGACTAATGTGGACTATGAGTTTCAAAACTGCTGTAATGGGATATAGCACAAACAAGATTTTTATCCATCAACTGCTATCTGAAATTTTCTTGTAAACTCTAACTACAGGCTTTTTGTCACATGTCCATACTGTCATACTTGACAAAGTAAAATTGCAGCTGATTATTATAATAGCTGAAGACAACTGAAACCTAAACATTGGGCCTGACTGATTGAAGAGAGGCTGTATTCCTGCAGGGGTCACTGCCAGTGTTCTCTCTACTTTTTCCCCATTCTTGAGCAAAATTAATTTTGTTATATGCATTAATTTGGAGGTGATGTGCGACACATCACCTTCATATTGGTGCTCATAACAAAATTCATGTGGTGCGGGGGGCAAGAAGTTTAGTATGGGAGGGGGTTGAGGTATGGAGCAGATGGTTGGGGTGCAAGGTTGTGAGGGATCTGGCTCGGTGTGCAGGTACTAGGGTGGGGCTGGGGATGAGTGGCTTGGGTGTATGGTCTTAGGAGGGGCTAGGGGTGTAGGAGAGTGCTTCAGAGCTACTGTAAGGAGAATACAATTCCCCCAGCTCTCCTCACACAGACCAGTTGCTGCTATGAGGAGAAACAACATGTCCCTCCACTGTGGCAGCTTTGGGACTGGGCCTCCCCAGCTGTGGCAGGGTTGGGGGCTACAGGGTCATGGTGGGATCAGGACAGGACCACTGAGGCAAGGTTGGGAGCCAGGCCAGGTGGCCCTGGCTGTGATAAGTTGGGAGGGTGAGCTAGGTGGCGGGGTGGGTTCACCCTCCCCCAGATGACTGTGCCCTGCATGGCCTTCTGGAGTACCTGCACAGGGCTAAATAGGTAGCTAAATAAGCAATGCAGCTTACAGGGAACTTAAGTCACAGCTAAGCCTCAGAGCAGTGTGTTGGGCAGAGACTGGCTTCTAACACTTCTTTCCTTTAGTTGCTGAGTTGGAAGAATGTGATGTGGATATCAGTGATCCAGTGACAGACTGGGAGTCCAAAGTGAGACACTTGGAGAAAGGTAATGGGGCCAGTTGTGGTGCATTTCTGATAATGAAACAGTTTGGAAAAGTCTATGGCCCAAAATAGGAGATACGTACCTACAGACTAGTGTGAAAGCAAACACTGAAGGTGGGCATCTTACCACAGTTGTCTTTCCTGGGTTGGGAGACTGCTATCCACATAAACAATCCTTTCTGCATTTTATTGCCTTTTTTCCCCCGGAAACTCAGAATTTGGAATACAATGAACTGAAAAGAACATGCATTGGCTACAGTGCATTGTTCTCCAAATGCTGAATAATTGCCCACTGACATTCTAGTAGGAGTAACTACCATCATCCTGGGATTTCGCCTGATGTTGAGAACCATGGCTATACAGCCAGTCCTTTTTTTTTGTATGCTTTTCAGACTGTTTGCAGTTCTCTTTCATAGCTCTTTTTTATATTCTTAGAGCTTGAAAACCTCAAAGCCCAAGAAGAGGAGCAGCAAAGGTAGAATTTCACACAATGATTCTTTTTCTTTTACTTTAAAGCTTATATGTGCACTCAGGTTCTATATGTTGCATCAAGGTGCTTTGTCTTCCCAGAACATCTGATTTTGTTGCTGTATTTCTGTAGGAATCTAACAAATCTGGAGGCTAGAAAACAACAGGGATTTTCTGAGATAAATTGTCTGCAGAATAAAGCAAGCAACTGCGAGGAACTCCTCGATAGATACAAGTAAGGGAAATAAAGGGTCTTCAGCTTTGATTTTTATCCCAGATATCAAGCAGTTAGTTCCCTCTTCCCACATTGGTAGTGCTAATGAATTTTTAACTGATGCTACGTTTGAAGCCTACCTTCTGGCAATATTGGATTAACAGGAAAGCTTCTATGAGTTTAGTGTATAGTAGGATGCACTGATTTTTATATACATAAGGGTCACTGCAAAGTTTCTTCCTATAGCTGACTCTCCTGCCCTTGCATAATGAGTATTTTTGTTTTAATGTTTAATGTTGCCTCTTAATAGAAGACAGATTTTTCAATATTTCCTGGAAGATCATGCACATGCTATGATTTCCATCTGATTTGATCTACAGGGACAGCAAATTGCCAGCTACCATTAGCACATTTATGTGGTGGCAGATGACGTGTATCTGCACTTCATACTCTGATCTCGTTCCCCTTTGTTTCTTTGGTTGTAACTCAGATTTTTCTTTTTTTAGTTTCACTGAATGGGAGATGAGTGAATGGAGTGACCAGCAGGCAGTGTTCACCTTCCTTTATGATTCTATAGAACTGACTATCATATTTGGGCCACCAGTGGGTGAGTGGCAAAATTTGGCAAGAGCTTTCTCTGGTTTGCAAACCAAAGGTTTACATAGTAGAAATCCATTGGGTCAGGCTGATGTTTTTAGACTTTATACTAGTAGGAGAGGCAAAAGAGTGGAAGCATTAAAACTGAGTTAAAGTGGTTTAGTGACACTAAACACTGTCAGTGTTCAGTGATGTCAGTCAAGGTTCTCGGGGTTGTCCCAGCACGCTCCTGACAGGACCTCTACTCCGTCAGTGATATACTTTCGACTGTGTGCGTGCTCTCCCTTTATCTAAAGCGTTAGACCACGTGCACTTGGGTCAACACAGGAGATCTCTGAGAGCCCCTGAAACAACAGATGCAGGCAAGGGTAAAATTGAGCAGGTTTATTGTCAAATGTGATGCACTAATAGTTGTTTGTTAGAAATGCTCAACGCTAAACCACTGTGCATTTGGAACGCGTTGACAATGTACCAACACATAGCATGCTTATTACCAAATAACAGATATTAACAGCGGTTAACCAGAGTTAAGCCACTGTGCATTCTGTAAGTCTAGGCAATGACATCTGCTGTTTAAGGTGCCTAGTGCACCGCCCCCCAAGGTCAGTCAGAGAGTACTCTTTGCAGTGTCCTTTTATAGACAGGTACAAACTTACATCACTTCTTTAAGTACCAGGTTGCTACCCTCTGTTGCCTAGTTACCACCCCTCACCTTATGGAAGGGGGGCTCACTTAGTATCCTGCATGCTGTCAGTTTCGGCCTAGTCCTGAACCTAGGTCGGTATGTACATTAGTTTTTGGGGAGTCTTTGTACCAAGACATTTCTTATTAAGATGTTCCGCTATTCCCCTTTGGCTTAGTCTGTACATGGTGCCTCCCTATGTCCTTCCATGCTCCACCTAACTTACACAATTATCAATAGGGCCTCTTTCTTGGCTCCTGTGTTACTGAACCAAAGTCTTGCTCACTAGATTGCAGGCCAGTTGCTGTTTTCATGTTACAGGCCTCTATTCAGGCCTGCTGACTCATGTTACTGACCCTCAACTTACTACAGGATTCAGACACGACTGAATCAAAGTTGTAAACAAAGGATTAAATCATACAACCTGGATATCTGTTGCTAGAGAGAGATCTCTGGGGTGTTTAGCATGCACAATCTAGGAATACACACTTATAATATGGTTTGTTTTTGGTCTCTTACAGATGGCGCTGTTTTCAATGACAATCCATGCAGAAAGATTGTTAATATGAGCTTTGAATCTCTGTTGGATGGTAAGGCTTTGAAGTGGCTTGCTGATCTGGTCCTGGGTTTGCCTGTTTCTAGGAAGCCATATTTGTACTTTAGCTGCAAGTGCATTGCCTGATAGCCCCAAAAAGAGATTACTGATTATAAATATACGCAGGTCTGAAAAAAATTCTTGCTTTTGTCTTAACAGAAAAAAAAGCTCCACTTTCATCATGTCTAGTTCAAAGGCTCATCTTCCAATTTATTGAAAGTCAAGGTTTCTGGCAGACAAAATGCACAACAATGCAACACCTGCCTCAGGTAATGTTCCAAGAAATTAAACAGCAGATCCCTGAGATGATGATCATGGAATCTATTCTGTCCATTCTTTAACAATATTTTCTTAAAATAAAGTTCAGCCTTGAATTTCTGAATAATCTGCTGCGTAAGTATTTGCCATAAGGAAAGTGATTCTAAAGCTGTAGTCAATCAACTTTAAGTCATACAGTAAAGTGTGTGGTTCTGATTCTGTGTAACTGTAGATTCCTCACTCAATAGACTTGTTCCCTTGTTGATGTCTGTTTGCTTTATGATTGAAATAAACTATATTACTTCTGTTAGCACTAGAGCTAACACAACTATTCAGGACAGAAATTATATTCTGGTTCCTACATAATTAATAGAAGAGTGGCTTTAATTCCTGAACCACAGTTGACCTTCCCACATGGATGCACAGTTATATTTGAGGGCATAAGTGGGACAGCAGAATCTTTCTGTGGTAATATCTGAGCAGTTTCATTTTCAGAACCCAGACTGAATGTAGAGTTAGTTACAATTATGGAGCTTTTTATGTACTTTGTAGAATAGAATTACAATTTTAAATTATTATGTAGCTAATAAGTGTGCTCTAATGTGATTACTTTTTGTGATTGTCCACTTAGATGCTGCATGAGATCTCATTAGTGGTGAATCGCTGTCGACTCTTAGGAGAAGAGATTGAGTTTCTGAACAGATGGGGTGGAAAATGTAATCTTCTAAAGACAGAAGTGGACAACACAAAGTGAGTGATTTAAACATCAAACCTACTCCAATTCAACCTCAAAAAAGAGCTGTTAGTGACTACTCACAAACAGAAGACTTTGAAACAGTTTCATTGTACCCTTAATCACGGAAGCTAGCTGACATCCAAAACTTCATTGGGTGTAGTTTTTGGTTTGGCAAATTCAGCATCTTTTGAAAAACAAAACTTAACTTCAGAATAACAGGAAACGAACATTTGAGGGATTCTGTCAGCTTCCTTGCTAACGCATCTTTCATTACTTGCTACCTGTACTTTGACAAATATTTGTACCCAAGGCATTGGATCAGGGTGCAGCAATGTACAGGGAGTCAGGACCAAGAGTTATTCTTCAAATAGATGTAGCTGTGTATTCTACGTATGTGTGTGCAATCATCGTACTGAAGATGGAGAATTTTGCCTAGCAGTACCAGTAGAGGGAGGGTTCTCAGACCTCATGGCCACAGCCCCTCCCTGGCTCTGCGAAGCAACATCTCCCAAAACATCCCCCTTAGTTCCACTTGCCACTTGGGGCTAGAGTCCAAGCTTTGGTCTAAACTTCTTACTACTGTAATGTGTTTTTTCTAGTTGTATATAGTTAGTGAGTACTCTCAGTGGTAGTTAAACTAATGTTGGTTGTATTTAGTTAAGTATCCCCTTGTGATGCCCTCATCAGGGTTTAAACATTGTCTATTGTATGGGGGAGTGATCCCTAACAATAGTCCTACAGATATGGGTGCTTGTTGTGTTTGGGTGAGATCTTTGTCACCTAAGGGCCTTTGCCTAAAGCAGCACTTGCTTGAAGAGGCCATGTGGCTTGCTTTGACACCAAGGCCTTTGTAGGATTAGAGGTCACCTTTGGGTTCTGAGAGTACTGCCCACTTCACACCCTGGATCACACGCCTCTCCAAAGAGATGGAGCCATTCCCTGTGGAATACCAACGAAAAGGATGCAGAAGACCAATCAAAACCACTCTCGAACTTGTGGGGATTCTTTACTCTTCTGGGAATAGCACGGAGCAGCACAGGATTAGTCCCAGTGTGCAGGGCAATGTGGATGCCTCTAATTGCTTCCCAGGACTGAGTAGGGAGGTGTTAGATCCCATACTGTTTACTTCAATTCTGACTCCTGGACATCCATTGAGTCTGATACCAACAAGGGCAATGCTGGCACTAACTTTCCATGTCTATAGCAGATCTTTGCCTTTCTGTCCCAATCTCTCCTTTAGTGCAGGACTTGGCCATGGCAGAGTCATTTTTAGCCCCGTTGGCTGGACAAGCCAATGTACACTTGGGTCTGTTGGTACTGCACCCCAGTGTTCCTGTTCCAGTCTGTGGGGAAGTGCAGGTGACCCCCACACTTCCAACCTAGTTGGTTCCTGGAGAACCGGTTTAAGTCAAGCCATCATAAGTCGAACCCTTATTTCCCATAGGCACAGTGTTATAAATGGTAGTTCCATTCCTGGAAACCCATGTCATACCCTAAAATTGACTATGGAAATGGAGGAAAACTAAATTAAATAGTTCAAATAATGCACAATAATAACTAAAAAGTGAAGACCGATGTGGTGGAGACGTTCAAGCAGCAGCTGCAAACTGGCGAGTCTGACTGACCTTGTGTGTTTCCTGTTTTGGGATGATGCGTGGAGTCTGTGTCGTACGCTGTCGTAAATGCGAGCTGTGGGCGTAAATTGGGGGGTTTTAGGAGCTATCTAGCACGAAAAAATGGTCGTAAATGCGGGGGGTTGTAAGTCAAGCAGTCGTAAGTTGGGGGTCGCCTATACCAGGCTCAATTCAAGAGATCTTGTCACTGAGAAACTCTTTTGCACTGTTGCAGTTGGTGCTGTAGATGTTACTGTGGCAGCATTCATCACCTTCCACCTCCATACCATCCATCATTTCAGTAATGCAACCGTCTTTGGGGTTGACACTGCTTCTACTGCTGGAAACAATGGAGGGCGTACTCAGGATCAGCAATACCATATCCACCATCAGTGTCCATTTCCATTCTGTTTTGGGCTACAGAGGAGTCAGACTAGTTGCTCACACCCTCAGGGCTGGCTCCACCCGTATCCTCTTAAAGCCCAAGATGTCTCAGCATCCAGATTGGGATCATCTTCTTTCCATTCTCCATTTCCTGGTTTGCATTGGGGACCATTTATGGAACTCTATGGCTATCAGGATTGGAACTTGTCTTGCGGTTAGGAAACATATTGGTCCTTACCTCTCTATCCCTGTGGATGCTCTTTAGATGTAAGGGTCCCACTCATCATCTTGCCCTAAGGGCACGGTTATTGGATAGGTCTTCGGCAGTGGCTGTTGACTCACCACAGGCCCAGGCACCAGTAAACCTTTCATTGCCTCCAGAGTCATCCACCCAGGTCCATTGGTCCTGGAGCAGGATCTGGCTCTGGTACAGTTTAGGGATGTAAAAGTGTAGTCAATTAACCAATAAGCAAAAGCTTACAGGTTAATGCTATAGACTACATATGTTCTCCTCTCCTCCCTCCCCCCCCCCCCACTTGCCAGTAAATTTTTTAGCGGGCTAGCCAGTAGGCTAGCTAAGTTCTGGCTCGCACTGGGTCCACGAGTTCAGACCACCCCCTAGACAGGGGCTGCTGCTAGCTGCTATCCTGTGCCACTTATCAGAGGCAGCAGCATAGGGCTGCAGCACAGGTCCACAAGGGGAGCTGGGTTTTAAACTGGCTCCCCTCGCAGACCAGCTCCCACCTGGCACCCCATGGTGCTGTCTCTGATACAGTGGCAGCAGTGCGGAGTGGCAGAGGTGTTTTCAGGAGTGAGGCTGGAGCACACTGGCTGCTGCCCCTGCCTCTGCCCCCAGAGATTATAGAATAGTTGACTAACCATTAAGATTTCATGAGGTTACTCGACTATTCAGTTAACCTATATTTAACATGCCTAGTACAATTAACCACTTCTCTTTATTCTTTAGTGTCATAATGCCCCAAACTCCTTGGCTGGAACGGCGGTGAACAATAGAGCCCAACTGGGCAGGTTTATTTCCACTCCCAACAACAGGCACTCTAAGTGGGTAGTCCTTATGGGGGTAGAAAGATTGACACCTTCTTTTCCTTGCAGATGTGCATTGCTGACTAGCAGGGATGGCTGTCTGAATACCATTTTGTGAACTGGATGGCTATGTCTAAGTTTGCAGACTAGCTGTACGGAGCCTCAAGGATGGACTTTCAGGCACTTATCACTGAGGGCTGCTTGGTGGAGAAGACTTTGTTGCAGTCTGCACTGGATATGGTGGATAGCTCAGCCACAGTGATACTTAGCAGTGGACGTGAGAGAGAAGTCTTAGCTTCAAAACTTGGGCATTACTCTCAGCATCCAACAGGCTACAGAGAATTTGTCCTTTGGACAAGTGTTGTAGGTGGTGTGTGGTGGTGTGTTGGTGTGTGTGTGTGTGGGTTTTTTTGTTTTGTTTTTGTTTTTTTGACGAGAAGGATAAGACTCTGCAGTCTAGGGGTACCCTGTGGTTGTTAGGGTGTATACACTGGTCGTAGAGAGGCACTGCTGCTGTGGTCAGCAGCAGCACTATGATTGACATCACATATTTTCCTTGCCCAAGACAGTGGGACTACCCCAGAAGGGGGCATAAGTCCCAGAGGAGGACGCATTTAGGTATGGGGTTTGGCCAGTCTCACATGCTTTCACCCGGCACTCCGTGAGTACGTTTTTTTGATTCCTTGATCCAGAGCAGTGTTACAGTGGTCCTCCCCTTCTTCCCATCCCCACTCTTTGGGGACAGGCTAGCTTGCTTTCACAATGTTTGATCTTCACAGACAGCAAGGCCCTAAGCACTATCAGATTGGGCTTCACCATCTAGTTCTTTTGCATCCCTCCCACCACCCTCCTTCCCCATTCCTCTTCAAGGAACCCTCTCGAGGTTTACTTGCTACTGGCTTGGGAGCAGTGGAGGATGTTCAGCTAGAACACTATGGTTGGGGCTTCTAATCCCAGTATTTTCTGGTGCCCAAATCCAAGGAAGGAGTGAGATCTATTCTTCACCTTCATGGCCTCAACAAATGTATCTGATACATGAAGTTCTGAATGGTCACTCTATTGACTATCCTCCCTGTTATCTCAGAATGTCTGGCTTACTGTTCAGGACCTTCAGGACATGATTCACATGATGATTTTGCTGATTTACTGACCACTACTATGAATCAAAGGGAGAGAGAACCATTTTCAATTTATAATGCTTCCCTTTGGCCTCTTTCACCCCTGTGGTTTTTACCAATTGTGTGGCCGGGTAATGGCATACCTTAAGACAAAAGAATTAACATCTTGCATCTGGATGACTGGTTTCTGAGAGGTTGGTGAAGAGAGGAAGTCCTTTTGCATGTTGATGCTACATTGTACTTACTTGACCATCTGGGTCTCATCCTAAATACTAGTAAGTCGACTCTGGTTCTCATTCAGAAAAGAGAATTAATTGGGGGCCCTGAAATGCTAAGAGTTGAAGAGCATTATTGTATACCGAGAGTTTTCAGATGATTCACTACTATTGCCTGCATCTGTAGTCTGTCTTCCACAAGAATGTGGACACATGCAGTGTTGTTTCATGGACATCTGTACGCACATTTATGAACCATGATGTCATTACCATATCTTCCAGGGCAGAAGCAATCTTTGGTAGAGCTGTCCTACAATCTTTGGGAAGATTCAAAGCCCTGCCTCCTGGTGTGGGCTCTGCTTGTGGGTCACCAAAGTGGAATTCACAGCTGCATCTCCTTGGAAAAAAATGGTTACTTACTGTAACTGTGGTTCTTCGAGATGTGATACAGGCGTGTATTTTGTGACCCACTTCTGCCTCCTCTGCATTGGAGACTTGTCTCTGCATGTTGGTGTGAAGGGCTTGGAGGCTTGGGGCACCCCCACCTCATGGTCAAAGGAGGAGCTCTGGCCACAAGGCATGAGCACTTGCCACTTATGGTACTGTTAGGCCCCATTTTCTGGCTTCACTGTGCTGGGCGCATACATCGCTAAATGGAATATACTGCTGCAGCACATCTCAGAATCAGTGTTACAGTAAATAACTGTCATTCTTGCATTTGGTCTTTAGGGGAAAAAAATAAAAACAGCAAAGTGAAGACATCTTAAGTTTGCTTCAGCCAGGCAGAAACCCACAGTCCTTAACTTAAAATGAATTTAAAATATTATAATCCATATTCCCAGTTCCCACTTTCCCATGGTGCTTTATTTTTTAAAGTGTGAAACATCAGAAAAAGAATCTTTCCTTTCCCCTCCTTTCTAGTCTTTAGAGATTGGTTTCTTCTGATGGGAACTTGGGCCTCATGCTTTTATTACTTAAAATTGCACAATTCCTTCAGCTTTACCTACTGCTACATTATAATTCTTGAAGAGCATCAGTATAATTTGTTTATAAAGTGAGGCTATGTATAACATCTTAATGCAGATGTAGCTTTTTCCACCTGGAAACGCAATGTCAAAAGAAGCTGTACTAAAGGAAGCCATGACTTAATCCTTTTCATGTACTTTTTGTTTTCCTTGCAGAGTGAAGCTCTTGTTCTCCTCTTGTACAGCTTTTGCAAAGTTTGAGGTGACATTTTCTTTATCTGCCAACTACCCTTCAGCTCCACTCCTGTTCACTGTCCAAAAACAGATTGGGAGCCTTGGGTGAGTAGCAGAAGTTAACAGTAAAGGACTATGGCATACTTTCTACTTCTAAGCAGTGAACAGGAAGTTAAATGCTAAGAAATATACTGTCAGAAGCTCATCTGAGAATTTATTTTTCTTCCGCAGCCATGATGAAATTTCTGCTGTTCTGTCCAGTGTGCCACTGGGCACCAACTACCTGAAGAGAATGGTCAAAATGATTCATCACAACTTGCTCCAGGGTTCCCTGATTGTTCACTAAATCCACTCAGATCAATACAGTTCTCATGCTGGATGTCTGTCCTCTTCAAACTTACAAGAGTTGCCAGCTTGTTCCCATAGTGCAGTTAGCTTCTTTCAGTACTATGAGAATCTGATTTAGCAGCCAACTGTGAAATTGTCCAGTATTTAAACCACTGGAATGAAATCTCAGTAAGCCTACTACCAAACATCTCTCCTATACCAAAGTGTACTGAGGTAATGCAGAAAATTCTCTAGCAACAAGGAAGAATTTCAGATGATTTCCATTAACTTGGACCACTTTCCACATTTTTTTTTTTCTCTTCTGCAACTCCTCCAGCCACTGCTTGTTGTGGTTTCCCTTTTGTTACACTCTGCCACAAACAAAAAACTCTAGTTCCTGTAACCACCAGAATTAGTATGATTTTTCTCTGGTTTGTTATTTCTAAGGGCTATTCTCTATCTTCCAAGGTTTGCAGTACTCGAAGTTACTATCCGTAACTAGCCCAGGTAATACATTTCAAATGGTGCAATCAAATTTATGGAATGTTTCTGAGATCACAAATTATAATTCCGTTTTCTGCTGTTTAACAAAATTATAATTTTTAAAATTCACAAATGGCATGCACACTGTTTACTCTTCAGGTTACAGAAACCTGTTTCTAGCCATTGATTTTGCAGTGCAACAGTACCCAAAGTCACATGGATCAAGTTGTGAGCTTTTCTTTGTGGAATCATTCTGCACGTAAATCCTTTTCTAAGTTAAGGTGTTGCACTATTTGAGGCACTTACTTAGGCTAAGCTCCCTATTTCTCAAAGGGGTAAGAAGGCTAGATATGCAAATCTGTTTTTGCATAGTTTGTTCAGCAGGTGACCTGGTAGGAGATGTTCAAAAGTGCTTGATCTAGCAGGTGTACTTCTGTCCTGTCCTCAACTATTTTGTTACTATGTTGCTTGAGGCAGCTGTTTCCTTAAGGAAAGAAAACAAACAGTGGTGATTTTCATTACATAGAAAGACTTTTCTCTTCCTAAACACAGATAGTGCTTGCTCTCTTTGTATCTTCAGTATTGGTACAAAGGATTATGATAGCTGGAATTTTTTTAGCCGAATTTGTTACATCTATCTGAAAATATTTTGTGATATGATCTCAAAAACAAACCACACTCTTAGTTGTATTTCAGTCAAATTGATCATGATTTGATTATTTCATCATTAAAATTACTAAAACAGTCTTTAGGAACTTAATGAAATTGCCAATACTAGAATTTGTTACTTACATTTAAGGATTCTTTACGGCAAAAACTACTTTTAAAATGTCATCATAAATTCATGTTTTTTCCAGATACAATCTCCTTTACCTGTCTACCTTTTGTGTCATCACTGGAATAATATTCTTGCTTAGCAAATTATCCATATCTTTGCTTCCATTAATTCTCTGTACTATACTGATAAAAAGGAAACCAGTAACAAATTCTAAACATTTGCTGAATGCCCTGGAGAAACACGGGTATAATTTGACATATAAATCACTAACCGACATCCTGCCTGTCTCTAAGTTTCCTATAAATTGCATAAGCTGTAATGTCCCAGGAGCCGTAAGGAGCATTCGGTGCACTATATTGAAGTGTTAGTCTTGTATAAAATTTTGTCTATAGGGTCTGATTGCTTTGACATCAAAACTAAAACAAAATCTAGATAATACCTTTGACATATTTTGAACCATTTTTTAGTCTTAATGGTAATTGCATCTTCAGATTATTAGAACTGAGAATGTCATGAGTAAATAGAACCTGCTCCTATGGTATTGAAGCATCTAGTACTTCTCATCTCTCCATTATGTGGGTTCCTGACAGTTTCTGTATGTCTGTAAAATATAAGAATTTTTAAATGTTTTCAGAAGTTTAAGCATTTATATATTTTGACATTCTATGTTTTCCAATTTTTCCTTCGATAGAAGGTAGTTTTGAAAAGCTTATTAAACATTTGTATTGTTAATTCTTTCCTTCTCTTCTTTACTGTGAAATAATTTAGAAGTTAAATTGATATTGTCAACTTATATCAGATTTCTATCTGAAAAATTACATAATAGCATGGGAGAAACTTTTGTCATTTCCTCTAAATTAGAGCAATATTTTTCTTGTCTTTTGTTTGTGAATTTGACAGTATTTGTATGTAAGTTAGTTGCACTGTTTCTCCTGTATATAGTCTTAATTTCCTCCATTGTTTGTGCATGATTTGCGCAAAATAGCAGGAGAAATGTAAGTACCCTAGGGAAAATGACCACAAACTGGGGCGGCAACCTCTTGAGATGCACTACCAGAAACTACTTTTAATGCATTTAAAAAATATATATATAAGTTGAAGTCTTGATATTTTTAACCACCAGAGGGCACTCCTGCAATACTCATAAAATACTATGCACCATAGTGGTAAAAAATTGTCTGAGAGCCTTTGAAGAAAAAGTAAGCCAAGAACATCAGGGCGCTAAAAGGACTGGGATAGAATGTGGTGAATTGTCTGATAAGAGCTGTCTTTGTAGCTTCTTTGGTTGGGGACCTGGAAGGCAGGGGAAATCATGCATCTGTAGCAGAGCACAGCAGAAATGAAGTAACTCTAGTCTTGCATATAATTTTTTGCATACTGTGTGTACACATGAACTCCTCCAAGAGTTTTGGGTCTTAAAATTCACAGCATATTGTCAAAGTGGAATTTCCCCCCATTTTCCTCTAAGGTTTCAGTGCTGACTTACAAGGTATTTGTAGAGTCATGACATTTAAACTCCATAGCAGTAATATACCCACAAGAACTGATTTGCAAAGATAAATTCAGTTAGCATCTAATTTCACAATTATACTGCATATGTCCATTGTTCAGTCAGGGAACTCCATGAACAACTCTCTCAAGTACCTGAGCATTTGCATTATCAGTTTGATCCTCTGACAGCGTTGAGCTGGGGTTAGAGCCCAACACTTCTGAATCCCAAGCCTATGTTACTTTTTTCAAAAGCCTGAGTAGTTGTTAAGTTTTGCATAAAAAGAGAGAGATGAATTCCAGTATGAGTCATTTACAAATGACAATGTCTGCTCCTTCTAAATTCTGTTTTAGCATAAGGATACAACACCATCTGTAGAAGAGGCTGGTGATCCAAAATCAGGAATATGAGTCAGAACTATGATTTTTTTAAATATAAACACTAAACTTAAATCTTAATTTGACTGGCTTTATGTCTAAATAGCTTTTATAGAAATCAAAGATAAAACATGGTAATTTTACTTTCACTTAATGTGATTTTAATTTTAAAACTCCTGGTTTTGACTAAAAATTAAGCCATGTATAAGCATCTAAAATCATCAATTACAAAATCTTTTGTATAAAATAAACATTATATATGTTTCAGGAGGTATTCAAATTTGACTGTTTTGTCTTCACAGGGAATTATTCCAGAATTAATTATTCCTGGTTAACTCTGTGTAGAAATTTTTATTCCAGAATAGCTATTTAACTTTACATTCAGACCTTCCCTTAAACTGAATTAATTTCCCAGTGTAGTTGAGCCCTAAATTCAGTGTCATGAGAAGGAAATCTCCCTGTTTCTCTCTTGATTTGGGACTGTTTTCTATGAAGCAGTAAGTGCAGAAGCCACTCAACATCATGGTGTCCATTCTTCATGTTCCATCTTTACACGTTGCTTGAGTAAATCAAATTTGATGCAGGATTACATTTTCCAACTAATTGCAGAAGGATTGAGATGAGGATGAAAGTCACTTTGCCCTGTTATAAATATTGTAATTCTTGTGTCCTCAACATTAATTTTCATAGGAAATGTCTAAAACTCTGCCCAAGGGATAGATGCACTGGTTGGGGAAAAAAAAAAAACAAAACAGGACTATGTAGCACTTTGAAGACTAACAAGATGGTTTATTAGGTGATGAGCTTTCGTGGGCCAGACCCACTTCCTCAGATCAAATAGTGGAAGAAAATTGGCACAACCATATATACCAAAGGATACAATCAAAAAAATGAATACACATGAAAAGGACAAATCAAATTTCAGAACAGAAGGCGGATGGGGGGAGAGGTAAATGTCTGTGAGCTAATGATATTAGAGGTGATAATTGGGGAAACTGTCTTTGTAATGGGTAAGAATTAATGTCTTTGTTTAGACCGAGGCGTAAAGTGTCGAATTTAAGCATGAATGACAGTTCAGAGGATTCTCTTTCAAGTGTAGTCTTAAAAGGCCTTTGAAGCAGGATGCAGGTAATTAAGTCGTTGAGACAATGCCCTTTCTGGTTGAAATGGCAAGAAACTGTTTTTTCTTTGTGATCCTGTCTAATATCTGTTTTGTGGGCATTGATTCTTTGGCGAAGTGTCTGAGACGTTTGTCTAATGTACATAGCAGACGGACACTTTCGGCACATGATAGCATAAATTATATTTCTGGATGCGCAGGAATATGTGTTCTTGATCTTATAACTCACTTGGTTAGGTCCAATAATGGTGTCAGCAAAGTGAATATGTGGACAAAGCTGGCAATGGGGTTTGTTGCAAGGGAAGGTTCCAGGGTTGGTATTAGTTTGGTATGTCCTGTGGTTGTTGGTAAGAATCATCTTGAGGTTAGGTGGTTGTCTATAGGAGACTATGGGTCTGTCTCCCAGAGCCTCTCGGAGTTTAGTATCCTGTTCCAGTATAGGTTGTAGTTTATTGATAATGTGTTGGACAGGTTTAAGTTGGGGGCTGTAGGTGATGACAAGTGGTGTTCTATTGTTGGTTTTCTTGGGTCTGTCTTGAAGTAGATGGTTTCTAGGTATTCATCTGGCTCTTTCAATTTGTTTTTTTATTTCTCCGGGTGGGTAGTTGAAGTTTATAAATGCTTGGTAGAGATCCTGAAGTTTCTGGTCTCTGTCGGTGGGATTAGAGCAGATGCGGTTGTATCGAAGGGCTTGGCTATAGACGATGGATCGTATGGTGTGTTCTGGATGGGAGCTGGAGGCATGTAGGTAATTGTATGAGTCAGTGGGTTTACAGAAAACCATCTAAACAAAGACATTAATTATCTTACCCATTACAAAGATAGCTTCCCCAATTATCACCTCTAATATCATTAGCTCACAGACATTTACCTCCCCCCCTCATCCGCCTTCTGTTCTGAAATTTGATTTGTCCTTTTCATATGTGTTCATTTTTTTGATTGTATCCTTTGGTATATATGGTTGTGCCAATTTTCTTCCACTATTTGATCTGAGGAAGTGGGTCTGGCCCATGAAAGCTCATCACCTAATAAACCATCTTGTTAGTCTTTAAAGTGCTACATAGTCCTGTTTTTTGTTTCAGCTACACCAGACTAACACGGCTGCATCTATATCACTATGGTTGAAAAAAAGTGTGTGCTGCTGCTCCCCATTCAAGTCCTTGCCTTCTGTCATTTACATCAGTACACCAGTTAGTGCCTCAACAGTAGTATGCCAAATGATTACCCTGCTCATTTAGCTAATGAGTGAATGAAAAGGAAACTTGAGTTGAGAAGATTTTCATCTATCCTCAGAGCAGAAGTTCTAGTAAAAATCTGGCATAGAATAAGCCTGGTCTGGCCTTTGTCTCTTGTCTAGTTGGGCCCATTGTCTATATAGCACTTGAGAAACCAGGTTCTTTTTAAATAGCTGCTTGTGCCATTTTATCAAAAGTTTAACTTTTTGTGAAATACACACTAACTTTCCTTGCAACATCGGCCTTCCTTAATTTTTACATCATCTGCAGATACGGAAGTTACTAGTATTTAACTTCAATATAAATGTCATTGGTTTTAGGAACTCTATGAAGAAGCTTCTTAGGCTTCTGAATTGGAAATGGGGTCTCTAAACATGCTTTTTGGGGTTACTCTGTCAAAGTTACTTCAGTTTAATCTAATTTTAACATCCCTAAGTTAATCAACTAATCGAATAGTTGATGGAATTTCCATCGACTATTTGATTAGTCAGTAAGGGTGCTTCTGTTTTGAAATATAGCAAGAGCGTGCCTGGATGTTGCTATATTTCAAAACCAGAAGTGCTGCACATCATTCCACCTTTGAAATGTACAAGAGCCCCAACAGGGGACCTAGAGTCCCCTGCTGTCCCCAGGCTCCATGCAGTGTTTCAATCTCTGAAATGTACAAGAGCCCCAGCGGGGCACAGCCCCTGCCCAGCTGATGCTACATTTCAAAGGTGGAACCCCACCGTTGCACCTCTGCCCGTTCCCACAGAGCTGGAGGGAATCGGCTTTTAAGCCAGCTCCCCCCAGCATCCTCTCCTCTCTCCCCCCTTCCTGCCTATAACAGCACGGGGGGGGGAGGAGTGACTAGTCAACTCGTGTGTTGACTATCTAATAAGCTTTTGCTTATCTGATAGTTGACTAGTCTATTACTCGCTTACATCCCAAGTTTAACTCAGAATGACCGGTTTGGTATCAAGGACTTCATTACAGCTACTGGCTTGGACTTCTGTACTTACAGCATGCAGCTCATTTTAATTTTATTCAGATACACTGATAATTCTATGTAGCATTTTCTCAGCCAGACTCCCAAAGCTGTGCACATGTATTCAACAGTTCCTCCAATCCTGCAAAGGAAATGCAGTTGCTTCTCTGGATACATATTTTTAGTTGCTTCTCATCATACTTTCACCTTATTTTCTAATCAAACTTATTAGAACTACTCTGTACAGGTTGGACCTCCCTTGTCCGGCACCCTTGGGACCTGACCAGTTCCAAACAAGGGGATTTGCTGGACCAAGGGAGGTCCCTCTCTCCATGCTCCATGCTGCCCTGCTGACACCGGATAAGGGGCTCTAGCCTGGCATCATTGTTGCCTCAGCCCTCTGGGGCTCTCTAGCTGCTGCCAGCCCTGCTGTAGCCAGGGCTAGAACTCTGCAACTGCTTGGCTCCACGGCCAGGCCGGAGCGCTACAGCCACTTGGCTCTATGGGGTTGCAGCTCCCCAGCTGCTGGGGCTAGAACTCCCTGCCAGGCCGTGCCACCCCCACCCCACCCCGACACTAAGCTTCTGGCTGAGTCGCTGGTCCCTCTACCGCATTCCTGCTCTGCTGCCAGACCTCCCTGTTCCTGGGCTGTGTGGTCCAGGAATATCCATGGTTTTGCCAAACAATGGATGTTGCCAGATTGAGTGTCCCTGTTAAGGGAGGTTCAACCTGTATATGTTAATGTGAAAAACTGGGCCTACTGCTGTCTTCCTTTTCAGACTGACGTGGTTCCGAGCCGTTAGTTCTCAACCTGTTTATCATTGTGGACCACGTATATAGCCCCCAGTATGTTACTTGGGCCACAGGTTGAGAACCACAGTGTACACACCCCACAAACACCTATGCCCATCTCCTCTTGCCCAGAGACCCCTCCACAGAGTGGGGCCAGCAGTGGAGCCCTGGGGATGGTGGTGGCAGAGACCCCAGACCCTGCCATGTGGGACTGGGCTGGGTGGCACCCTGGACACCAATCTTGTGAGGCCAGCCCTAGACTGCTGCAATGCAGGGCCAGCTAGTAGCCCTGGGCCCAACACATATGGGCAGCCCAGACCTTGCCATGCTGGGCATCCAGGCAGCCGGTAATCCTGACTCCATGGCATGACCCAACCATCTGCAGTGCAGCTGTGTGCTAATTGGGTTGAGGATTGAGAACTGCTGCTCTCAGCCATATGAAGCTCCTGGGGCTCTAGTGCATGTGAGCAGTAAATTGTTCCTAACCTTTCCAGCTCAGTGAAAGTTGGTCTGAGTGGTTCCAGGAGTCAAGTTACAAGCACCAATAATTTCCTGCTTTCTCAGCTTCCTGCTGTGAGGTCAGCAAAGTTCAGTATGAATCCAAGGCTGCAACACCTCTGTTAACCCTTTGGCTTCCTCTTGTGCTGGGGATTTCTCAGCAATGTGAGAAAATCAGCCCTTATGAGAGAACTACTGTAGTATCTTTTTCCTGTCCCCTTCTGGCACAGGCCACAGTTATCAAGCTAAAGCTCTCCAGAATTTGTAACCTAGTTTTGGCAGATGACTTCTATATAAATAGATAATTTTATAGGCTTTATTTAAATTTAGTTGGGAGGTGGGGAGGAGGAATAAGTACTGATGGTGATGAGAGCCAATGGTGGCATGATCATAAATGTAGAGTGGAAATTTTTTTTTAATTCTATACTCTATAAACTTGTTTAAGGCTGATCATTAGGCAAGAACTACTCTTCAGAACCTGCTTTTTACAAAGTTAGGCATTTACCATCATATGTTAGCTCCTGCCAAATATAAAGTTGACAATTTAAGCAAAAGAATGAGCCCATTGAAATATAATTAACTAGGGCTGTCAATTGAAGGACAAAAACTGGGGTACTCCTGGAGTCAGCTAGTTTTGTCTCAAGACAGAGTGAAGTGGAGGAGACTTGTAGATGACCTATGCTCCACTCAGAGTACAAGGGTTTAAGAAGAAGTCAATTGACCTGCGTTGGTGCCTGCGATTAATGCAGGACAGCATTAACACATTCTGTCTTTAACACATTAATTGCAGGCATTAATGCTGCACTTCCCCTTTGAAGTGCTGTTTTGGTGCTTTAAAGGGGCAGCGTATTAGGAGCCAGGGATCAGCTGGGGATTCCAGCTGATCCCCGGCTCTGTGTTGTGAAGCCCCTTTGAAGTGCCACTCTGGCACTTCAAAGGGGCTTTGCAACAGCAGAGCTGGGGATCAGCTGGAGTCCTCAGCTGATCCCAGGCTCTTAATGAGCTGCCCCTTGGAAAGCCACGGCACTTCCAAGGGGAAGCCTGCATGGACCTAGGTGTCAGCTGGGGACTCCAGCTGATCCCGGGCTCCATGCAGCACTGCCCCGTTGAAATGCCATGGTGGTGGCATTTCAAAGGGGAGGCGCACGCAACTAATTGCGCAATTAATCGTGATTAAATTTTTTAATCGCTTGACAGCCGTTTAATTAGCAGATCAAGTAGTACTTTCATAGTACCACATATATGTGATGCTTTACAAATGCTTTACAAGGCCTCTGCCTTGAGATATTTATGAGCTATGTTGGAAGGACATAATGCAAATAAAAGGTAAGAAGGTGGTATCAAGTAAAGGGAAGAAGATTGTTCTCTACTTAAGATTCACCCTATTTTCTCCCTCCCCTGCCCCAATTTTATACCACTAATGACTTATGGGGGGGGTGTCATGAAATATTGACTTTTAAAACCCGAATGTGTGTGTGTACGTACTGTATCAATTAATCCAAGGCTGCTCTCTCCAGTATTTTACTACTGAATATGTAATGGGCTGTACCCCTTTAAAATCTTCTCAATCCTTTCTATGGATGGATATTACTGTAGCACATGTCCACATGCCTGGTAGTTTGCCAGTACTAAAAGACAGATTCATTAAACATCTTAATGGAAAGCATGAAGACTTTGTAGATACTTCTAACAATGCTATCCTGATTAGGCAATACTTTGTCTATGTTAGGACAATTTCCCGTCAGTGTCTACAGTGATACCATGCCATTATATTTTCTAATAGCTTCCTTGTCCTTGTTGATCAGGAGCAGATGAATGACCAAGATTTTTATGGCATTCTAAGATATGCACCAATATGTAGATATTCCTATTTAACTGCAGCCATGCCTTGATATTCTTATTACTTACATGAAAATTATTATATAAATCATGAATAAAGTGGCTGTGGCCTCTTACCAGATGTGTCTAACGGAAGGTTCCTTTTAGCTGACTTGTGTTGTTAGATCTTCTCAAGTATGCTAAAAGGACAGCAGGGGTGGGATGGGGGGAAAACAATCAAATTGGGACAAATTGGAGTGGTATTACTATGATCCTGCATGCCAGGACACAATGTCACTCATTCAAATTTGGCCCAGCCATTCCTCCATGCCAGCAGGGAAAGGGCTGGGCTGGGCCTTTATTTTACCCAAGTCTAGTCAGGAGACAAAGGAGCAAGGGGGCTAGCCTCTCCCATTGTGTCTCTCCCAAGTTTAGGTTATCAAAAGTGAGGGGAAGTCAATGGTCCTCTGTCCCATCCCACCTCCCACCCTCCATGTTGGGTGCCTATGGGCATTATATGTTCCCATGAACAGTTAACGTGGTGAATGCATATCTCACCAACACAAACAATAGAAAGTCGGGTAATATGCTGTTAATTCTTGTGGTAGTGTCTATGGATGCTTTGCTTCAGGTTCATGTGCACCCCACATACCTTCAGTCAAAGATCTTCATTAACAGTGACCATTTGCCCTGCACATGTACTGCAGGTATCCTTGTGCCCTGCACCAAGGCTATATCAGGCTGGATGCGCGAACTGCTCTCAGTTCCTTCTCAACTTGATCTGTGTGCACTGTGGCTGCTTGCTGACTTAAATTTAGGACAATTTTAGTTTAGCTGTTTAGTTAGTAGGAATGTTAAAGTGGGTTTAAGTAACTGTGTAACTGCTGAAAATTTTAGCAGTTACATGTGGGGTGGCAAGTAGGGCAATATGCCCAGGCTCATTGGTTAACCACTCACACAGTTACACTTTCACATTCATAGTGGATAGTAGTAGTTACTGGTTATTTGAGAGGCTTCATTTCCTCTGGGAAAATCTTCCACTGTGTACATCCAGTTCAATAGGGTTTAAAGGTTGCCTTCTGTATTGAGAGGAATCGGGAAATCAAGCTGCAGCTGTTAATGATGAAGTGCTGCTCTCTTTGTCCTGCTTTTGGAGCCAGATCAAGACAAGCCTCAGTACATCAGTCTCCAGGAAGTTTTAGCACTATTTTGATCTCCGTGCAGCATTTGCATATAAGCGGGAAAGCTTCAATGATTTCATCTAAAGATCTGAGAAGAGCTCCCCTCTTAAAAAATCCACCTCCCAGCAACTTCACCCTCCAAGCAGGACAACACACTCAGAGACTTGGTCCTTGAGGCTCGGTATCCAAAGTGAAGGGCTCCCTTCAGTACCAGTGAGTCAGGAAAGTACTGCAGCTTTTCTAAGAGTAAGCATAACTCTGAGAAGGCTCCAGTACCATCTACCAGAAATGGTCAGTCAACATAGAAGATTGGTACCATTGAGCTTACCTCTTTTTTTTGGTACCTTCTCAGGATAAATTGCTGAGAACTAGGGCAAATGCACCTTGAGTTGGTGGCTATTCTCCCACGAGATGTACCAATCCAACCATGACAGTAAACTTTTGTCTCACTACACAAGCTAACAAGAAGTCAGAAAATCAGCCTCCACAGGTAGTCCAGTCCTTGTATCACCACCAAAACCACTAAACTTAATGAGTGGCTATTTAAACTAAGGATGTCAATGTGTAGTTGATTACATGATTAACCGATAAGGCTGGGCTTATTGATTAATTCTATTGACTACACGTATTTCCCCCTCCCCCATGCACACACTAGCTGCCTCTGTATCAGAAGCAGCAAAGGAGGGGGAGATGGGAGCCAGTGCCTGTGGGGATCCAGCTTTTAAGCTCACTCCATGAGCACTGGATCCTATGGAGCCTCCTCCTCTACAGTGTTGCTTCTGCTCGAGAGGCAGCAGTGCGAGATGGCAGGGGTCTGTATCCATAGAGGGCTCAAGCTCCCTATGGACCCAGGCTGCACCGGCATCCCACAGAGCAGCCTCTGTCCGCAGCAAGCCTGGTCCTGCCTCAGGCAGAGGCTGCTCTGTGGCAGCAATACCTGTCTGCGGGAGGCTCAAACTCCCTGTGGACAGAGGCTACTGCCCCTGCCACCAGGGACTATCAAATAATTGTGTAACTGCTAAATTTTGACATGGTTACACAATTACTTGATATCTGTCATCCCTAATTTAAACCCAAACAGCTAGGCTGCCCCCTCCTCAGGTCCATGGCTGCTCCAGCCTGCTCTGCTGACTGTCTTCTACAGCTGGGTAGCTATGCTTCACTACAGCAGTGCAGTGGAATGCAGCAGCTTGGGTGATGGGTGACAGAGCAGAGGAGGCTCCCACAGCCACCTTAGTGCAGGGGTGGGAAGCAGACCTCTGCTGCTGCCCTGTGCCTTGCCTCCTACACAATTCCCTGGGCCTAGGGTGGCCACTCCAAACTGTCTTATGGATGAGATGGCTCTGGGTACTGGTCCCAATACATGAATTATATTTGCATACAGGGTAACCTGGGCAAGGTAGGAGGGCAGCTCCAAGCTCTTGGAAGGGGCGGGGGGGGGGGAGTGTCTCAGAGGGCAACTCCTGGGGTACTGTGGCACTCCTCCCTCCCTTTCCCCTCCCCCCCCCCACCACTGCCTGTAGTGTGCTGCTTCTGCCTCCTTAGGTAGCCCTAAGAGCCACCCAGAGGGCCATAGCAGTGCTCCAGTGGCAATTTTAAATGGCTTGGGGGGGCTGGGCCCCTTTAAATCAGCTGGGAGCAACTGCCCCCTTTGCATACACTCCTGTCAGTGGGCCTGCATCATACTAGTAGCATAATCATACTCAGCAAATGATAACTTTTCTATTGACATCTTACTTGATGCACTTCATATAAGATTTGTTGAAATTATATAACAGTAGTAGCAACAATGATCTACCTGGTCATGTTTTAATCAATATATCACAAAAGGCACTCTCTAGTGGCAGTTCATGGAAACTGCAGCAGTTTTGACATCTACCCAAGAAATCAATTATTCTTGAATTCACATGATCCCGAATAGTAAATCTGTTCTAATCAAACATGTAGAATTAAAAATTATAAATGCATTAAAAACAGGCTGTTATATTAGAAATGCTGAGATGTGATTGCTGAATCCAACTAACAACTATTAATATCTTAAATGATTATTTGCTATCAAAAATATAAATAGCATGACATTTCTCTTGAGAATGCCAAAGAAAGGCAAATGTGAAGTGCCAAGAGCAATACAAATACCATTAAAAAAAATAATGTAAAGGCATGAAGCCAAGTCTGTGATGGATTACAAGGGCAAGGCAGTCCTCTTCAGACAAGCCAAAAAACAATTCACAAATTTGTTAGTTGCTATGAGGCTTTATGCAGACACATGAACTCATAAGTTATTCTTTCAACTGCTACAGCCATGAATGGCAACTGTATCATTGGGGAGGTGTGCGTGTGTAAAATATGTCAAGCTAGGCTCCTTCAGCAGCTCAATACATCCTTTTAGCCAGGGAAGAGCTGCTCTGGCTAGGCATGGAGGTGCACCACTGCTTAAAACACAAAGCCCTGGATGCTGCTATGCACAGTCTCATCAGAGGCTGTAGGAGCTCTGCTGCAACCAGTACAAGCGGGAACTAGGGCTATGTCTACACTGGCGGTTCTTGCGCAGGAATATCTTGCGCAAGAAAACGTCCACACTGGCCAGAACTGCATCGTAAGAACGCTGAGCTCTTGCGCAAGAAAGCGTCCACACTGGCGGGAAGCCCTTGCGCAAGAACGTGTCTCTGGAAGCAAATCGGCCATGTCAAGAGGTCACCAGCAGCGTCTGTGGACATGCGCCGGACCCCACTGGGAAACGTACTTAAAGGGACTCCTGGACGGCCATTTCCCTGTGGCTGCATGCTCATGCACCCTTTTGAGGGAGCGAGAGTCAGAACAGCACCTGTCACCTCTATTCCTGGCAAGTGCCCTGGGCACCCTCGCTGCCACCGTCACAGCCATGGAGCCGGAGGCGGACCCCAGCCAGCAACATCCGCTCCTCATGGCCATTACAGAGGCTGTGGAGCTCCTCCAGCAGGGAGCCACATTGCTCCAGCAGGAGCTGGAGACTGGGCAGCAGGTGCAGGACCTCGCCACGGCTGCAGCTGGGCTCAGGCACCCGCACCCCACCACTGACAGGCGCCTCTGGAGCTACGACACCAGTGGGGACTGGTGGGAGCGCCTAGTGCTGGGACAATGGGGAGACCAGCAATGGGTGCAGAACTTTCGGATGCGCAGGGGGACATTCATGAGCTCTGCACCTGGCTCACTCCTGCGCTACAGAAGCAGGACACCCGCCTGTGCCCCGCCATCCCCGTGGAGAAGAGGGTTGTGATTGCCCTCTGGAAACTGGCCACCCCGGACAGCTACCGCTCCGTGGCAAACCAGTTCGGGGTGGGCAGGTCCACCGTCAGCGCGGTTGTCCAGCAGGTAAGGCCCTCCGTGGACCACGGGCTCGTCCTGGGGGAAGGAAGGGGCCAGACTGGGTGGGGGGAGGCTGTCCCGGCAGGGGGAAGCCCCCCACACAGGGGGTCACGCTGTCCCTCCTGCACACAGCCCCGCTGGTGCGGGAGGGGGAGATCCCAGGGGACAGAGGGCCCTGGCCTGCATGGGGGGAGGGGCCCCAGGGGCCCATGTACGCACTGTGTCTCATTCCATGCATCCCCTGTGCTCCTCTGCAGGTCATCAACGCTATCAATGACGTTCTGCTCCAGAGGGTGATCCGCCCCCGAGACGTGGACACCACCATTGCTGGCTTCGCCAGCCTCAGGTTCCTGAACTGTGGGGGAGCCGTAGATGGGACCCACATCCCTATCCGGGCGCCAGAGCACCAAGTGGCCCGGTTCATAAACCAGAAGGGCTACTGCTCCGTGGTGCTCCAGGCGCTAGTGGACCACCAGGGCCGGTTCCAGGACATTTATGTGGGGTGGTCCGGGCGGGCCCACAATGCTCTCATCTTCAGGCACTCAGGCCTGTGCCACAGGCTGGAGGTGGGCACCTACTTTCCCCAGCGGGAATTCATCATTGGGGATGTCAGGATGCCAGTCTGCATCTTGGGGGATGCGGCCTACCCCCTGATGGCCTGGCTGATGCGGCCATACACCGGCCACCTGGACCACAGCTAGGCCACCTTCAACAGCGAGCTGGACCGGGCCCACAATCCTGTTGAGTGTGCCTTTGGCCATCTGAAGGCATGGTTTAGGTGCCTCCTGACCCGCCTGGACATGGGGGTGCAGCACATCCCGGAGGTCATCTCGGCATGTTGCGTGCTCCACAATATTATTGAGGGGAGGGGGGAGGCCTTCCTCCCGGGGTGGATGGTAGGTGAGGGCCAGGCCTACCAGCAGCCATACATGGCCGCCACCCAGCAGACCAACCGCCATGGGGTTTGGGTCTGGGAAGCCCTCCGGGTGATGCTGGACCAGGCCCCATAATAGGCCACTCCTACACCTCTGACTGCAGGGATGCCCCTGTGCCCCCACTTCCCTGCTCCCATCACCACCCCTTCCTGCCACCCTTCCCTCACCTCCCAATAAATACAATGCACTTGCTGTACATAAGGCACTTTTTTATTTACATGGGGAAGGGAGTGTACTGTGGGGAGAGGGGAGGAGGGCGGAGGAGGGGACCCTGAACTGGGAGGGCCTCATGATGGATAATGGAGGCCTCTCCCACCCCCACGGGTGCGGGGGCGCCTCTGCCCCTCGTGCCGGGTTGGGGCAGGCTGCACCAGGAGGTGCCGAGGGTGAGGGACCTCGGGAGGGGGCATAGGCAAGGCAGGGGGAGAAGCGGGCAGAGAGCTGGGGGTGGCAGAGGGGGACCTGGCAGCATTGGGCTGCTGCACAGGGCTCATCCGGTTGGCAATGGTGCCCAGGAGAGTGCAGACACGGTCGCAGTGCTCCAGGTACTGGCCCTACACCCGCTCCTGCCACTCTGCATCTGCGCGGATCTTCTCTGTCAGAGCGCGCTCCATGCGCTCAATCGCGCAGACGTGGCAGTGGAGCAGGTGGTGGTGGTCCCGGGGGCACTGCGACGGGCCCTGGATCCTTTGCGCCGGCGGGATGGGGCTGGAAGGTCCCTTGGTGGCAGGGGGTCCCACTGCAGGAGAAGCAGAGGAGAGCAACATGGTAAGTGAGCCCTGCCCCAAATGGTGTTCCAGAGCCCCGTGCCCTCCTCCCAGCACATCATGATGCCCGGGGACAGGTGTGGCTGGTGAGGGGGAATTTCCCTGGGGCAGCAGGAGGGGGGGGCCCAAGGTAGCCCAGGAGCCCCCAGGGGGGCCACATGTGCTTGGGGGGCCCTGATGTGCCTTCCCCAGGAGAAGCTACAGTGTCCCAGAGGTGGCCATGGATGTGTGCTGTGTGCAGCACCCTTTAGGCTGTGTGGGGTTAGGCCTGCAACCTTGGGGCTGGTCTACTCCTGGCCAAACCTCCCCCTCCCCCCCGGTCTGGTCGAGCGGAATCCCTGGGGTCCCAGGCGTGTGCTGGGGCTAGCTGCCGCTTCTCTGTGCCACTTGGTCTGGCTGCACGTAGGGTTGCCGGATGGTTTCAACAAAAATACCAGACACACTTGACGTTACATGACAGTCTACATTACATCTTAGTTAAAAAATACCAGACATGGATATTTTCTCATTTTTATCCTCTCAATTTGTTTCCTGAACAGAAAGCTCAAAGACTGGACTGTCTGGTTCTAAACTGGACACCTGGCAACCCTAGCTGCATGAGGTTGCACGTGCTGCATGCCTCTGTGCAGCATGTGGCCAGGCTGTGCCATGTGCCGCTACCTCTCCCCCACCCTGTGGCCCTCCCCCCCTTCTCCAGCACACTTGCGAATGGTAGCCACTGCACTCACCATACAATCCATCGCTGGCTTCGGAGGATGCCCGGGACACATCCTGACTGCTGCTGGGCCGGGATGGTGAGGTCTGGCTGCTGTCCTCTGCCACCTCCTCCTCCTCATCCGAGGACCAGACTCCCTCCTCCTCCGGTGGCCTGGGTCGGACCACTGGGGTGGCCACCGCCGTGTCCACCTGGGACAGCAGGGGAGTGGCCCCTTTGTCCCCCAAGATCTGGTGCAGGCGGTGATACTGGGGACAGGCAGTGGCTCCGCCGCCCCTATGCTCGCTGGCCCGCACGTAGGTGAGGCGCAGGTCCTTCACCTTGGCCCAGACCTGTTCCAGGGTCTGGGCCGGGTGTCCCTTTGCGGCCAGCGCCTGGGCCATCTGGGCAAAAATGTGGGCATTTCTCCTCCGGGACTTGGAGTTCTGGAGGGCCGCCTCCTTTCCCCAGATGTCCAGGAGGGCAGTCACCTTGGCAGTGCTCCAGCATGGAGCCCGCCGCTTGGTGCCCCTTTGGGCCTGCTGGGTGCTCTGGGGTGGCTTCTCCATGGGGTCTGAGGGACCTGGCTGAGGCTGAGGCTGGGCAGCTGCCATTCCTCCCTCTGGCTGCTACCCAGGCTGCACGTGGCAAATGGCTGTGCTCCGTGCCTGTGCCTTTAAGGGGGGGGGCAATTAGGGGGAACCAACGAGTGGTGATTGCCTGTACGGAGTGTCGGAGAGGCCACCTGTGTTTTTCACTGGAGGCCAATTCTTGTGCAAGTACACACTTGCTGAACATCCACACTGCCCCCTTGTGCAAGAGTGCCTGTGCAAGAGAGCGTAAGCCTGATAGAAAACAGCGTAGCTCTTGCACAAGGAGCTGTCTCTTATCACACTGTACTGTATATTTACTTGCGCAAGAGCGGATGGACAGTGTAGACGCTCTGCGGATTCTTGCGCAAGAACGGCCGTTCTTGCGCAAGAAGTTGCGAGTTTAGACATAGCCTAGGAGTGTGGGGTGCTTCAGCACCTATAGCTGCAGGGCTATACTTTGATTCAATAGCTCTCAGCACCAGCACCCCTGAGTGCAGAGGACTCACCCCAGGTGGGGTCACTGCATCCCTCTGCCCCAGGCTGGAATACATTGCCCTCTGTCCCTAGCTTGGCACAGCTCCTTCCTCTGCTTCTAGCTGTCTCTGCTCCGCCTGTGCAGTTGGCTTGGCCCGACCGGACTCCCACCTCTTCGACCTGCCCTCTCCAGGCCCGGGGAACAGGAGTCAGGTGGAATCCCCAGGGACTGGGCAGCAGCTTCAGCAGATGTTACTGAGCACGCGCAGCTCTCACACGCATGCTCGGGAACACCAACGCCCGGGCAGCCCGAAGACAAGGCAGCGCCGGGAAGGGGCGGAGCGTGGCGCGCAGGCGTACGCGTCACGTGACGGACTGGCGGGCTTTTCCGAATCTGCCAGCGGCCGGGCAGCGCCAACGGACCGGGGCGAGGAGCCGGGCCAGCCCCGCGGGTCAGGAGCCGCCGCCGCGGCGGGGTAAGTGCGGGGCGGCCTCACCGCCAGGACAGGGGCAGCGCCCCGAGCGTGAGGGGCCTGGGCAGGGCTCGCCCGCCCAGCGCGGTTCGGGCGGTGCCGGGGCAGCTGCGCGGCCTCAGGGCCCGGCCCACAGGCCGGCATCGCCCCGCGGCCGCGCGCCCCCGCCTCGCGGCCTCCCGTCTCCGCCGCGCTGTGGGCGGAGCCGGGCCCAGCCTTGCCCGGGCAACCCACTTGCTTCAAAGCGCGGGGCCTGGGTAAAGTCATCCAGGGCTGCGTCTGAGAGGCTGGGCCCTGCCTGTCCGTTGCTTTTGATGAGCCCGCTAGTTGCTGTACCAAAAATACGAACATTGCACCCAGTTCTGTGCCAGCTCCTGAAAGCGTCACTGGAGACAAGTCAACAAAGGCCTGTGCTTAACGCAGAGCTGCACTCAAAATGCAGCTAAGTACTAGGAGCTACAGATGGTACTAGGAGAAGAGAGGGCAGATGGGGAGAATCTTGTCATAGAAATCAGTGATATAGCTGCTTCTGGACTGTTTTGTGCAGTTGCACATCTGAGAAAAGGGTAATACAGACTTGGAAGGGGTTCAGAAGGTGATCAAGGGTTTGGGGAAAGAATCTCACAAGGGGAGAGATTGTAATTAGACTGGCAGTCATTGCTAATGGATGTCACTGCGGGCAAGAATTTAGCAGGATTAAAAAAGGGCTTGGAGATCCATATGGGTGCATCTGAATGTCCCAAGTTGTCATAACTTTATTATAAACAATTTGGAAGGGATAGTAAAGCTTGTGCTTCAGGGACTTAAGACCATCTCCAAATATTAAAGTCCAGGATAAGGCCTGATAGGAACAGATTGTCACATTTTTCTGCAGTGAGATTCTTTCACCTTCTCTGAAGCACCTATATAAGTCACTCTTGGAGAAAGGATACTGGAGTATGTGGTCTTTATCTCTGATCCCATATGTCAGTTCTTATGTTCCTTCACATGGATCTCTCTGGTTCGGAGCCTCCTGGACTTTTAAAAGCAGGGGGTGAAAGTAACTTAAATTTCTCACCAGTGCAGTTCTATCACAACCTGCCCCCCCCCCCCCCGGGTGCAGGGGAGGCCTTGAAGCAGTGGGGAGGGCTTGAGATACAAGAGTACCTGTAAGAAATTTAAGTGTGGGGTGGAGTGTAGGGATGTGAATGGGAACCTGGTAAGCATCACCATTATCAGGTGATGCTTACCAGGTAATAGTTAACTGGTTCCTCTGGGAGCAGCCCCCCATCCTCAGCCTGCCACAGGCATGGGGGCTGAGAGTCAGCAGAGCCAGAGACAGCCCCCACCCCAGCATGGGAGCCAGGAGCCAGCAGAGCCAATCCTTTCTCCAGTGTAGGGTCCGGGAGCCAGTAGAGCCAGCCTAGCCTCAGTGTGGGAGCTGGCAGAGACAGAGGGGTTGGAGATGGGAGGGCTGGAGCAGTGAGAGATCCTGCTAGTCAGTTAACTGATTAACCATTAGGTTAACCTAACATTTAACCGGTTACCTGAGTAACCTAGACTTTACATCCTTAGTTGGGGGGGGCTCAGGGCTTGGGTATGCAGGGAGTGCAGGAGTTATGGTGTGGGGATGCAGGAGTCAGGATTGGGTTGTATGAGGGGCTCAGAGCAAGGGGTTGGGCTGTGGAGGTGCAGGAGTTAGGGCAGGGGACTGTGAATGGGGAATGCAGGAGCCAGGATTGGTAGGTATGAGGAGGGATCAGGGCAGGGGGTATGAGAGGTCTCAGTGCTGAGGGTTGGGGTGTGGGAAGTCAGGGCAGGGTGTTGGCATTGGGGGGAGGGGTGCTCAGACTAATGATGTAAAATCCCAATTAATCAGTTAACTGGATTAGATTAACCTAATGTTTAACCAGTTTACCAACTAAAAGGAATCCTGGGCAGTGGACTGCTCCAGTCTGGCTGGAGCAGCGGGCTGTCAGCACCAGGCCTCGGGCTTGGGCTCCTGGGGCCAGAGCAGCCAGTGCCAGGGCTGGTACAAGAACTAGTGGTCTCTTGTAGAAGAGAGGCGTGTTTGAGCAGTGGCACCCCTTTTTTGTATTTTCTCTTAGGGGAAGTTGTATCTAATACTTGGAGCAATGGCCATGCAAATGCAATATGAAGCAAATGCAGAGACATCAACTGAGGAAGAAAGCTTTGGTCCACAGCCCATATCAAGGCTAGAGGTATGTAATAAGTAGGGATGTGACAGTTTAAATGCTTAAATGGTTAATTGAGAAGCCCAGGCTCATCAATTAACCTGCCTGACTACATGCAAGCCACCTTCTTCCCCCCCATGCTGTGGCCTCTGTATCACAGGCAGCAGCACAGGGTGAGGGCAGGTAAGGGCAAGTCTTTGTGGGGAGCTGGCTTTTAAGCAGACTCCCTGTGAGCACTAGGCTCTTTGGGAGCCACCTGCCCCTCCATCCTGCTGGCTCTGATACAGAGGCAGCAGCATGGTGGGGGGATAAGGATGGAGTGAGGGCAGGCAGCTCGGTGGGAGCCAGCTTAAAAGCCTCCTCCCTGTGTGCATGGGCTCCCACAGAGCTGCCTCCCCTCTCGTGTGTAAACGTGCATGTAAAATTTCAGCTGTTATGCGGTTATTAAAAAACCCATTTTTTAACATCCCTAGTAATGAGTGTCTAGCTCTGGACCTGTTTGCCAAACAAACCAACAGTCTTTATCTTTAACTAGAAGTTGCATTTAGAAGTTGTCACTGACTCTGCCTGTTTGACGTTTGTCAAAGAAGAAAAATCTTGCCCAGAAATGTGTATTAAAAATATGAAAGATTAACTTCAGGAATGCATGAATACAAAACACTGTGTTCAGTTACCACTTTGATAATGTACTGATACTCCAGGTTTTGTAATAAATACATTGAAACTTGGGATGTGAATGACTAGTTGACTATCCAATAAGCAAATGCTTATCGACTAGTCGCTTCCCCCGCTTGCTGCCTCTTCCAAGCGGCAGTGCTGCGTGGAGCCTGGGTTCAGCTGGGGACTCTCCCGCTGACCCTGGGCTCCACAGGGCACTGCTGCTTTGAAACACCATGGGGAACCAAATAAAATTGTAACTGAATCAACATAAAATTAACATGCCAAATATTCTGTTGGAGCAGGATGGACTCGTTTTCCTGAATCTGTATTGCTCCTTCTTCGATAGCTAATGAGTCAAATGGAGCATAGTGCCTTTTTCATGATATGTGGTATCTTTAACACTGATACTAAAACACGCAAATAGTATAAAGGAGAACTTATGGAGAGAAGCAGGCATTTCAGCTGTTTTATTTGCAATCAGATGGGAAAGTGACACTCATTAATGTTGCCTTGTAGTATTACACTACCAGTCTGATTAACTCCCACTGAAGTCAGTTAGAGCATTTGCATTGATGTTGGTGGAAATTGGATCAGGCTGGATCAGTGCATCTGATCCTGAATATTTTTTTTTTCTTTCAGCAATGTGGTATAAATGCAAATGATGTGAAGAAGTTGGAAGAAGCTGGATTTCACACAGTTGAGGCTGTTGCTTATGCACCAAAGAAAGAGCTACTAAATATTAAAGGCATCAGTGAAGCCAAAGCTGACAAAATCTTGGTAATTATATTTTGCAGCTACATAAACAATTTAATTCAAGAATTTCAGAATGCTTTACAGACACTGACCATGAATTTAAAAAAAGAGTAAGTGATTGTGAGGACCTTAATTTGTTGGTGCATGGCATTTTTGGAAAACAAAGCCCCTTTAAAATGTCTCAAATTGGGCACCTAAAAATCACTGATGATTTTTTAAAAAATCTTGGCACTTTTGTTGAATGCTCTGAGCTAGTGAGGGGCAACCTAGACTAGTGAATGGGCCATATGAGTAGCCCTCTTTCATTTCAGTGGGCTGCAAGTTTGTCGTAACCAAACCGATCTCCTGGGATAGGTAATTTTGCTAACTGCACTTGAATACCTAGAATTTGCGGGATGTGCCAATTGAATTGTAGCAACGCTGTGATTGAATGCAGAGGGAGCACATGGCTCTGAGTGTCAGTGTTGTGTGCAATCAGCACACACCTCATTTCATGTACCTTTGCTTTGAGTGTGTGTCACTTTTGTCGTATGGGTAGGAAAAAACCTACATGGACGAAAACTTGCAGAATCTGGCAACCCTGTGTTGGGCAATGATAAACCATCATCATCACTCTAAGCTCTCCCTTTAGCTTAATGACTGTACCTCTGTGAAAGGCCAGAGCTGTATTGGCAGAAACTCTCCTGCTGACGTAGCACTGTTTTCACGGGGAGTTAAGTTCGGTATAAACTACATTGCTCACTAGTGTGGACTGTTGGCAGCCTGGAACGACATAGTTATACCAAATAAGTGAACAGCATAGATCTGGCTGAAGTCTGTTTTTTATGACAAATAATTTGAAGTCTATAAGGTATTAGGAAAATATGCAAAAAGCCACAGTGTCACACTTTTTTGTGAAAATAACCTTCATTTTGTAATACAAGTATTTTAACACATTTACTCTTTAAAATATTGAGAAATCTTATTTACTATTTCTTGATTACATTCCTGTAAATTCTTGCAAATTTGGCTTTATAAAGCATGATGGCAGTGTTCTTGCTTGATGGTGGACAAGCTGGGGATACAAAAAAAGCTTAATATAAATAAAGGCCTAAAAGTAATTTTTTGTCATGTAAGTTATGGCAATGACTCATATACTGCCTTACAAACAGGCGTGAAGGCCCTTAGTTACTAGTCAGAGAGTGCTATGGTATGTGTTTTTGCTAACAAGACTATTTCTCTAGCCAATGTAGCAACATATATTTGTTATAAATAAGTTGAGATACTTTTATAAAAGTATGTACTAGGGGCCCCTGTCTACATTTGGCTTTTAACTATGTTGACCAGAACAGTGGGTTTTAAAACAGTTTTTAACACACTGATGTGCAGGCAAAAGTGTATCTACATTATAGCAATGCCTATAATGCCATGCTACAATAGTGTTTGTACGTTCCCAGTGAGAACACTTGAGAACTGTTTGTAATTGCATATTTGTGGGACTTCTCTCCAATAATGTCAAAGCAAACATGAAGTTGGGATTGACAATTGAGTTGAAAATTGTGGGTAATACAGATGTTGATATTATGTGCATCTGGACTAATGGAAATGATAGGTCAAATCGTATTTTTTAAATTGCTTCATTCTGTGGCACTGGCTGGCCTCTTCAGATTTGTCAGCTGTGAACTATAGACAAGAACAGACATCTGGTATATTTGGTCTTTTGAGCGTGAACCTGAAGTTACTGTATCATGTAGCATCTTCTAATTCAGAATGTTTGTAAGACACTGAACCACTTCTCATTTATCAAAATCTGAGCTGATAAAACTGTTTTCCTCGCTATGTATATTTGTGTACTGTAGAGAACTAGCTAGCTTTCAAAATAAATATATTCATATGCTAAATATTTCTAGACACACATGAAGGAATAAGGTAAGCCGGTTTTTGTAAAATGACTGTTGCTGTAAAATAGGCAAAATTAGATTCTGGAGATATTTCTTTGAATGCAACTTCCTTCTTACTAGGAGGTAAAAATAACTGAATGTATAATCTGACAAAAAAAATGTGCTGAAATACATACCAATGTATGTAAATGCTTCTCAATCATAGAAGAGGGAAAATTCTGTATCTGTTATGAGAAAGATAATAGAGTTTGTTAATCCATAATATGTGTTGTCCTCACCCTATATATAGTTTAGTTTTGTTATTCTTATCTTTAGGCAGAAGCAGCTAAACTGGTTCCAATGGGTTTCACCACAGCAACAGAGTTCCATCAGCGGAGGTCTGAGATCATCCAGATAACCACTGGATCCAAAGAACTTGATAAACTGCTTCAAGGTGTTAATTTTACTCACCATCTTTGTGCATTATTTTACTTAGCTCTACTGCAGTGGTCACCAACTGGTAGATCAGGATCTACTGGTAGATCTTGGAACCTTTGACAAGTGATCCTGAGAGGTTTGGCCAGAGGCTATCAAGTGCTGGCACTTCATCTGCCCCTCTCAGCACTATTGTGCTGCTCCTACCCTCTGCTTTGGAGTTGCCCCTCACCCCGGGAGCCTCCTGTTTGCTGTGCAGGGCACAGGAAGAAGAGGGGGTGCTGATGTCAGAATGCCCCTCCCTCTATCCTGTACCCTGTCTCCACAGAGCAGAGGGGGGCAGGGATGGAGAGAGTTTGCTGGCTGCTTTTGGGAGTGGTGCAGGGCCTGGATAGGGGTGAGCCTGCCTTAGTCCTTTACTCCACCACCACCACTGTGGTAAGCAGTGCCCGGCTGGAGCCCGCATTATAAACCTGAAACCCTAGTGCACCTCAAACCCCTGCCCCACATCCTGATAAAAGTGAGTGAAGTTCAGGGGAGGGAGGATGGAGGGAGCAGGGGCGGGGCCTTGGAGAAGGGATGGGAAGGAGGCAGGGCATGGGTGTTTGGGTTTGAGTCAGATCCTGGATTGCACTTAAATTTAAAAAGTGATCTCGTGCTTAAAAAGGTTGGAGACCACTGCACTACTGTCATTTCTGGAAATCATAAACCCCGTTAGTGATGTGAAGGGTAAATTGGTTACTATCACCCTTATTGGAGCAGTCTTCTGCCTGGCAAGAGTAGCCCCACCCACCCTCCTTTAATCAGTTAACCAGTAAAACATGTTTAACAGGTTAACTGATTAACCAGGATTTTACATCCCTAACCCCCACATGAGAAGTGCATGGAATATGGGGCTTTCTGCTAGCTGAATTGCAATCGTCTGCTTTTTTTATAATCAGTTCCAGTCAGCTGGTATCTCCAGAGAAAGCTGTCGGAGTAGTTCCAATAGAAAAGGAATTTCTCTGGATGTGGGAGGGCATAAGACACAGTTTAACATTTTTAAATACACTTTCTGTTGTTGACTTAATAAAGTTTTATTGAGAAAACAAAAGTAGGTATTCTGTTCTCCCTATAACGCACCTACCTCACCTACATGAGAAATGCAGAGTAGAATGGTGTTCTCCTTAACTTAGCTACTCTGTTCTTACAAGAACATGGTTTTCTGGGTTGCTTCTCTACAACATGCACAAACTCAGGTACCCAGAACCATTGTTATAATTAATTAATTGAGTTTTGAAGTATAGGTGATCACTTCTAAAATAAAGCTACGCAGATACAGAAACCATGTAACAAACAAGTCCACAGAAATCTCAAATTATATACCCGTGTTATGCATTTATAAGCTCTGTTAATATGTGTGATTGTTTTTTCTTTTTTAGGGGGAATAGAAACAGGGTCCATAACTGAGATGTTTGGGGAATTCCGCACTGGGAAGACACAATTGTGTCACACACTGGCAGTAACTTGTCAAGTGAGTGGTTGGTCGTTTTATTAAAATCAAATGTGTTTAGAAAGAAATTGCTTCTGAATCCTTGCCTATCAATGTACCTTTTTCACTCATGCAAATAAACACGCAGCTATAAAGGTAGTGCAAAAAATCTGTAGTCATGTATGCTGTATAGCAGAAACCATCCAGACTTTGTGACACCATGGACTAAATAGGCAACATGCTAAGTTCTTATGTACCATGCTTGCTCCACTTGCTAGGGTAACTTTAGTGGAGATTTGATATAAACCTATCAGAGAGATCATGGAAATAAAAACCAAATTATGTTCAATCAGATTACAGAAATAATACATGGTAGCTAAGAGGTTAGTTAATGCCTTGCTTTGTTTCTTTAGGAATGCTTGAGATCAGAAAATAAACTTTTTGGTTTTTCTTTAACTTGGTCCCTTCATTGTACTTCTGGAGGAATTAGAATTCATATCTTCCACAGATTTTTTTTTTTTTTTTTTTCTCGCTCCCCCACAGAAAAATTGGGGAGCAAAGAAATCTGCAAAGAACACATACCCCTTCCCTGGAACCCCGGGTGCATCTGCTGGAAGCAGCCAGAAGTAGAGAGCAGATCATTGCAGGAGGGAAGTAGGGTATGCATGTGTGCTTCTGTGGAGAGATGTTAAGGTAGGGGTGGGCAAAAATTTTAGCTGGAGTGGGGCCACTTTAGAAATTTTTGAAGTGGCCCCAGGCTGCCCCAGAAGGGGCGGGGCCAGGACACTTCCATACTACCCTGCCCATAGACTCTGATTGGCCTGGGGATGGGGGGAGCATGTGAAGTCTCTCCTGTTTCGAACAGCTGGAGGTTCACTCTAGGTACCTGTGCCCCTGGCAACAGGAGACTTCACGCGCTCCCCCAGCCCCAGGTTGATCATGGCTTGGGAGTGGGGGAATCATGGGAAATCTCTCGTTCCCTGCCCTGCAAGGGGGCGCCATGCTTAGAGTGAAACCTGGCAGTTGACCTAAGCGCCGTGTGCCACAGGCAGGGGAAGAGACTGTGTACGTCCCATCCCTAGGCCCTAATTGACCTGAGGGCAGGGGAGTGGCAGAGTGTCCATGAGCCAGATAAACCCACTTGGTGGGCCATGTCCAGCCTGTGGAGTCCCTTTTGCCCACCTCCGTGTTAAGGGGTGGGACAGGGCGCACTGTGTCCCTCTTTCTCACTGTTGCGGCATCCAGGATTTGGAGGTGTAGGGTTGTAAAGCAGGTTCTGTCCCTGAGGCAAAGCAGAAACAGGCAGGCTGATTGTCAGTTAATTGTTCCCCTTATTAGTCAGTTCAGGCCCCCTTATTATTCCAGAGTAGTGTAAAGCAGTCTTATTGTAATTGACATAATGGAATTCTTAGCTAAGAAGGTATTTGTGTCTTTTTTCCTGTGTCAGAGAGACACAGTGGGGTTAGATTACCTCTCGGGATCTGTTTGAGTGCTTGTTCATGTCTATTCCATATTCGGTGTGTGCTCACTACATGCACCTGTGCTGGAGTTTTTTCCCTCAGTGGTATCTGGAGGGGCCTGGCTCTGTGGTGTGCATGTACCATGGTATAAGGGGCACTGCTGCTCCTCCCACCTTCAGTTTCTTCTTGCCACTGGTGATGGTGCTGGAATGTCTGCTACTTCGGCTAGCCTTTTCACTTTGAGTGCTATGAACTTTTCATGCATAATAGCTTAGTTATCCTTTAGTGTGTTTGACATAGTTAGTCCTGCATGGGACTCAGCCTAGGGACGAGGCATGCTCTGGTCTTTAGGCTTTAAGCCCTGTGATTGCTGCAAAAAACGGATGCCCATCTGTGACGTGCATAACAGTTTTTAAGGTGTTTGGGTGAATTGCATATAAGTAACAAGTACCATATCTGTAAGTCCTTCAAGCCTCAGCGTAAGAAGGAGCGAGACCTCCATCTCAAAGTGCTGATGGAGTTGGAGCTAACGCCAGCACTGGAACGTTTGAGCTGACTATGCCCAGGGCACCCCAGCATCAGTGTAGTGTCCCACCAGTGCCAGTTCCCCTCCCCAGCACCAGCCAAGCAGCAAAAGAAGACCAGGAGAGGAAGATCCTATATCCTGCAAGAAAGAGAGAGGACAGGAGGGGGAGCCAAGACCGAAGAAGGATGGCTCGGTGCCTTGGACCAGGAGTTGGGCCCCAGCTTGGGTTGAG
This sequence comes from Pelochelys cantorii, assembly GCA_032595735.1. Lineage (NCBI taxonomy): Eukaryota > Metazoa > Chordata > Testudines > Trionychidae > Pelochelys > Pelochelys cantorii. Next base: position 70,128,215 of record CM064329.1, on the reverse strand, counting down.
CAACCTAACCTACCCCAACCCTTGCCTGCCACAATAAACAGTGACATGGGCCTGCATCTGTTGAAGGTCCCACCAACACCCTTCCCTCTGCAGGCAGCTCAGCACATCTTGGTACTACTGGCGCTGTCCACACCAGCTCCGTCAGTATCCTGGTCCAGGGATAAATGTGTCTTTGGGACCTTTTTAGAAGTCTCCGTCTCAGCAGCACTGCTTCCCATCACAGGCAATGTCCCACCAGCATTTGACCACAGAACCACCCATCCTGGGAGGCTGGCTTGGGGAAGCCTCAATCGGTCTCTGGACTCAGGGAAGCATTCAAATGGCTCGAGAGATGCTCCTCGATGCCCTGGAGCAGGCCTATAGAGATGCATCTGGCATCAGCATCAGCAAGACTGGCCTAGTTGCTCACCTATACGTTGGCACCAGTCATAGGCTTGAGACCAGGGATGTTGAAACAACTTTTACAATGGGGATGCTGAGAGGCATTTAACCAAATTGTAAACCCTGTATATAATGTAAACCACTTCAGGCCAGGCGGTGCTGCAGTATCCCTAGTTCCAGCCTGAGACAGGAGTGGAGTCACCGACTGTCAGGTTTCTGGTACACATTGCCATGATGTATATCCCCTCACTTGAGAAGATGATCCTCCCAGTGCTGGACCTGTACTAGGTACTGGTCAAGCAGCATTAAGGGGTAGATCACCGGAATGCTGTTGCTAATCCACCAGTCTCCAATAACCCATAGAGGGAAATCATCCCAACTGGAAAGATTCCTGTTGAGGTGCAGCAATCAGCATTGCAGTGAATATAGTCACTGATCCACCTGCTTGTGATTGCCCAAGAGAAACCACTCTCCCTTGAGCTCTGACACTTGTCAGGAATCACTGCCAACAGGTCAGGCTGCCTGGTACCCATGGACCCCTTGGGGTTTTCACCAGCCTTCCCAAGAGCTCAGATTGGTGCCAGGGACTTCAGACAAACCATTAGCCTCAGTAGTCCATCTGTCTGTCCTCCCCTAGAACCAGAAGTCTCTGAAGAAAACCATTCAGGCTCATGAGGACCCCAGGAACAGCCTGCTGGGCTATCAATGGACATGGCAAACCCTATAGCACTGGCTTCTTATCTTTGCCTGATGTGATTGTGGGTACTTCTCATCCAGTTCCTCAGGCTGATGTTAAGGCTCATAGGAACTGTTGAAAAGAATAGCTGCTAACATGGGGCTCCATGAGGAGAAGCTAGGGGAAACCAGTGGACTCCTTTATTTGATGATCTCTTACCTTGCATGATGGATTGTCAAAGATCAAAAATACCCTATGGCAGACCCCTTCATTTCTACCCCCTATTTCCAAGAGGGCAAAAAGAAAATATTTTGTGTCAGCTAAAGGTTGTGAGTACTCCTGTTCCAACTCAGCCCCAGGCTCCTTGGTAGCAGTGGCCATTAATAAGCGGGAGAGGCAAGGCCAACCAGGAACTACACCTAAAAGTAAAGACTCAGATACATGACTTGGACACACAGTTTTTGTCCTCCAGCTTCCAGTAAAGGGTAGCTAATCACCAAGCTCTCCTTGCCCAATATGACTTCAGTATGTGGCAAGCCATGGCCAAGTTTGAGGATTGCTTTCTGAGAACACCAGAAAGGAGTTCTAGGCTATACTTGAGGATGGCAGCACTGTGGCCACCATGGCCCTTCAGGCAGCCTTGGATTCAGTGGACTACACAGTACACGCCATGGCCTCTGCCATCTCCATGGGAAGGTGTCCTGGTTGCGCCTTCTGGGCTTACTGATGGAAGTTCAGCCGTTAATGCAGGATCTTCTTATCAACAGCCAGGCACTGTTTGCTGAACAGACAATAATAAATTACATGTGTTAAAGCACTCCTATATTACACTGAAAACCCTAGGGCTCTATGTTCTAGGTCGGACCCATAAGCGATTCAAGCTGCAACCACAGGATCAAGGAAGCCGACCCAGATAGGAGATGGCTCACAAAAAGAACAGAGGTTACAAATGCTGCAAGAGCCATCAACATCTACCCTCTACCCAGTCAGGCTCCACCTATAACAGGCACGGTGGCAGTCAGGCCTGAGTGTGACCTACTTGACTATACCCTGGATCTGTCATCCCTTTGTTTCTCCAACTGTCTCTTCCCCTCCTGCCTGCATAGGCCATTATAACTTTGGATTGTTGGATCCTCAAGACAGTGGCCCAGAGCTATACCCTCCAGTTCCTTTTACACCCTTTTTCACAAAAGTCTCCTTGTGCTGGAGGTGAAGGACTTGCTGCAGCTTGGAGCAATGGAAGAAGTTCCTTGTGAGTACAGGAACACGGAGTTCTCTTCCTTGTACATTCTTATCCCAAAGCCCAAGGGCAGTGTAAAACATCCTGCACCTGCAAGAACTTAAAAAAACCTTAATGAAACTAAAGTTCTCGCTAACCTCCATCATCTCTTCTCTGGACCCAGGAGACTGGTGTGCCACTCCTGACTTGAAGGATGCATACTTTCAAATAGTGATCTTCCAAGGGCACAGATGCTTTCTGTGCTTCATGGTGGGGTCTGACCACTACCAATTTGTGGTTCTCCCTTTCAGAATAGCTATAGCACCAAAGGTGTTTACTTAAGTGCATGTTGGTGGTGGTAGCTTACCTCAGATGTTGTGGTTTTCAGATTGACCCACATCGATGACTGGTTGGTTAAAGATTGCTCTCGGTCCCAAGTCCAAAGGATGTCGCAGTACTACAGGTCATGTACTGGTCCCTCGGGCTGCTGGTGAATGACAAGAAGTCAACATTAGTTCCAGTAAGGATGATAGAGTCCATCAAAGTAGCGCTCGACTCCACTTGCACCAGAGCTTTCCTGTTGCGAGAAATATTGCAGATGATGGTGGACCTTATCATGGGTGTCTCTCTGTTCCATCTAACCATGGCCTGGGTATGTTTATGGCTGCTGAGCCACGTGGCAGCATGTACGTATTGATGTCAGGTCACTGATAGGGTAAGGTCAGGATTTACTGCTGTGATGTCTGGACAGGTCTCGGGCTCCATTTGATGATGCTAACCAGAAGACTGCTTGCGTGTGTGCTCAGTGGTATGTTCTGTGTCAACTTATTCAGCAGACCCCAAGAGAGCCCCCCACAGACCACAAATCAGATAATAAACCGAGCTGGGCACCTTCGATTCTTAAGTGAAGTACATTAATAGTTGTCAACTTTACCAAATCACTACACGCATATACTTACGATGGCCTCAGCACAACCAGTGGGAACCTCCCGCTGCCCCCAGCTGGACAAAGACTGTCCCCTCAAGACACCACTGTGTATACAGGTATAAACAAGTTACACATCACTCCTGACTTATCAGGTTGCCAGCCTCTGACGTTGTCAGGTTACCACCCTGTGACGCTTCTTAGATACCACCCATCACCCTGTACCTTGTGATTTGATTAGATCATCTCCATCCATCATGTTGGCATTTTAGACCCTTTTCTGAACTTGGGTTTGTATCTGTGGGGACTGTTTACCAAGGTCTTTTTTAATGAGCTGGTGGTACCTTGTGCGTTCAAGTTATGACCAGTACCAATTACTATTCTACACCTGGGCCTATTACCAATTAGTGTTTTGCACTCAGCCCTGTTAGTGCCACGTTCTGCGAGCAGGGGCCTGTGTCAGCTTAGCTTTGCTTTACATTTTGTCCATTGTTAGCTAGGCCTCAGACCAGGCCTGTGCTACATGGGCTTATGTTTTGGACCATCATCTTGCTACACGTATGTCATCTACCATGCAAGACTTTGGTTGTGACCTTTATAGCAGTGGCTGGCAACAATCTTATTTCCAGTTTAGAGATCACTTGGACCAAATCATTACCATCCCCTGGTATTTATCTCCCTGCAATGATGGACTGACCCCAAAGTAGTCCTCAAAGGGGTTTCTGTAGTCCACACCACTCAGCTAAGCTATCAGATGCTTTGGATATTGGCTGGGGAGTGCACCTATGCAAACTACAGACCCAAGGAATGTGATTCCTAGAGGAGATGACATTGCACATAAATGTCAAGGAGTTCAGAGTGGTTCATTTTGCCTGTGGGCTCTTTCTGCCACCTCTGTCAGTCAAAGTAGGTTGTTGGACAATACAGCCTCAATTTTGTATATCAACAGAAAAGGGGAAGCATGCTCGTCGTTTCTCTATGGAGTCTCTCCAATTGTTAGATTTCTACATCAAACAGGCGATCCACCTGGAGGCCTGTCACCTCCATGGTGTCAGGAACACACTGGCAGAATACCTCAGCACTTCTTTTTTCTCTCTCAAGTGATCTCTCCATCTGGAGATATGCTGGATGCTCTTCCAGGTGTGGGGACTCCCCAGTTGGACTTGTTTGCCATCAGTCAGAACAAGAAATGTCATCACTCCTGTCCCCTGCATGGTCTGGGCAAGGACTCCTTTTCCAAACCTTCCTCCTGTCATGGCGGGGGGGAGATCTGATGTATGCATTCCTCCCAGTTCATCACCAAAGTCTTGTCAAAGATTGAGAGAAAAGGCCCAAACCATCATGATCACTTCAGTGTGGCCATGCCAAAACTGGTTTTGCAGGCTGATAGACCTGGTGGTCACTGCTCCCTGCTCCCTCCCTGGCTGGATTTGCTCTCACAAGATCACAGGCACCTACTACAACCCAATCTTGCCTCCCTTTGCCTCTTGGCATGGATGATGCATGGTTGAACTTGGAGGAGTGGGCCTGCTCTAACAGGGTCCAGCAAATTCTACTGGAAAGCAAGAAGCCTTCCACTAGAGCAACTTATTTGGCCAATGACATGTCAGTCTGATTCTTAAGAGTCCGCGAGAGACTCTTCCTGCCAGTCTGAGTTCCTGTCCCCTGTAGGACCTTCTCTTGGGTTCTTTCGAGGCTTATGGGACTATCTTTGGAACCTATGGGCTCCTGCCCCCTTTCCTACCTGTAATGGAAGGTTGCTTTTCTTGCACTGATAACATCAGAGAGACAGGTGTCGGAGATGAAAACCTTGACATTGGATATATTGCACATACGGTGTTCTACAAGGACAAAGTCCAACTGTGACTCCATCTGGCCTTTCTGCCAAAAGTGGTTCCTTCCATGTTATCCAGAACATCTTCCTCCCAGTGTGTTTCTCTCAAGCCACGCACACCATTAGTGAGGAAAGGAGGTTGCCTGCCCTAGATGTCAGACATCTCCTGGCATTTTACCTGGAGCTTGCCAAACCCTTTTTCAGGTCAGCCCAGCTCTTCTTTGCAACAGTAGACGAGATGAAGGGGCCTTCCTGTGTCATGTCTGAGGATTTCCAACTAGATCACCTTCTGCATCTGGAGTAGTTATAAGCTGGCATAGGTCCGCCACTGCCAATCATGAGGGTATGTCCAACCAGAGGTCAGGCATCCTTGATAGCCTTCTTGACATATGTTCCCATCCAGGACCTCTGTAGAGCTGCGATGTGGTCTTTGATTGACACATGTTCACAATGCATTTTGCCATCACTCAGCAGGCCAGATATAATGCTGGGTTTGGCAGAGTGGTGTTGCAATAAACACAGCCATGAACTCCTACCTGTTCCTGGTGATACTACTTGGGAATCACCTAATATGAAATGGATGTGAGCAAACACTCAAAGGAGAAAAGACAATACGTGTTCCATAACTAATGTTCTTCAAGATGTGTTGGTCATGTCCATTCCATGACTTACCCTCCTTATCCCCAGTCAGAATTTCTGGCAAGAAGGAACTGAAGTTGGAGGGAGCAGGCAGCACCCCTTATTCCACAGTATGTGTGCACACCACTGCAAAAGGCACCAGAACCAGTCTCCTAGAGCCATGGTCACCAACCCATCGATCGCGATCGACTGGCGATCGTGAGGAGTTCGGGGGCCCCTCCCGTTTCTCCCCACCTCCAAGAAGCCCCACTACCTACCTCCAACGACAATGGAGGTAGTGCCGGCTTCCTGCGGAGTAGACGGAAGTCCTGCAGCTGTACACCACTTCCAGGGGTTCTGGAAGTGCGCTGGCTGCTCCCCTCCCCCAGGTCTGTGGCATGCCGGGAACTTGCGGGGGGTGGGGAGAGTCCCCAGAGAAGGCATGCGCCGGGGCTTCCCTGCTCTGTGGGGGGAGGAGTCCAGGGAGGAGGTGGGTGCGGGGGACTCCCTGCCCCCTCTGGTACCCTTCCCCAGTACCATGTCCCCTGCTCCCACCTGCACAGTTGGGACCACGTTAGTGAGGCTTGGGGGGTTTTTGGAGTAGTTATTTTTTTGCATCTCACTTGTGGCCCCCAACTGACTTTTCTGTGGGCCAGTGACCCCTGACTCAAAACAGGTTCCCTGCCCTTCTCATAAATAAAGACAATGCAGACACTTTTTGTGTTTGACATAGTATTTTATTTAAAAATGAAGCCTGGCCAACAAACCCCCAATTGGGGCCAAGCCCCCATCTGGCCACACACCCCCAAACCCTAGATCTGAGCCCCTAACACACTGGACCCCCCTGCCCTGAGCCCCTTACATCTTCCCCAACCCCAAATTCCTGCACCCTCACATCCACAAGCCTGTGGCTTGCTTAGTACCCCAACACTCCACAGACTGGAGCCCCCTCTGTGAACCAGCATCCCCTTCTCCACCTCCTCCTGCATCCAAATTTCCTCCCAGAGCTTGCACCTCTCACCTCTTTCCCACCCCCAAATCCCTCATTCCCACCCCAGAGCCCACACATCCTGTCTCAACCCAGTGAGGGCATGGCTAGACTGCAGGAGTTTTTCCAGGATTCCAGAGATATTCCAGGGAAAACTCTTCCACATCCAGGGATGTGTTTTGTTCTTTCGCTTTTTTTAGTGGAAGAGCAAACATGCTCTTTCGGTAACCCCGTGTTCCTCATTCCATGAGGAATAAGGGGGCTTCCGAAAGAAGGGATTTTTCTGACATTTGGTCCAGTCTAGACAGGTCAAATGTTGGAAAAACCTCTTCCTACAGATGAATCGAGGAGAAAAAAAAAAAAGCAGCAGTGTAGAGTGTATAAGGGCTGGGGATAGCAAGTGATGGAGAGGGGGCGGGGCTTCAAGGAAGGGGTGGGGTCTTGGGGGGGAAGGATGGGGCAGTAGCTCTTGGCTTTGTTCTGAAATTTAAAAAGTGATCTTGGGTGTAAAAAGGTTGGAGACCACTGTCCTAGAGGGGAAAACTTCTGGTACTGGTGCATATGGCAAGTACACACACCTAATATGGAATGGACACAAGTAACTCGTGTTCTTTGAGATCTGTTGCAAAACAGGTAACTCATTTTTACTTATCCATTTTTCAAAACATGCAGGACAATGATTAGCAGAACTGTATGACTTTCATTTGTGAAAGTAACCATTTCAAGCAGTATTCTATTTACTGAACGCCAAAATTTAAAAAAAAAAAGTAATAACTGAAATGCAGGGTATTGGTTGGCAAGTACAGTAATTCTTCATTTAACACAATAGATGTGTTTCTGAAAATGTTCATGCTAAGCAAAAACGTGTTATGCAGGGTCAATTTTCCCATTAAAAATAATGGAAAAGCTGGGGGTTGTGTTTCAGGTGGTGGTGGCGGCAAAGTCAATTTTTTGTTGGTGCTGGGTTGTCAACGTCAACATTAGATGATGTAGATGGAACAGGGCTATCTTGTTATCAGCTGATCTTTTTTTAGGTTTAACACGAAAAAAACTTTTGATAGCTGCTTTGTTTTTTGGTTTTTGTTGTAAAGTTGCTTGTAGCAAGATATGGCACTTTCTAAGCTTTTTGCTATTTGAGCTCTGTTCACGATCAGGATTATTCTCATAAAAAATGTTTATTACATCACTTATAAACACAAATTGCCGCTGTTTGTTAAAACACAAAGATAAACATGTGAGTGAGCAGAGGAGCGCTGTGACCACGTGTATTCATCCGCTCATGCATATTACCACTGTTTTCACCAACTTATACCGCCGCACAAAGTAGTCCTCCACTTGATTATTTTTGTCTTACTCAAAAAACATTCCCTAAAAAAAATCATGCTATTGCGAAAACATATTAAGTGGCATGTGTTAAACAAGTAATTTACTGTATTTGTAACTTAGTTTTCACATGGTTAGGAAATGCTAAACAGTTACTGTGTTTTTTTTTCCTGTATGGTAATTTAAATAAATTACCAAAATAAGTGAAACTGGTTTGATTCTATTGAACTATTTAGACTAGACATTTGCAGAATTTTGCAGTACTTTGGATTTTTTGATGAAGAATTCTCTGAGTAACATCACAAAAAACCTCCTTGCCAATAACTGGGGAAAAAAAGGGAGGTGAAGCTGTTTACGTGTGTCCAACTCATCCTTTGTTTAGCTGCTTATATTTTAAATGTCTCAAGCTTCATCTCAAATCCTTTCCTACACACTTCAATTGGCTTTTTATCTGACAGCAATGTAAGGCGGAAATGGTTACTTAAAACTGAATAAGAGGGTTGTCTTTAAAGTAGATTCTTATGTATATATTTATTTTTTTTAGCAACTCTTGTACCATAAAATATTAAGGGCATAGTATTCACTTAAGTGAAGGTGAATAAGTCAGCATTTTGGAGTTCAAACTGGTTACTGGGCACTCAGGTTTTAGGAACTTAATTGAGTACCCTAATGTATGTGTCCATTTTAAAAATTAGGCTTCTCTTTTACTGTGTGTGTGTGTGTGTGTGTGTGTGTGTGTGTGTGTTTTTTTTTTTTGTTTGTTTTTTTTTTTTTATAAATTTCCTAGCTTGGTTATCTTAAAGGAAGGTTATTTTGGCTCATTGATTCTGGTGTATCACTAAATATACTAGTATCAACAGGGTGTGAGGCAGTAATTGGCTTTAATTTCGCAGACCTGTTAAGTGACATTTATTTGTCTCTTTAGCTTCCCATTGATCGAGGTGGCGGCGAAGGAAAGGCCATGTACATTGATACAGAGGGTACCTTCCGCCCAGAACGTCTGCTTGCTGTGGCTGAAAGGTTTGTATTATGGTTAGAAATTCACTGGCTCTAGTTAAAAATAATCGCATTACCTCATCAATAAATTGTCCAGTGATCGCTTTCTTCCCACATTGCAGCTGTTCCGCTATATGGAAGCACTTTGGAACAGTATGCATACATTGGCTTTTGGCAAACCTATTTTGACACAAGTCTGACTTTATTCAGCAGCAAGAATAATTAGCCTTTGTTACAGCTGATAACACTAATTTACTTTTTAGTACGTGTTCCTTGTAAAGCCAGGTCTGTGTAAAGTGCTGTACATTCAAAACATTTCATTTTGAGTTTAACCTATAAATATTATTGTAGAAACAATAAAGGATCCCATGTGTAAACCTCTTCACAATACCCATTAGAATTAGAGTCTTGTCAGAAAAAGGGGAACAGCAAAGTGTTTGAAAAGCTGTGAATTCTATTGTCCCTTCTTCAAAACTGCTATTGGGTCACTGTTTCCCTCCATTTCAAAGGATTCTAAAATGCTTTACAAACTTGTATATATTCCACAACTCTGATTACCTCCTTGTTGTTGTTTTTTTTTGGGGGGGAGGGGGGCGCGGATGCAAAAAATCTTGTCCCTGCATGGATCCTGACAAGTGTATAAAGCCTGAGGTGCTCATTCTTCTGATTAGAGACTAGGGTTGTTAGATATTGTGAATTGAATAGTTATGTAACAGCATGAAATTTTAGTGGTTACACGACTATTTTATAGTTCCTAGGGTGTGAGGCTGGCAGCCAGTATGCTCCCAGAGAGCCCCCTGCCACTCCACACTGCTACCTCTGTATCAGAGGCAGCAGAGTGGGGTGACAGGTGAGAGCCAGTCCATCAGGGTTCCAGTTTAAAAGCCAGTTCCCTGCACAGACTGCCTGTCTGCTGCCCTGCACTACTGCCTGATACAGAGGCAGCAGCGTAGAGTGGCAGCAGCCACTGTCTGCAGGGGGATCCGAGCTCCCCATGGACAGAGATTGGTCCACGGCAGCCGTCTCTCTGTGGGGAGCTCGGACCCCTGCAGACAGTGGCTGCTGCTTAATGGCTGCTGCCATTAAGCAGCTTCTGCCCGTGGTAAGCCCAGGCTGCCACGGACCAGAGGCTGCTTTGCAGCAGCCTCCCCTGCACCCTCCCCTCTCACACTGCTGTCTCTGATAGAGGCAGCAGCACAGGGGGAGGGGGACAGGTCTGCAGAGCTGGCGCACGTGAGAAGCCTGCTTGATTATCAGCTCCCCTGCTTCGATCGGCTCCAGCTTGCCCCTTTTACCCTCCATGCTGCTGCCTCTGAGACAGCAGTGAGTGGCGGAGCGAGGTGGATCTGGTGCTTGTGGGGAGCCTGCTTAAAGCCAGCTCCTCACAGGCACCTGCTCCCGCTCCCACTCCCCTCCCTTGCTGCCTCTGAGACAGCAACGGGGGATAGTACATGTAGTTGACAAGGTAAGCCTGGGCTTATTGGTTAATCAATTAATCATGTAGTCAACTACACATTGACATCCCTATTAGAGACAGCCAAATAGTTATTCTTCTATGGATTTTGAACTCTGCAGGACTAATGCACCATACCTGTGATACTTAATTACATAGAACACTAGAACTGGAAGGGACCTCAAGATGTCATCGAGTCCAGTCCCCTGCCCTCATGGCAGGACCCAGTACCATCTAGACCATCCCTGATAGTTAAGAGCAGGTTAGATAGACATCTATCTCCAGAGATGGAGATTCTACAACCTCCCTAGCAAATTATTCCATTGTTTAACCACCCTGATAGTTAAGAAGTTTTTCCTAATGACCAACCTAAACCTCCCGTCTGCAATTTAAGACCATTGCTTCTTGTCCTATTCTCAAAGGCCAAAGAGAACAATTTTTCTCCCTCCTCCTTGTGACACCATTTTAAATACCTGAAAACCACTATCATGTCCCCTCTGTCTTCTCCTTTCCAAACTAAACAAGCCCAATTCTTTCAGTATTCTTTCATAGGTCATGTTCTCTGGATCTTTAATCATTCTTGTTGCTCTTCTCTGGACCTTCTCCAATTTCTCCTCATCTTTCTTGAAATGTGGTACCCAGAACTGGACATAATACTCCAATTGAAGCCTAATCAGCGCAGAGTAGAGCGGAAGAATGACTTCTTGTGTCTTGCTCACAACTCTCCTGTTAATGCAGCCCAGAATCATGTTTGCTTTTTTTTGTAACAGCATCACACTGACTCATATTTAGCTTGTGGTGCACTATGACCCCCTAGATCCCTTTCTGCAGTACTCCTTCCTAGACAGTCGCTTCCCATTCTGTATGTGACTATAAATGGAACATTAGGGGATATATCTGGACTTCATTTAGTTCAAGTACACATTCACATCCCTATGATCAGTATGCCCAAAGGCAAGAAAACAGTCATAAAGGTGACTCTGTTCTTTGGTAATGGAGCAGTAACTGAAGAATTGTTGATAGAGGATTGTTCATTACTGTTTACATAGGTACCTCTGACGTTTATAATCAAATAAAAGATTCATGGACTGAATTGAATTTTTTTAGCCTTGTGGTGATTTACTGGAGTAACACACTGTAATGTATTCCATTGCAGGATGGTAATTTGTGTGTTTTTAATTTCCTTATTCTCAAGTCTATTTTTAGGCTGTATGGGGGTTTACTGCTGTTTCTAGGCAATAAGTTCATTGAGAGATCACTTTTATTTTCAAGTTAATTGCTCTTTTAATCATCAGTTTTTCTAGACTTAGATGATTCTCTTTTCTCTAAAGCCAGTTTATTCTAGTCTTCAGGTGCACCTGCTGGTTAACTACTGTAGGCAAAGTTGTAGTCTCCCAAATTGTTCCCGTCTATTTCTGTAGGTATAGTTTATCTGGCAGTGATGTCCTTGATAATGTGGCGTACGCTCGAGCATTTAACACAGACCATCAGACCCAGCTCCTGTACCAGGCATCTGCTATGATGGCTGAATCAAGGTAACAAATCTGACAAACTGAATAACTTGTGCACTCTTAAATGACAATATTGTAAAGTTACCCAAAATGAAGGACAAGTATGTAGATGGCCTAATTGCAGAACAAATACTAAAAAAAGTTTTTTAATCAAAATACTTTGACATATCCATACTCTAAAATACCTGTCCTAAGACCAGTCTTGATTGTTACCAGAAGAGATAATGGGGATATCCCACTAAAAGAGAGAGACAGCCAATGAAAAAGGGAATCTGCAAATATTTGTAAATAAGAGATGTTCCAGAACTGCTGGTGAAATTGTGGGTGATTCTGACGACGGCTATGGTATGCTGGATAGCGGTATTTTACAAAGAATAGGTACCAACAATGGATTCAGTTTTAACTACCTGTTCACATTCATTTTTAGGAAAGGGGAAATTGAATTCAGATGTTGAGTGTTAAGGAACTGATATAATCAGAGGGGCAGTGATGGATTTAATTTAGTTTGGAATTAAAATTAATAGTTGAACTGGAAAGAAGGAAATGATGTAAGTACCTAGAAATCGTTCATTTAAAGGCTTGATCTTGCAAAGTACTGATCACTCTGAGCTGAGAATCAAGCATTAATACTAGGGACGTCAACGTGTAGACAACTACACGATTAACTGATATGCCTGGGCTTATGGTTAATCCTGTCACTGCATGCATTTCCTCCCCTTGCTGCCTGTGTATCAGAGGCAGCCGGGAAGGAGGCGGGGTGGGGAGTCGGTGCCTGTGGGGAACCAGTTTTAAGCAGTGCACAGGGTGAGGGGGGCAGACTGGAGCCGATACATGCAGGGAGCCAGCTTTAAGCAGCTCTTCACGTGTGCCAGCTCTGTGGACCTGCCTTCCCCTTGCCACTGCTTGCATCCTCCTACAGAAGCAATGGGGGTCAGCAGAAGCCGGTGCTGCCTTCCCCCACACTGCTGCCTTTATCGGAGTCAGCAGCAGAGGAAGGGGAGGGTGTCTAAGCTCCCCACAGACTGGCTCCCACCTGCCACCCTGCACTGCTGCTGCTGATAGAAAGGCAGCAGCTTGGGGTAACATGGGGCTCCCAGGAGGGGGCCCGGAGCATACTGGCTGGTGGCCCTACCCTTGTAACTGCTAAAATTTGATGCAGTTAACATGACTCTTCAATTACATGCTATTTAACACCCCTAATTAAAGCACATGCTTAAAAGCTAAAGCACCTGTTTAAATGCCTTGAAATATGTGACTAGTCCCACTGAGTTGATGGGCTGCTTACCTGCCTGAGTGGGTACCTGAATCAGATAAGAATGCTGAGCACCCTCCAGGATTGAGCAAGGCTCTGGAATCTGCAATCTCCATCCTGCTCCACAAAACCTGACTGACCCCTTGCACAAAAAGAAATGGCAGAAAATGTGCTAATGAGGTCACAACTTATGATAATGAGTCCCTCATTAGCATTATTTTCTGCTAGAAGAACTCGCAGTGAAGATGAGGCCTGTGTCAGCTCCTAAACTACTGCAGCTTCCTCATGCACTACAGCAAGCATCTGAGTGGGACATGCTAGACACACTGTATTATGGGTATTGATGTTCAGTAAGCGGCTGGGTTGGTGAGTTCAGCCCCATTTGAAAGTATACTTGGGATAGATAGTAACAGCTGCATTATCCTCCCTAGAAAAACTGATCAGTTCTTGAGGGGAAAACCCACCCTTCAGGTATGCTCTAAACCACATTTACCCTGAGAACAATGACCACTACCAGCCTGTCTCATGTGCCTGAAACAGCTGAGGAGAGGGGTAGGAGAGAAGAGTTTTTTCATGCTATCTTAATTAAGGGGGAAAGTGATCTAGAGGCCATTTCCATATGAGTTGTATTATCTTATGGAGTATCTTTTAAAAAATATAGCTCCTCATAATTGGAAGGACAGTTATGTTGATTTATTGCTTTCAGTAATGCTCACAATATGCTGGGTATTGTACAAATGAAGGCCTGGCTCCTGCCCAGCTTATGAGACCTAGATAGGTACTGAAAGTAATACATGTGCCATATTCCCTAGGTATGCTTTGCTGATAGTGGACAGCGCCACAGCCCTATATAGGACTGACTACTCTGGCAGGGGTGAGCTGTCGGCTAGGCAGATGCATCTGGCCAGATTTTTGCGTATGCTACTTCGACTTGCAGATGAGGTAAACTGTCAATAGACTACTTCCTTCATTCCCCATATTATTTTATTCTCTGAATATCCCCTTTTTGCAATATTTCCTCTTACTGGCATTTACTTAAGAAAAAGGATTTCCACACATTCATACAACTGCTTCCAATGTCAGTCTGTGGAGAGAAGAGTTCACTGGATTTTACTAGCTCTAAGATGGGAAACTAGTATCTTTAAAGGAGATCTGGTTACCAGAGAGTTTGGCTTTTATTAGCTCCATTTGTTAAAAAGAAACAGAATTTGATTTCTTGCCTCTTTCTTAATAGTTTGGTGTGGCAGTTGTGATCACTAACCAGGTGGTAGCACAGGTAGATGGAGCTGCTATGTTTGCTGCAGATCCCAAAAAGCCTATTGGAGGGAACATCATAGCACATGCTTCAACCACAAGGTAAGACTACATTACAAATTTCCATTCACATTATTCTTCAAACTCTTCATGAAACCACTATTAACTAGACACTTAGACGCCATACAAAAAAATCAAAAACATTTGTTAATCAATAGCTTTTCTGATCTTTTTTGAAAAAACCTAAGGGTATCTTTGATCATTGACGGGTGACTTTTATTTCCAAGTAATGTAGTGAAATATAAATAGTGTGATAAAGCAATCAGAAAACTTGCTGGTCCTCAGTGCATTGCATTTTTATGCTACCAGAAATGTAATTTATTCAAATACTGTTTGCTTTCAGGAATCAATTGATTTGTTTCTTTCTCTGTTAGGCTCTACCTGAGAAAAGGTAGAGGTGAAACCAGAATATGCAAAATTTATGACTCTCCTTGCCTTCCTGAGGCTGAAGCTATGTTTGCTATTAATGCTGATGGAGTGGGAGATGCCAAAGACTGAGGAGCCCATTCCACTTGTAACAACATGAGGCTGTTGACCAAAGGAGATTGTCTTCTCTATGCTCTCCTACTGCAGCCACTGTGGAAAGGCTGCTTGAGGAATCTATCGCATTTTTGTGACCAAACAGATACGCTGGCGACACCTCAAGAGCAGCTAGTCCTGGTTGGAGGAGTTTTTCTCTTGGGACTAATTTAATATGGTTGGAGGGCCATAGTTTCCATTGCAATAATTCCCCTGATAATTGTTGCTACAGTTGGATGCTGTTGTGGAGGTAGCAAGCACAGTAGTGTTACTGCAGTGGGCAACAATTTGTAACCTGCTTTGTGGATACTATGCAGGGTAAGTGGGTTTGTCAAATGAGATAAGTGGTAACTTAAACCTTTTCTCAGTTATTTAATGATTATTTGTGATATAGAACAGTGTTACAAGAGACAGGTACACAAATGAAACTACAGAGTGCAGAGGTTCATGATGATCACAATCAACATACGAATTCCATTCTTTTGGCTATTGAAAACATCCTCTTTTTTTTGAATTTGTGTTTGTTTGGATTTCTTTTGTACCTCAATGGTACTGGGGGAATCTGTTTTTAATAAAGGAGTCATGAAATATTATATGAGTGGTTTCTGGGACTCTTAGCCACCAGTTCAGATTACTGTCTCATCTGCTAAGCCAATGAGTAGGAAGTCCATTAATCTGTACTAGTGCTGCTGATTCCCAGAACCTGAATTACTAGCTAAAACTTTTCTTTGTAGGTCCATTTGCACTGCCACAGTGATTAAAAAGGTGTATGGTCTCTGCTTCTGCTTGAAACAGCTAAGCACATTGTAACTCTGTACTATAATTAGTATGTAGGCACCTTTTGGGAGGAGATGTAAGCCATGTAAATAATCCTTTTACACAAGGGGTAATTGTGTTAACTGATTTAGGATTGATTAAAATTAATTTTATAATGGTGGTGGTGGTAGTGCAAATGGTGTTTCCTTGTTTCAATCTTCATTCATCTTCCTGGTATCTGAATTGATGTATGAACTAGCACCTATAGTGAAACTGTGATAATCCAGGGCAGTAACTAATAGCAATAATACTGAAACTACTGTGAGTATGGTGCCTTTTAGTGAAAAAGAGGCTCAGCATTTAGCATACACACACTATAGGTGGGGCTCATAGTACCTCATATTATTTGGCTGATGTTTCCTATTATAAAACTCTATTTAAGTTTATGATTTTGCCAGATTTTAGGCTGACCTTTTTCCAAGCTGGGTATTAGCTGACATTTTACAAAACAATATAGCCCAAAGACAACACAGTTTGGATATTGTAAAAAATGAGGCTAGAGAAAAATATTGTTCTGCCTTTTTCTTCAAGAGGCTCTAGCATCCCCATCTTCTAGACAAAGGGGGTGGGTGGCTAGCCTTTAGCTGTGCTTTTTGGTGGTCCAAGAGTGGGACTGAGACAGCAGAGACAACCTTAACTTGGCTATTTCTTAACTTTTGAGTGTTTTGACTTTGCAACCTTAATGTTTTTAGCATAGTTTTTTAGTATACAATGTAAAGTTGCCATCATCTCTATTATAAAACACAACTCTTGGTAATTAGCACACAATACTACACCACATTTTAGGAAATTGCACACAAAATGTAATTAGCTGAACTGAAATTTAACCAGTAAATTGGAATTAATATTTCTACATAAGCCATGAAATGTGTTTCAAGTTTGATATGAAACTAACCCTCCAGTATCAGACTACCCCTTTATAGAATGCTGATTAACAGGTTCATTTTTAACACTGTTCAAGGTAAGTGTGGTATAGGAACCTATCACTCTGGTATCAATGCCTTCTAGTGGGGCATTAAGCAATGTAACTGACATGTCACATGTTTAATCCTACTAAAATGAGACGTGCTTCTGCCCCTGGGAAGGATCATACTGTGTTGCTAAGTTTGTTAGAGAAAGCAATGAATCTTGCAGTTGTCATGGAAGATGGTCAGATTTGTGCCTATTCTTTGTTCCAGGTGGCTCTCATTCCATGGTCTCAGGCCTGCCGTTAGGAATGTTGTCTCCAGCACAGATACACATGTCGTTTACAACAGACTTTCATTGCAGGTCTTCTAAGTATTAGCTAGATCTTACTGGTTCTTCTGCAATTTGAGTTAAAAGGTCTCTCTCCTCTACAAAGACTCCTTCGATGCATAGTAATGCCAGCTCTTCTTTTTCTAGAAGAGAACTACTCCAGACTTTGCAGAGAACAAGGTTGGCTCTATCCAGCCTTCAACAAGCACTGAAAGGTGAAAAATTCTATTTCCAATATCACCCTACTATGTATTAAGTTGCTTCTGCTGTCCTTTGACAGCATCGGATGATATTATTCCTCTAGATCTCCCTGTATTTTAGCTCCATAACATTAAACTCACTTTACTAATCCAAATTTGTCCATTTCTAACTCTAATATTGGGACTTTTTCAGAGTTGCAATTACTGCAGAAGTTCTTACCTGTATTAGCATCAAATTTGCCACCCTCCATGAAAGTTCTAGATCCCACACTAAGAGATTTCAAAATTTTCGAAAAAGCTGGCGAAAGACTACATCTGCCCTGTAAACCTCCTTCTGCAAGACATAAGGGATGTGTTGAAAGAGCAGGTTTTTCTGAAATTTGGCACTGTGTAGATGTGCCAAATTTCAGAAAAGCCTCCTTGGAAAGAACCTTAGAAAAATGTGCAATTTGTGTACTTTTTTTTCCGATTTAACTCTGCAGTCCAAATGTTGTAAGCAACCTATTGAAAGTCAGGCTTCTAGCGGACTTAAGAAATTTTGCGCAACATGACTTGTTTTACCCAGAGCTGGACAACTAGGCATTTCGCCATAAAGCACTTAGCACACAGCACTGATTTGTATTTTAAAGTAATAATCCTCTTTGAAAAAATGTTAAATACTTAAAAATAGGCCTGTCCTCACTGTCTCCCTTGTTCTCAAGGGAGCATAGCTAATATTTCTTTCCCTGTAAACACTCTTCCTATTGTTCCCTTGTTGCACTTTAATTGACACTTCAAAAAAAGGTGTCCTTGACAGCACTGGGATATGATTGGTCAACAGTGCAGTTATAAATTCCTTCAGCTGCTCTTTTTACAACAGACCATGCTGTTGAAGACAATTTTGCTAAGAACCTAAATTAGAGTCTAGACATGACTAATTTGAAAGGATTATTGTTGAACTGAAAGTTTCACAGTGCATGAGAATCTGTGTACTTAGAAATATTGGTAGTAGAAATGAGTGGGCTTAAATATGTTGATTAATTAAAAGCTATACGTGCCCAGAGCATGATGTTTTGCTTTTTCCTCCCCTCCCTGAAGGCTATTGACAGCTGTATGGTAAACTAAGATATCCTGCTGCCTGCACTGACCATTGTGATTTCAGCACTGGTTAGTTACCAGTCACGAACATCCTGCTGCCAGCCCTCCAAGTAATGATACATCTGCTTTGCATCTCCAGGAAAACTGGCAATGCTATTGGCTACATAATTTGCATTTTGTACCTAAATTAAAAAGCAGCATGATTCAAATGTGAAATGTAGAAACCATGGGGCCTAAAGAATTGAACTAGGCTCACAGTTGGAAGAACATGCACATAATGTCATGCTGTTGAGAAATATTTCAGTGTTTTCTATAAGAAAACAGTGACAGCTCATAACTTGCTGCATCTTATTCTGGGCAGATAGCTGGCTGAATTTATTCCATTGTGTGCAGTCAATAACGTTTTCCTAACTACCCAGCTTCAGAAGCAGATGTTAAATTTTTCCAGATGTAGACATGCTGGTACAAGTGTTTTTTTTTTTTAAAAAAAAAAAACAAAAACAAAACAAAAACCCACACACACTACTCAATGGCTCCAGTTATCCCTCTTTGTTAGCTTTGCAAATACAGAAACCCACTGTAGGATAACAGCTTGCCTCTGGAGGGGATCTTTGTTAAAGGTTAGAAATCAGATGGAAAACAGGATTCCTACACATGGTTTGTATTATTGCAGCAGTTCTCAAACTGTAGGTCAGGACCCCAGAGTGGGTCACAGTCCCATTTTAATGGCTTAGATGTGCTAGAGCCCAGGGCCAAAGCCTGAGCCCCACCACCTACAGGCCCCCTGTCTAGGTCTGAAGTGCTTTGGCTTTGGGTTCTCCCTTTCTGGGGTGATATAGTAATTTTTATTGTCACAGTACAGTTAAGTTTGAGAACCCCTGTGTTAACTCATTTCAACACTGCTCAAGCCTAGGTTTTCTCACCAGAATCTGAGGTGAAAGCATCAGTCTTATCCATACAGGATAGGTCTTCTCACTCAAGTACATTATTTACTATCTTTTTTTTTAAGCTGTCACCTTTCAGTACTACAGGGTCTATAATGGTAATTGCTACCAATATCAAACACTGATTATTGGTGCTGGTGGAAAGATCCCTAACCTTATGGCTGATTGTATCCCCATCCTGTAACTATCAACTGTAGCTGCCAACAAGACCATAAATTGTCTCTCTCTCCCATCTGCAATTGGTCTCAATATTTTCATTAGTTTTAGTCATTAGAATCTTTTATTTAATGGAATAGGGGAAGATAGTTTAATTATTACAGTGGACTTTGAAGCCCACAGATCACCACCACTTTTTACCTTGTTTTAGGTAAAAACAATTTACATCCTGTTTCTCTCAGTGGCACACACTTTCTCTTATAAGTTATCTAAATTCCCCTCACACTGATAACTGGCTACATTATTCTTCGCCCCCTGCCCTAAATTGTTATAGCATTCTCAATTGTTCAACTAATACCATGTTTCTTCCTTGAGGTATTTATCCATGCACTGGTAGGTAAGGGATACATACAGACCTCCTGTCATTTGAAGCTTAGTTGATTAACTTGTGGGGTATGCCAAGATCCTTGACTGATACTAACTGAAATACAAAATAATTACCTGATTGTTCCTTACAATTTTTTTAATTACTGAGCTGTAGATCTGAAGGAACAAAACAAATGCAATTGACATAACACAAAGCTGCTGTTATATTGATGGCCTATTGTAGAGCAAAAGTAAACATATCTTCAGTTAAATATGTACAGTACATTGCAGAAAAGCTATTTTATCTAGGCTTATGATAGCTATTATGAATAATCATCTAGGACTTGAGTTATACTGCTCTTTCTTGAAAAGATGAGTCTTTTAGAGACTGTACTTCTACATGTATCATCCTAAGCATTTAGTTAGATCACAGATCAGCTAGTGCTGATGGTCTAAGAGTTTACCTCTTGCCCAGTATGCTTTCCACTGCCCAGAGAAGTTCTATTTGACTTGCGAGGTAGTGTCTAAGATTTCTGGTGTAG
Organism: Pelochelys cantorii; assembly: GCA_032595735.1. Taxonomy (NCBI): domain Eukaryota; kingdom Metazoa; phylum Chordata; order Testudines; family Trionychidae; genus Pelochelys; species Pelochelys cantorii. The sequence continues at coordinate 70,107,869 of CM064329.1, read as the reverse complement.
CAATAGGTCTCATTCCACCACAACTGCAGTCTAGCTTGGAATGGCATGACACATTGTCTGTCTGAAAACAAAGGAAACATTTTCAGCATTAGCATGTTGTATTTGAAGACAACTCACTGCTTTGTTGGCAGGAAGCCATTTGTCAGTGTTATCTTACCCCAGTTCCCATCTATTTTAGAAGGTGCTGCTGCTCAGCACCTCAAGAACATAGGTTCCCAGTATCTACTTTTTAAAAAGTAAGTATAATTCCAGGCCCCCTTTTGAATAGTTAGGCCTGTCATACATTTAGCTGTAAATGTTTTGGCGCAGGTGTTCTATTTGGCAGATTTACAAGGTTGTGTCCATCTAGGGGTCCATATGAACAATTTTAGAGGTTTCTATTTTATACAGTAGGTGGACAAGGGGGCTTGATAATTTATAGTGTTCTGTTTCTGACACCCCACCCCATTCTGAATGTTCAAGTGCCACCCTCTGAAGTGGGCAGGAGTTTGCTGGAAGGGAAGAATGCATTTGTGTAAACCATCTTCATCAGGCCTTGGAGATTTGGTGTTAGCTATGTCTACACAGTGCACCTTACAATGGCACAGCTGTTCCATGTATAAGGTGTGTGGGGTAGCTGCTCCTCACCAGGAAAGAGCTCTCCTGCTGCTAAATTAAAACCACTCTCAATAAGGGGTGGTAGCTTTGTTGCCAGGTGTACAGGCCCACTGACAAAGCACTGTCCAAACTAGTGCTTTCATTGCTAAAACTTCTGAGGTTCGGGGGGGGGGTTAGGTTCAGCCTCAGACAGTGATGAGAACCAGCCTGTCAGCCACAGGTTCCAATCTGTCCCAGTTTGGCAGTAACCAAAATTCCTGTGTTAACAGGAGTCCATTGCAACATGTCTAAAATTCTCCCATCAGTAGTTACTCATGTTTAGGGCTTTCTCTTTTTTCTGCATTTAACATAATCCTTAAGAAAACTGAGTGAACTTAGTACCCTTGAAAGCTAGCAAGACTGTTGGCCCTGGAAACAGAAGTTCTTTAGACAGCCATGGAACAGACCTAGCATGGATGTGAGGATCATGTCTGAGGAGGATGAAGTTCTATCTCTGGGCTCTGTTCTCTTTGTGGCAATTGATTTTACTTGTCCACTAGCAACCACATTGAAACAATCAGAGCACAAGCCCATGCCAGCCTTCAGCTAGTAGCAACATTTGGTTACTGCCACTCAGATACAGCCATGAGGCTTTCAGTTAGTATGTGTCTGCTTTATTTGGCCTGTGCTCTGAGGACCTTTGCTGTGTTCCCAGCACAGCTATTCTGTCCACCTCTTTAAAAACAAATGTCCATCTTAAACAAAAACTCCCTCCATAGCAGCTATTCTCTTGCATTTGTCAAATGCTGAAGATTTCAAACAGGAAGCAGAGCAAAAGTCATTTGATTCCTCACATGCTGTGCTGCCTCTCAGCTGGTTTTGCATTGGGAGTGAGGGGGAGTAAGAGCAGGGTCACTGTGGGAGGAAGAGTGAGCCAGGGCTCTTGCAGACATCTCCGGGAAAGGCCAATCTACAAAGTGGCCTCAGGGGAAGCAATGTGAGGGGAGGTGGTGAGAGAGTGCCTCAACAGGAGCAAAAGCTTCAGAGGGGTAGCCGAGTTAGTCTATAACAGTAAAAACTAACAAAACATGTAGCTGGTATCATGAGCTTTCAGGGGTGCAACCCACTTCTTCAGATGACTGGAATGTTAGAAGTCCAGATCCAAGAATAAATAAAGGGAAGACCGGAGGGGGGGGGGCAAGAGGAGAAGGAAAAAAGCGAGAGACAGGAGCAGAGCTGGGACTGGTGACTGATTTGGAAGGATTTTTAAGGTGAAAGCTAGGAGTACACTGGAACTTTGAAAAGAAACTTAGCAGGTCAGGGAGTAGCAGCAGGCCACCTTCTGTACAGTCAGTTTGTATTTACAGTGACACCGTAAAAGCCTGCGTACTCAATGCTGCTAGCGGTGTGGGTACCTGAGCTAGGATGACCATACATTTCAATTGTGGCTCGGACAGTCCCAGCCCTGTCCCACCTGTCTCCACTTTATTTTCAAAAGGAGGCATTTATCCTGTTTGCTCTTGTGGACTTGATCAGCTGGCAAGAGCAAACAGGACAAATGCTCACTTTTGCCAAAAAAAAGTCTGGGTGCAAGGGCAGTTGAGTAGAGGCACCAGCCCCCTACAGTTAGGGAGGCAGCAGCATTTCAGCATGTGGGGGGCCCTCCACAGAGATCCAACCATGGGCAATAGGCTCCTGAGGGGGGATACTTCAGGGTTACAGCATCAGGGCAGGGAGGGGCCATTGGGAAGGCAGCTGGGGGTGTCTTGTTTTCTCTTGGGGAAATAGGGTCATCCTAATCTGTCAGGCCTCTGGTTGCTGAGACAAGGGGAGCTCCTGCCCTCTGTAAGCACTGTGCAGCTGGAAGGCAGGATCAGGGAGTTTGTGCTCAGAGAGGTGATAGCATACCAAACCACTCTTGTAAAAGCAGCTGCCCTCTGAACAGAGCAGGCTGCTGGCAGCTTGCTCCACTTCTAAACCCTGGGCCAGATTTCCTCTTTGTGCTCCCTGACTCCTCGTCTCTGTGCATGCTCCCCCGTGGGTGGAAAGGAATGAGTTAAGGGAGCCGGTCACAAGGTGGAAGTCGGCTGGAGGAGAGAAGAAAAGCAGTCACGCAAGGCTAATAGAGCTAGCTTGAAAGGGGCAGGGTTCTCACGCATTGCCGTGTAACCCTGTCATCTATCTTGTCATGGTCCAGCCCTCCTGTCAGCATTAATCCACAGCGACCGTGGATTAAGCCTCCCCTCCACACACTTCCCCCACCCCCAAGAGAGAGGCAGTTGGAGGCAGGGATCTGTCCTTTAGCCAAGCAGCCTGCACTCCCCTGGCTCGGGCTTGCACAGAAACAACAGCAAGTTACATAGAGCCGTGATAATTTTTTGATTATACGGGCCAGAAGGAACTTTTTCATTTCAGTCGCTTCTTTTCACTACCAGGATATGGTGACAGCTCCTTCTCTCTGCCATACACCCCTCTCCTCAGCTCCCATCGGGGGAGGGAAAGCCTATCAGGCTAACAGCTCTGGGTGCACCAGCTAGGTCCATCTTTCTGAACCAAGTACAGATTGTTTAGAGGGGGACAAATTTCTGCCCATAAACTCCACTCACCCCCAGTGCCAGCTGAAGTTCACAATCCAGAGTGAGAGGCTGGAGCCTTCTGAGTTTTGCAGATAAAACACAGGCCATGTGAAGACGGCTGCGAGCTGTGTCTGGATGTTGTGCTTCAACAAAATTCCAGCTAACCTGGGTTACAGCTTGTCTGCTTAGTTTGCACAGGGCTGAAGTTTTCCAAACCTGCGCTAGCCTCAGCATAGTCAAAACTTATTAGAACTAGATCTCACTGGCACCAGCTATACTACAGCTATACCTGAGTCTGGGTACCTTGTTAAACCATACATGTCATTATAAAGGGGTAGGATCATTAGGGGCCCTCCCAAAGCTATGAAAAATGCATCATGGATCATGAAATCTGCCAGGGAGAGGCAGGACTGGTGCACCCAGGTCGGGGGTCCTACCATGTGCTGGGCTCCAGGTGTTAGTCCTGGCAGGGGTGGGGAGGGATGGGCATTCCTCTTCTTCTGCAGGTCCACTCTCCGGGCCAGGCCAGGTCAGGTCAGACCCACCTCTGGGAACCTCCCTTGGCTGCAAGAAGCTTTGTGGTTATTCACTGAACAGTGCCTCCCACCCCCACTTCTACAAAGGTTTTGGCACTCTTGCTCTCAGCTCCGCCGTCCTCAGCTGCAAGCCTAACACTTAGGGGTCAAATAGGCCTGGGGGAGAATTATGAGGCTGTGAGGGAGGTGGCAGACCACAGGACCTGGACAGTTGCCCACCAAAAAAGTGATGACCCTCCCCATACCATGTGCCTCTCGGGCCTGCTGCTCTCTGGCTGCTTAACTCTGAAGGCAGCAGCACCTCCATCAGCGGCAGTGCAGAAATAGGAGTGGCAACATGCATAAGAGGTGGAGTCCCTTTTAGGGGGGGCTAGCTCCCAGCTAGGCCCTTTCCACCATCCCCACTCTGAGACCCCCCTGTCCTCCCTTTGGCTGGAGCCACATGCCCTTTACTACCTAAGCCATCTCCTGGTTCCTCAGTAATCTCTCTGGAGTCCTGGGAGATTACTGATGAATGCAGGAAGCTGAATAGCACATGCTGCTTCCTCAGTCGCCCAGAACCTGCATGGGGTATAAAGCAAAAACTTTGCTGCCAAACCCTGCAACTGGGTGTCTGTGGGCACAGCACAGCAGAGCAGGCACAGCCGCCCATGACCTACCTATACCTGCCACCTATGGGCAGTAATACCACCCTCCCTCTACATGCCTCTTTTGGTTCAGGACCCCTGTGTGGTTATAACACCAGGACATTTCAGATGCAAATATCTGACACTGAAATGGAGGATTTTTAAAAGATTGTGTCCATGAAATTGACCAAAACAGATAATGAATTTGATAGGGCCCTAAGCATGATGCCCTAACTCATTTGAAATCCTGCACTGCCCAAGTCGATAGAGGATTATGGGGGCACAGTTACAGGCTGTCCACGGTGCCATTCCTTCAGACCAATTCATTTTCAGGACTTTAAGCTGAGTCTAGACAGGGTTTCTAAGCACAGGGCTTGAATCTCCCCACACATCCCTATGGAAAGCAAGCATAATGCCCCTCAAGTCAAAGAAGTTACATCCGTGCAATGTGACAGGCGACCCAGGCTTTCATTTCCTTTTTTAACTGCGAGGGGGGGGGGGGGGAGGTTGGGTGTGTCTCAAAGAATTGATTCCACCCACCTCACTCTGGACACATGCCGGAGCCCAGCTGGCAGTGCTGCATACACTCAGTCTAGAAAGAAGGAGCACAAAAGAAAACTTAAGAAGAGGCAATCTTCTAAATACAGATAAGGACTCCCCAGCACCGATTGGATTTGGGCTGGCACAATGTCTAACTAGCTAAGCAAAGCACTGTACCTAAAGCAACAGCAACCAGCCTCCTCCCTCCCGAGCCACAGGGGAAATACAAGGAAACAAGCCTGGAAAGGCAGTTACCTGAGAAGTAAAACATTGTGAAGTTGGGTTGCAACAGTGGCAAAGCGAAGACTTAGCACTTACGTTTAAGTACTAGCTCGCTGTACTGAAAGTACAGTAGTGGCTGCCACATTTTTTTGTTTACCAAGTTTATTTGTGGCTCCTTGCATTATATCTGAATTCAGTTTTAGACTAGCATAACCAGAGAGCAAATGTGAAAAATCGGGACACTGCTTTTCATGAGTAAGGGGGAATAGTCTATATCCGCGGCTCTCAAAGTGTGGTCCACGGACCCACTATTGGTCCGTGGCCGTCTTGCAGGTGGGCCATGGCTCAGCCACCTCCCTGCAGCAGGGTGCTCCAGCCCAGTCCTACCCCATGACGTTGGCGCACCGGTGACAGCTTCCCGCTGCGGTTGGGGAGCCCCAAGTCTCATGGGCCAGATCCGGTTCACAGGGAGAGCAAGCGGCTGTGTGTGCTGCCACTTCCCCTCCACTCCCCTCAGCTCGGGGAACGGCAGTGCAGGGAAGCACAGCCTGGAGGCTTTCTCCACTGCTCCCATTGGCCAGAACTGCAGCTAATGGGAGCAGCGGGAGGGAGTACCTGGAGTTGACAAAGGGCGCAAAGCCAGGTGAGTGCCCTCATGCCCAGACCTGCATCCCCATCCCACACGAGCCCCCCTTCCACCGAGACCTTGCACCTCTACCCTGCTCCTGCACCTTCCCTCCCAGACCTCCCACCCCAACCCACAGCTGCACACTCCCTCACAGCCAGACAGCCCTCTCCCAACCCACTCTTGCAGCCTCCCTCCCACCCAGACTGCACAGCATCATCTCTTCCTGCACCCTACCACCTCCTGCCAAGATCCTACACCCCCATCCACAGCCCTCTCCTGCACACTGAACCTCTCATTTTTGGCTGCACCTCAGAGCCTAAGGGGGCCCACAAAATCTACTAACCCCAGAAGAGTTAATCTGGCCTGTGGGAAGCCCTGAATCTTGGCCCTTCCCCCCCACCCACTCCCATGGAGCTGTAGCACCAGGGGAGTGAGCTGTCTCAGTTGGGGGCCACAGCAGCAAGGGCTGGGATTTTTGGGGGAAGTTGCTTCTCACTTCTGTGTGGTCTCTGACTGATTTTTATGTGGGTCAGTGGCCCCCAACCCTAAAAAGGTTCCCCACCTCTGCATAAAATAAAGACAATGTAGAAGTCTTCTGTGTTGGACATAAATTAATATTTTACTTTATTTAAAATGAAGTAAACTAACTTGTTAGTAAACTAACATGTTAAAGGGCGTACATTGTTTAATGATTATGATTAATAAGGATTTCCTTTCTTACCAGTTACATGTGCCTCCTTATGTTATAGCTGCTATTTTCATTTTTATGCTCTAGTAACCTAATATGAATAATGTAGTATTTAATGTATTTAGAGATAAGTGAAGGAATTTTGTCACCATGGGTGGTTGGCTGCAGAAAGATTTGCACTGAGCAGGGTGGGCTGCAGGCTAAAAAGTTTGAGACACACTAGTTATATAAAATAAAGTCCCTAATATCAAGATGGTCCCCTAAAAATCAGGATGTCTGATACCTCTAAATTAGGCAGAGGAAGGACCTTTGCTAGGGAGGGAATGTGATGGGGGAGATCAGTGACTTGTTTTTTCATGGATATGTCAGGCCAAAGCAGCCTGATTCCAGAGCACAGAACATGACTGGAATCACTCTTTGATTAATTGGTGACAGCAACTTTGCATGAAGCCAAGCTGGCTAGAAATGCATGGCTGGCTTCCTGAAGTCTAAGTATTCAGCCAGAATAATCAAAGCCATATTTAGTCTCCTAGTGGGTTAGAGGGGCTGGAGTGAGCTTCATTCAAACTGTAGAACACAAACAACATCTATTTTATCCTTGATTGGCTTTTCCCACAGGGGCAGGAAAAATATTTAGGGCTCCCCAAGAAGCTATAAGTAGGAGTAATGGGCTGCAATTAAGAAAAGGTAAATTTAGGCTGAATAGAGGGAATGTTTCCTGATGTGAGATGATTTATCTAGAGAAGGAAGATGGGGAGCCCCACTGTTTTGGGGATTTAAAATGAGACTAGCAAGAACATAAGAAAACGCACTGCAAGAACAGACATGCTCTGGTGAGAGAAAGATTAAGAACCATCAGCACTTTACCGTCTCTCATACTGAGCTATTTTCTCATTTTATTTTTACTGTCCTGCTCAGAGAAATACCTTAACCCCATCTTAACTCTCCAGAAGCCCAGCTACAAACAGTTAGTATCCTAATTTTTCTTTTCTTTTGTGCCTTCTAATCATCCTCAGGCATGCTGATCAGTCTTTGTAGGCTGGCTGAAGTTTCTGATGCCCGACAAATCCCTGTAAATCCATCTCTGTAGATTATTTCACTCAGGAATAGCTTCCAGTTCTCCATTTCCTTCTATTTTTCAAACTGTGTATCATATGATAGAGCAGGGGTCTCAAACTCATGGCTTGCAGACCTCCCTGGCTGGAGCAATTGCACAATCCAGCCTGGGAGTCCTGGGAAGGAGCGTGCCCATTCCCATCCCCCCAAACCCACACCCAAACCCCACCCCTTCCTGCCACCCTCCCAGTCCTATGGCACCCCATCCCCCGAGGTCCTGCTAGGCCCTGCACCCCAATAATCCCCAACATCATGTTCCACAAGGAACAGGGTGCCATGTGGGAGAGAAGGCATGATGGTGGCAGGAAGGGGCAGGACTTAGGAGACAGGAACGGACAAGCCCTCCCTCCTCCAGCCTGCCAGGACTCCTGTGCTGGATTGCTCAACTACTCCATCTGGGAATGACCTGCTGGCCATGCATTTGAGACCCCTGTGATAGAAGCAAATCCACCCTCTTTCCATCCCAGCCAACCTCACTCCTTCCTGTCCTGTTATCCAGACCTTAAGTAAACTCACCTGGAGGGCACATGACTATCAATCTGAACAAATCCAACTTTCACCTGATTTTCAGTGCTTTCTGCTTTTGTCTGGATTAGAAATATAACAGCAACCTCTTGTACTTTCCTGGTGCTTCTGCTTTTGGGAATTTTTATACAATCATAACTTTTAAGAGCTTCAAGATCTGGGGTCAAGTTTGGGATGAAGGTTCAGATTCAGAATTTGTTCACACACCTGTTTTAAATGGAACTAAGCAGCAGAAGGAGTCTAAAAACAGTAGTTTCCTGAAAATATTTATTCAACAAGCAGCAGCAGGCAAAAAGCTAATAGACTGTTAGGAACTATTAGGAAATGGATATGTAACCCTTCTGCCAAGTAGAGCCAGCAGCAGCCAGGCCAGATTCAATAACTAGGGGTTCCTCTCCATCCATCCAACACGGAACTGGCTCAAGCCCCCACCCAGTAACCTGGGCAATTCGTACACCACCCCCGAGCACCTCTGAGAGGAAATGCTTCCCCACTCGCAAGCACAGAGTCTGAGTATAGAGAAGAAACTTTTAATAAAGGAGGGAAGTAACTTGGCATTAATTTGGGAAAACACCACAAACAGGATTCATAAACAAATCATGAGTAAAAGACTTGGGTTAGGGCAGTGTCCTTTTCCTCTCAGGTTCTTAGGTCCGGCGATCCTAATGTCCCCATCACATGCCCACCCTGCTCTGCACCCTATTCATGCAGTTTAGAGGTGTATCCGCAAAGTTCACCTCCCACCCTGGCTGGTGGGGTATAAAAAGACATCTTCCTCATTCTGCTGGTTGCTGCTTGCGCCTCTCACCACCACTTGTGGCGTCTCTGCTGCCGCCCTGCTGGCTGTCAGCCACCATCCACTGCCATTCACCTCTCGGCTGTGAGCCCTGCACATCAGTCTCTCAGCAATTTTCAGCTCTTTTGCAGGCTAGACAGAACCACTGCCCCATCTCAAGTGATTTCAACTCCCACTGTTTTTAGCTCTTAGCAGGCTGGACATAAACACAACTCTACTGCAATTAAAATAACAGACAGGCTCCTAATGAAACCTATTTGTTCTTTGAACAGTGGGGGGAGGAACAGCATCCAACCAGTCTAGGCAGTACCCCTGAAAAGGGTGTGTCATCTCCCTCCCACAATACCTACCTCAACTCTTCTTACTCTCACAAAGCTCTGACAGTTAAGCCCCTGCTTAGGAAAGCCCTTTTGCTAACTGAGCCCTTTCCTTTGGAACAGATGAAGCACAGTCCTACATTTCTGTATTCCCACAGTAATTACACCTCAGTAGCCATAATTCACTATCCTTGCATTCAGTTCTATCATAGTTTGGGACACCAGCTAAGTTGATTGCAAGGAGCAAAACACTGCTCCCTCGGCACGCTCACTACTGGATCATCCAGCTATGTAGACTCTCTTCTCAAACCCTACGCAACCAACACTCCCAGCTATCTCCGAGATACTACTGACTTCCTGAGAAAACTACAAAACATCGATAACCTCCCTGATAACACCATCCTTGCTACCATGGATGTAGAAGCTCTATACACCAACATCCCACATGAAGACAGATTACAAGCAATTAGAAACACTATCCCAGAGGACACCACTGCCAATCTGGCAGCAGACCTATGTAACTTTGTTCTCACCCACAATTATTTCCATTTTGAGGACAACTTATACCTCCAGATCAGTGGCACAGCCATGGGTACCCACATGGCCCCACAGTACGCTAACATCTTTATGGCTGACTTAGAACAACATTTCCTCAGATCCCGTCCCCTTTTACCCCTTCTATACTTACGCTACATCGATGACATCTTTATGATCTGGACCCACGGCCAAGAAACACTGGAGACATTCCACAGAGATTTTAACAACCTACACCCCACCATCAATCTCAGCCTGGACCATTCTACACGAGAGATCCATTTCCTGGATACCACAGTACAAATCACCAATGGTAAATTAGACACCACTCTACAGAAAACCCACTGACTCATACAGTGACCTTCATGCCTCCAGCTCCCATCCAGAACACACCATACAATCCATCATCTATAGCCAAGCCCTTCAATACAACCGCATCTGCTCTAATCCCACTGACAGAGACCAGAAACTTCAGGATCTCTACCAAGCATTTATAAACCTCAATTACCCACCTGAAGAAATAAAAACACAAATTGAAAGAGCCAGACGAATACCCAGAAACCATCTACTTCAAGACAGACCCAGGAAAACCAACAATAGAACACCACTTGTCATCACCTATAGCCCCCAACTTAAACCCGTCCAACATATTATCAATAAACTACAACCTATACTAGAACAGGATACTACACTCCGAGAGGCTCTGGGAGACAGACCCATAGTCTCCTATAGACAACCACCTAACCTCAGGATGATTCTTACCAACAACCACAGGACATACCACACTAATACCAACCCTGGGACTTTTCCTTGCAACAAACCCCGTTGCCAGCTTTGTCCACATATTTACTCTGCTGACACCATTATTGGACCTAACCAATTCAGTTATAAGATCAAGAACACATATTCCTGCTCATCCAGAAATATAATCTATATCATCATGTGCCGACAGTGTCCGTCTGCTATGTACATTGGACAAACGTCTCAGACGCTTCGCCAAAGAATCAATGCACGCAAAACGGATATCAGACAGTATCACAAAGAAAAAACAGTTTCTTGCCATTTCAACCAGAAAGGGCATTGCCTCAATGACTTGATTACCTGCATACTGCTTCAAAGACATTTTCACACCAGGGTTGAAAGAGAAACCTTTGAACTGTCATTCATGCTTAAATTTGACACTTTACACCGGGGTCTTAACAAAGACCCTAATTACCTTACCCATTACAAAGATAGCTTTCCCAATTATCACCTCTAATATCATTAGCTCACAGACATTTACCCCCCCCCCTTCCCCCTCTGTTCTGAAATTTGATTTGTCCTTTTTATATGTGTTCACTTTTTTTGATTGTATCCCTTTGGTATGTATGGTCATGCCTATTTTCTTCCACAGTTTGATCTGAGGAAGTGGGTCTGGCCCACGAAAGCTCATCACCTAATAAACCATCTTGTTAGTCTTTAAAGTGCTACATAGTCCTGTTTTTTGTTTCAGCTAGACCAGACTAACATGGCTACATCTCTATTACTATTCTGAATGTCTAGCAAATTTAAACAAAGCAGGAGCAAACTTTATTTACATAAACACACCCAGGTTTCTTCCCCCCTCCCAGCCAGCTGTCAGGGAAGCATTCCTTCAGACCTTGCTGGGCATCAGTTTTTCAGATATTCCCTACTGCAGGTTTCACCATTCTTTGTTGCCATTAGCCTCAATGGAATCAAGCCAGGAATTTGACTCATGTGTCTCCAACATGAGTGCACTGTATTGCTCCGGTATATGCACATGGGTACATGACCAAGGATATGTGAGAGAATGTGTGTTTACATATATGTCTGCTGGCATATGGATGTGATACCAACAGTAAAATGGTTATCATAAAATCTATCCCGCAGTGCCACTATGCAAAGCACTTCAGTGCATGCAATAAATAACAGAATAAAGAGGAAGCCCAACAAAGAAAGACAGCAACATCCCTACAGCTCAAACAAAATAATAAACACCAAATATAATAATCAACAATGCCTAGGGCCAGACTGTGAAAAAAGCAGTTTACTAGCCCTGGGTGAAACAGCTCACCCCCTGGGCACAGGAGTTTCCGTCCGGTCCACAGGCAATGGCATTAATATAAACATGCATGTTTACACCAGCAGCATGTGCACAAACACGAGAGATCAGGCAGACTGCTTTCTGCTTGACCTCAGGCAGTTACATCAGGCGTTTAAGTAAATTAGACACAAAAGGGGTAAAAAGAGGGAATGGTGTGAAAAACAAGTTTAAAAAAAAAAGAAACACAAAAGGACTTGGAACTCAATAAGCAATTGAGGGAAAGGGATTGTTAGAAAGTACTGAGAGAGGAATGGGTCCTCACTGAAACCATCACTCCCTGGCCTACAGACAGAGGGATGCCCATCTTGAGCACCACCTCTGCATAAGCTGTTGGCAAAAAGATTTAAAAAAATCCCCCAAACTCTACCTGAACCTTCTGTGTTCTTAGTTTGTTAAATGTCAACTGCCATTTAGGTGACAGGTAGAGCAGAAAGTCTGTCCAGGAGAGGGATGAAGGACTCATGGAATACTGACCATCCGATCACACAGTTCTGTTATGACCCTGTAACAAGAACGGAAAAAAAGACCTGCAGGAACAGAACAACAAAAAGATCAAGTGAGAAAGACACACAAGTGCATGAACAGTTCTACTCCTGCAGCAAGGCTCTGGGAGCTCCAGCACTTCCCTACAGTGACTTCCACTGACAGAGTCCCAGAACCTAGTGATGGCAAAACCCTATGAGGTCTTCCAGTTCATCACTCATCCAGTCCAGCAATGGTCCCTGATGCACATTAGCATGTTGACCCACCCAGTTTTAAATACATTAATCAAGGGGGCACCTCCCCTCATTTCCTTTTTGGAGATTCTTCATTATCTGCAAGTTGTTTGGATGCTACTGTGTTAGAGAACCACAGGCTAATTACGTTTCAAATTTCTTCATATGAAGCCCAGTCAAAGCAACCGTAAACCATCTTGCACACTCAGTGAATGGGAAAATACTGCACACAACAGACATTTGAGTTGCAGGAAGATAGCAGACTTGAGGCATAAATCTGCCTAAATCCAGAGAGATATGCCTAGCAGCCGGGAGCAGAGAGTGTGAGTGAATGTGAGGCTATGTCTAGACTGCCACTTTCTTTTAAAAAAGTATGCAAATTGCACTCCGCAATTGGCGTACCTTTTTCCAGTTGTTTTTTCGGAAGAGGCTTTTCCAAAATTTGGCCCGTGTACATGGGGCCAAATGTGGGAAAAACTCCTCTTTCGGAAGAGCCCTTCTTCCTCATAAAATGAGGAATATAGGGCTTTGGAAAGAGCGCATCTGTTCTTCCACAAAAAATGTCAGAAGAGCAGACGTGTTCCCTGGACGTGGCGGAGTTTTTCTGGGATACCAGAGGTATCCCGGAAAAACTCCATAGTCTAGACATAGCCTAAGTGGAATCCAGCATTCTGGGTGAAAAAGCACATATGTTCTCCTAAGTATTTCTGCTCCTTTGAAGCACAGGGAGTACAAAGCTTTTTGGAGGCAACAATCCCAAGGGGTCACTAAAACGATTCTCCCCTCCCCATGCTTTATGAAAATTGGCTTAGGAATATAAATATGCATAACTCAGAGATGCTTTGGACAAAATACCTCATACCTCATGAATACCCTAGCCTATTATAGTGCATGTATCATTCTTGTATGAAAAGTTAGAAATATGAAGTATGAGACTGTTCAGTTTTAAATGGGCTAATGAGAGCCATTACTGATGCTACCTCCCCCCCCCCCAATGACCTGGTGATCAACTTGTAAATAGCCTTGCTTGCCCTTTAAGTTTAAGTAGTGGTTGGTCTTAGGAAGACATGTGACTAGGGCTGCCAACTGATGTGTGTTAACACCTGCGATTAGCGCAGAGCAGGATTAACGCGTTAATTTTTTTAATGTGTTAATTGCAGGCATTAATGCTGCGCTGCCCCTTTGAAGTGCTGCTCTAGCACCTCAAAAGGGGCAGCGCTTTAGGAGCCTGGGATCAGCTGGAGTGCCCAGCTGACCCCGGAATCCCTGCAGCACTGCCCCTTTAAAGCGCGGGAGCAGCACTTCAAAGGGGCAGTGCAACGCGAAGCTGGGGAATCAGCAGGACTCCATGTGGCGTTGCCGCTTTAAAATGCCGCAGGGAGCATGGGGCCAGCAGGACCCTGCTTGAGTCCCCTGCTGGCCCCATGATCCCCGCAGCACTTTCACCTTTAAAGTGTAGCAACAGCCCTGAGGCTGTTGCTACACTTCAAAGGCAGAGGTGCCCTTATCAACTAATTGAATAGTCAATGCAAATTGCATTGACTATTCAATTAACCAATTAATCAATATTTACATCCCTACTCCCCATCTGAAACTAATTTCACCAAACTTTTATTGGCTTATTGTTCACAGTAGGGCAAGTTCTACAAAATACTGAATTAACTGTTAAAACACAATCTTTATTTGCTTGTGTTGAAAGCACCGCATATCAATGAGAATTGATCAAGCTCCCCAATTAAACTGCCAGTGGACTTTTTCCCACACTTGCCAAGTACCAGTAAATCTGTGAATAGACACACATTTTCTGTTCTAATCAGTTTGCTCCTCCTGTCTGACCCATTCACAGATTTCACTATAACCCAGCATTTGTGAAATCCCCACTGCATCCCTTCAGATGGGCTGTGATGTCACAAACATTGGATTATGACATCACAGTAATGACTGTAGTAGTTCTGGACAGCGATACAGTAAATTCAGGATTCACTGCTGTGGCATCCTGACAGATCTCCTGCTCCGTCAGTCATGATAAACATTCGACTGAATGCATTTTCATATGCTCCCTTAGTATATTGTGCCAGCTCTGCGCAGGTAGCTAGCATAACAGACTTCACGAGAGTGCCAAAAGACCACAGACTCAGATAAGATATGAAGGCACCCGAGTCAGATTTATTGTCAAACAAAGTACATTAATAGTTGTCGGCAGCCAGATAGCCTCTGAGCCCCTATGTATTTGTACCCGGGACAATGGACACAGCTCAATCGATAGTATGGATTTCACTATCACCCCTTTGGCCAGCCAATGAATTAAGTCGAGGTACCCCAACATTTATAGACAGAAATGAACAATCTGTGATACCCACCGTACGTATCATCTTGCGCACTAATGACATGTTTGGTACCTCCCCTTGTACTTTCCTCCAAAGCATTCACTGCCCCTTGTTATGCTTTCACTCTTGTTGTTTCCAACTATTTTATTATGTACTCAGGTGGGTGTCCCTGTACTGTCCTGATAGAACATATTTACATATTTCATGTGCTTTTATCAATGCTAGCAGTTTGAGTGCCGAGACACACTGACTTGCAGGCAAACATCTGCTTTTGACACAACTGTCTATTACTCATAGTATAACTCTTGCTTACTTTGGTTCAAGCACCAGGCCCATGCTTCAGGCTCTTTCTTTCTCCTACACCGACATCATTGGAGGGAGGTCAGGCTGTATACAAAGGAGAAAGCTTGCATTTATACTCAGCCTGGTAGTCAAGCATGTCTGATCCCAACTGATGCACACCCCTCAGTTCCTAATGAAGGAACTGGAAATTGAAGGTGTACCTCCCATTATGGGGTCTGTGACTGGAAAAACAGTAAAGAACAGAACAACTGAGCCTGGGCCTGCATGCCTTGTACAACCCAAATGACTGACTGCAGCAAAAGTTGTTGTTCAAGCAATGCATGATCAATTCCTCAATAGGGCTAGGTCCTTAGCCAATATAAACAGGCATAGCTCCACTGGAGTAACTGCAGCTACCCCACCTAAGGAGCTGGTCCCAGGCTTAAGTCTCCTTTAATTTATACCAGTGAAATCCCACTGACTTTATTGAAAGATATCTATAGGCCCACTAATTGGGGAGGGAGAATATGGAGGCCTTCTGCCTGAGACCCCACCCTTTCTGTGAATGTCGAGCTGACTCCCCACCCCTCCACCTTGCCCAGGGGCCTGGGATGGCTGTCCGCTCCCCTGCGTCGCTAACAACTCTAGATTTAAGATTTCATCCTATCCTAATTGTTAGACACCCCTGCTTGGCTTTGTTTCTACTCACCCTGTGTGATGGGGAAGAGGAAAGGCAGGTTTAGATTTACTTAGAACCACAGTGTTTTATTATTTTATTTGTAAACATGGAAACACAGTGAGACGTTGGTGTGTTTCTGATGGAGGATAAGACCTTGTTTATGTAGCTTCTCACCCATGCCAATTCCATGTTTATTTTATACTTATAAAGATAGACACCTGTATTTGGGCTGGATTAGCTTCTATACAAACTTTTATAGAAGTCTCTGTGGTTTTTAGAGGTCTCTGTTTGTGGACTATATTAGTTTGCTGCTTATCTATCAGTCTATAAATAAGGAAGGATTACATATAAAAACTCTCAAAAGTTAGGAAATGCTAGAATTAAGATTGCCTGTGCAACCTTAATTCAAGCGCCTTGTGCATATTATATTATGATACAGTCTATAATTACATGATCACAAACTATTTTTTCTATAGGAACCTGCCTAATTCAGTGTAGAGGGTGCAAAGTGTTCATTTAATAAGAAGCTATTCCATATTTCTTTTCATTCTTGTCATTCAGCGTTTGGATGCAAGCCACATTTACTGCACACTGTCTAAACCCTGCACTGAACACAGAATTAACTTCCCCCGGGCTTTTCAGTGGTGCTTATGATGGTATTATCTTCAGGTTACAGAGGGGGAACTGAGGCATAAAATCATTAATATCAAAAGTGTCCTATAATTCTGGGGTCCAACAGGATACCCCATCTCCCCCAGTCTTGATTTTTCAGATGACTTAGCATTATGTAGCTCTATATGTTCAGAACACCATTTCCACTGATCTGCAGCTTTGAGTGCTCAACATTCCTCTAAATCAGACCCCAGGGTCTCTCAAGTTAGGTACCCAGAAAATGAACAATATGCAACACCATTAGTGAGCACCTGTAATTAGTAGGTTCAAGTGACTTGCTCAACATCACATATGAACTTTATGGCAGATGCAGGGATAGAATCCAATTCTCCAAGGCAGCCTCCAACTGACTTAACCATGACACAACTCATTTTATTCATGCAATTCTTTGCCCCATTTGTTTATTTACTGATCTTCCAACTTGGCAACCAAGGCAGGGTTCTTATCTTACAGACAACAGTCTCCATCACTGCACAGCCCTGATTTACCCCCAGAGCAGTTCCCACTACAGAAGGATGAGACTCACACGTTGCCAGTGGGGTTCACAGATATTTGCAGACAGCAGAGGAATTTTGAGACTCAAGAATCTTGGGTACCATTCCATGCTTTGAAAGGGAGCGTGTTCTAGTAGTCACAGACCCTTTCGTCCACTAGCATACCCCTTCCCCACCTAGTCTGTCCTCCTTTTCTCCCGTCTCCTTCTCCCACTCTGCCCCTGTAGCCCTATGCTTCCCACTTCTTTACATTCAAATGAAGTTGGTTTCTCCATCTCCATGCACCTTGGGTACTAGCAGTGGAAGGGGTTCTCCCATTGGCATAGATAAGCTACCTTTTCAGATGCTCAAAGGAAGAATTCTGCCATCAACCTAATGCTGTCCACATGGGGACACAGGTTAATGTAACCATATCACAGGAGGATCAGCTTTACCGTGAAGTAGACTGTGCTGTGGCAAGGGGCCCCAGAATATAGGCGTGGACACTACGGTTGCAGGGAGTGCTGTAGTACCCACAGGTTTTATGAGGGGCCCTGCTGCTGCCCTGCACTTGTGACTTTGTGGGCTGTGCTGCTGCCCCCTGCCCACAGCTCTGTGGGCTCCTCTGTCCCCAGATCCCATGGGGGAGGCCTGAAAATGAAGCTGCACACAGGGCCCGACCAACTCTGAACCCACCACTGCCTTGCACAGGGAGTGCGAGTTTTTCACACCCCTGAGCAACTTAATTAAGCCAACTTAGCCTCCTGGTGCAGACCAGGCCTGAGCGACCTCTGCTGAGCCAACGAAAAATCACAATTTTCAGAACCACTTCAGCATTTCAGTGCTGTGACTGGTTATTTTCTGGGACTGAGGATGGCACAATGGGCCTCAATCCATGAGGCTCAAGTTTAAGTTCAAAACACATCCTTCACTCTTGGGGGGGGCGGGGGCAGGGGGCTGGGAACTCTAAGGGGGCAGCATGTACAGTCTCCTGGGACGAGGAAAAGAACCCCCACATGGTGTTCATGTAACTGATGCATGGAGTTGTGTACTGAGACTCCTGGAGCTGCTGCAGCCAGCTCCCCTCAGCTGGAGGGGAGATTGCCATGAGTATAATATGGCATTCGGCTAAGTAAATGAAGGAGGCTAGGAGTACACCTCCATGCCCTTTAGAACAAAGAGGCCAACAATCTGAGAGCACATGAAGGACAGGCAGCAAGAGGAAGAGGACACATCTGGGGAAGACAGTGGATGGAAATATTTATGTTCCCCCCCCACTTCTAGTTTTAATGAAAATTTTGTCCATTTAAGCTGACCATACACAGAGACATCACTGGAAACTTTAGGCAGCTAAGAAACTATTCCTGTCCTCCCTGGAAATATAATTTGTTTTTAGACTGATTTATGGGCAGCAGCAACAAGCCAAAACACAATTGCATTTTGATTCCTTAACAGGAACACTGCAGAGAACAAAAAACTAAGCCTCTCAGGTCAAAACTGACTATATTTCTTCCTCAGAGACTCCAACATGAGATCTGATCCTGAAAATACATGGAGCATAACTTTACTCTTCTGAATAGTCCCCTGAAATCAATGGGCCTGATTCTCTTGCTGCACTGCACCCTGTGCTCTGTGGGTGTAAACCATCCCAACTCAGAATGCTCTAGGGCAGCGGTCTCCAACCTTTTCAAGCATGAGATCACTTTTTGAATACAAATGCAGCCCAAGATCTACCTCACACCCAAATACCCTGGCCCCGCCTCCTTTGTGCCCCTTCTCTGAGGCCCCACCCCTGCTCACTCCATCCTCCCTCCCCCCTCTTCTCTCAATTTCACCAGGCTGGGCAGAGGGTTGGGGTGCGGGTTCTGGTCTTGGATTATGGGATTTGGAGTGTGAGGGGGGCTCTGAGCTGAGAGCAGGCAGTTGGGGTGCTGGAGGGGGTTCTAGGTACAGTCTCTGTGAGAGCATTTGGATGCAGGGGTGCTTGGGGTGCAGAAGGGGGTTCAAGACTGGGGTAGGGTTTTGGGATGTGGGCTCCAACTGGACACTGTTTGCCTCAGGTGGCTCCTGGGTGGTGGTGCAGTGGGGCTAAGGCAGGCTCACCCCTGCCCTGACCCGGCACCATTCCCAAAAGAAGCCAGCAAACTCCCTTCCAAAGTCCTGTTGTGCTCCTTCTCTGCTTTGTGGAGAAAGGATACAGAGTGGGAGAGGGGCACCCTGACACCAGCACCCCTCTTCTCCCTCCCCTGCCCTGCCCAGCAAGCAGGAGGCTCCTGAGGAGACAGCTCCAAGGCACAGGGCAGGAGATAAGCAGCAGTGGGGGGAGCGGCAGCTGAAGTGCTGGGCTTGATCACCTCTTGGCCAAACCAGTCAGGATCACCTGTCAGAGGCTCCAAGATCTACCAGTGGATCCTGATCGACTGGTTGGTGACCACTGCTCTAGGGAATCCATGAACATCAGTGTCCACAAATGTCTGTTCCAGGAATGTCCAGACTGGTACAGACAAATGTGTTAGCTAACTTGAGTTAACTGGCAATCAACTAGACATAAAACTCTAGTGTAGACATACCAGCTGAGTAGTATCTTACTTCAGAAGTAGCTCCACTGGCATCCATGGAACTAATCTTGGTGCAAAGTACTACCCCACACATCTAAAAATATCAAAGTCTGGTCCCTTGTGACAGGAGTCTCAGTTTGAGATGTGAATGAGCTGCAAAAGTTATGTCAGCACAGTGACCCCCCTTCCAAAACGGTGAAAGACCAGAACCCAGAATTGAGAGGTTTCCTTCACTTGACTTTCAGTTCCTTTATCACATTTTCATGGGCCCTGATGTAATTTGTGACTGACCTACACTCAGCACAGCTCAGGAGTGGAGGTGAAGGTGCCTACACCACCTTCATGACCCTGGATTCTGGGTCAACTGAGACCAGTTCCCAAATTAATTGATGACCAATGCTTCTTCCTTCCCCGCATTAGCCATGTCAGTTATGAGACTGTCTGGTAGCTTTAGCTATTTTGTTGTTGTTTTATTTACTTTTTTTTTTTTAATTTGTGTGCTGTTAGTGCTAGAGAACCCAGTCAGATGGCCCTAGAGAGTGAAGTCCTCCATCAAAACTAACAACAATAATGCTACTGGTAATGCTACCAATGAAAAATGCTACATGGAAAAAAGTACTGTTCATCAATAGTTAACTGTTTACAGATGGGGCAACCAATTTGCCCAAAGTTACCCAGAGCTGAAGAGAGCCCAACACTTCTGACTCCCTGGTCAACATCCTAGCCACAGAAACAACGTGTCAGAACGAACAGCACTGCTGAAATCTCAACTCAGTCAATCTTTTACCTTTCCACAGAGTCTAAGAACACGCAGGTCGTAGTGATTGTTTTGTCCATTTGAAAGCAGATTGAGACCAACAATTCATTCCATAGAAGCCAAGAAAGAGCTATCAGAGGGTAACAACTGTCAATTGGTACTATCCTGGGCTGGTTTCAGATGACCTAGAAGGGAAAGGCTTCACATTTCATCATCAATCCCGCAAGGCACTTTACATTTTATCATCATAGAATCATAGGATGGGAAAGGATCTCAAGAGGTCATCAAGTCCAGTCCCCTGCCCTCACGGCAGGACACAACAAAATCTACAAAATAGGCAAAAGAGTTTACATTTAGGGTCTGGAAAAACTTTAAAGGTGTCCTCCCTCTGATCCTCAACCTGCTCTACTTCTCCAGCTAGCAAATCTCAGAACTACAGGGAGAATGTACAACATTATATGCCATAGTGATGGGAATGACATTACACTAGACTAGACTAGAGTGACATTAGTAGACCAAGGTCCCTACCAATGTCTCCAATGAAGACTGACAGATACATAGCTGGAACCAGGCTGGCTCACCTGTGTGTTAGTAGTATTAAACAGGAATCAGAGTTATAAAATATGCTTACTGTTCAAACTTTATTGAATGTCTGGAAGTTGCTGCATGCTTTCATCACACTTATAACATCTGTATCCCATATTGTAAGGTCAGATTTGAGCATTTGTGTTGTAAGATTTTGTAACAGCGATGTTAGATAACATTTATTTTAGTAATAGTGTAGCTGCAAAGAATTTTATTGGTTACACAGTTACTAAAATACTCTCTGGGGGCGGGCCCAGCAGCCAGTGTACTCCCAGCCCCACTCATCGGGCCCTCCGCAGACAGGGGCTGCTGCTGCCCCACACTGCTGCCTCTGTATCAGAGGTAGCCGTGCAGAGTGGCAGGCAGAGCCGGTCCGCAAGGGGAGCCGATTTAAAAATCAGCTCTCTGTGCAGACCAGCTCCCAATTGCCTCTAAGTGGAGGGGGGAAAGCAGCTCTGCAGAGCTGGCTTTCCATGAGCACCAGCTCCTGCCTGCCCCCTGCGCTGCTGCTACTGTAGGAGGCAGCAAGGGGGGGGGAGGGAGGAGGGCAGACAGTTCTGCAGGAACCAGCACACATGGGGAGCCAGCTCAAAAGCCAGCTCCCCCCAAGCACCAGTTCTTCTCTGAGTGCTTGCTTATGTCCATTCTGTCTAGGTGTGTGCGCGCCCCGTGCACAAGTTCCAGAAGTTTTTTTGCCCTTAGCAGTACCCGTTGGGCCAGCAGGGGAGCCCCCTGGAGTGGCGCAGGTATATCTGTGCATATAATCCCCTGCTGGCCCTCCACCCCTTCAGTTCCTTCTTTCCGCCCGGGGATGGTTGCTAGAGCGCTCTGCTTGCCTTTGCAAGCGGGCCCTTACCCTTTCTTGTGTAACTAGTTCACTGATTAGAAGTAGTTAGGAGTTGATAGTTTAGGTAGATAGTGTTAGGAGTGTTAATAGTTGTTTCCCCGCTTCCCTCCCTGAGGAGGGCATGCCGGGGCCCCAGGGTTTCAAACCCTGTCGGCAGTGCTCCAAACCTATGCCCTGCGGGGATCCGCACAAAGACTGTTTAAAGTGCTTGGGTGAAGGCCACTTAACAGACGTGTGCAAGATCTGCAGGTCTTTTAAACCACGCAGGCAAAGAGAGAGAGACTCCAGACTTAAACTCCTTTCATAGAGTTGGCACTTTAACCCCCGGTGCTGGAGTTGGCACCGTCAGTAAGGAGCGCACTGGCGTCAACCAGGGACGTGGAACATGCGCCTAAGCATGCGGTGGCATTGGGGCACCGATCGGCACTGAGGCATCGATTTCACTCTCCAGTGCCATCAACCACCAAGAGGGCGAGAGGTGGGAGGTCCCCTGAAAAGTGGGACCGAGACACTTGCCCACGGGAGCCAGTGCGCCACAAAAGAAGCCTGGGGAGACTGGGATCCCCAGGGGGCCAGAACTTGTCCTTGGAGAAGGTCCGGAGGCCATCCACGCCCAAAACTTTCACAGCGGCCCGAGAGCTGATAGAGCTCACGGCCTCCCCAGGCCCAGCACCATGCAGCACAGAGGAACGCGCGTGCCACAAGAGCCTGGTGGCTAGGCCAGCCCCGGCACCGCAGCCAGCACCGCTGAGGCCATCACCCAGGCAAGAGCCTGGTGCGGCCGCACCACTAGTTATGGCACCGCCAGCACCTCCGGCACAGGAGACAACGTGGGGGAGGTCGACTCATCCCATGGACCCGGTACCACATTCGCTGGCACCGTGTCACCTGGCACCAGAAGCCCAAGCTATGCCGCCGGTACCGCCCATAGCAGGAAACTGGCGGCTATGGCTCACCATGCATGGCAGGGTGAGCAGGTGTCTTCGGCACCGCCGTGGTCCACGTTGGAATATTCCTCAGAATCCGACGTTGAGTCCTTGGCCTCGGTGGTCTCTTCACGATGGTCGGTCGCTTCCAGGGTCTCTTGCTCTTCCCACAGATCGACACACCAGCACCGCTCCAGATCAGGTCACTGGTCACCATCTCGGCACCGTTCAGGGCTGCATAGCCCGCCTATGACCCAGATGTGGCCCCCCACAGTGGCAGCCACCTATGCAGTGGCCCTTTTGGACACCTTGGGCCTATCATCAGGCCCAGGGGCCTGACCCATCAAGATCGGGGTCGGTGGTGACTTTGATACATTCCAGCCGCAGGTCTGCTCCTTCGGCCACCCCCCTTACCAGGGATCCGGGCACAGAGAACAGAGCTAGCCCCCCCGGGTTGGGGGAAGAATCTGCTCATCCACCCCATCAACCACCACCAGCAGGCCCTACGCAGAGCCTGGTGCCAGAGTGGAACCCAGCCACACGGTTACGGTTCACCCCCAACTACCAGAATCCTCGTCCTTGGCTGACCCATCTCCAAGCATGCCTACGATGGACATGCGGACCCATCAGGAGCTCCTCAAACACCTTGCACAAAACCTAGGGATACAGACTGAGGAGGTTAAGGAAGAGGCCAACTGGATGGTGGACATCCTCGCAGCTGATGCCCCAGCTAAAATTGCCCTCCCGCTGAATAAAACGGTGGCGAAGATAACGAAGACCTTGTGGCAGACACCAGCCTCCATTCCCCTGACTCAGAAGGGGGTGGAAAGGATGTACTTTGTGCCCCAGTCTGGGCATGAGCACCTCTTTGCCCATCCACCACTGGGTTCGGTGGTGGTCCAAGCTGCCTGCCAGAAAGAGAGGGGCAGGGGCAGTGGGGACCCACTCCGAAGAGTAAAGAGCCGAAGAAGCTAGATCTGTTGGGGAGGAAAGGCTACGCTACAGCGGGTCTGCAACTGAGGGTCGCAAACAAGCAGGAAATGCTCAGTAGATATGCATACAACTCCTGAGTGGCTGTAGACAAATTTAAGGCCCAGCTTCCTCAGGCCTCCAAACAAGAATTTGCCGCTTTTATGGAAGGGGGGAAAATAGTCTCCAGAACGGCACTGCAGGCCGCCCTGGATGCTGCAGATTCAGCGGCTAGGTCCATGGCCACGGGCATAGTCATGCGCAGGTGCTCATGGCTCCAGGTCTCCGGCATCCCACAGGAAGTCCAGGTGACGCTGCAGGACCTCCCCTTCGAGGGCTCCGGACTGTTCTTGGAGTACACGGACAGCAAGCTGCATAGCCTTAAAGACTCCAGGGCAATGTTAAAGTTTCTTGGTGTCCATACCCTGGCCCCGCAACGTCGTCCCCTTAACCAAAGACCACAGAGGGGTTATCAGCGAGACCCGAGGTTCAACAGTAGGAGGTGGTGTAGGGCTACCACCACCAGAGGGGCTAGGAGGAGGTCACGAGGGCCCCCCCAGCAAGTCCCAGGGCCCCAAGTCAGGGTTTTGAAGGTACGCCTGAGGATGGAATACCAGCCACTTCTCTAGATCGACCCTTCTGCCACAGACTGTCCCCCTTTTACCGTGCCTGGTACGCCATTACCACGGACCGTTGGGTGCTAGACACGGTGCAAAGGGGATATTCTATCCCATTCCTTACCCTCCCGCACCCCCATCCCTCTTCCCTGTCCCTCTTCAGGAGACCCTACTCAGGCAGGAGGTCTCCTCGCTGCTGTCCCTGGGGGGCAGTACAGGAGGTCCCACTGGCATTCAGCGGAAAGGGTTTCTATTCCCGATATTTCCTTATCCCGAAATCCAAAGGGGGTCTTCGCCCCATCCTAGATCTCAGAGGGCTCAACGCCTTCATAAGGAAGTCGAAGTTCAGGATGGTGACGCTAGCCTCCATCATCCCCTCCCTCGATCTAGGAGACTCGTATGCCGCCCTCGATTTAAAGGACTCGTACTTCCACATCTCAATCATCCCCCACCACATGAAATACCTTCGGTTCATGGTAGGGATGGACCACTGCCAGTTTACATTACTACTGTTTGGCCTCTCCACAGCCCCCAGGGTGTTCACCAAATGCATGATGGTAGTGGCAGCATTCCTTCAAAGGAGAGGTCTGCATGTCTATCCCTACCTAGACGACTGGCTGCTCAGGGGCCAGTCCATGGACCAGCTACTGTCCCATATCAGGCTGACCAGGGAGACGTTCTCAGAGCTGGGACTGATATTGAACAAAGAGAAATCTACCCTTACTCCCACTCAAGTGATAGAATTTGTGGGAGCATATTTGGATGTGACGATTGGGAGGGCGTCCCTTCCACGTCCAAGGTTCCTGACCCTGAGGGACATCATACGAAGCCTCCATGCTGTTCCCATGACCACGGCACAAAACTGCATGAGATTATTAGGTCATATGGCAGCGTCCACATACGTGGTGCGGTATGCCAGGCTACACCTCAGACCCCTCCAGAACTTGCTGGCATCTGTTTACAGACCAGCCCACGACCATATCAACATGGTGGTCACGATCCCCCCGGTGATACTGTTGACCCTGAACTGGTGGCTGGGGAAAGCCGAAGTGCACGAGGGGGTCCCGTTCCAACAACCCTCCCCCATGATCCAGCTGGTGACTGATGCGTTGGACGCGGGGTGGGGTGCCCACCTGGCGGATCTCCACATACAAGGTATGTGGTCAGAGTCTGAGAAAAACCTGCACATCAATGTCAGGGAGCTGAGGGCAGTTCGACTCGCTTGTCAGATATTTATGCCCCGGCTAAAGGGGAAGTGTGTCTCGGTTCTCACAGACAACACAATGGTGGTGTATTACATCAACCGTCAGGGTGGTGTTCATTCTTCTCCCCTGTGCCAGGAGGCGCTAGACCTCTGGGATCTGTGTATTGCTCAGGGGACACTCCTACAGGCTACCTACCTGCCAGGTTCCTGCAACACCCTGGCGGACCACCTCAGCCGGGCCTTCTCAGCTCACGAATGGTCTATCAGGAAGGATGTGGTACGCTCTCTCTTCCACAAGTGGGGCACTCCCCTAGTAGACCTTTTTGCTTCTCAGGCCAACAGGCCAATGCCTCAGGTTCTTTTCATACAGGGGTCAGGGCAGGGGTTCCATGGGGGATGCCCTCGTGGAAAGGTGGCCAGCGGGCCTTCTGTACGCCTTCCCCCTCCTTCCCCTTAATTCACGAGGTGATCATGAGGGTCAAGAGGTATGGGGTGAAGCTCATTCTCATAGCCCCGGATTGGCTCCAACAGCATTGGTACACCACTCTGGTGTCGCTATCGGTGGAGGAACCTGTCCCCCTCCCGATGGTCCCAGACCTCCTCACGCAGGAGCTCGACCAGGGTCTGCTGTGCCACCTGAACCTTCAATCACTCCATCTCAGGGCCTGGATAATCAGTGGCTGCGGGGTGGGGAAATCCTTTGCTCAGACCCCATGAAGCGGGTGCTCATGGAGAGCAGAAAACCCTTCACCAGGTCGTCCTATTTGGCTAAATGGAAGAAGTTTTCAATTTGGGTCAGACAAACAGGGAGAGATCCAGAATGAGCCCCCATTCCCCTGATCTTGGACTATCTCCTCGACCTCCGGAGTCGGGGGCTATCCACCTCATCGATTAGGGTGCACCTGGCAGCCATCGCAGCCTTCCACCAGAGAGAGGGTGGGAGATCTGTTTTTGCGCATAATATGGTGAAGCGTTTTCTGAAGGGGTTAGATAGGTTGTACCCCCATGTTAGACAGCCAATATCTCAGTGGGATTTGAACCTGGTGCTCCGGGGGCTCATGCCATTCGAGTCACTGGCCACGTGGTCCCTCTCCCACCTCTCCTGGAAGGTGGCATTTCTAGTAGCCATGACCTCGGCCAGAAGGGTATCCGAGCTATGGGCCCTCTCCTCAGAGCCACCGTATACGGTGATTTCTCAGAATAAGGTGACGCTGTGCCCTCACCTGGTTTTTCTCCCTAAGGTAGTCTCACTATTCCACATGTTCCAGGAGATTTTCTTACCAGTGTTTTATCTGAAACCACATGCAGATGAGAGAGAAAGAACACTCCACTCATTGGATGTTAGAAGGGCTCTCGCCTTTTATTTAGACAGGACACGGGTGTTTCGTAAGTCCACCCAACTGTTTGTATCAATAGCAGACAGGATGAAAGGTTGTCCGGTGTCAGCTCAATGCCTTTCGTCGTGGATCACGTCGTGTATCAGAACCTGTTATGATCTAAAAGGAAAGGTGGCCCCGCCCCTCACGGCCCACTCTACTGGAGCCCAAGCCTCCTCGGCAGCCTTTTTAGCTCAGGTGCCAATTGTAGACATCTGCAGGGC
Organism: Pelochelys cantorii; assembly: GCA_032595735.1. Lineage (NCBI taxonomy): Eukaryota > Metazoa > Chordata > Testudines > Trionychidae > Pelochelys > Pelochelys cantorii. The sequence continues at coordinate 70,080,873 of CM064329.1, read as the reverse complement.
AGCCACCTGGTCCTCAGTCCATACCTTTGCCAAGCATTATGCCATCATGCAGCAGGCGAGTCAGGACGCAGCAGTGGGTAAGGCGATGCTGCAATCCATCTCGCTCTAGGTTCTAACCCCGCCTCCTAGGGGGTTTGCTTGGAATCACCTAGACGGAATGGACATAAGCAAGCACTCGAAGAAGAAAAGATGGTTACTTACCTCGTAACTGTTGTTCTTCAAGATGTGTTGCTTATGTCTATTCCGAACCCGCCTACCTCCACCTTTGTCGCAATCTCCGATAAGAAGGAACTGAGGGGGTGAAGGGCCAGCAGGGGATTATATGCACGAATATACCTGCGCCACTCCAGGGGGCTCCCTTGCTGGCCCAACGGGTACTGCTAAGGGCAAAAAAGCTTCCGGAACTTGTGCACGGGGCACACACACCTAGACGGAATGGACATAAGCAACACATCTCAAAGAACAACAGTTACAAGGTAAGTAACCATCTTGTCCTGCCTGCCTGCCCCCTCTGCTTCTGTCACTATAGAAGGTAGCAAGGGGAGGGGCAGGCAGCTCCATGGGAACCAGCACACGCGGGGAGCCAGCTCAAAAGCTGGCTCCCCAAAGCACCAGCTCCCGCCTCCCCTACCTTGCTGCCTCTGACACAGAGGCAGCAAGAGGGTGTGTGCGTGTAGTCAGCTGAATTAACTGATAAGCCTAGGCTTATCGGTTAATCATTTAAATGACTATACACTAACATCCCTATTTTGTAACTGTGTAAATCATCAGATAGGAGAGAAACAGCAACTAGCGTGAAATGCTGGTTTCCAACAGAAGTGTTATGTCCCATCCACACCATCCACACCAGACAAACTACAGTGGAACATAAAAAGTGACAAAACACCTCGTTGTTTATGTTCTCTGCCCCCACCCATGAAGATGAGATTTGCACATGAAGACTTTGTTTACGAGAGTGAAATATTAAAAGGAACAAAAAACTTTTTTTTACTCCCCCACCCACCAAGGAGATGAGAGTTACAAGTGAATTCCTTCCATAAGCTGAGTTTGCGACTCAGAAGGGGGAAAGGAAATAAAAACCCCTAACAAGAAGGAACTGGATTTTTATGCTGCTTGGACTCTTCGGAGGCAAGGATTACTAGGCATAAGCAAAAGATCCCCAGAACTCAGCCTGGGTTACCCCTAAAGGGCATATAGAGCTCGTTTGTTTACATAGGTTTCTATTTGTTTTTGAAACTTAAGATCTGAAATCGTTTGTTTGCATATATGTTTACTTGCTTTAACCCTGTAACTAACTCTCCTGTTTCATGTTCCTATATAGTACATCTTTAGATAGTTTATTAAGGGTTTGGCTACAAGTGCTGTCTTTGGAGTGAGAGCTAAAGTACAACTGAAAAGTATAAGTGATTAGTCCTTTTGGACTGGGAGTTATCTAAATATCACGGTGATCTTTGGTGTAAGGGACCATGTATCACAAAGGGAAGCTTTTTGAGTGGCAAGGCAGCTCAGAGTACCCAAGGAATCTGCAACAGTAATCACCCTGTATTCAAAACCAACACAATCTTGTAATAATCTTTGTACAAAGTATGCCTTGTGAGGTATCATTTGAAAACTAGTAAGTCACTGGTCCCTGATAGTCTTGCATGACTTACACACATGATGTATTTAAAGTTATGAATATATGCTAGAATCATGACTAAACCAGGTATGTAATTGGAGTTGTTAGACATATCTGTCTTAGGTAAAAAAACGTGCATTTTATTCTCTAACCAGCCTAATATGTGGGCAAAGACAATGAAGATCCATATTTACAGATAAGCAGGAACAAGACAATTAAAACAGCAAGGGGAAGAGAACATTTTGCATTTTTTAGCAAACACTATGGGGGTGGGGAGATAGCATGGAGCTTTCTTCAACATCAGACTTCACATTGCCTCTCTCAGAGCTTAAGTAAACTTTACTTTGAGGGGTAACCCCCAGAAGAATCCATTTCAAAAGTTTAGTGATCTAGAAAGACAGGGGTGAATCTTAAGTGATAAGCAATTGAATCAACTGACTGCACATAAACCTATTGCAAAAGTGTAAAGAAAGCTGAAATTAGCTGATGATCAATATCATTGCGAAATGTTTGTATTAACACTATATGAGGAATTACAGCTAATCAGTGAAATTAGGCTGTTCAGTTTGCACAGGAGGAAATGTCACTGCTATCTACCTGTCTCCTACATAAATTAAGCATGGTGGAATCAGAAACAATGGAATCCCCATTTATGTAGAAATCATACAGGGGGATGGGAAGCACATAGGAAGAGAAGAATAACATAAGGTTATCCTGCCTCTTGAAACAACTTCATTGAACTTTGGAAAATAGAAGCAAGAGAAGCCATCTTTGGCATCTATCACTGGGCAGACACAACAGGCCAGAGCTCTTGCAAGCTGAGAGATGCGTCCTTCAACCAAAGGGGGGCTGAAGACTCTGGAATAGAACATAACTGAGAAACCTGCTTAGACAGTGATCTTTCACCACAGATGACAAGGGAAGCCAGTACCTTGTACTACTGTGGATGATCCCTAAGAGAAGAAGAAAAATGACAGGTGAGAGAAACCATCTTGAAAAAAAGCCTGCCCCTTGCTAGATTAACTTTTAGATTATGCACATTTTCAATTTTATTTCCTTCTGACCCTTTCTTACTTTATTCCTTTTACGTAGCATTACTTACCCTATGTCCTACCATTTTATTTTACTGAAAGTTGCACTGGTATAACAGAGGGTGAATCAGGCCTCAGTCCTACATTTTGGACTTAAATTATTGGACATTATACCTCTAAACGCCTCTAGAGATGATGCCAAAAGAAGCATCAGATCACCTTCATATGTAATTGCCCTTACTGTTAAGTAATTTTTTAGAACACATAGCCTAAATTTGACTTTTTCATGTCACAAGCATTGAATAAAACAACAAACACAGTTCATTTAGGAGAGGTATTTAAGAGTTCCTTTGGGGAGCTAAATCGGGGCCAAAATTTTGCTTTGTAATGAGCATTTCAACAATTACAGACTGGCACGGGGTAGAGTTTTACCTTAAGAATACTACACACACACACACACACACACACACACACACTCTAGTTCAAGAACAAATTAAAGCCACACACACACACACACACACACACACACACACACACACTAGTTCAAGAACAAATTAAAGCCATCTGGACTGTGCTGGCAAGACTGGATTCTGAAGGACTCATTCCTGGACATGACCCAGGACTGTCCCATCAAGCAGGAATTCAGGCTCAAAGTCCAGAATTGTTATTATATGTTAAAATTCAGCACTGGTTAAATGTGCCAGAATGACAGGCCTGGGGGCCTCCATACATCTAAAGAACAGTTACAAAACAGGCAGCAGTAGTGCAAGTCTCGCCATCGGATGCATATGTCAAAACCAATTTGACAGAACTCCATCTGGAGGTAAGAGAGCCCAGGTCCATCTCCATCCTACTCTGTCCTTAGTCCTGCTGCTGAGACATTCAGTAGCAAAGATGTGCCATGGGGAGTTTACTGCTGTTTGTACCTGTCCACCAGAAGCTTAATAGAGACAGCCACCTAATTTCACATCAGCCACCAAAAAACCATCACAAAGAAACAACTTTCATTTTCAGCCCATACTGTTTTTAAATTAGTGACTTAAGAGTCAGAAGGGCTCATTAGCCTATCACCAATGAAAGTCCCACAGTTCACTTAGGAGATGACTACACAGCAGCGTTCTCTTGGCATAACAGACGTTATTCTGAAATAACAAAGTCCACATCTACATACAAGCAGTTATTTTGACATAATGTTGAAAAAATGTTGAGCTGGAGGACTTCTTACTCCGACTCTTGTAACCCTCATTTTATAAGGAGTAAGGGAAGTCGGAGGAAGAGTGCTCTAGCTCAGACTTCCTGCTGTGTAGACAGCACCAAAAGCTGAAATAAGCTATTTTGACTTAATCTACGCAATTGCCATTGCTCAAGTTGTGTAGCTTATTTCGGCATTAGCCCTGCTGTGTAGATATGCCCTTAGAGTCTTGGAAATAGAAGCTTCCCATGCATTGGTCTCAGGTTGATCGCTTGGCTTTTCAAGAGTCACTTCAAAATGTTTGGAATATACATGCCACACACTCATACTGCAGGACTGCCCTAGCCAATTCTGCATTGTGTGCATGAAGAAATGTATCTTCTTTTTTGAACATGGAGTTTACATGCTGTTGAAAAAACACCAGAGGGCTAATGTCGGCTCTGGCAAAGCCATTCCATTGCTCTGTAGAAACTACATATGACCACTAAGGACTGTTAACATTGGGGATGTAAAAAAATCATTTTAAAAGGTAACCATGTAACCGCTAAAAATCGGAGAGGTTACACTCGCTGTGCACTCTGTAGTTAAAAGAGGAGGGTAGGGAAAATGGCTACTGTCCCATTTCTTCTGGAACAATGGGTGGTGGAGGAAATGCTGGCAGCTGTGAGAGCCATTAACATCCACATGTTTATAAAGTGTGTAAATCACCCCACCACAAAGCTGTATTTTTTAAGAAATGTGGCTAACAACTAACAGATAAATGGGTCTGAGTCTGACCTGAAGGGGAAGCAGTGCAAAAGCTGCCATAGTGTCTTGCTTCTTCTTCAGCCCATTTCTAGGGCATGACTTGGGAAATGCCTCCGAGCTGGTTTGAACTCCTGGTTTTACCTGACATTTCCATGGAAGTAATTCTAGTACATTCTCCTGCTCTGCTCTGCCCTTTCCTTCATTCTTCACCTTTCCTCTGCTCCATGCCTAGCCTCCTCCTCACTGCTATTCTTCATCACCTTTCATTGTTTCCCTTTTCACTTCCTTCCCTCGTTCTCTGTCCCTTTCTTGCCTCCCTCCATATGACCTTGTTGTTTCTGTTGTTCTTCACTCTATCAGCCCCCTCCCTAAACAATCTGACAGATTCTTGATCCAGTGTGGCTAGGGAAGTGTGCATCTGTACTGTATGCACAATCTTATATGCATAAGCAAGTGCCTTTAAAGATGACATTCGGCCATTAATTCCTAATCTTCTCTTAGTAGTAAGAAATACAACTATATTCCATTTGCTGTCTAAAGCTCTCCTGTCCCATGTCCAACTCCCTCATTCCCTTCCTTGGCTCTGCCACCCTAGGAGTGCGTGACAGAAGCTGGGAGGAAAGGGAAATGAAAGCAGTAAACAACGATCAGATCCAGAATTTACTGCCCTGGCCTTCGTGACTGCACTCCCCAGCTTCTCAACGGCCAATTTTTTCACACGCAAATTTCAGCTGGAGTTGCCCCTGGGTCTGGTCCCCTTTTCACAGCCAGCTCTGCGTGTAATGTTTGGAGAGGGGGAGGAGAGCTCCCAAAATGACTACACAGTCTCCAAACACCCAGGTGCAAGAGGCCACGCTCCAAAACACACTCTCACTCTCTGTCTCTCTCCCTCACTCACACCAGCAGAGCTGGGAATAATTATGAATGACAATGCTTTGCAGACTGGAATAGATTGAATTACACACAGGCAGACAGATGGTGAGCAAGCTGAAATCCTGCTGTAGAAGTGGGAAGCTGACTCACATATGTAAACTTCATAGACAAATCCAACTTCCCTCTTCTCCGGTGGGTACAGATTATCTCCTTTAGCCAGCTATTGCTAACAAATGGAAATCACAACCACAACACTTATACCTTGTGATTATTTTAGGACCTTTCATCCCTAAGGATCCCAAACTGCTTTACAAATTATGGGCCAAACTGTGCTTTTAATTACACTCTGGTGTATAGCCAGAGCTTCCAGCTTCAACAAAGTAATTGAGGCCAGAATTTAGACCTACATTCAGACAATAATGCTGAAAGGCAACCCCTGCTCTGGGAAAGGAGACTGGCACCCAAACAATACACAGCAGCCTGTGCAACACTGAGGAGAAAGGAAATGGCAGCTAGAGCAAAAGGGGAAATTCTCACTCTTATGAGAAGGACTGACTTCCATATCCTATTTTATATAATTGTTTATTTAACTCCTTTAATTTTCAAACTTTTCTATTTTTTTAATTTGAAACCTTTTTAGAAAAAACCCTCTGTTTTTGTAGTTTCCCATAGATTCACAGTTAAAAATACAGATGAAAGTAACTTCATTTGTCTTAAATAAAATTGTGGTGATCTCTGTATAAAACCATATAATGTAAAAATGTATTTATCACTCTAAGTTGCTTTTACACCCATTCCCACTACTTTCCCATTAAACATTCATTCATAGTGTGCTGCAGAAAAGGCCTCTGCCAAATAGAAAAGGGGTTTTTGTTTTTAATGACTGAAAGGAAGGGCTCTGCTAACTATTGCAAAGGGTCATAACTGCCCTTGCTTCAAAGAAATCAAATGCTGCCAGGATGCTCTGCACAGAGCCACCTGCTGGAATAGGCTAGCACTAGCCATGGGCTGGCTGCTAGCACACATGGCACAGCTATGTACACGGACATACAGAGTACAAGCACTATACAGATCGTAACAGATCAGAATGAAAGACTCCAGCAGTGAGGAAAATCTCTGGATGCCACACTGCTAAAAATAGCTATGTAGAAGCCTGAGGCACAGCTTGGGCACATAGAGAATCCATGTAGGGTCTATACTTAGGGATTCAGAGCACTCTAGTCACCTAAGCTGTGATTGACATTTACTTACACCCAGGTTTGCCAGGTTTACAGTTTGTGTACTCCACACACTGCTGTAATGTACACTGCAGCACCTCTGTAAACCTTAACAATCTGATCTGACAAATTGCTTCCCTTGACAGCAGGGGTGGGGAACCTTTTTTTAGAATGGGGGCCACAGACCTACAGAAAAATCAATCCAGGTCCTCACACAAGTGAGAAGCAAAACCCCAACTGAGAAGGAGAAAGACACTCCCCACATTCCCCTCGCACACCAGAGCCTAGAGGAGCCCAACCTAGTAGATTTTGTGTGCTCCAGCCCCGTGGAGCACCAGCGCAGGTTCCCCAATGCTGGGGGAGGCCCTGAGCCTGGGGGCCTGGATCCAGGAAGTCAGGGGCCACATCCAGCCCTGGGGCCTTAGGTTTAAAGGCTAAGTATTTTGAGTATTAAATATGGTGTGAGAAAGAACACATGCTGGATTTAACAGACACAACTGTACAACTACACAGTGCTAGTAAGGGTATAGCAGGCTGGAGCTGTACTATAATTAAGTAGCAAAGAAGTGATATATATATATTCCTAGAGTGAAGGGGCAGCACTAAAGTCGCACATTCTTGTTATGACATAGTAATCGAGTTTCCAAGATAATTCATAATATTTGTACTTATGTAGCTCCTTTCATCCAAAAGAAGTAACATCATTTTACAAACATTCAGCATAATTTATCCTCACAATTCCCCCAGGAGGTAAGTCAGGGCATATCTATACTAGGAAATTATTTTGAAATCACTTATTTTGAAATCACTACTCCCAAAATAACTATTTCAAAATAGCATGTCCACGCTATAGGGAAGCCTTGAAATTAGTCTGAGACAGGCTCCCTTAATGTGGAGGCACTAGCTCGACTTAGAGCCCTAGGAAACACTGGGGAGTAATTACTCTGAATGACTCTGGGGAATAGCTGTTTCTAAATAGCAGCAGTGGAGCAGCCACACTACAGCTATTTCAAAATATGCATTATTCCTCGTAGAAAGCAGGAGTTACTATTTTGAAATAACCAGCCCCATATTTCAAAATAATGGTGGATAGTGGATGCTCCGCTTGTTATTTCAAAATAAGGGTGTAAGCCAGGGCTCAAATAATAAAGTGAGACACAGAAAGCTAAATCATGCTCTCACTTACACCAGTGTAAATTGGGAATAAGTCCATGGAACACAGAACTACTCCAGATTTACATCCAAGAAATGTGAGCAGGATGTGGCTTTGTGAGCTTACACAGTTACCCCAAAATCAAACACAATGGCAGAGCCAGAAATCAAAACAAAAGAGGGTACATTTCTCCTTCTGTTTAAAACTACAAAGCTAAGTTGGGGTCTATGAATCATAAGTATTTACAAGGGTTAATTAAAATAAGCAAAACACCACAACAATGTTGTCATTTAAATATTTTAAACTGCACCATATCAAAATGACACAGATTGACAGATTTTTAAAGCCAGAAGGGCCATGTGGTCATCTAGTGTGACCTCCTGTATAAGACAGACCATAGAACTTCACTGAGTTGATTTCTGCTTCAAATCCAATAGTGGTGGCTGAACTAGAGTATATCTTTTACAAAAAAAACTTTTCATCTTGATTTTAAAATTACTAGTGATGAATAATCCATTACAACCCCTGGTAAACTGCTGCAGTAGTTAGTTATTCCCACTGTTAAAAATTTATCCCTTATTGCTGGTTTGAGTTTTTCTAACATCAACACAAAGCAATTGGATCGTGTTACACCTTTTTGTCTATTAGGGTGAAGAGACCTCTGTTGCATTTCTGTTTCCCACGTAGGTACTTATCATTGGTGATCTCTTGCAGCTGAAGATGATCTGTTTCACGGGTTTTATTTTTCATGGGTCCTTAGGTGACTGAGGAGTCTGATCTGAGGAACCACTGCTCTCCTCCCTCAAGCGTCCTTCATCCACATGTTTTGTTTGGCTGAGAGTGGCGATGTCAAAGATGTACCCTCAAGAGTTCTCAGGCAACAGCTGCTGTTCTACATTCAAGTCTTTCACTTTTGGATCCGTCTGGTAGAGTAGAGACATTCCAAGTGGCAAGAAACATTATTGTTTTTTGACTGCTTTGAGAGTGATCCCTCTGAATGTGGCTATTCAGTCAAGTATGGTGGGACAGCCTATGCCTGGGACACCTTTTCTCACCTCTTCCCTGGATGGAGTAAGAAGAGGGGTTTCTAAACAGGCTTACTCAGTCATGCCCACCAAAAGCCTTGATGCCAAAAGTATTCCCCTTTCCTCGTCCAGTATGAGCATCTTGCAGTCACTGCCTGCATGTGAGTCTGTGACTATGGACTCCTGGTGATCACTTCACCTATCCCTGTCACCACTTGCCCATTGACGCTGGAGTTTATGGGTAGGGCAGGGGAAAAAGTTTTCACTTGAAAAAAGCCTGTGTTTAAGTAGTTTAATGTGAGGGGACTATTGCACACAAATCTGGGCAGAAGAGGGACCAGTGTCCGGTGGCAAGTAGAACCAAGACAACTGGCAGTTTCTCCTGTGTTGTAGCCTTCATAGCTGTTGAGAGGCGATTCTTCTTCATCCAACTGGCTCTCCTGTTGAGGTCTTTTATGGGGTTGTGTTTTGTTGTATTTCGGTACCTTGCCTTCAACCTTACCACTACTTACCAGAAGCACAGGACTTCAGATGGCATTTTTTAGGGTCTTAAATATACACAAGCTTCTCCACCGTGTCAAGGTGGCAGATCAAGGAGAAGGTAAGTACTTACAGATTGTGACTTTCTGTTGACTTCTACCTCCAAACCTTCTCTTTGATAAGCCAAATTGAGCTTCTCAAGTCTCTCACTACAAGGCATGTTTTCTAATTTTTTAATCATTCCCATAGCTCTTCTCTGAACCCTCTCCATTTTATTATTAATATCCTTCAATTGTTGACACCAGAACTAGACTCAGTATTCTAGACGTGACTGAATGAGTGCCAGACCATGAAAAAAAAAACCATCTCACTCCTACTTGGCATTGGCTTGTTTATACATTCAAGGATTGCATTAGCCCTTTCAGCCGTCAAGTCATAATGGGATTGTCTACTATGACCCTCAAATCATTTTCATAACCCCCCATCCTGTCAGTACAGCCTTTATTCTTTGTTATTAGACATATGACCTTATATGTCTGCATCAAAACATGTGTTGCTTGAACATAGATTAGCAACATCTGTGTTTCTTCCTGATCCATTCTGAAAGCCATGACTTCTGAAGCTCACTAACCACTAATCGCTCTGAGATCATATTTTCATTTGTTACTAAACTGTTTGGTGGGAAAGACAGGAATCAATCTGAGACACCACAATTTGGCATATTATCGAAAGGAACTGTCATGTCAGTCACATGTGAAGGGAATGTCTGAAAGGATAAGATAGCAGGAGTTAGCTGGTGATCTCTAAGAAGAAAGCTTCTAGGTAGAAGAAATACTTAAAAATTAGCAGTGTTTTGAAAGGAAACCCCAGAAAAGTATAACTGTCACAATTCATTGAAGGGTGGCTCGCAGGTGATTGGTACTGTCTAGTGCCCAGTAACTCAAGCCGGCTGGGGCAGTCCAAAGCCTTGGTTAATTGGTACATGAGTGGCCTGATAGCTGGGAGGTCTAGCTGGGAGGTCTATTGGCATAGAGGCACTCTGGGACAATAATCAGAGTTCCTGCAGGGAGGCAATAGCCAGGAGATCCAATCCAAAAGATCAGTCTGGCAGGATAGATAGGCAAGGTCAGATGAGTCAGAAAGGCAACAAGACAAGGCAGTCTAGGCAGCAACAAGTAAGCCCATTGGTCAGAGAGGTTCCTCTTTCTGTTGGTACATTTATGGAGTCCAGGTTTCCAGTGGAAATGCTGTCTGTCCAACCAATCAGGAGTTGGGGTGTAGCTGTACACCCTGAACACTAAGGCTGCCGATCGGGGCAGTGGTTTAGCAACACTACTGTTGCATGCAAGCTAAGGAAGCTGTCTAGGATCCCAGGGGATTTGGGTTTGATGCTGGAATCCTGGTGCAGAAATGCAAAAATGTTTAGACCTACACAATCTGTCATTAGAAATGAGTGGCACGGCTCCCAGCGGAAGCATGTTGCCAGACCACCCATGGAATGCAATGATGCCTTCTGTCCTTGGAATTTAATGAGAACCATAAAACCACATCTATAAATCACACTAGTTAGAATAATGGAATAGATTAAAGCACAGCCAGAAAAACACTAGTCTGACTGCATCAAGAAAACTTGTGTTAAAGATGGATTCTGTGCTAAGTACTTCTCTAACATGGTTCCTTCATTTATAATATGAAATACATATGTCTGTGCAGTTTGGTACAGGGGTTCTATTGACAGGAGTTTGGGACAGATGTATTACTTGTGAGTAAGTTAGCCAGTGAGTGCTGATAAACCCTTTATACCACCCACGCCATAATGTAGTTTAGAGGGGGAAAACAGATTTTTCAAAACTATTACTTTTTTTTCTTTCCCCTAGATCAGTTCCTTAGTACAATGAGCTCACCTCCCATCTCAGCCTCAAAGTGAGAGGAAATTTACAAATAATAGTATTTATTACAATCAGCTATAACATTACTTAAAACATCAGCATATGTACTACTACTATTAATTATTACAATAGCATCCCAAGTGAGATGAGGGCCTCACTGTACTAGGCATTGTACATACATACAATAAAGAGATCATATCTGTCCCCAAAAAATTAGGCCTCTTACCTAGAGGCAAGGGCTGTATATACCACTGAAAAGTTGAGAATTGCCCCCTTTCCAATGGCAAAGCTCCTGTTTCTAATTTGTATCGAATCTTAAACCTTATCTGCTGGTCACCACTGAATATTGCCTGTCCTGAATATGGTCATAGCCAGTGTAATTTTGAGGGGGAGGGAGAATGTAGAGGAGGAAGGTGAGACACGGCATTCCACATGTAATGGAAATATTAGGCACTCCTTTGGCAGCGTGTGGCTTTTGTTAATGGTAGATATCTGAAGCGCTCAGAAGTATGACCTATATATTCCGAAGTTTCAGAGGGGTGGCTGTATTAGTCTGTAACTGAAAAAAACTTAAAAACAGCAAATGATCCCGCAGCATCTTAGAAACTAACAAAAATGGAGATGGTATCATGAGTTTCATGGGGGCACAACCCACTTCTTCAGATGAATGGAGGAAGGGGCCCAGAGGTAAAAAATAAATAGCAGAAAATGAGGGGAGATGGGGAGGGAAAGAGAAAGAAAAACAAATCTTGTCAATTAGGATACATCTATACTGCACACTTCTCTAATATATAAAGGAGAATGTTTGTGCGCTAATAACTTGGCCACTCTAAGAGCTACCGCAACCAAACTTTGCATGGAGTAACCTTTCCTCCAGGAGAAGGTTTTAAGGTACTTTTGGCAGTGTGGGGAGAAGCAGCTTCCTGGGGGAAGCGGCGGGGACAGTCACTCACTGAGGCTGGTGACAGAGGTGCGAGGGGAGGGGGGGCGCTCCGAGCGGCAGCTGCCCCATTCATCTCTACCAGGCCGTTCCACTGCGCAGGCGTCTCCAGGGCAGGGGAGCCCCCTCCTCCCTCCCACCCGTGATGTCACTCAGCCCAGGCCCCTCCCCTCCGGTGCTGGCCAAGGCTTGCCAAACGGCGGGCTGGAGCTCACGGCCGCCGCTAGGGGGCAGTTGTGGGCGCAGCGGGGTGAGCCCAGTGGGGAGGCGGCGGCGGCAGTGCTGGGAGCGGCCCGGGGTCTGGCGCAACTTCCTGGTCGTGTGGTGGGGAGCCCGGCACCTGCTCGGCGCAGCCCTGTGGTGCGGCAGGTAGCGAGGCAAAAGTTTCGGGGCGGGCGGTGGGGTTGTTGCCCCCCATGGCACCTGCAGCCCCAGGTGTGAGCTGGGCCGCCCCGCCCACCCTAGGTCCTGTGCTCACCCCCTCCCGGCCACCCTTCACACGGGGCACCCCTGGCAGGAACCCACCGCCCGCCCCGAGCAACGCCGGGTAACTCCATCTAGTTTTGAAATAAGCTATTCTGGAAGAAATACTCCAAAATAGCTTATTTCAAAATAGCATGTCTACACTACAGGGAAGCCTCAAAATTAGTCCAAGGAAGGCCTCCTTAATGTGGACATGCTACTTCAATTTAGAGCTCCAGGAGGCACTGGGGAGTAATTACTTTGAATGGCTCTGGGGAGGAGCTATTTCGAAATAGCAGCAGTGGAGCATCCATACTACTGCTATTCTGAAATAGCTATTTTGGAATAGGCGTTATTCCTCATGGAATGAGGTTTACAGAAGTTGGAATAAGCCATCCATTATTCCGAAATGACACTGCAATGGGCTTTGGATCAGGTGCTTGGTGCAACTATCAAAATGTGTAGTAAAAGTAGTTTAACTATTGAAATAAATCTTATTACATATTGTGACAGAGTCAGGTCAAAGGGCTACAGGAGAGTAGTGGAGGAGAAATATATTAGTCCTAGATTAAATAGGTCCCTGTTCCCAGAGTAAACTAGCAAGGGCTAACCCAGAACCAGCAGGAACCAGGTGGTTCAGGGCAATCAGGCCAACTGAAGCATTTGGAGCCAATGAGGAAGTTTCCAGAAAGCAAGTAAGTCAGACTAATCAGAACACCTGGGCCACATAAGAACCATCTGAGACTGGTTAAAAAGGGCTCCTCTTCTATTATCTCAGAGTGCACAAGGAGTTTGAGGAAAGAAGGAGCTGTGGAGAGTATGAGAGGAGAAATTGAGGGCAGGTACTGGGGGGAGGAACCTATCGTAAGGAAGGTGCTAGAGAAGGCTGTGAGGAAGTGGCCCAGGGATTTGTCGCTATTACAGTTGTTACCAGAGACATTACAGACAGATGCTATCATAGGATCTCTGGGCTGGAACCCAGAGTAGAGGGCGGGTCTGGGTTCCCCCTACCACCACTTCACCATTTCATTACTAGAAAGAGACTGGCTTTGGCACAAGGGTTTGCCCTACCTTGTACCATTTGTAGGGGCCACACAGACTATGAAGTTTGGTTTTCCCTCTTTTCTCCATGCTGACCAATGATGAGAGTACCTCAACAAACAGCAAGCTGGTGTCTGTATTGAGAGCTACTGTGAGCTTCTGAGGCAAATAATCCGCCTGAAAGCGCACGATTTACAAAGGCTGAGGAGGAGTTTTGTCACAATACTTTTAATTTATGTCAACAGTTACGCCCAGCAAATATTTTCAGTGCATTACATCATATATCATTTCTTTTTAACATGATCATTCCTTTATTTAGTATAAAAGGCTTTTGAGGTGTGTGAACCCTTTCATGGTGCTGTCTGAACCATTTCACATACATCCTCCAAAATAGTGTCATTTTACATGGCTGGAATGCAGGATTGGGAATCACTTTCGTCACCAACCCTGCCACTGACTCTCTCAGAGACTCTCTCCGATTTTGCCCATCTGGAAATTGGTATCACTGTCTTTATAGGGGAGTTGTGAAAATGAAATCATTGTTTGCAAATAGCTTCGAGATATTTGGGTGAAAAGTGGCTAGTTCAAATTCAGTACTGGAGAAATAGGAAAGATTATTACTATTTAAGTATGATCCTTCCTTTCTGTTCAATCTAATAAAACTACTTTAGAAATAGACCAATTCCCTGACTACAGCTATTGCAGCACTCACTGAGTTAACACATTCTCTGTCCTGTCAGTTGGCCTAGTCCTACACCCCGACACAGGATAATCCAGTCAATTCAATGGGAATTTTGCCTGTATCAATGGAGGCAGCCTCAGACCCTTTGACACTGAATTCCAGTAAAGGACACAACGCCTCCATTTGGCAAGGAGTTGGAGGCCACAGTGCAACTGGTGAGCATTTGTGTCCTTGGCCAGCCAGCTTCCATCTGTTTTTGTTGGTCAGAAGTCTTCATTTTTCTTAAAACTGCTGGATGCAAACACAGCAAAACTTATAACCAAGATCCAAAAGCCTCCAGTGGAGTGGAAGGAGAAAACTATTCAGATGATTTTACAGTCAACAAATCTTTTGGGGCAGTTCTACAGTGGAAGCACTACGTTGGTGTATCTGCACTGATGCAAATGCACCAATGTAGCTTGTCTGATGAAGATGCTGTAAGCTGACAGGAGAGTATTCTTGCATCAGCATAATTATTCCACCTCTCCAAGAGGCTCCTACTGACACAGCACCAGTGTGGACAGCACTTAGGTCAGTGTAACTTGTGTTGTTCATGGGGTTAGTGGGAGGTGTTTTTCACACCTCTAAGTGACATACATTAGAATGATATAAATGGTTGTGTAGACCAGCCATTATATGATGAGATCATCTCATTTGTAAGCAATGTTACAAGTATATTATTATTATTTACATAGAACTATAGTACCATCAAGTGTGGCAGGCACATTAAAACATTTTGAATATACCATACTGAGTACAGATTTGGTGTGTCTTGATTTCTTGCCTCACCAAAACACAAGGCCCAGTCCAAAATCCAGTGAAGTTTCTCAGTTTATTTCAATGAGCTCTGTATCAGGCCCCCAACAAACCAAAGGAAGAAAGGAGTATGATACAGTAGGAATAAGTGTGATGCATAGTCATTGTAAATAGAATGCATTATGAGAGAGATGCGTTTGGAGATTTTCAAAGGAAATTCAGAGATAAATGGCTTTTGAGAGCTAATCTCAATTGCATGAACATTATTACACCTTACTGTTTAAAACTGAAATACATGAACTGCACTAGAACTTCAAAATTCCATTGTCACAAATGGTACCTCATAGCAGAACTTGTACTCAGCCTGACAGGACTTGTTGATAGGGTAGCTGGTTAACCTTCATGTTAGAGATTCAGTTTATTTTATTTTGAAAAGTTGAATCAGTCAAGGGAGCCATTTATGGAGGGGGTTGGAAAGTCAGTAACACCCCCCCCCCCCAAAGTTTGAACACCTGGATTTCATATCTGAGGTCTGCTTAAAGTGCATGCCTTAGCTCCAGAGGCAGTTCTTAACTACAACAGTTTGTGCTGCTCTCAGCTTTGCCTTTGGAGGAGGCAGGGTGATTAAAGATAACAGAAGGCTTTGTTATTCAAGTAACTGAAGGATTGTTAGATCATCATGAAAACATTGCAGGGTACTCCATTTAAAAGACAGGAAAAACAAATCTGCATTTGGACCACTGCTGTTAAACTTCTCGTAAATGTTCTTGAAAAAGGGATAAACAGTGAGGTGGCAAAATTTGCAGATGATATAAAATTATTACTTAGTAAGTGCAAAGCTCGCTGCAAATAATTACAAAGAGACTTCACAAAACTGAGTGACTGAGCAACACAAGGGCAGATGGAATTCAGTACTGATAAACACAAAGTAATGCACATGGAAAAAATATAATCCCAACTATACATACAAAAATGATGGGGTCTGAAATAGCTGTTACCACTCAAGAAAGAGATCTTGGAATCGTGGATAGTTCTATAAAAACATCTGCTCAATGTGCAGTGGCATTCTAAAAAGCCAACAGAATATTGGGAATAATTAGGGAAAGAATAGATAATAGCACAGAAAATATATTGCCTCTATATAAAGCCATGGTATACCCACACCTTGAATACTGCATGCAGATCTGGTCACCCCATCTGAAAAAGATATATTGGATTTGGAAAAGGTACAGAAAGGGCAACAGAAATGATTAGGGGTAAGAAACAGCTTCCATATGAGGAAAGATTAACAAGACTGGGACTTTTCAGCCTGTAAAAGAAATGACTAAAGGACGGGAAGATGTGTTAGAGGTCTAGAAAATCATGAATGGTGTGGAAAAATAGAAGAAGGAAAAGTTATTTATTCCTTCACTAACATAACACAAAGAAATTCACCCAACAAAATTTAGAGGCAGAAGATTTAAAACAAACACATTCTTCACAGTAGAACTCCTTGCCAGGAGATGGTGGAAAGACCCAAACTATAACAAGGTTCAAATAAGAACAAAGTAAGTTCAAGGAGGATAGGTTCATCAATGGCCATTAGCCAGAATGGGCAGGGATGGTGTCCCTAGCTTCGCTTTGCCAGAAACTGAGAATGGGCAACAGAGGGTGCATCATTTGATTATTGCCTCTTCTATTCATGACTTCTGAAGCACATAACACTGGCCATTGTTGGAAGACAGGATCCTGGCCTAGACAGACCATTGATTTGATACATTTGGGCTCTATATAAAAACATCAGAATGGCCATACAGGATCTGCCCCCTGCTCTAACCCACTAGACCCCATTCCCCTTCCAGAGCTGAGATAGTGCCGTGAGTGAGAGTCTGTCTGTCTGTCTCACTCACATTAAAATTGTAAGGCCACTGTCCCTTAAGTGACTTCCCACAAGATGTCAGCTATGTTAGTATTAGAGCTGCGTGGGTCTAATATTTAATTTTCTTTCCTTTATGTAGGAATTTGATACAGTGCTCCTGTCAGTAATTGCTAAGTTATCTGCCAAAAAACTAGAGATTTCCAGTACCTTAATAGCCTCCGGAAAGAGATGATGCATGTGTGGAGGGAGGGCAAATAGGATCAGTTTCCCACCCACCCATTTGCTGCTTGGCTTGAACTAGTAGAGCATGCTCAGTAACACTGCTGAATCTGTTGTCCTCAGTCTGACCCCCCCTCAATATCCTTCCCCATCACAACATACACAGGTCAGGCCTCTCCCCTACCAAAATTTGAAATTGCGTCCCTGGAATCAGTTCCCAAACCCCAGATCCAAAGCACACCCTGTACACTAAGATGGTGTTTAGAATCTGAACCTGGATCAGAGCCTAATTCTGCAGCTGGCTTTAGCCCCACATCTGAATTTTGCAACTCAAGTGTATCTCTCAAATGTTTTATGGCACCTGTTACTATTGTATCATGGGACTTTTTTTCATTAAAAACAACCCATTACATAATTTCGTGATCCCCAATGTAATGCTCAGGAGAACTGCTACCATAACAGCTCACAGCCTGTCATGTATCAAATAACCCTACCTCATTGCCACACAAATACTCAGCAGAATGTCTGGCTAAACACATAAACTTTATATTAAGCCCTGAAGGCAGCTAAGCCCCAGTGAACTATCAGAAGTAAACTCTCAGAACAGGCCCTGTTCTGAATACATTTTGTTGCCAGTCTCAGAATGTTTTATTCTGGGAAACAACAAATGTCACCAGAGGATGAGGAACAATGGATGCATCATAAGAATAAAACTTGTAGAAGCACATCAGAAAATTGCATTATATGCAGATGATGTGATATTTTTGTCTAAACCAAACACCTAAAATTGTTTTCTAAACAAATCCAGGACTTTGGAAATTTAAAGCATTTGGATTTAAAGTAAATTATATGAAACCTGAAATATTAACTCTGAAAAGTCACTCCTCCAGAAAACACTTGGGTACAAATGAACACAAAATTCTATCAGAGAGCTGGGAATTTAAATCTCAAAATAATCTAGAGGAGCTCTGCAATTTAAATACCAAACCACTACTTCATTTGCTGGTGGGCTGGGAGAAAAGTGTAATTTCTTGGTTAGGAAGAATAGCCACAGTCCAAAAATGAATATTCTGGTATCTCTCTCATTTCAAAATTGTTGTGTAGTTACCCTGGGGGGTGTGGTGAGATGGAGGAGAACACCCTAACAAGAATATAGAGGATGTTGTTAGAATTTATATGGAAAAATACAAGACCAAAAGTCAGAGCAGATAGGTTTGTACCAACCCATTAAACAGAATGGACCAGCTGTTTCAAATATTCTATAGTACAGGTTGAACCTCTGTAAACTGGGACTCTCTAGTCTGGCAGGACCTCGGATGTTCCAGGACTAGAGTTAAGCCAGGAGCCTAGATTCCCACAGCTGGGCAGCTGCATGCACCCCAGCATGGCTGCCTGGAGGGACTGGGAGCCAGGAGCCTGGCACACCTCGACAGAGTTGGGAGTCCAGCGTGTTGAGAGCTGGACTGCCCAGCATGGCAAGCAAGGGGGAGGCAGGGACCAGCAGGGTAGCGGGACCTGCAGCCCGTCTAGTGCTGGGGGTGGGGGTGGGGGAGAGAGTACCAGGGGAGTCAGATCTGACCTCCCCTGGTCCGGCAAAATAGCTCATTCAGGACCAGTCAGGTCCCAAGGGTGAAGGACCAGGGACCCTGTATTATTAAACCAGCCAACTCAAAATGGTAGTGGACTGAGGGGAGTTCTCTCTCAGCCAAACATTGGGTCTTTGTTGAACAAGAAAATTGCAGTGAGGCTATCATGAATTAATACAAGTCGTGCCTGCCAAAAATAGAACTAAAATGAGATAAGCTCTCTTCCTTCACCAGTGACACCCACTGTAAATAATTCAGATATGAACCCAAATTGCAGCTATAGAGTTTCAAACATTGGGACAGTCATGGAATACATACAGTTGGACAGCTGTTCAGTAAAGAAGCTTTTCTAACTTATTTAGAGATCAAAACTAACTTTAACTGTCCCATTCTTTCCTGGTACCAATACTCTAAAGTCACGGAACTTTCTAGAAATCTGTTTTATACAGAAAGCTAACTTTAATAGAAGTGATGGCATTTGGTCAACTAGGAAACAAAAAGTATATCTGATGTGCACAAAAATTTGCAGACAGCTTTCCTAACTCTCTCCTCCCCACTCAGAAAAGTGTTCATATCTGACATGCTGGGAAAAGGGTGTGCGTAGAAAAAGTTACCTCAGAGGAATGGGGTTTGATCTAGAGAAAGGTCCAGAAACTTCAAACTGTGGTACAATAAAAGAAAATTTCTTTCTGATACTGTTTTGTGGTACCTCATACCAGTCAGGTTAAAGAATAAAGAGATTGAATGGGGATACGGATACACTTTGGAAAAATTGTGGTGAAAGAGAAGATTTTATGCATATATAGTGAAAATGTCCAGTCACTACAGGATACTAGGGTGCAGTCTTTAACAAAATATTACAATTATGGGATATTACCAAATGACATTTTGGTAATCCTCCTAGAGCTTCCTACTAGAAATGGTCACACAAAAGTAAATGAATAATTCATCTCATCTGCTAGTAGTTGCTTGGCGACTGGTAGCCTCTCATTGGAATAAAAAAGAGTCCAGCCATAGAAGAAAGGTTTAAAAATATGGGAATTGAAAAATTAACACACAATTTATGTACCCAGCATTAGACAGAGGACAGATAGTTGTTACCTTTTATTCAATACTAGAAGACATACCCAGTGCTGCTCGGGTCCTTCAGGTCACAGGGCTGAGAATGTGGAGGGTGCCGGAGTCAGGGAAGGGGCTTGGGGAGGTGCGGGAATTCAGGGCATGGGGTGGGGGTACATGAGTCAAGGCAGGGGGTCAGAAAGAGTGGAGGGAACTCAGGGGAGTGGGATGGATTCCAGTGGCTTCTCCCTGGGGCAAGTTTGTGCCTTCCCCCCCCACCAACTTCTCCCTGGACTGACCAGGAGGGCAGTGGGGGCCATGCAGTGTATTCTCCCCGGAGTGGCAGCAGGGCTAGGAACCTAGATCCCCGCAGCTAGGCAGCCGCATGCACCCCAGCAAGGCTGCTGGGGCTGGGTCTCCTCCACCATCCGAGCCTGACCCCCCAGCTGCACACGGGTGCTCCAGGGAGGCTGGAGCTGCACAGCCTCCTCCCTCCTGCCTCCCCAGTGTTTCAGGAACCAGGGAGGTGGGAGCCATGCAGCCTCCTCCCTCCCCACTCCTGTACATGCACGCATGCGTGCACACACACACACTCACACACACACGCACCCATCTCTGCCAGTTAGTGGGATAGGAATGGGGATGCAGGATCTGGGCAGGAGGTGGAGTGCAGGAGGGGGTGAGGATGCAGAGTCTAGCGCGTGGGGAGGGTGAAGGAGCAGGCTGGTGGCAGGGTGTATGGACAGGGGCAAGAGTGCAGGAGCAATGGAGGGTGTAGGAGCAGGCTGGTGGTAGGGTGGGAGGTCAAGGGGGAGGGTGCAGGATCGGGCTGGGGGTAAGGTATCTGGCCAGAGGCAAGAGTGCAGGAGCAAGTGGTAGGGCGTAGCGGCCAGCATGGTGTGTGGGGGGGGAAGGTTGGTGAGCTTAGCAAGCAGTGGGTGCAGCCCCCTAGTAGTAGAGGAAAATTCAAAGTACACACCAGCAAAAAATAAATAAATAACCAGCACACCTGTCCCATTCTTTTGATATTAACATTTAACAGATGTGTACTCTGTTAAATGAGTGCACAAAGATTTCACTCCATTCAATAAACTCACTACAAATGACATTGTAATGATATTCATTCTGCAGCATAATGCCCTTTTAAATACAAGATCTAATAACTATATCCCTTTATAATGTCTCTTTAAACAAAAGCTGACTGCTGTAATCACTGTTTTGTTTCTGAAATTTACATGGCAAAGATTTGTACACTTGCTAAAACTTCTGAAATATTTTTTTTCAACAAGTGTACAAGCGATCTCTCTCTGTATCCCAAAACAGTAGTCGCTCAAACACCTGGATCCCAGATCAATTAGGGTTTTAAAGATTATTGTATTGTACCCAGAAGCGAACAGAGTAAGGATGCAGAATGTCTCCTTTTGTTCCAATATCTGGACGGGAGAAATGTACTTTACGTCCCATATCCAGACATCCTTATTCAGATGTCAACTCAATGGAATCCACAACTAATGCTTCCTCTTGTTTTACAACAATGCATCTCCTCTATGTTTCACTGAGCTTATAGTGTTTCACTGACATAGATGATTTTAACAGTGATCAGTTGTACACTGCTTACACTAATGTCCACATTTGCAGAGAACAGAGCAACCACTTCATGTCAATGGGAAAAGAAGCAGCATCAGAAAACTTGTCTTGACTACGAACAAAATGTGCTAGCAAACACGATTTAACCCACACCTTCTTGTAATTCAGCAAATGCTGGTCAACCTAAAGCATAGACAACCCTCTAGGCCCTCATTTCTCAAACTGTGGGTCCCGACCCCCTGGGGAGGTCACGAGCAACTTAGAGGGGGGTCGCAGTATCACAAAGTTGCTCTAGGCTAATACTACATTTTTCAAGCCTAGTGAAGAAAAGACTATAAAAAGTCTCAGGCCAGGTCTAAACTAGACCCAGAAGGTTGGCTTAAGATATGCAACTCCAGCTACATAAATTACATAGCTAGAGTCAGCTTACCTTAAGCCAAGCTTGGCACCGTCTTCACAGCAGGATGTTAAAGGGAGCAAATGCTCCCATCAGCTTCTCTTACTCATTGTGAGTCGAGGAGTACTGGTACCAACCAGAGCCATCCTCAGCATTCAATTTAGCAGGTCCTTAGTACACCCACTAAATCAAACACCAGAAGATCAATCTCTGGCACAGAAAGTGGAGAGTAAAGAGTAGAATATGTAAAAATTAATAGGGGTCTGGGATGACTATACATCAATGGGGAAAGGGGTCTAGCCAGAATAGGCATTGACATTGCCCTTTAACCATGTTTTTCCCCAGCTGATCCCAGGTTCCGCGGAAATGCCACTGAGCCCGGGATCAGCTGGAGAGTCCCCAGCTCATCCCGGGCTCCACAGCAACATACAGCTGAACCCGGGCTCAGCTGTGTGGTGCTGCCCCTTTGAAATGCAGAGGCAGCATTCAAAGGGCAGTGCCGCAGAGCTGAGCTGCCGGGGAAGAGCTGTGCAGCTCTGCCTTTTGAACACCTCCTCGGTGTTTCAAAGGGGCAGCCTCACACAGCGGAGCCTGGACTCAGTTGTGCAGGGCTGACCCATTGAAGTACCCCCTTCCCCCGCCCCTCTTTGCTGCCTCTATCTGATAGAGGCAGCAGAGGTTGGGGGGGGGGGGGAAATCGACTAGTCCAGTGTTTCTCAACCTTTTTTTTTAAGGTACCCCTTCCCCCCCCCAAAAAAAAAGTTGTAAGTAAGTACCCCCAATACTTACAGTTTTCAGACACACAATTTTTCTTTCTACCATTGTAACACATTTGTTTAAATAACTTAATCGTAGCTGGGCAGGCAACAAAATTTTTGGGTGGAAAAAGTACAAAAATAATAAAGTGCTGTAAAACTGAAAACAAAAATTCAGTTTTCTCCAAATTTTAGTTGTGTTGACGTACCCCCCCAGATTTCTCTTGAATACTCCTACGGGTACCCATACCACCGGTTGAGAAACACTGGACTAGTTGACTGACTATCCGATAAGCTTTTGCTTATCAGATAGTTGACTAGTCCTTAACATCCTTAAGGCAGACCATACAGAACTTCAAGTCTGAGATATTTGTTGGAAGTTGGTGGTGGATCCATCGGGGGAATAAAAGGCCCCGTGGAGGCAGCATCCCCTATGATTCAAGAATAGGTGGGTGGCCTGGACAAGGTCCTTTACCTGATGCCCTTTGAACTTTCTTGCTCAGTGCTGAGTCATTCTTTGATGACATGGGTAACTGACAAATTGTATTGAGTACATGAGATGGCCCTGCAGTTTAAATGTCATAGGAACCAGGCATGCAGGCAGCCCGGTTCCTACTACATTTAAAATTGCAGAGCCACAGCAGAGGTAGGTCCCACACCCAGTGTGAGCCTCTGCCTTCCCCCTACCCCCCACTCTGCGGAGATGGTGCTGAGGGAACCATTTTTCTAAGCCAGCTCCACCCAGCACCAGTTCCTGCTCTCCCTTCCCCTCACTGCCTCTGAAACAGAGGCAGCAAGAGGTGGGGGAAGTGAGTAGTCCACTTGACTACCCAATAAGCTTAGGCTTATTGGGTAGTCGACTAACTGAATACTCTTTTACATCCCTAATGGGGAGGGCTCTCAAACATGACTCGCTCCTTCTTGTTTCTGGGCTGAAAGTTCTTACAGATGGAACACTTTTCTTTTACACATGATTCTGCCAAGCACTTCAAGTACCTGCTTTGGGGGTTACTAACAGGCATAGGCCTGTTACAGACATGCCCCACCTGGGGCAAAATCCCTGCAGGGATCCTAACTTACTAACTACAGTAAAGGACTAAAATAGGAAGTGAAAGCAGGCCTGTACGCAGGAATTTCTGTGGGGGAGTGAGAGCTGTGGGAGGGGTTGGTGGCTGCCTCCATCCCCCCACACCTTGGCCCAACCTTGTCCCCCATGGCCCAGTCCCGCACTTGGCCTCACTCCTGGGTGAGGCGGGGGAGGAGGGGGGGAAATCAACCTCAGGCTTTCCCTGCTGGCCAGAGCATGGGGGAGGGAGGCTGGTGCAATACACCTCCCTGCTTCTCCCCCCCCCCCCCCCCGCACCGGCCAAAGCACAGGGGAGTGAGGCTTGGGCAATGCATAGACCCTGCCTTCCCTAGGTCAGCCAGAATCAGCCTCATGGCGGACCACGAAGGACCATGTGAGGGGTGTATTCACACCCTTTGCACGCCCCCTGCGTATGGGCCTGGAAAGAGAAACCACTAATCACTTGCTAGGACAGTGATGTGTCGCAGGGTAGGGTGTGGGGGTCACTGGCCCCATTTTTCCCCACCCCCTTGCTGTGTCCCATCCCACCCTTGCTCCCCCCTCCCTGCCCGCTTCCTAGCCTACGCCTTCCCCTTCCCCTTCCCCGCCAGTGAGTGAGTGAGTGAACCAGGGAGAGGAGCGGGGGCGCAGCACAGACTGCCAACACTCCTGCCTTGGGGGTGCACATGCGCTCCATGACCCCCAGACATCGCCAGTGTGCCAGGAGAAAAAGGCACTCCAAACAACCACTATGGCCAATAAGCACGGCCATCCCTAGGGAGCGTAGGGCCCAGCACAATGTCCCTTCCAGTCCAGGCTCTGCCTTTGCCATGCTCCCTTCCCCCAACTCTGCTCCACTCCGGCTCTGCTCCTTCCCACCCCCATTGTACCCCTTCTCCAAGCTATGCAACCTGGGGGATTATCAAGGGGCTTGGTACCTGCAGTGGCTGGGGTTGGGGCCTCCACCGCACTCATCTGTCCCACCCACCATCTCCCAGCCCAGTCACTCTCCTACCCATTGCCACAATTTTTAGAAGTCTTGAATATATTTAAAGGGACAGAAAAAGAAAAAAGAGCATATAGTTAAAGAAATTCCTTCTCTCTCTTGTTAATAGCACCTTCAATTATTCCAACTAAAATAATTCCTGCCCTGCAAAACAAATTTGCTTTTTACCATTTAAGCTCTTTGTTTTTATTTTTGCTTTTCACTCAGAAATGGAGGCTATTCAGTTTCCCTCTGTTCCCATGTGCTTGATTAGCACAACGCTGCTGTATTTCCTGTATGGAAAGAGAATGTTTAAAGGAAAACAAAGAGTCTTTATAGACTTTTATTATATTTTAGAGAAATATTTATATCCTATAAGATTCTGTCTCCGCTTCCGACCCCCCACCCCTTTTCTGTGTTTCATTTTTCAAAATGCAAAGTTTGAGACTGCAAGCATGTGGCTGTGATGCTTTAAAAAGGAGAGCTAGCAGGTATAGAACGGAAGAGCTGCTCAAACTTGTCCAGATGTTATGATAAATATTCTTTTAATAAACGTGTAAAAGAGTTACATTTCCAAAGGCGCATGAACAGCGGCACTCCTTAGTTCCTCATGCCACTGAGCCTCAAACAAACACCCAGCAAATGCAGATCAAAATAGTCACTACCACCACCAAAATTACAAAACAAAAACAAAACCCCACAAGTCAAGACATATACCTAGTGTTGACAGATCTTGTAAACAGCCTCTGGATCAGATCTTCAGCTGATGTAAACAACTGTAGTTCCAGAGATATCCATGGAGCTAACCTGATCACTTGAGGATGAGCCCGGCACCTAGGGTGCATCTACACTGCACCCATAGCACAAAATAAGCTACGCAATGTGAGCTACACAAATTGTATAGCTTATTTCGATCTTATGTCGAAATTTGGCGCTGTCTACACAGCACTTATTTCAAAATAAATCGCTATTCTGAAACGTCCCTTACTCCTCATGGAATGAAGTTTACAGGGACGTCAGAACAGTGAGTCCGTTATATTTCAAAATAACAGGCGCGCTCAAAAGATGCGGAATAACTATTTCAGGATACCAGAGGTATGCTGCAGCATAGACATAGCCCTACTGATGCTAACAATAAACTCCTGTTGTCTCCAGTGACGCAGGATCAAATCCTAAAGTCTCAGAGAGAGAAAGAGAGCTCTGGTTCTTAGTTAATATTCAAACTATTTCAAAATTGAAAATCATTCTATTACTTCTACAATTTTTCATTGTCACTGAAAAACTCTGGCTCCCAGGACTAATCAGTGTTCATGAGACTCTGAGCCTTAATTGTAGTAAAATTCTCATTGGCCTGAGTAAGTTCTGAATTATTTTCTGTTAAAGTTTGTGAGTAGATGTTGTTTTCAGGGATAGTAGTTTCTATACAGTAGCTGCTTACTTTGACTAAACTGATAGCTATTAAGTTGGAACAGCCACTATAAAAGGCCCACAGGGAGCTTTCTTCAAGACAGCTGTTTAGTTTAAACCTGACTGCTCCAATATGAGTTCTTTCATCTCACAGTCTTTATGTAAGGAAAAATAGAAGAGGAAAACACATCTAAACTAACTGTTTTAGGCCCTTTAAGATCACTGTCATTTGCATTTCTGTGTGATGACAGAAGAATTACATATGGAAAAAAAACCAAAAGACAAAAACCAAAAACCCGCTTATATTTACATTAGATTGTAACAGAACATTTATATTAAGCAAACAGCTAGCCGGGTTATTGGTTTGAAGTCCACATGCCAAAGCTCCAGAACACAGAGAAAACAATGAAACCGCAGACAACATTTTTCAGAAGCATCTGCTGGTTTTTGGCTGCCCAACAGGAGAAACATGGGGGCTGCTTTTCAGAGATGCTGAGCACTCACAGCTGCCACTGACTTCAGTTGAAATTCTGGTGCTCAGCAGCTCTAACCTAAGCCACCTCTGGCTGATCCTCAGGGCACCCTAAATCAATGGCCATTTTTGAAAATTTGGGGCTTAATGAAGTTGCCAAACAGTCGCTCCCAACCTTGATTTACCGGCGCCTTCTTAGACAGAAGCATCAATTAGGGGAGGCTAAGGTAGTGCGGGGGGAGGGAGAGAACATCCCACTCCCAGAGGTTTTGCACTTGCTCAAAATTCCATATGGGCCACTGAAAGGGAGGGCAGGGCCTAGCCACTTTTAAGCAGTAGCCCCATACTACATCAGTATATGTACAGCTGGAAAGGTTCGGAGCGGCACTCCAGCTGTGTGATCACACCACCACAGAAATCTTCTTCAGACACCCCTCTGTCCAGAGAGAGGGGCACCCAGGCCAAGGTTCAGTAAGTAACAATGTAACCTGGGTCATGGGTTCACACCACCATTCAAATTTGGCCCATCTGCCACTCTCTGCAAATTGGAGGGATGACCAGACCGAATGGTGGTATGACCTGGGGAAGAGGAGGCCTGTTCCTGTATGGCAGAGCACAGGCAAGTTGCTGAGAACTTGACTCCTAACCGCACCAGCTTGCGTACTGAGTGGGTGTAAGACATGGGATACTATCTGGCAGAGGGAGACCCAGGGGCTCTGTGGCAAGAAGATGGGGTGTGAATGGACTGGAACAAGGTCTCTGCACGGAATTAGGGGGAGGGGTACAGAAAGGGGTCTAGACCTGAACTAACAGGTCCCTATCCACACAAAAAGAATCCCAATTGGCATCACAGCTCTTAGGATAGATAGCTTGGAAAGCAAATGATCCTTCCTCATGACACCTTGTATCACAGAATACTAGAATACCAGAACTGGAAGGGACCTCAAAAGATCATCAAGCCCAGTCCCCTGCCCTCATGGCAGGACCAGGCACCATAGATCATCCCTGATAGAAGTTTATCTAGCCTGCTCTTACATATCTCCAGTGATGGAGATTCCACAACCCCCAGAGGCAATTTATTCCAGTGTTAACCACCCTGACAGTTAGGAAGTTCTTCCTCATGTCCAACCTAAACCTCCCTTGCTGCAATTTAAGCCCATTGCTTCTTGTCCTACCATCAGAAGAGAATAATTTTTCACCCTCCTCCTTGTAACATACACCCTTTGAAGTCCTTTAAAACAGTTGTAGTAAGTTGAGGTTGGTATCATGGAGTCAGCAGGCCTGAATAAAGACCTGTAACATAAAAACAGCAACAGGCCTGGAATGTAGTGAGCAAGACTTTGGTTCAGTAACACAGGAGCCAAGAAAGAGGCCCTATTGATAATTGTGTGATTGTGTAACTTAGGTCAAGCATGGAAGGCCATAGGGAGGCACTAGGTACAGACTGTAAGCCAGAGAGGAGTAGCAGAACATCTTAATAATAAATGTCTTGGTACGAAGACTCCCCAAAAACTAAAGTACAAACTAACCTAGGTTCAGGACCAGGTCAAAGTTGACAGCATGAAGGATAGTAAGTAAGCCCCCCTTCTGTAAGGGGAGGGGTAGTAACTAGGCAACAGAGGGTGGCAACCTGGTATGTAAAGAAGAGATGTAAGTTGTTTGTACATGTCTATAAAAGGGCACTGCAAATGGTGAGCTCTGACCGACCTTGGGGGGGGGGGTGTGCACTAGGCACCTGTAATGGCAGGTGTCATTGCTGAGACTTACAAAATGCAAAGTGGCTTAAGAGTTAAGATGGTCTGCTAACCACTGTTAATATCTGTCATTTGGCAATAGGCCTGCAAAGTATCAGTACATTGCCAATGCTTGCAGAATGCACAGTGGCTTGGCATTGAGATTTTCTGCTGACAACTGTTAATGCACAGCATTTGGCAATAAACATACTCGACTGGTTTCATCCTTGCCTAAATCTGTCATTTTCAGGGGCTTTCAGAGATCTACTACATTGACCCAAGTGCACAGGGTTTAGCGCTTTAGATAAAGGGAGTGCACGCATGCACACAGCCGAAAGTTTATCACCAACAGAGTAGAGGACCTGTCAGCAATGAACCGGGACAACCCCGAAACCCTGACTGACAACAGCTGTTATTGTGTCCCATCTCAGTCTTCTCTTTTCCAGAGTAAAGAAACCCAATCCTTTCAGTCTTCCCTCATAGGTCATGTTTTCTAGACCTTTAATCATTTTTGTTTTTCTTGTCTGGACCTTCTCCCATTTGCCCACATCTTTCCTGAAATGTGGTGCCCAGAGCTGGACACCACCAGCACAGAGTAGATCAGAAGAATTACTTCTCGTGTCTTGCTTACAACAAGACACGACAAGTGAATGCAAACAGAATGATGTTTGGTTTTTTTGCAATAGTGTCACACTGTTGACTCATATTTAACTTGTGATCCCTAAATCCCTTTTAGCATTACTGCCTCCTAGACAATCACTTCCCATTCTGTGTTTGTGAAACTGATTGTTCCTTCTTAAGTGGAGTACTTTGCATTTGTCCTTATTGAACTTTGTCCTATTTACCTCAGACCATTTATCCAATTTGTCCAGATCATTTTGAATTATGACCTATCCTGCAAAGCACTTGCAACCCCTCCCAGCTTGGTATCATATGCAACCTTAATAAGTGTACTCTCTATGCCAATATCTAAATCATTGATGAAGATATTGAACAGAACTGGTCCCAAAATTGATCCTTGCAGAATACCACTTGTTATGCTCTTCCAGCATGATTGTGAACCATTGATGACAACTCTCTGAGAATGGTTATCCAATTAGTTATGCACCCACCTTATAGTATCCCAATCTATGTTGTATTTCCATAGTTTATTGATAAGGTCATGTGAAACTGCATCAAATGCTTTACTAAAGTCTAGGTCAGGGGTGGGCAAGAGGCTGCCGGCGAGCCAGATTCAGCCCGCCAAGCTACCATGTCGGGCCCGCAACTCCCTCACCAGAACCCTCGGGCAGAGATCAGTTCACGTTTTAGAAAGCCAGCTGTTCTCCCCTCCGGACTGCCTGGGGAGGGAGGAGGGAGATGTCTCCTGCTGTTCCCGCCCCCCAGCAAAATCTCTTAGCTGCTATGGGCCAATCTCTCAGTTTCCAGCCAATAGGAGCCAAGAATTTTTGCTGGGAGCAGGGGCAGCGTAGGAAGCCTTCTCCCTCCCTCCTCGTCCCCTCTCCCCCGCCTCTTATGCTCAGAATGGAGCCAGGTGGAACAGCGAGCAGCCCGCAGCCAGAGCCTGCCTCTGGCACCCCAGCTGGCGTCTGGCACTCCCTTCTCCAACTCTCTGCCCCCCCATACCCAAACCTTCTGCCTCCTCCTGCACCCATACCCTCTCCCAGATCTGGCACCCCCAGATCACAAGGCCCTCCTAGCCTAGGTCACATCCCAAAATCCTGCAACCCAGTCTCCTGTCCTAGGTCACAACCACCTCCTTCACCCAAACTCCTTCCTAGACCTTGTTCTCCCTCCTGCACCCCAATCCCTCACCCCAAGCTCCCCTCTGCATCCAACCTCCATCCCAGAACTCACACCTCTCCATTAATATCCTGGAAGAGTAGGACCCTCAACCACTTTCCAAAATCTTGGAGTGCCCTCCCCCCGCTCAAAAATTATTGCCCACCGCTGATCTAGGTATACCATGTCTACCACTTCCCCCTTATCCACAAGACTTATTATCCTATCAAAGAAAGTTATCAGGTTGGTTTGACATGATTTGTTTTTTATAAAACCATGCTGATTGTTACTTATCACCTTATTTTCTTCCAGCTGTTTGCAGATTGATTTCTTAATTATTTGCTCCATTATCTTTCCTGGCACAGAAGTTAAACTGACTATAGTTTCCTGGGTTGTCCTTATTTCCTTTTTTATAGATGGGCACTATATTTGCCCAGTTTCAGTCTTCTGGAATCTCACCCATCTTCCATGACTTTTCAAAGATGATAGCTAATGGCTCAGATACCTCCTCAATTAGCTCCCTAAGTATTCTAGAATGCATTCTATCAGGCCCTGATGACTTGAAGACATCTTCACTCAAGCTCATCTGAAGAAGTGGGCTTTGCCCATGAAAGCTCATTTTATATATATATATTTGTTAGTCTCTAAGGGCATGTCTACACTAGGAAACTACTTCGAAATAACTAAATTTGACTTAAACTCCTGATTTTGCACAATCAAAACAGTGTGGCCCCACAATGGGGAAGCCTTGAAATTAGTCCAACACAGGCTCCATTAATGAGGCTGTACTACCATTTGCATGTTTGAAACATGTCCTGTGACATCCAAAACACAGATACAAAGATGGGGGTTGTGTAAAAGCTGCGAAAACTAAGTATTGTAGATTGTCCTTAAATTCTGTTCATCATTACCACTCCCTCTTAGGCATTTAAATTATTTGTTGCCTCAAATTCAATGACAATATGTCTTTGGCCAAAGGCATTCACCAAACCCGTGCAGTTTCCATTTTTGTGAATAATGCAGTCAAACACTTCAAGACAAAAGCCTCAGGGTAATAACCCTCTGGACTTCAGTTTTCATCTGCTCACAACAGATGTTTGAAACCCACAGTTACTTTGGTCTTTTGTCTCTGAGCATAAGCATGCCTTGAAGAATTCCCCAAAGGGAGGCATAGACAAGCATCCAAACATCTTCAGCATAAGTCATCAATGAACTTAAAGATGATATACAGACTTATCACCTCAAACTTTTCTTTTATTTTGCTAACTATATGGTGAAGCCTTGTCCAAAATGGGTATGGGACAAATATTAATAATGGATCCCTGACAAACTGATGATGGGTCATTTATTTTCCATCCTACATTTCTTTCATCTTTGCCAGCAGAAAGGAGGACAAAAACACCAGGTATGGTATTAGTTCCATTCCCCTCTTCTAGTAAAATCTGGCTTTCAGATGTTACTACATCAATTCTTTTAATCTCAGCATAGCTAGGACATCAGTCAAGTCAGAGAACCCAAGTTATACTTTTCAGTCAGTACAGCATCTCACAAATACAGAAGGGCTTTTGTGTGTGGCCCTTTTGTTATGCTCGTATTAGGGATGTAAAATATTGATTAACTGGCTAATTGAATAGTTGATGCAATTTGCATCAACTATTCAATTAGTCGATAAGGGCACCTCCGCCTTTGAAGTGTAGCAACAGCCCTGGGGCTGTTGCTACACTTCAAAGGTGCAAGCGATGCAGAGAGCATGGGGCCAGTGGGGGACTCCAGGCTGCATGTGGCATTTCAAAGTGGCAGATCCCTGGTTCCACACAGCGCTGTCACTTTGAAGAACCCGCTCCTCTTTTCTCCCTCCCTTGCTGCCTCTTTCTGATAGAAGTAGCAAGTGGGAGGGAAGCTACTAGTTGACTAGCGTGTCGACTATCCGATAAGCATTTGCTTATCAGATAGTCAACTAGTCATTCATATCCCTAGTTCATAGGAGTCTCTACAGTACAGACCAATTTCTTGCAAATGTTCATGATTTGACTTTGCTGTTGTACATTTTGGAAGGATAGTTAGCAACTATGAGTAGGGTTCCCAACTCTGACGGAAGCTATTCTGGGCAATTTTTTCCCCAACATGACATAATGTACTTTTCCATTAAAATCTTCAGGACTGCACATTGATGCAGATTCCGGGAGACTTCAGGTTAATCTGGAGGGTTGGCAACCCTGGAAACCAAATTCTGTACTATCCTTCTCTTCTAATACCCAGGCTAGGGATGTTAGAAATAATTTTAGTAATCATGTAGCTGCAACAATTCTTTGTGGTTATATGGTTACTAAAATGCTCCCCCTGGGGGTTGGGGCCAGTAGCCAGTGCACTTCTGGCCCCATTCCCAGGGAGCACCCTCTATCAGAGGCAGCAGCGCTGGGCAGCAACAGCCCATGTCCGTGGGGCCTGGCTCCCAGCACAGACTGGCTTCCCACCTGTCACCCCACAGCGCGGGGTGGCAGGTGGCTCCCCTGCATGCTCTTCATTTAAAACTTGGACTGGCAGGTTGAGACTGAGCCAGCCTTATGGACCGAGTTTTAAATGCAGAGCAGGGCGGGTGTTGCAGTTAACCAGGACCATTAACCAAGAAGCAATTGCTTAGCAATTAAATGGTTATTCGACTAGCTGCTAACATCCCTAACCCAGGCTGTCATCTGCAGAACGATCAGTTATCATAGGACAGTCTAGTCTGCAGAGTAATTATAAAATCCCATTTAGGCACTTTGCAATGTTGCATAACATCCTAATGTATTAATAGTGATTTGATTGTATCATAACTCACAGACAGAAGCAACCTTATGCTAATTAGATCCAAACATCAGAATTTGGAATTGGTTGGATTTAGAACACTAAACCCAACACTAGCCATGAATGGGACCCCAAAAATCCTGCAGTTAGTTCTGCTAATACCAATCTCAGAAATGAGTGCAATGGGTTTGTGAACAAGGGATGTTAGATAATGTTTATTTTAGTAATCATGTTGCTGCAAAAAAAAAAAAATTATTGGTTACACAGTTACTAAAATACTCCGTGGGGATAGGGCTGGTAGCCAGTGCGCTCCTAGCTCCCGGCCCCACTCCTGAGGAGCCCACTGCCATCCCACATTGCTGCCTCTGTATCATGAAGGGAGCCGGTTTAAAGATCAGCTCCTCTTACGGACCAGTTCCCACCTACCGCCCCGTGCTGCTGCCTCTGGTACATCCCACAGAGCAGCCTCTCTCTGTGGGGAGCTGACAGAGGCTACTCCAGCATCCTGCCTGCTCCCTCCCCCCACTGCTTCTGTGGGAGACAGCAATGGGGGAGGGCAGCTCAGTGGAACTGGCACACACAGAGAGCCAGTTTCCTGTGTGTGTAACGGCTCCCGCCTGCCCCTCTCACCCTCTGTGCTGCTGCCTCTCTATCAGAGGCAGAAGTGCGAGAGTGGGGGACTGGCAGGCTCCAGTGCTCATGGGAAGCTGGCCTCAGCACTGGCTCCTGCCTCCCCACCCCTCCGCATTGCTGCAGTGGGGGAGGGGACGGGACCAGCAAGCGGCTCCGTGGGAATCAGCACGCACAGGGATCCAGCTTAAAAGCTGGCTCCCCACGGCACCAGCTCCCACCTTCCCTCCCCACTTGCTGCCTCTAGGGGGTTGCATGTAGTTGTTTGGATTAACCGATAAGCCCAGGTTTATTGATTAATTGTTTAAACAACTATACATTAACATCCTTATTGTGAACATTTTAGTATCCTTGTCTACAATGAGATACCGCTGATTAACTGACTTGGAGAGTTGTTTATGTTTGTTTTTATTAATTTATGGTTCTTGAGATCCTTCTCTGCAAGATTATGCTGATACACGTAATTTGTGTTCAGACTGCATTAACACTGGAATCGGTTTCTTTCAGAGCTATTCAAATGTGATGCATGTTGCATCTGAAAGAGAAAATGAACTTCTATAAACTGTGCAGCTTGTATAGCACAAATTGTGATCGACACTAGGCCTCTACCTAGTCTGATAAGCTAATTATGCCCCGTGGGCAGCATTGCCAACTTTGGTTGGATGAATTCCTGGAGATTTCATCACATGACATAATCTTTAATTAAAGATTAAACTAATTCCTGGAGACTCCAGGACAATCCTAGAGATTTGGCAATCCCACCAGCAGGATGTGTCTGGGAAAGCAATACAGCACATGGAAACAATAAAATATGACAGGTAAATGATATAGTCACATTGACTAACATTTGCTGAAACCTAAAGCCCAGATTCTCACTGATATTTAGACAACTAACTCCCATAGATTTAGGCACATAAATTCCTTTGAGGAGCTGAGCCTAAGTGCTTCGAGCACCCAAAAATGCAAGGCTCGGGAGCAAGTGTCTGCTTTAATAAAATGTTAGGGTTGTTTTAAATATTTGTGACATTTAATT
Source organism: Pelochelys cantorii (assembly GCA_032595735.1). Classification (NCBI taxonomy): domain Eukaryota; kingdom Metazoa; phylum Chordata; order Testudines; family Trionychidae; genus Pelochelys; species Pelochelys cantorii. The sequence goes on along the minus strand of CM064329.1, from coordinate 70,046,372 downwards.
TCTCTGTTTCTCTTCTTTGATGAAAACAGTCCAATTTGTTTAGAATATTTTAAAAGGAAAATATGGTCACTTAGCTATACACAGCCCTGAGACTCTACATCAGTGGTCTCCAACCTTTTTACACCCAAGATCACTTTTTAAAAGACAGAACAAGCCAAGATCTATCGCCCCACCCCTTCCTTGAAACCCCGCCCTCTATTCTCCTCCTCTCCATCACTTGCTATCCCCAACCCTTACACTGCTGCTTTTTTTTCTTTCCCCCCCAATTCTTCTGTGGGAAGCAATTTTTCCAACACTTGGCCTGTCTAGACTGGACCAAATGTCAGAAAAACCTCTTCTTTTTGAAGCCCCCTTATTCCTTGTGGAAAAAGGAATATAGGGGTGACCGAAAGAGCATGTTTGCTCTTCCACTAAAAAAAGTGGAAGAACAAATGCATCCCTGGATGCAGAAGAGTTTTTCTGGGATATCTCAGGAATCCTGAAAAACTCCTGGGCTGCGTCTAGACTGGCAAGTTTTTCCGCAAAAGCAGCTGCTTTTGCGGAAAAACTTGCCAGCTGTCTACACTGGCCACTTGAATTTGCGCAAGAACACTGACAATCTAATGTATGATCGTCAGTGGTCAGTGTTCTTGCGCAAATACAATGATGCTCCCGTTCGGGCAAAAGCCCTCTTGCGCAAATGTATTTGCACAAGAGGGCCAGTGTAGACAGCTAAAAAGTGTTTTGCGCAAAAAAGCCCCGATGGCTAAAACGGTGATCGGGGCTTTCTTGCGCAAAACCGCGTCTAGATTGGCATGGACGCTTTTCCGCAAAAAGTGCTTTTGCGCAAAAGCGTCCGTGCCAATCTAGACGCTCTTTTCCGCAAATGCTTTTAACAGAAAAACTTGTCCATTAAAAGCATTTGCGGAAAATCATGCCAGTCTAGACGTAGCCCTGCAGTCTAGCCATACTCTCGCTAGGCTGAGACAAGATGTGTAGGCTCTGGGGTGGGAATGAGGGATTTGGGTGTGGGAAGGGGTGAAAGGTGCAAGCTCTGGGAGGAAATCTGGATGCAGGAGGAGGTGGAGAAGGGGACGCTGGCTCGGGGAGGGAGCTCCAGGCCGGGCAGTGTTGGGGTCAGATGTAGGGTTAGGGTACTAAGCAAGCCACAGGCTTGTGGATGTGAAGGTTCAGGAATTTGGGTTGGGGTGTGTGAGGGGCTCAGGGCAGGGGGTTCCAGTGTATGATAGGCTCAGATCTAGGGTCTGGGGGAAGGGGGAGTGCAGGAGTATTATGATACTGTGGCCAGATGAGGGCTTGGCCCCAATTGGGGGTTTGTTAGCCAGGCTTCATTTTGAAATAAAATACTATGTCAAACACAAAAAGTTTCTGCATTGTCTTTATTTATGAGAAGGGCAAGGAACCTGTTTTGCGTCAGGGGTCACTGACCCACAGAAAAGTCAGTTGGGGCCACACAAGGGAGATGAAAAAAAAAACCCTCCTCCCAACCCCTCCCCCCAGCCTTACTAATGTGGCCCCAACTGCGCTGGTGGGACCACGGGACATGGTGCTGGGGAAGGGTGCTAGTGGGTGCTAGGGCAGGGGACAGAGTGCTGGGGTGGGAACGGGGTTCTGCAGCAGGGCACAGGGGAGAGGGAACAGGGTGCTTGGGGGGGGAGGGGACAAGATTCTGCAGCAGGGGAGAGGGTACCAGTGGGAGCAGGAGACAGGGTGCTGGGGTGGGTGCAGGGTTTTGCAGCAGGGGACAGGGTGCCAGTGGGGAACAGGAGAGAGAGTACAAGATGCTGGGAGGAGGGGACAGGGTTCTGCAGGAGGGGACAGGGTGCCAGTGGGGGCAGGGAGTCCCCTGAACCAGCCTCCTCTCAGGACTCCCCCCCCCCCGCAGAGGGAGGAAGCCCCCACGTGTCCCTCCTTCGGGGCCAACTCCCCCTCCCGCAGTGCAGGGAAGCCCCAAGCCCCCCGCGCGCCTCCTCTGGGGACCCCCTCCCTCTGCAAGTTCCGGCACGCCACAGACCTGGTGTAGAGGAGCAGCCAGCGCACTTTCGGAACCCCCGGAAGTGGCGCACAGCTGCAGGACTTCCGTCCACCCTGCAGGAAGTCGGCACTACCTCCATTTTCACTGGAGATAGGTAGTGGGGCTTCTCAGGGGAGGGGGGGAAAATGAGGAGGGCCCCCGAACGCCTCGCGATCAACTGGTCGAGCCCTTGCGATCGACCGGTTGGTGACCACGGCTCTAGATGCATGCTAGGGAGTTAAAAGATTTGATACATTCTCTCCATCACATCCTTCTCTCTTTTTTCACCAAGTAATCACACCTAGCAGGCCTTTGTCTCTAATTTCTCCTTTGAAAGTGCACCCCTGTTTCTCCTCCGTGAGCCTCTTTAGTCCCCCAGTGTGCCCCAGATTCCTGCACTGCTTGGTAGTTCAAAGAAGATGAAGCTCAAAACAGTGCAGAAGATTCAAAGACACATTTAATCTGTAGGGGTACGTCTACACTAGCTCCCCAGTTCTAACTAGGGAGGCTAATGAGGGCGATCAAAATTGCTAATGAAGCGCGGGATTTAAATATCCCATGCTTGATTAGCATAATCCCGGCCGATCGCCATTTTGGAAGCTGACTAGCCCGAAGTAACTGCCCGCGTCTATACGCGGCAGAGAAGCGGGATTCCGAGATAAACCCCTTAGTTCGAATTAACTGTTAAACCTCATTCCATGAGGAGTAACAGTTAATTCGAACTAACGGGTTTCTCGGAATCCCGCTTCTCTGCCGCGTGTAGACGCAGGCAGTTACTTCGGGCTAGTCAGCTTCCAAAATGGCGACCGGCCGGGATTGTGCTAATCAAGCGCGGGATATTTAAATCCCACGCTTCATTAGCAATTTCGGTCACCCTCATTAGCCTTCCTAGTTCGAACTAGGGGGCTAGTGTAGACATACCCTAGGTTATTAAGCAGAAACAAGGAAAATGTTTGTGAAGTCAGGACCTGACTTTTCAGGAGGGCTGAGCACTTGCAACTCTGGCTGAAATCGATGGGAGCTGCAGGTGATCAGCATCTTTGAAACATTGCTGTAAAATTAATACATTTCTTTTTCTTGCCAATAAAGATTATAAGATAAACCAGAAAGCATTCTAAATTTGGGAAGGGACTGGGCAGAAAACACGTGAGACAGGCTGTTTGGAATCCTTGCTCCCATGATGGTATCTACTCAGGAATTGTGATCCAAGTGCCAGGATTTGTACTGGTTTGTGAGAGCAAAGCCTCTGTCCTTACAGCTTTTTACTTCAACTTCATGTTAATGCTTAGTATTTCATAGTTTCCACATTCACACAAGATACATACTTCTTCACATAATCCAAACCCATTTCTTTGCTGGCATTGAACTCTATTGGTGAATTTAAAATCACAACTTAAGTTTTCTGCCTATATTTGACTCCTCCTGTAGTTTCCATTAGGGATGTTAAAATTACATTAATCAACTAATCAAATAGTGAATGGATTTTCCATCAACTACTTGATTAGTCGGTAAGGGGTGCTTCCGCTTTGAAATGTACAAGAGCCTCAGCAGGGACTCTTGTACATTTCAAAGGTGGAACACTGCTGCTATGCCCCTGCCCCATGGAGCTGGACCTGGGAGGAACAGGCTTTTAAGCCAGCCCCGCCACAGCACCTCCTTCTCTCTCCACCCCTTTTGCTTTTTGGATAGTTGACTAGTTGCTTACATCCTTAGTTTCCATGCAGGCCTTTTCTATCACAGACCCTCAGCTCTTAATGTCTCAGAAAGAAACTCCAATCCCATTTATATCCTGGTTGAAGCTATATGAATCCACCTGTTAAAACGACTAAAGCAATAATTTACACTGCTTCTTTATGCAGGGTCATAGCCAAGGCCGTTCTAAGGGGGGGGGTGGCGGGCTAGGGGCAAGCGCCCCCCACCGCAGTGCCCTAGGCACAGGTCAATGCCCTTACAGGCCCTGCCTCTGCTCCCCCCTGTTGCTCTAATCCCCGACCTCTGCCATACTCCCTTCCTGCTCCCCCTAGCCAGCTGAGCCTTGCTTCTCCACAGCAGCAGGAAACAGAGTGGTGTGAGGCCGGGGCAGGATGGAGCAGACTGCCACGTTATTCTCCTCCTTTCCCCCGCCCCACCTAGGACTGCCCTTGGCTGAGGAGACAACTCTGTCCTTCCAGAAAGAGGGTGAGTGGTCTAAAGGGAGAGTGGGTGGGGTGCCCTGCCTGTGGGAGCCCTGTCTGTGGGACGACTGGGCTCTCCGTGGACAGGGGCTGTTCCAGCTGGGACACCAGAGCTGCCCCTGTCTGCAGCAGGACCCCCGCTGCGCTGGAGCAGCCCCAGACTGCGGCAAGTTGCTCCAGCCCCCACCAGTTAACCTTACTTGTTATTGGTGAGGCTCACTGGTTAAACATTCACACCTCTGGAGGGCGGGGGGGCTGCTCCAGCCCAGTGGTAGGCGCTGGAGTGACCCTACCACACGTCCTCCGCTTTAATCAGTTAACTGGTTAAAGCAGTGGTTCCCAACCTTCTTTATATCGTGGGCCAACATACCCATTCACAAACTTGTGATAGACTGATAACTTTATTTGAATATTTGCATGTCTGCCAAGCAACTCACCCACTGATCCCATCTTGTCACTGCACCTCCCTCTACCTCCAACCCCAGAACCCTCTGACCCTGTCCAGCCAACCCTGGTGCTTTGTGTCTCTGTATTAAACCTGCCAAACCCATCATCTGATATCCCCTATATCCCACTAACCCCGTTACCTCACAAGTCTGTCTCGCCAACCCTGTCACCCCAGTGCCCACCATCTTCCACTCCCCAACACACCCTGCTGCCAACTTCCTTTTGTCAACCACCTCTGTCTTGCCTGGAGCCTGTCCTGCATCCACTCTCACTACCAACCTTGGCACACTGTGTCCCAGCAAACCCTGACGACAACCTCCAATTTCTTCGGATCCTGCCCCACCACATCCAATGCTCCCTGATCCTGCCCCACCACCCCTTACTCCACAAACTCCATCACTGCCTGTTGTACCAAACCCTGATCCTGCCCCATCAACCCTGCAACTGCCTGTTCCACAAGCTCTGAGGCCCCCGACCCTGCTCAGACACCCTCAGATCTTCTGCCCCCTGAGACAGAAGCATGAGCTGCACCGCGCCTGGCTCCATAACCACTGACCCACTGCAACCCACCCCCTCTTGCCCTTTGACCTCTAACCCCTGCCCTCCCTCAACCCCAGCCCTTCCCACTTAAGCCCTAGCCCCAGCCCAGCCTCTTGCTCCCCAGTGCCCAACACCCTTTGACCCCCACTCCTACGCATCACGCCCTTTGACCCTTTAACCTCTGACCCCTGCAGCCCATGTCAACACCCTCTTGCCCTGCGACCCCAGGATGCCCCCACCTGATGCCCCTTTGACCCTCCACCCTCACACTCCCCAGAGCAAGGCTTCCCCTTCTAAGGAGTGTGGCCGTTACTGCCGCATGGGTAGGGGGAGTGGCCATTGGCAGTGTATGGTTTCCGTCCTCCTTCATGCCCACATGAGTGGGGGGGGGGGGAGAGAAGAGAGCATGGAGCCCCAGCTGGGTCACCATCTTACCTGGGTGGGAGTGGGAGGGAGATGCCTCCTACTCTGCCTCCTCCTGTCACTGCCTCAGCCCCAGTGCTGCTGCCGCCGGGCAAAATCAGCCACAGTCCCCAGAGCCACTGTGAACAGCTGGCTTCAGCTCCGGCAGCCGCCACAGCCCAGCAGCCAGCAGTTCGCAACCCAGCATTGGTTTAGGATGGGGATGGCTGGGAACCGCTGGGTTAAACAATATGTTTAACCAGTTAATTATTTAAATGGGATTTTACATAGAAAAGTTTAACTTTTAAAAGATAGGAAATAAATTGCCTAACTATAGTCGCATAGGGATTTCCTTGTGTTAGTGTTCTCTAGTCAGAACAACACTTTCTGATCTAGTAAGAGTTTATTTTAAACCAGTGGTTCTCAAACTTTTTGGCCCATTGCCCAACCCATTCAACACAGACTTTTCCACAGATCACTAGCCAACCATACATGATGACAAAATGGGTGCAGGAGGGGGTGGGAATACAGGGTCTGGCCAGAAGGCAGGGTGCTGGAGTGGGCTGGGAATGGTCTAGGTGGGAGGTAGGATGCAGAAGTAAGCTGAAGGAGGGGGGGACTGGCCAGGAGGTTGGGTGCAGGAGCGGGCTGGGATTGGAAGGTCTCAGCAGTAGGGGGGTACATAAGGGGAATGGAAGTGCAGAGTCTGGGCATGAGGGGGATAAAGTAGTGCTTACCTGACTCCGTGTCTCCTGCTGCTTCCAGGCACCGTCTCCTGCTGATCCCATTGGCTTTGGTTCTGGCCAATGGGAGCAGCAGTGAAAGCCTTCACGTGATCAGTTTCCTGCATTCATTGCTGTTTCCCTAGCAAGGGGGAGGAGGAACAACGCACAGAGCTGCTTCCTTCCCCTGTAAACTGGATCCAGCCCATTAGGCTCCGCCCCTCCCTGTAGCAGGAAGATGATGCTGGTGCTCCAGTCTCACAGGGGGGAGGCACAGGCTGCCCACTGCAGGGAAGGGGGGTGAGCCCTGAATTCATGGCCAATGTGCAAGATGGTAGCAGACCACTAATGGTCAGTCCACAGACCACACTTTGAGAAACACTGTTTTAAATTATCAAAATCAGAACAATGATTTTTTTTAATCTTGAAAATGTTTCTCCTCTTCATTTGCCCTGTAATCTAGCAGTAAGCTCATATTCCCCATGGTCCAGATCCACAAAGGTATTTAGGTTTCTTCACCTGCACGGATCTGAAGAACCTGAATGCCTTTGTGGATCTGGGCCCATATAAATGGGCTAAATGAGACCCATACACACACCCTGCATAGTTTTCTAGTTCCCTGCCCCCACCGTGCCCTGGAAAAGCTGCCTGCCCCACTCTAACTGGCTAGTGGCCTAGCATGTCTTCGCTGTTGGCTTAAGCTCCCTGTCTGGATCAGTTGCTGTTCCTTGCCAATTCTCTCCTATTCCTGGCCTCAATTCCTAATGTGGCCTCTCTCCAAGAGAAGTGTCTAGAAGCGGCAGCAGGGCACGGTGAGTCATGGTGAGGGAGCAGGTAGTGAGGGGAGACCTTCCCTTTTCCTTGTCATAACACAGCAAACTCCCTAGTCTGAAAAATACCTACAGGCTGGCCCTAAATAGTTAACTTTAAGCTTTCTGATCAGGTCTGTAGGTGAACTGAGATAAAAATCAAGACAATTTCTTTTTCCAATTAATTGATTAGAGCATGTACTGAAAGCATGCCTATAAAAGTGGTTGGGCAACAGAACTGCTCAGTTTGCCTATGCGACTCTAAAAAGGAATTTAACAAGCTGGAGCTGAAATGTATTAGGCAATTCTACCTTCTTCTCTCCCTCTCTCCAAGTATTATGAGGATTCAGTAGGCAATGGCTATAAAGCCCTTCAAAGATATGATGAAGTAGTGGAATCATCACCACAGCATGTGACAATAAAATTAACTTGATTTTTTGTTCTAGTCACCACAGCATTCTGTGGTCTATGGACTGCACAGAATCAATTCTGACCCTCTCCACTAGTACTCACAGCTGCTCTGTCCACAGCAAATTGTGCTAATATCTTTGATTCCTCCCCCTACCCTATTAAGGTAATTCTCAGACACTCTTCACAGACCAAGGTGAACAATTAATAACACAGATATCATACAGTTATAACACATACCACTAAGAAAATATGCTTGATAAGGGAATTAATTCTGACAGCCACCTGTTCCATGAGAGGAGTATGCATGTTTTTATACTGTACTCTCTTTTGATTTTATTTGCCTCTTTATAGCTCCTGGTCTGAGTATTTTGTATAGGCAGGACTGTATGCACAACTTAACACCAAATGGCAAGAATTAGCTTAGCTTTTTATTTCATCCATAAACACTCAAACACTTTATTTACAGAAAAAGGAATATGAGGGATGGGACAGCTTTATGATTTACCCAAAAATCACACTGCAAGCCCTTGGCAGAGCTGGAAACATAACAGGATCTCTCTACATCCTCTTTCCCTCCCCCCCATCACTCTGCCCTGACTGATTCCTCCTTCTTCTACACCTGGTCTTAAGAAAACCATGAACTTACAGTGTATCCTATAGGCAACTTCTGCAGAGGAACAATCAAGGAAGTCACCCTAAAATGCTGGCCTCCACCTCAGAATAGACTGCACTTCTGTAACTCTTCCCCTCTGGGGATCACCAAACCCTTCACAAAAATTTGAACCCCATTTTATAGAGGGGAAAAAGACAGGCACAAAGAGGAAGAAAGTTGTTTTAAAGTTACAACCAGTTAGAGTTACAGCTCAGGTGTCCTGACTCCTAATTTTCTGATAGACTAATCTCACTGCTTCGATGTTAATTACCTGGGCTACTTTGTAAGGGTGACAGAAAAAGAGAAACAGATGGCCCTGCAGGTGAGAAGCAGGTTACTTCTTCAAAGGCTGTATCAGACATTCAGCAGCCATCAACAAACTGGGAAGCGAGAAAGCGTCTCTTTCACAGCACAAAAGAATATCCCTTCCTTGTGCGTAAGTCCCCCAGTGAGGAAAGACTGTTCAGGCGCCTCACAGAGACCCGTGGTAAAAGTTCTCCTGCTGCTGCTGCTGCTCCGGGAACCGTGTTGCCTTTGGCACAGGGAAGAGTTTGGAAAGTTGCAAACTTTCCTCTTTTGATGGATGAATCTGCTGTTTCAATTCTCTCCGGGACGAAACCACGTAACCGCTTCGCACGGACTTTTCGGGGGACTGTGGGACCACCACAATGGGAGGAGAGAGGCTCAGCCCCTTTCAAGGCGGTTATAAAGCCAGGGCATGCACCCTTCCAAATCACCAGAGCAGAGAGGGGGGATCTCAGGGAAGACTAGCACAGAAATCACCAGGCAAAGACACAGGCAACAAATCCCCCGCTCTCTGGTACAGATCAACCGGGCAAGGCAATCTGAAGAAACTCATGCGCTCCAGCAGAAACTGTAGGAACTCAGGGTGAGCCCGCGAGACCCTGGACACCGCAGAGCGATCCCTAGGGACTTCCCGGGTCTCTGGGGAAGCGCACGAGGGAGGCTCCTAGACGGTTCAGGCGCTGACTGAACCAGCGACTGGGCTGGACGGAGATTATCCCCCAGACGGCGTAGGGGTCACAAGCGGCTCCCAAGGCTCTTCCCCAGGCCCGCTGGCCAGCACCCAGCTCTGGGCGGGAGCCGCGCCATGGCCACGGGAGGGGAGAGGAGCGGCAGCCCCGAGGAGCCGGCCGCCTGGCTCAAGGACACAGCCCGGCCCGCCTTGCTCCTCGCCAGCGCCTTCTTCCTCTGCCTGTGGGCCAGGCAGCGCCTGAGGCCGCAGCGCGGGAGCCCGCCCGGGCCCTTCGCCTGGCCCCTGCTGGGCAACGTGCTGCAGCTGGGCCGCCTACCCCACCTCACCTTCTGCCGGATGGCCCAGCGCTACGGCGACGTCTTCCAGCTGCGGCTGGGCCGGCGGGCCGTGGTGGTGCTCAACGGCGAGGCGGCCATCCGCCAGGCCCTGGTGCGGCAGGGCGCCCAGTTCGCCGGCCGCCCCGACTTCCCCTCCTTCCGCCTGGTGTCGGGCGGGCGCAGCATGGCCTTCGGCGGCTACAGCCCGCGCTGGCTCGCCCACCGCCGCCTGGCCCACGCCAGCCTGCGCGCCTTCTCCACCGCCAGCGGCCGCAGCCGGCGCCTGCTGGAGCAGCACGTGGCGGCGGAGGCGCGGGAACTGATCCGCGGCTTCCTGCGGCGCGGCGCGAGCGGCGCCTACTTCGACCCCTGCCCGCTCTTCACCGTGGCCAACGCCAACGTGATCTGCGCCCTGTGCTTCGGCCAGCGCTACGGGCACGACGACGGCGAGTTCCGGGCGCTGCTGGGCCGCAACGACAAGTTCGGGCAGACGGTGGGGGCGGGCAGCCTGGTGGACGTGCTGCCCTGGCTGCAGCGCTTCCCCAACCCCGTGCGCCGCGTCTTCCGCGACTTCCAGGCGCTCAACCAGGAGCTGCACGACTTCGTCAAGGCCAAGGTGGCCCAGCACCGGCGCACCTACGACCCGGGGCTCACCCGCGACATCAGCGACGCCGTCATCGGCCAGATCGAGCAGGGCGACGGCGCCGGGGCGCCGGGGGGGCTCAGCTCGGACTACGTGGAGGGCACCATGACCGACATCTTCGGAGCCGGCCAGGACACCACCTCCACCGCCCTCTGCTGGGTCCTGCTGCTGCTGCTCAAGCACCCGCACCTCCAGCGCCGGCTGCAGGCCGAGCTGGACCGCGTGGTGGGCCGGGCCCGGCTGCCCACGGCCGAGGACCGCAGCTGCCTGCCCTACCTGGAAGCCTTTATCTACGAGACGCTGCGCTTCAGCAGCTTCGTGCCGGTCACCATCCCGCACGCCACCACCGCCGACGTGGAGCTGCAGGGCTTCCGCATCCCCAAGGACACGGTGGTCTTCGTCAACCAGTGGTCGGTCAACCACGACCGGCACAAGTGGAAGGACCCGCATGTCTTCGACCCGGCCCGCTTCCTGGACCAGAAGCAGAAGCTGGACCGGGACCTGACCTGCAGCGTCATGATCTTCTCCATCGGCCAGAGGCGGTGCATCGGCGACCAGCTCTCCAAGCTCCAGATCTTCCTCTTCACCGCCATCCTCCTGCACCAGTGCACCTTCGAGTCCAACCCGGCCGAGCGGCTCACCATGGACTGCGTGCACGGGCTGGCGCTCAAACCCCTGCCCTTCACCGTCTCTGTGAAAAGGAGAGACGCCCCCCAGAGCTGCCTGCCCGCCGATGCCCAGTGAAGAACCACCCTCCTCCCAGCCCCCGGGGTGCTGCGCGGGGCTCGCCAGCGGCCCCCCTCGCTGCGCCTACAGCCAGTGCCAGAGGGAGCGCGCTCCGCATAGCTTTAGGTAGGCTCGGCGCTTGCTCGAGGGGTTTTCTCCCCCGCGCAGGGCAGTTACTCCCCTTCCCGGGAAAGTCGGAAGCCCCTTCGAGTGAATTTCTGTCCCCTCCCGCCGGGGGGGAGGGAGCAGAGACTCCGGCACCGAGCTCCTGGGCGGCGATCCTTTCTGCCCACTGCTCCCCGCTTGCCTGGTTGCGCCGTGAGTTCAGCCCCGACTCCCAAGCAGCTTCAGTCCGTTTGGGATTGGTGGGGACGGGGGCGCGGTAGTCACGCTCCTGCCTTCCTTTTGGCGGGTCGCGAGGCGCAGCGATTCTCGCCCTCTAGAGATCGGACGCGCCCGCTGTCCCGCGGCAAGGGGAAAGCTGACCCGGCTTGTGTGTGTGGCGGGGGTCTGAGCAGCGGGCTCGGCCTGAAGGCAGGACGGAGTGGCTGAAAAGAAGCGCTGTCTTTGCGAACGGCCCCTGAGTTACTGACACAGCCGGGGCTGCGCGCTCGCGCTGCCCCCTGTACAGTGCCCGCGGGAGTGTAAAGCCCCCGGCTAGAGCTGCCCCCGCAAACCTACCAGCGGGCAGTCGGGCGCTCACTCGCATTCCCATTGGGGCAGCGAGCTCGTTCCCCCGGCCCTGCAGTCTACAGTGGAATTCGGCGGGGTATGAAATGGTTGGGACCATTTGCCGGGAGCCTCGCCCGAAGTCGTGTTCGGACACTGTAGGAGCCCCATGCCCCTAAGCAGCGCGGCCCCTTGGCCAGCTTCGGCTGCCTCCCGCCTGCGCCCTCCGTACGAAAAGCGGCTTGGCTGTTTCCTGCAGGGCTCGAATACAAAGAGGTGAAAGTCATCCTTGCTGAACGCCAGCGGGCTGCCAGGTGCTTTAGCCTTCCGCTGAGTCTGTGAGCGGGGAACAAGTGTGTGTCTAGCTAGTCCCGCTGACTTGCACTCTCGGCAGGAGGCATTTCAAGAGGAGTAGCATTTCCTTCCGGGCAACTTCCCCGCCGCCTGCCAAACACAGCAGTTTGGAAAGCTTTTAGCTTATCTAGACAGCGCTGCATACTCTCTGGTATTTTACAACCCAGCAGTCTCTCTCTCCCTGTTAGCTTTGGACACACACATATATTTGCCTATGGTACTTCTCTGTGTTATTCTTTTGTAATATGAATCATTTCCGTTTTAATTCATGGAAGAACAAAATTTGACTTCGTCCCTTTTCAATAAAATATCTTTGGCACAATGATATTGCATTGCTGCTTTTGTCGGTTGGGAGAGAGAAGCAGGGTGAGTAGTATTTGTGCCCGGACTGAGTTTCCCTGCTCTGCAGGGGTACCCTAAACTTGGCCTCAGATAGCTAACAGAAAAATCCTCCATCAAGTAGCAATGAGGCAGGCAGGCCTGTGTGAGTAGCGTTTTCTGATTCCTCTTGCCCCTTGAAACAGCAGGAAGCACATGGGTTGTGTGTAATGGATGCCAGATGTAGCCTGCCCCCAGTTAGCATGACTTGATGTTCCCAACATCTCTGGAAGAGCGTCTGTTACCCTACAGTGGGAGGGAGTGTGGCATGAGGGTAAGGTGATCCAGCTATTATGGAGAGGGCCCTACCAAATTCATGGTCCACTTTGATGAATTTAAAGGTCATAAGCTTTTTCAAATCCTCAGTTTCACAGTTTCAAATATTTACATCTGAAATTTCATGTGTTGATAACCATGGGACTTGTGACCCCAAAGAGGGTGGGGGGTGGGGTTTGTGCTGCTACTGACAGAGGCGCTGGTTCAGAGCTGAGCAGGCAGGACAGACAAATGGGTCACAAGGTACGGTGAGCACATCATTTTGAGGAAGGCAAGACCAGCCTTATGGGTGAGCAACTGCCCCTGGGCCCCACCCACCCAAGGTCCCTTTAGCCCCCATGCAATGGGCCTAGAGTCAGGGCTGAGGGCAAGGACACTTGACCATTTGTAGAAGTGGGGGTGCCACTGGTGTCAGAAATGAGGCTTGGGGCCAGGCCTCCCCACTTCCTAACATGGGTGCAGTTTGGGGGTAGGTACAGCAGTACTCCCCAAACAGCAAAACTTGGGCAAGTGCAGAGAAATGCCAACAGGCTGCACTTCACAGAGGTGTTGCTCCACCCCCAAACTGCAGGGGCTGTGCTTTGCAGGGCTCCCCTGTCATGAAGCATGGCTGCTACTGGCCCTGCCTGCCCCCCCAAACTATGTCACATTAAAAAGTGGGGAGCATGGCCCCCAGCCAGAGCCCTCCCAGCTACAGCACCATTGGCTTGGGCCAACCCAGCTGGGGGCTCCTACCATGTGCCAAGCTGCAGCTGCTAGTCCCAGCAGGGCTGAGGAGGAATGGGACTTCCTTCTCCCCTGTATGGACCACTTCTGGGCCAGTCACCCACCTCCAGGAGCTGCCCCCAACTGTCAGAAGTTCTGTGGCTGTTACTTGTGCAGTAACCCCTCTCCCTCTCTGAGTGGGAAGCAATAGGAGCAGCAAGCAGGGTGGGAGTACAGACCTTCTTGAAGATGGGGGAGGTTTCCAAAGGTGGATCTGTCCCAACCTAGGGAGCAACCTGTGCAGAAGAGAAAGTCCTAGCCCTCCCCACCCCCTGCCAGCACTAGCAGCTAGAGCCTGGTACATGGTAGGAGCCCTGGTTGGGGTGCCCCTGCTCTTCCCCCAGGGGTGACACATGACTTCCATATTTGGGGAAGCTAGACACGAGCACAGGAAGCTCCCTAGAAATGGAAGGGGCTACTGGCACCTGGATTGTGTCCCCCTTACCCTGCTCAGCCCGCAAGGCCCCTGCCACTCATGCCTCTTTGCCCCTCCTGCTGGCTGCCTATGCCACGTTTGTCCCCTTTCCCAATACCCCCACCCACCACTCACGTCTCTTCACCCCCTCCCCTAATGACTCCTGCTGCTTGTGCCTCTTTGCTCCCTCCCCAAAATGAACCCCCCCCCCACTGCCTGCCACTCAGACCCCTCCAAACTTCTTCCCAGGATGCCAAGGAATGCTGGGGGGGAGAGGGGAAGGCTTGGGGGAAGAAGCAGAGCAAGAGCAGGCCTCTGGGAAAGATGCAGCAAGTGTCAGGAAGAGAAGCAACATGGGTGAGACCATGGTGGAAGAAGATAAGTGTGGGGGGAGGAGCATGGGAAGAGTATTGCCCAAGCACCCTTTCAGCAATGGCTGCACCACAAAGATGGTGGGCTGGTGTGCCTCCACAGGGAGGTGCACTTCATCTTGTTTGGGGATGCTTAGCTACCCTGACCTCTTATACCCACCTCCTATACTTGCCCCTCCCAAGCAAATTTCCCAGTGGAGGCCAGATTTAGTGGTCCATGATGCATTTTTCAGAGCTGTGAACTTGATAGGGCCCTCCCTATTTATGGAGCATCTTTGGTAAGCAGGTGGCATTGTACAAAGCTAAGACGATAGGGCCTGTCCTTGAGGGGCTGTGATTTTGCTGAGACAGACAAAATTATGTGAGGACCTAGTTTTGTGGCAGAGAGGAAATTATGAAGTGTACATTTCTTGCCGTTCATGCAATCAACCTATTTTAAGAATGTGAATAACAGAAGGGGCTGTTAGATACTGTCGAAGAGGGTCTTTTTCAAGTTCACAGGGCAGCACTGAAGAAGGCACAAGTGAAAAGCGGGAGACTAGAAAGTGGGAGATAGAGGGGGAAATGACCCCCTAGGCCAGTGATACGCTAAGTTTTATGAATCAAAAGTGGGGCTGTGGGTACATCTACACTGCAGCACTATTTCAGGGTACCTCCAGCATCCCAAAATAGCTATTCCTTGTCTTTTAAATAAGCTCATTATTTCAAAATAGCTTTCGAAATAACAGGCTTGCTATTCTGATGTCCCTGTAAACCTCATTGCATGAGGAGTAAGGGACATTTCAGAATTGTAGTTTATTTCAAAATACACTCGAAATAAGCTATGCGATTTGTGTAGCTCAAATTGTGTAGCTTATTTCAAGCTACGGGTGCAGTGTAGACACACCCTGTAATGTGTGTCCTGGTTCCTCACAGCACGTGATATTAAAACACTGTGTGATTTCATTATTAACTAATCTAATTTGTTAACAACCATGCTTTTACTATGATATTAAATCGATTAAGTTATCAACTTTCACTATGCTATTAACATTTGTTGTGAGAATTATACATCCACACTATAGTAAATGAAACAATGAATTCACGCTACTGAGGATCTTTTGGGTAATGTTGGTCACTAATTTGGCTCCTGAACCACTGAGGTCTGAGAATCACTGCCCTAGCATGTCGCCTGGATTCTTCACAGCAAGGGCTGAACTTTCTGTTCTTGAAGGGGAAATCAGATTTCTCTTCAAAGGCATAGCAGGTTATCCTGTTAACCAGAAGATTCATGTGATTAAAGTGACTGTGTCTTACTTATAGATATTGAGAGTAACTTGCTACTTGAGAAAGTTATAATAGCACTGTTGAGGGCTGAGAAGTAAGCTCTGTTGTTCTAGTCATCAAGCAGCTACACATTGGAACCTACACATCTCCAAGACAGAGAGAGGCCTCAGCAGGAGAAACAGACATATACACGTACAGCTCATGATTATATATTCCACCAGTGCCAGCCCACTGGGGGTTCCACACAGGGATATTACTGCCCCACACTAAAACAGGCAGTTTCTTATAATAAAGAGGAAATAGGGGGCCCCTTGAGGTGCTCAGGGCCCTTAGCAAGTGTCTAAGTAGATCTACCACAAGCTCTGTACCCTAGAAACTCCAGCCCTGTGACTACGGGAGGGAACCAGCAGGTCCCCTCATATTGGCTCTCCTTAAGTACACTCACTGGTCTCCACTAGGAATATGTCCAGAATAGATTCATAGATGTTTTCCAAAAATGTGTTAGCAAACCCATCCTATGTGGTTTAAAATTCTAGTTTATATAACTTACCCTGGCTACACTGGCCATTTGTTGAGCATGCAAGTGTCTATTTTAACTCCTGAACAAGTAGCAAGCTGTTTCTCTAGTTTATTTGAGAGGACATGAGTTTGGTCCAGACTGACAATGTGATTTCCTGCAGAATCTCCTTCTCACAGAGATGATCTTTCAGCCAAAGCTTCACTGTCTTGTAGGTTGTGTGGAAGAGAATGGGCTTCGAGTAAGCACTCCATTCCTGGTGACAAGTGAAAAGTAGGAGGTACACAAGTGACTCACCTTCTTCAACTCACACCAGGGTCTGTAAAAACTTTGTTCCATCTTCCCCTGCGTTCTATGCAAGCTAGACTTAAAAATGTATTTGTAACCATTTTTTAATTCTTAATCTGTTCTGTGAGGTGCTGTATAAACACAGAACAAAAAAACAGTCCCTATCCCAGGAACTTAAAATGTAAGGATAAAGTTCAGAAAGAATCTTTAAAACCTCTGAAAAGGACCCAAAAAAGCTTTTGCTGTGTGTAAGTGTCATTATGTTAAAGTCAGATGCTTTGGCCCTTCCTCGTGCTGATCATTCTCCCAATTCTGTTAATGACTGAAACCGTCAGGCAGACCTGCCTACCCTACAACTCCTCACTGATGCAGGCAGCTCCCCATCCTCCCACAAGATGTTTGCATCCTTTCTAGCTGTCCAGGGGCATGTCTACACTAGGACACTATTTTGAAATAAATACATTCGACTTAACTCCCGATTTTACAAAATCAAAATAGCATGTCCTCACTTCAGGGAACTAGTCCGAGGCAGGCTCCATTAATGAGAATGTGCTACCTCAGTGTAGAGCCCCAGGAAGCACTGGGGAGTAATTAGTTCAAATTACTCTGATGAGTAGTTATTTCAGTTAGCAGCACCGGAGCTATTCAAAATAATTTCAGAATAATAATTATTATGAGTGTTATTCACCAAGAAAAGCAGGAGTACAGGTTTTGAAATAAGCAGCCCGTTATTTCAAAATAACAGGCTTGGCAATGTGGATTCCCAGCTTATAAATTCAACCTAAGAGGGGTTAGTTCAAAATAATGCCCTACTGTAGACCAGGGCCAAGAGGGTATGGATGATGCTGATCCTTCTTTCCCTTCCCCTGCCAGTTACTCAGCGCACACACCATTCCATTCTGCAATGAAATACACAGAATGAGCTGGCCAGGAGAGGAGGAGCCTAGAGAAGTGGGGAAGTCAGCTCTTAATGTCTTCTGTTCCCTCCATCCCCTTATGGAACTAAATCTCTGAAGACAAAAACAGGGAGAGGAGGAATAGAGCAGAGATAGAAGGAAATCTAAGATTCTCCATAACTTGAAGTCTTTAAATCAAGATTTGAGGGCTTTAGTACCTCAGCCAGAGGTTAGGAGTGGGTGGGTGAAGTTCTGGGGCCTATAACCATGCAGGAGGCCAGACTAGGTGATCATGATGGTCCTTTCTAGCCTTAAAACAGCAAAAGCACTCTAAAAGTGGGTGCAGGAGAGAGATATAGGTACTTGAAATGTGGCCCTATACTTATCCTGCCCCAAGTCCTGACCCACCCCTTCCCTTAAGATCCCACCCTGTAACAATATGGTTTGTCTGCAACCATGTTGGAAGACCTGTAGCCATATTGGTAGGCCTGAACTAAAGCCTTCTTCTGCAGCCAGACTGAAGAGAGCAGCCATTAGCTGTAAAGCCTGGAGTCACATACTCACATTCCATCTAAATTGCATTAAAATAGTGTCAAACTAGGCTGTGAGAAGGCGACCTTGTCCTAATGGCCCCCACTGTCACCAGATAAAGAAACCAATCTCAAGATGGGTAAAGAAAACTTAACAGCATTTCGTCTGGCAAAAATTGTTTATCAATAGTTGAGGTTGTGGACTCCTCATTCCATGATTATTGTCCTCACATTCCTATTGTTTGTCTGTGTGATCTCTGTCTGGTTTGTATCTGTTTCTGTCTGCTGTATAATTAATTTTGCTAGGTGTAAATCAACCAAGGCGGTGGGATATGATTGGTTAGGTATTTCTGTTACAGTATGTTATGATAGGTTAGTAAAATTATACTAAAATAATTGGTTAAGCTATAGCTAAGCAGGACTCAAGTTTCACTATATAAACTGGGGTCCAAGAAGGAGACCAGCTATAAGAGCAACAGGGAAACAAGAACAGGAAGGAAGACCTCGAAGAAGAGGGAAGGCCTGGAAGAAGAACTTACTTCCAAGACCCAGCCTAAGACCAGAGCTGCCAGGATTTTTCTGCATGACCGTGATGTGCAGCAACTAAGATCCAGAGAGACTGACCTTGCCTAGCCAACAGGCAAAGTCTGCCTGCCTGTATCAGGATTGGTGAGCATGACACTGTATGCTTAGCATGGGTATTCTGCTTGCTTGGGAATTGTCAATAAATAGAGAATAAGAATATTACTGTGTGAGGCTCTTTGGGTAAGGGTGGCTGTGTAAATTAACAGGGTTTCACCTTGAGCCCTAGGAACTGGGTAAAGGTGTGTCCCCCTAAAGTGTGGAAGGGATAGAGAAATTTGTGAGGGTAACAACCCCTGCACCAACTCTTCCCCTGAGGCCTGCTCCCATGCTGCCTCTTCCCCCAAAAAACCCACCTCTTCTTTGCTCCTCTCTGCCCTTTCCTCCCATTGTGTGTCCTTATGACTGGTAAGAACTGGGAGGACCATGGTTTCCTGCCCCCACCCCAGATCCAGTACCTCTGCCTTAAAATCTGAGTCTCTCTGTTTTGTGAGGAGTAGAAGTTGAAGGTATAGAACTCCAGCTAGAAGCTGAGGGAGCTGGTACAGAAGAGCAGTAGTAGAGGGAACACTGACTGAAGCAGAGAGGAAATATGGAAAGGATTCTGAGGCTGTTGGAAAAGGAAAACAGAAGAGGAACTTTAGAGGCAAAAAAGGTCTTTGTCCCCCAACAGAAGAAGAGAGGGGAAGCTGCCCCTGGGGTTGTTGCATGGGGAATGGCCTCCCTTGAAGAGATGCACATTTGCAATGTTCCATCAGCTATCAAGTAGAAAGCATTTGTTTTTAGGCAAACAATGCAAATTTGACCTCAGACTTTTTGCTGGCTAGAAATAGGCAGGTTTCCCCACATGGCATTGGACCTTAAATATGCCACTGGTCCAAGTATGGCTTTTGTTTAGCCTAGGGCAGTGGTATTTTGGGAGAGCAATGCTGTATTTGGGATGTGGAAAAATTGGGGCAGGAAAAGATCAAAGTAATTTAAAGCTGCTCCAGGAGGCTGGAATGTCTGGCTAGATCAGGGCTACTCAACTTTGGAAGCCCCGCGGACTACAATGATACTCACAGCACATGCCACCGGCCACAACTTAAGTGTGGTTGCATATGCATGTAAATATATACGCAAATAGCTTCTCTCACACTGACAGGAATGAATACAAATGCCCCAGTGCTTCCCACACCTCCTCCCTGGGGGCTAGAAATGCCAACACTCTGTACCGGTCTGTTCCAGCCAGCCTGTCCACT
The DNA here is from genome assembly GCA_032595735.1 of Pelochelys cantorii. Taxonomy (NCBI): domain Eukaryota; kingdom Metazoa; phylum Chordata; order Testudines; family Trionychidae; genus Pelochelys; species Pelochelys cantorii. The sequence goes on along the minus strand of CM064329.1, from coordinate 70,026,970 downwards.
TATGTCTTTCAGTGCTTGCCCTGCCTGGGAGATGGCTCGCCATTGTGGAGCATGTTCCCAGTGGAGGCCATGTTCAAAGGATCCCACCCGTGGGCTGCATGTTAAGCCCTGCATAAATCCAAACTGCCCCACAGGCTGCAAACAAACGGCCCATGGGCCACATATGGCCCACGGACCACGTGTTGAGTAGCCCTGGACTAGATAGTCAAAAGCAGGGGCGCTGGAAGTAGGATGCTGAGAGTAAGGACAGTATCCCCTGGCTTGTGGTAATAGCAGCTGACTGCATGACTTCCATTTTTTACAGTTTTGTTATAGGGTTTCATCATCCCTGCTATAGCAGTTCTTTTAGCACTCCTGGCCAAAGATGTATTGCAGAATTAATTACTTAGTTATCCCCTCCTATGCAGTGACACCTGCATCCACATACGTAGAGGTAACAGCCAGGGGACAAAGTGCAGAGCTATCTGATAAATTTATCAGGCAATTTCACCTGCCTCTGTCCAGTAATTCAGCATCACCTAGAGTTATTCATATGTTGCAAGCCCTTGGGACAGCTTCAAAGGAACACTTTTTTTTAAACCAAAAAAATCAACTTTCTACAGAAATGTCCTTCTCATTTCAAGCATGGGAATCTCCCTTCCCATTTCAGCTATGCTCCTGTACCAGATGTGGCCTGGTCACCAAGCTTGCTAAGAGCCTTTAATATTCTGCGGGACGTGACTGAGATTCATTTAAATAAGGTATTTTACATGCAGTGAGACCCAGTGAATGAACAGTACAATACTGTTTAGCATTCTATTACATCTTCTTTAAGAGACATTCTACATTTCAACCATTTACAATATTTACATTATCAGTCTTTTAATTTTTGTGAATATTAGTCTGTTAAATGTCTCTGAATTGTACCAATTTACTGATTATATAACCTGAACACATAAATAACTTTGTCATCTGGTGGATTACTCACAAATTAATGACTGGCGGTGGCCAGTTGGGAAGCTTTGAATCTTTTCATTCAGGCAGCTGCCATCTGTCCAGTTTGTTCTGTTGCTTGTTCTTTCTGAGGAACACATTGTGCACATCAGTGGTTTTAGTGAACTCCCCACTATTAGTCTCAATCACATATGATTTGGGCAATGAACTCCTTTTCTTCATGATAACTGGAGGCATCCATCCCTTTTCTCCATTCAATCGGACACAGATGTAACTCAGCTCTGGCACTTGGTGACTATCATAAAAGGGTTTATAAGCTCTTTAGCCTTTTATACAATTTGGGTACTCGCTTCATGTCTGGCTCATATAGAGATAGATTCTTTTCCAAACTTCAAAGAGTAGTTTTGAGTTCTCTTCCCATCAGGACTTGTGCTGGACTATATTCAGTGGCTGTTATTGGTGTGTTCTGTAACTTATAAAAGAAAAGAATGGATTTTCTTGCTGCAGGATTTTCTCGATTGTCTGTACAACAGCTCTCAGGCTCTTCAGGCACTTGTGCGTAATGCAGGCTGCCAGGATTAGGATCAAAACCATAATTCAATCAGAATAACAAATTCTGCAGTGAATTGTGGTCCATTCTTTGTCACTACATTATTCTGGAATACTGAAGTGAGTAAAACTGCATGTCAGTTTCTCAATAACACTGCAACATTATGCCTTTCAGTTACATTATTTATACATACCTAGAAAAATAGTCCACAATGAGCATAAAATCTGCATAAATTTGTGGCTAGTCTCTTCCAAGAACTCTCTGGCAGAGGTATTTATACTCTGCATAATCCAGATTTGTACTGGATCTCCTTTCAAAAGTCCAATATCCTCAAATCCCCCTCTTCACTCATCCTGTTTGCCACACGGCACCTGACAAGGTTGTTGATCTTTGATAATTTGCTCATATCTACTCTAAATGCAAAGTGTTTGTAAGTTGTTTCTGTGGTGAACTGGCCCATGTAGTTCAGAATAGCCCCAGATTGTGTCTCAGAGCTTTGTCAAGTGACATCAGCTCTTGGGTTTTGAAGGGGATGGTAACTCCCTTCTGAGATGACTGACATCGGCTCCTGAGTCAATTTGAAAGTCAGTAGTCTTGCTATTGATATTCACTTGCACTCTCCAAGCAGGGTTTGTTTATCATGAATGATGGATCCCAGAAACAATAGTTCTGGTTTGTAATATGGCAACTCTGACTGCTTTGGTGCAGCAAATAGCTGCAAAACGTCCATATTTCATACATGTATTATACTGTGTGCCTCTGACTGGAATGAGTCATCTCTTGGGATATGACTTTTTCTGCCCCTTGTGCACATAGGCTGGAATTTGTCCCTCTAAGTCTCAGAGTTCTCATCTCAATGCAGGGGTTTTATGATAAACTTTTAAACACTCACGTCTGTTTTTAGTTCCAATGGTAGTTTGTTTTTAATTGCTCCTGCCTTTTGTTCTGTAGTTTGAGTAAATCTGAATGCTTTGCTATTTGTATAGCTGTGGTGAGGGTTAAATTTCTCTTCAGTTGTATCTGCTGTTTAACCAAGCAACTAACCTGTCTCTAATATTTTCATGTTTTGCATTCCTGACATCATAGTTTTCAGCTAATATATGCAGAGCTCTACAACTCAACATTTCCTCCTCATTCTTGAATTTTCTGGTGAAAACATGCTCTTTTATAAGCCATATTACTCTGAAGTATAAAGCATGCATCAAATATAGCCAGACTCCCTTCATAGTCATCTCTGTGATTAATCAATAAAGTCTGAGGATGTAAAGATGTGCACTGCTTGCTTCCTGGTAGCGTAAATTAAAAATAATAGCTGCATATTTCCAGTTTCTTTGTGCAACTTGGTAACCATGCAAAATATTGTTTCTAGTCTGTCCATTCTGAGATTCTGTCAAAGCTGAAGTTCTCTGGGGCACCAAAGAGTGGTGTATTGATGAGGGATGTTAAATTTTGATTAATCAACCAATCGAGTAGTCAATGGAATTCCCATCAACTACTCGATTAGTCAATAAGGGGCTGTGTGGGGTGCTCGCTGTCCCTGCTGCTTGTCTGCCCTTTAAATGTACTAAGAATCGCCGGTGGCTCTTGCTACATTTAAAAAGCAAAAGAGCAGCAGGGAATCAAGCAGTCCCTGCTCACCTGGAGTTCCGCCTCTCCCTTTGAAATGGACTCTTGCTTCAATTCAAAGGGAAAGGCAGAGCAGTCGGACCAGCGTGAGTGGTCCCCACTTGTACCATTTCCCCACTGCACCTCTACTTCCCCGGCCCTCCCCCCAGTGGAGACTGTGCTGGGGGGAACCGACTTTTAAGCCGGCTTCCCCCAGCACTGGCTCCTGCTCCCCCCCTCTGCTGCCTCTCTCTGATACAGGCAGCAAGGCAGGGGGAGCAACTTAGTCAAGTCAGTACTCGACTATCCAATAAGTATATGCTTATCAGGTCGTTGACTAGTTGTTTACATGCCAATATTGAAAAGATCCTGCATTTTTTTTTTTTTGGTTCTTTCTGTTTGCAACCTTTATTTCTGTTTTCCTTCTGTTTCTATTTCTAATCCCACTGCTACTACCATGTCAGGGTCCTGTATAGATGTGGACATCCAATGTGTTCAGCAAAGATTCTTTAATGCTCTGCCAGGTATGGCTGAGAGTCATTTAAATAAGTATTTTGCACACACTGACATGTAGTGGCTGAATGGTATGACACAGTTTAGTGTGCCATTACACTCTGGCTCTCCCCCTTCCTTCCACCCCCCAAAATCACACAGGATATTCAAGATTCAATGCTGGAGCCGTAAGGATATAAGGATCAATCTCTCACAACTCCGCAGGCAGACTTGCTTATCTTTGGCAATCAAAAGAAATTGCTTGCAGTACTTTGAATATCAGAATAAACTCTTCTCTAGCGTGGGTTGTGTATTTAAGGAAACAAATTAAAATGCATGTATGGAGAGAAATGTGAATTCTAAAGTAGCATCTTCTTACTGAAATTATCTACTTCCTGTGCATCTTTGAATCAGGCCTGCTAATTCTGGTGACTGTCAGTACTGTGGGAAAGCATGGGTATATCTGCAAGCCCGTGCTAAACAGCTCTCTGGATAAGAAGAGCACTTAGAATCATGGATTCCTAGGACTGGAAGAGACCTCAGCACGTCAGAGTCCAGCCCTCTGCCCAAAGCAGGACCAACCCCAACTAAATCATCCCAACCAGGACATTGTCAAGCCAAGACTTAAAACCTCTAGGGATGGAGATTCCATCACCTCCCTAGGTAACCCATTCCAGTGCTTCACCACCCTCCTAGTAAAATATTTTTTCCTAATATCCAACCTACACCTCCCCCACTGTAACTTGAGACCACTGCTCCTTGTTCTGCCATCCGTCACTACTGTGAACAGCCTCTCTCCATCCTCTTTAGAAACTCCCTTCAGGTAGTTAAAGGCTGCTATCAAAGCCCCCCTCACTCTTCTCTTCTGCAGACTAAATAAGCCCAAATCCCTCAGCCTCTCCTTGTAGGTCATGTGCTCCAGCCCCCTAATAATTTTGGTTGCCCTCTGCTGGGCCCTCTCCAATGCAGTCACATCCTTTCTTTAGTGGGGTCCCAGAACTGGATGTAATACTCCAGATGTGGCCTCACCAGTGCCAAATACTCACTTCTCTAGATCTGCTGGAAATGCTCCTCCAAATGCACCCTAATATGCCATTAGCCTTCTTGGCTACAAGGGCACACTGTTGACTCATATCCAGCTTCTCATCCACTGTAATCCCCAGGTCCTTTTCTGTCAAACTGCTGCTTAGCCAGTCAGTCCCCAGCCTACAACAATGCTTGAGATTCTTCCGTTCCAAGTGCAGGTCTCTGCACTTCCCCTTGTTGAAGCTCATGAGATTTCTTTTGGCCAGATCCTCCAATTTGTCTAGGCTACTCTGGACCCTATCCTTACCCTCCATCATATCTACCTGTCCCTCTAGCTTAGCGTCATCCACAAACTTGCTGAGGGTGCAATCCATCTCCTCATCCAGGTCATTAATAAAGATTTTGAACAAAACCAGCCCTAGAACTGATCCTTGAGGCACCCACTTGAAACTGACACCAATCAGTTATTGAGCCATTGATCACTGCCCGTTGAGCCTGACAATCTAGCCAGCTTTCTATCCACCTTATAGTCCATTTATCCAATCCATACTTCCTTAACTTGCTAGCAAAAATTATGTGGGAGACCGTATCAAAAGCTTTGCTAAAGTCTTCTTATCAAGAGCTATCTGGTACTTTGAGGAATACATTTACATACTCTTTAAAAATTCCAAATAATCTAAAATCCAACCAATTCATGCTACAAAAACTCTGATCAATGGAATCCAGTTCAGGAAAGTACTACACCCAACTGTGACTTGCAAGCCTCCCCAGTGCTCCTTATTGCCAGCATCTGCTGAATGCTGACCACAAATATCCTGGCTTATGGGGCAAGCTTCATAACTTCCACTAGTCATAATGGGAATAACAATAGGTTAGTCACTGATCAACATTTTCTTGTTTTTTTGTTTTTAAGGGAGAAACAAAGGCTAGAAGAGCAAAACTGCAAAGTGTAATACAACCTATCCTGCTGTGATCCTAACAATATTTTGCCAGAAGTTGGTTATGGGAGACAGATACTATGGCAGAGAAGGGATCAGAAGGTGACCTCATCGACCAGAAGGCATGGGATGCTTTGTCCTAAGCGTAGGGATTCCATGACTGCCACTTCTAAGAGGAGGAGATCCTAGTGGTCGTTGGGGGTTCCCTCCTAAGGGTTAGTCATCCATCTGCCATGCAGAGCAGGAAACAAGAAGTGTGCTGCTTGCCTGGAGCTAGAATTCAGGATGTGATGAAGATCGAACAAACCATCAGACTGCTACCTGCCATGTGAGCACCTAGTGAGGAGGGCTTTACACTAGGTTCACTGAGAGATGGTAACCTAAGCCTTGAGGTAATTGGAAAATAGGATACCAGGAGGAAAGACAAGGAGGAGGGTGCAACAGGGGAGGCCTGCTAATTTAAACTGAGAAACCAGAGCAATCAGCTAATTATCTTAAATGCCTGTACATGAATGCAAGAAACTGGCACATGAATGCAAAAAACCTGGGAAAAAAACAGGAAGTCCTATCAGAGTCAAGGAACTATGATGTGATTGGCATAACAGAGACTTCATGTGGTAACTCACATGACTGCAGCACTGTTACCCCAAATTTCAGTGGAGACCACCCCACGGTTACACTCATGGATTTATTAAATAAGGAATTAACAATCCACTATAGGGTTAAACTCAAGGGGATTGAGCTGTCATTGAATGCCACTATAGGAAAAAAAACAACAAATGATCCGGTAGCACTTTATAGACTAACAAAACGTGTAGATGGTGTCGTGTGGTTCGGTTTTTAGATCCAAGGGAAACCAGAACACTCCAGAGAAACTTAACCATTTTCTTATTTATTGCAAGCTTTAAACAGTAACAGTTATTTAAGTTTTACAAGCCTTACAAACAATTACTATACAATTTAAAATATTTAAGGTTTAAAATCTAAAGCAATTAATACAATGCAAAGCAATGCAAAAGCAAGTAAAAGAAGACTATTATAATAAAGCCTAGTTCACTTACACTTCCCCTTATTCCCTCCCACTGATTGTTCTTACTAAACCCAATTTATAGCAAAGCGAGACTTGGTCATTCTAGTAATATCTATCAATCAACTATAGTTTACATAAAATACCTCTTATGCCAATATCTAGGATATTTTTGCTATGCCAAAATATTACAACAGTGCTTAATTAATAGTTTTTCTGGCTGTCTCCAATTTTTCTCTTATCAAAAAATGGGATGTCCTAGTACCAGGTTGGTTCTGGTCTTTTTGGCCTGGTCTCGCTGTTCTGTACAAGTTATGCATAATTAGGCAGCACTCCTGACTTTCCCCACCCTTTCTGGACTGGCCTGCGTGCATACATGTGTGCCCAGGCTTGAGTCAGACCTAAGGTGGCTTGTTAGAGATCCATACTTTGGACAAGGCCAGAACAAGGCCTAGCACTGCAGACATTGTTGTTTTGGTCACGGGAGGGCCATCCAGGCTCCCCTACAGATGGTATCATGAGCTTTCGTGGGCACAGCCCACTTCTTCAGATGACCGGAGTTTTGAGTTTAGGATGTGCAGACCCAAAATAAATAGGAGAGAAGGGGGGGGCGGGTGGGGAGAAGGTAAAAAAAGGAGGTGGTGGGAGACAGGGAGTAGAGGGTATAGAAAATTCAGGAAGATAGAGGGAATCAGTAAGTATCTGAAGATTGGGTCATTAAAATGAAGCAGATAAGAACTAAAGTCAATTGACAGTATCCTTCCTGACAGGAATCTACACAAAGAGCTGTTTGCACCTTCATTGACTGTTAGGCAGATAGTGTCCCAACCATCCTTCATCACGATTGAGTCCATTAGCATGAGAACTGAATTCGCAGATGAACTCTAATTCCAATGCTTCTCTGTGTATCTGGCTAGTAGAATTGGTTTGTGACAAGACAGCCTCTTGAAGATCTTTTAAACAGTGATTAGGAAGATTCAAGTGTTCCCCAATAGGTTTCTGTATGTTTCCTTTACGTACATCTGATTTGTGTCCATTGATTCTTTCCCACAGAAACTGTCCAGTTTGTCCAATATATATAGCAGTGGGACATTGCTGGCATTTGATGGCATAGATCGAATTACTGGATGTGCAGTCAAATGACCTTTTGATTTTGTGGCTTATGTTGTTGGCTCCAGTGATGAATTCGCTAGTATAGATATGTGGGCAGAGTTGGCATTGTGTTTGGTTGCAGGGCTGTGTTCCTGGATACTTATGATGTGGTTGTGTGGCCTGGTTACCGGAAAGAATTCGTTTCAGGTTGGGGGGTTGTCTGTAAGCAAGAATAGGCTTTTCTCCCAAGGCCTCAGAGTGAGAGATCATTTTCCAAGATGGGTTGTAGATTGTGTATAATGCACTAGAGGGGTCTGAGTTGTGGACTATAGGTAATAACAAGTGGAGTTCTGTTATTTTCTCTTTTGGATCTGTCTTGAAGTAGTTCATATCTGGGTACTTTTTGGTTCTGTCAATTTGTTTTTTCACTTCTCCAGGTGAATTCTTTCTGGTAACCATGCCACACAACCACATCATAAGCATCCAGGAACACAGCCCTGCAACCAAACACGATGCCAACTCTGCCCACATATCACTGGAGCCAACAACATAAGCTACCAAATCAAAAGGTCATTTGATTGCACATCCAGTAATTCGATCTATGCCATCAAATGCCAGCAATGCCCCACTGACTACGTAAGAACATACACATTTTGCTTGAGTATGCAGGGGTGTAATCAGGAAGGCCAAAGCGCAACCGGAGCTGCAGCAAGCAAAATATATGAAGGATGACAAGAAGGGTTTCTATGGTATGTTAGTAACAAGAAGGTAGCCATGGAAAGTGTGTGACTTTTAGGCTACATCTACACTATAGGTTTTGCTGGAAGAGGCAATGCAAATGAAGTGCTGATTAGCATTTTGTTGCACTTCATTTGCATAATCTATTCCGATCGGTTTTTGTGCAAAAACATGCAGTGTGGTTGTTTCCTTTTTGTGCAGAAACCCCTTTTTGCACTAGATCCTTATCCTGGAGAGATATCAGAATAGATTATGCAAATGAAGCATGACAAAATGCTAATCAGCGCTTCATTTGAGCTGCCTTTTCTGGCAAAACCTGTAGTTTAGACGTAGCCTAACTGAATGGGGAAGGCAACCAGTAACAGATGATGTGGAAAAAGCTGAACTACTTCACAGACAAGGTCAGCTCCCAGACTGCTGCACTGGGCCACACAACGTGGGGACAGGGTGAGCAGCCCTCAGTAGTGGAAGAGCAGGCTAAGGACTATTTAGAAAAGCTGGACATGCACAAGTTCATGGGGTTGGATCTAATGCATCTGAAGGTGCTGAGAGAGTTGGCTAATGTGATTACAAAGCCATTATCTTTGAAAACTCATGGTAATCAGGGGAGGGTCCAGACCTATGTTCCCAGTAAGCTGTGTGCTTGTGCATCTGCTTGGGAGAGATTCAAATCTGCTCAGCTGATTAGCAGAGAACCCACAACTGGGTTTTTATATCTATTGGTAGTGCACATTCACATGTGCCTTGGTGCATATACAATTTATTCTGCACACGGAGAGAAAAAATCTGCATGTGGATGGAAAAGGTAAGAGGGAACAATATCCCAGACCATTGGAAAAAGGCAAATATAGTGCCCATCTTTTAAAAAAGGAAGGAGAATCCAGGGAACTACAGACCAGTCAGCCTTACCTCAATCCCTGGAAAAGTCATGGAACAGGTTCTTAAAGAATCCAATCTGACAAACTTGGAGGAGAAGAAGATGATCAGGAAGAGTCAATATAGATTCACCAAGGGCAAATCATTCCTGACCAACCTAAGTGCCTTCAGCAAAGCTTTTGATACAGTTTTCCACAGTATTGTCACCAGCAAATTAAAGTATGAATGGGCTATAAGGTGGCTAGAAAGCTGGCTAGATCATCAGGCTCAACAGATAGTGATCAATAGCTTCATGTATATAGTTGGCAAACAGTATATCAAACAGAGTGCCACAGCAGTTGGTCTTGGAGCCAGCTTTTTTCAAAATCTTCATTAATGATCTAGCTGATGTGATGGATTGCACTCTCAGCAAGTTTGTAGATGGCACAAAGCTGAGGGAGAGGTAGACACACTGGAGGACAGAGATGGGGTCCAGAATGATCTTGACAAATGGAGTAGGCCAAAAAATTCTGATTAAGTTCAACAAAGACAAGTGCAGAATCCTGCACTTAGGACATAAGAATCTTATGCACTGCCATAGGTGATTAGGTAAGGAACAATTCTGCAGAAAAGGACCTGGGGATTGCCGTAGACAAAGTGCTAGATATGAGTCAACAGTGCACCCTTGTTGCAAGAAGGCTAACAACATATTGGGGTACACTGGGAAAAGCATTGACAGCAGATGGAGGGAAGTGATTATTCCCCTCTATTCAGCACCAGTGAGGCTGCATCTGGAGTATTGCATCCAGTCCCCCTGACACACATAAAGGATGTGGACAAACTGGAGAGAGTCCAGCAGAAGGCAATGGAAATGAAGGGTTTGGGAGGGCATGATTTATTGAGGGGGGGGGTCTAGATTGGATATTAAGAAAAACTATTTCACTAGAACAGTGGTGAAGCATTGAAATGGGTTATGTAAGGAGTAGATGGAATCACCATCCTCAGAGGTTTTATAGGCCAGGCTTGACAAAGCCCTGGCTGGAATAATTTAGTTGAGGTTGGTCCTGGTTTGAGCAGAGGGTTGGGACTGGATGACTTCCTGAAGTCTTTTCCAGCCCTAATCTTCTATGATTCCATGACAGGGGATGGATCACTTGATGATTATCTTCTCTGGGGCACCTGGCATTGGCCATGGTCAGAATACAGGGTTAGATAGACCTTTGGCCCAAACCAGTATAGCTGTTCTTATGTTCTGTAGATAAAGTCTGTAGACAGGAAACAACCCAGCCAATGTTCCTTCCCAGTAAGCATTCTGGAGTGGGACAGATACCTCACACGGGTACAAGTTTTCCCAGTGCTTAAGCGATGCTTCAGACATGAATGATTTCCTCAGCCAATCCTACAGATACACACGAGAGAACATCTGTTGGCCCTTTTAGCACTTGAGAGATGTGCTCTGTTTATCTGAGTTGCTAATTATTGCAAAGGCTTTTGAGAAAAAGTTCCTCAGAGTCAGTTTGAAAACGCGTGCAAGGGTTTAATGCAGCTGAAGTGGTTTATTCCACTGGATAGGGAAAAAGCTCAGAATTTGACCAAGACCATCTGCCCTGAAAGCACAGGACTGGAACTATTCCAATTATAGCTTGCTTGTTGTAGCTCTTAAAAATTTCCGATCTATGTGGGGGCAGATGTACTGTACCACACACACAATAGGTAACCCCCAGAACATTTCAAAACACTTTCATTATTTAAACTCCATTAAGTACATTTTTTCTATAACAAACTCTGTTCATTTTACTAAACACACCTGTATTTGCAAGTATTGTAGAATAGGTAAAGCACAGTGATATTGGATAGGAATTTGATTCCCAGCTCTGGCAGTGTCTTGTATGATTTCACCTGCAGTTAGTCACTGCAAGTCGTTGTGCTTGATTCCTCACCTGAAGTCTGGGTACAATATATACTACTTCATAGGGGAGCTATAAAGACATAGTAAATATTTGTAAAAGTGTTTTGAGATCATCACAAGGAAGGCACTGTATAGAAATGCAAGAGAAACATTTGACAGATACCTAAATCTATCATGTCCTTTAGAATTAAATGCATGGAAAACAGTAGTTCTCAAAGTCGCACCCTCTCTGTACTTCTCATTGAGCTGTCCTGGTACCAGTCCACCAGACAGGCCCATACAAAAATATATTCTTTCTAGCAACAGAGGGTGGGTTTGTTTTGTCAATTTTTTTTGCATGCACTAGGATAACTTCTCAGGTGGAAACTAACACAGAACTAGTCTCCTTGTCTATAAATCTGGAGAAAAATTTTGGAAGGCCTCAGTTGGAATCTTAAATCTTTTGTAGAACTGCCATGAGGGAAATTACACGGAACACAACTTTTAATATTATGTTCTTTCCCCCAACATTTTTAGTTTCTAAATTCAATCTGGCAAAGTGACTTGCATTTTTTGAAATGTTCTTTCCCATTAGTGCAAAGAATTAAAATCCCACAAGGAGTGAGCAATTAATAAATGCATAACTCAGACATCACTGTTTTCTTCTTCTGTTGCTATTAACTCCTTCATGCCATACTTTTCAGTACTACTTTAAAATGGATCACTAATTACACAGGCAGATAATATATCTAATCTCAGACTGAATACTGTGCTCTTCATCACAGTATCCAAGAACCACCATAGCTCTCCTGTCCCAAAAAAGGAACATAGAAATTACACTAAACTATACCTGTCATCTGTCTAGATAACTGATGGTTCAGAGCATGGTTCAGAATATCCCTAAAGGAGATTAATCCATCAATCTGCCAGCAGAGGAAGTTTCTACTTAACTCCAGGCACTTTGTGGCCGATACACTTGTTCAAGATTTTTGACAGAACCATTTTCCATTTTCATCAAAATCAAAGCACTTAATATGACTCTGTTGATTTTGACAAAATTTTAGACGCATTTTGATAAGGTAGAAACATTTCATTTCAACTATTTTTTCAATTTGTTTAGTTACATCTATTAACTTTATACAGTTATGCATATTTATATTTAATACTTTTTATTGTGCCTTCACATTACCAAAATGAAATGTTTCAATGTTTTCAACCCTGTAATTTTCAGAATTTGATTGCGAAAAATTGAAATTTTGACTTTCATCACCATCTCTTCATTCCTGCTATTGCATGGTCTTTCACCAGAAGATTTGTACAGTCCACACCATCACCCAACCTTTTCTTTATTTCTTCTTTTGACTATTTGCTGCTCAAAATCTCTCTCTCTGATATGTTAATTGCCATTTTACCTGCCACAGAAAGGTCAATAAGCTATGTGTTTGACTTGGACTAGATTTGTATGTTGAATAATTCCTTTTAATTACTAGTAAAAGGTAAGTGGAAGTGGTGACTGGGGTAGAGGACAACCTGTATGGGAAAGCCCCAGTGAGAATGAGCCCATCTTCTAGCACCTGGCAGGTGGATGACAGGAAAATGATAAACTGGATGGTGCAAGTCCTCCCCCAAAACAGGTGCTTTGAGTGTGCTACGAATAGCTATTGTGGGGTGTACAAGGACAGTGCTTGGCTTGGTGTCAAGCTATTACAAAGACCCTTCAATTTTTCTTGTTTATAATATTGATGAGATTATTTAAATTGAAAAGAATACAAATGACTTACAAAAGCAGTTCAAGTTTTTTGAGTAGCTGGAAAGTTACTGCACAGCTGTTCATTTCAATAAGCTATTTCCCCCTTGAAAACACTGTCAAGAGCACAAAAAATCTTAAGATAAACCATCTGAGAGGAGCGCACTTTGGTATTTCAGTGCTTTTCAAGTAACTTAGGATGTGGGAGTTAGTCAGCTACCTCTTAGGAAACATCAGAATTAAATAGGCTTATAGATGTCCTCTGTACATAGTTGCTTCTGGCTTACAAATGCTGTAAAATTATTCATTCAGCTTTAAAAATATCCATGTTAAAAAAAACTTTACCTGCCTCAGCCTGCCTCATCCAATAGAGAGGTGACTGCAACAATGCCCACAAAATCATCATACACTAAAGCTTATTTTAAGATATTAAGATATTATTGAACATAGGCAGAACTAGAACAGTAAGTTTGACATCTCCGCTTGGACAAGAGTCATAATTAATGAAAGTTCCTATCACACCTTCCCCTCAGGCTAAAACCTATATTTTACAGCATACCATTGCATACTGATTTTTAGTTGGATGATTTCTGAATTAATGAGATTGCCTGTGCAGAAAACATCTTATTTATGTCTGTAATAAGGATAGGAGCAAATACAAATTGACTTTAGTACAAGAACTATTGTTTCTTTCACTACAGTAACTCACAAATGCAAGCAAAATCCAGCAGGAACATTCAGTACTAGGAGCCTCCAGGCTGCTTGCTGTAGCTGAGGCACTGAAAATGAAGGGCATATTTCTATAGTTCCTCCAGTTTGAAGTGGTTTAGTTCTGCTTTTAAAGCAGAGCATCTTTTGTATTTCTTCAGGAAGGGGCAATTTTCAAAAAGTATATGAGAAGCACTTAAAAGTTAGAAATATGCCCACCTGAATCCTGATCCTGCAAGATTGTCATGTGGGGAGGCAGGCAGACCCCTGAAGGGCTAAACTAGAACCCAGGCTAGAAGGGGGCAGGATGTGGAAACAAAAGGGAAGGCATACAAATCTTTTTATGTTTACACCAGAACTGGCAAATAACCTCATTTAGGGGGACAATTTATGTTGATCATGAAATAATATATCCTATGATTATTAGACCAAATAATACAAGACTTCACAGCATATTTAAAGGAGGGATGGTTCACTTTGTCCAATGAGGGACAAAGCTATTGTCTAATTAAAAACTCAACAGCTGCACATATAAACAACCCAGCATTCAATAACTGATCAAAACATAGCATTTTAAAAGCCCTACATCTCACTTTCCTCCTGCTCTTCACTCCAGGCTTTTGAACATGTCTGAACTACTGGCAGATAAAATGTCACTGTGGGTGCCAGAGAGCAGCCTTCCAGCATTCTGCTAATTACATAGCTCAGAGTTGTACCGTCAATTTACCCCAGTTTCATGGACAATAATCTTTGGTTTTACAATCCAGCTTGTGACTTCTATATCTAAATCTATTCTGAGTGATGCTGGCATTGTAGACTTATGGACCACCTTTTATTGAGTAATTGCCTTTTTGATGCAGAAGTAAAAATCAGAAAAGCAGCATACAAGGTCACAAATACAATACTGTGCAAACACTTGCCAGGGATGGTCTTGGTTTACTTGGTCCTGACTCAGCACAGGGGGCTGGACTTGACGACTTCTCAAACTCTCTTCCAGCCCTACATTTTTAGGATTCTATTGAAAAAGCATGGAAGGACAAACATGGGAACCGCCGTAAGATCTTAGCCCTCATTTTCAAATGATCTCAAGGGACGAGGACTCAGCTACCTCCAGGATCATCTGTCTTTGCATCCCTCTGGCACTATTACAATAAACAGGACCTCTGGGGCCAACAAACCCATCAGCTTCTAGGATTTAGGCCTAGAATGTTCGTATGCAACAGTAAATCCTTCGCTATGCCAGTTTGCAGCATGCTGTTGTAGAACATGTTGGCTACAGCTCTTTTCTACAGGGAAAAACAGCTAAAGGCAATTATTTGAACAATTTTGCAATGCTTTGCTGACAAGCATCATTTCTCAAGTGTGGGAGGGAAGAGACATTCCAAGGAACAGATGTTTTGGGGAAACAGGAAAGATCAGACAGAAAAAAGGTTGATACATTTGTTGTGCACTTGTAATCCTATGTCCAATCTCATTCCAACTCTTAACCTAAGATTACAGCATTATTTTCCAAATGTCCTGTAATAGTTTCAAGCCTTGAAGCTCTGAAGCCTTGACACTAACATTGCAGAGGATGCCCAACAAACTAGTTGTGGAGGAAACTCTAAGGCACTGAGCAGTTGAGAAATGGGGGAAGAGAAGTATGAATGTTGACTTCTCCAGTGGGTTGGTTTTGTGCAAGCACATCTGACAAATATACCTTGTTTTACAGGCCTGCTTAGCCATAATACAGAATATGCTTCTGGAATGTCTGCTCTGCTTTTAAATGAGTAAAGTTGATTGTGGATTAAACTACCCACTCAGGACAAGACTGCACCTATCTCAGCAAAGATGCCTTAGGGAGGGTGAATCAAACTAGAGGCAGTATTGTCCGCATTGAATTAAACCAAGACAGAAGGTTTTAGTTTAAGTGCGAGAAACCCTCCCCCACCCCTCCCCCCACCCCCAAGTGCTCAGATCCAGTGGATAGGCAGCAGGACAGCACACCGATACCTCTTTCATGCTTCTGCCTTGTTTTGTTGAATGCAAAGATTAATTTTTTAAAGTCCCTAGTTACTCTGGTTGCTAAGCAGTCTTAACAACATGATGTCTGGGTATAAATGCAGAAGCTGAAACTATAGCTCAGAAATCTGATCTGACCCATTCATCTTAAACTCAGTTGCCACAGTTCTGATGTCAACATTCTGTAGCTCCTTACAGCACATAGGTAAACATGTTCACACTATGCAGCTTTGCCCCATCTGCTGGGAGTGACAACTCATTTGGGCAACACCAGTGAGTGGATTTGAGGGTGCTGCCAGCTTTCCCCATGCCCAGCCAAGTGTGAGCTAAGCCCAAGGAACCTAGCAGAACCCAGTGAATCTCTCCCACAAAGGGAGAGAAGCTCAAGCAGTACAGCAGTCTTCATGAGACTCACCAGGGAAAGCCAAGCTAAGATGAAGTTTATTTAGATGCCACTGACAGGGAACTCAGCACAAGATGCCCAGAAAGCACAAAGGACTATTTCAAACATCTGCACAAATCTACTGTGAGCAGTGTCATGTGCCTGGAGTGCGGGAAGGTACCAATAACTTTTTCCCTCCCTCCACCATGACCCTGATTTCCTTTCAGTGAAAACATGACTTCCAGTGGTTAATTTTTTTAAAGCTGGAAATGTTTTGCAGATGAAACACCAGTTATACAAACCCAACACCATATAGAGATGTTAGTTGCACTATTTTCAGCTGGAAAAAACATTGTTTACTTGTAATGATCTTCAGACCTTGCAAAACAAACCAGTGACTGCACAGACCACTCAACAGGTATCACAGAGGGAAATGTGTCAGCAGCAGGAATTGCTGTGGAAAATTGTAGGAAGCTGCACGCAATCACCCTCTCTCTCATTCAGCAGGGTCAGATCGAGGGGCTGTAGGAAATAAGAGCTCTGAGCCAAACTGAGATTTGGATTTTAATACAAACTCCAGTGTCTGGGATTAGGAGACTGACTTGGGCCCTTTTCTGATAGCAAATGTTGACACTGTTACTCATATCTGAGGGCTCATCTATTTACAGCAGCACAGTAGCACTTGTGTAGTCACTACCTTTGCCAACAGGCAGGTACAGGTACTACACCTCTGCCAGAGCTGGTAAGTGACCTAACGTTGTGTACATGGGGACTTAAGCTGGCACTCAGGAGCATGCATTTTCAAATTCCAGGTGTGATATAGCTGAGCCAACTTTATTTTCTAGCATAGTACAGTCTGCCTTCAGAACTTACCCAGAACATTAGGAGAAGAGTTCAGTGATGTTGAAAGTTCCATCATCTGAAATGAGACAAAACCAGTTTCCCCAGAACTTGTGGTAAATGTTGATTCCATGGCATTCTTCCAAGAGTGGGATATTAGACCTAGAATATAGCTAAAATTCAGGCTTGGATAATTACATTACACTTACATTTCTCCTGTAGCTTCATTTACATACAGTGTTCCTTGCTTTCCACCTCAAAATGTTGTTACTCTGTACTGTTATACAGCTAGTGTTGCGCTCCCTGGCAGTTGAATTTCGGTGAAGGCTGAAGTGATTGCTCTATATAGTTGGTATATTTGTTTGCTTCAATTGTGCAATGCTTTCAAATGAAAAGAGCTATAAAATATAATATTCTAAAGAGTTTAAATGTTAAAACTAAATCTAATATTTGTCATTCTTTCTGAAGATGATCATTTGGGTAAGAGAGGCTAGAGACTGAGATTACCCAAATCTCCATCAGTACAAATGATTAACAAGACAAATTCACTTTAAATCAAGTTCTGAGTATATCACCAACATTATTTTAAAGGAAGTGTATAGATGTTAGTGAAAGTATGAACAGTTGTGTGTGTGTGTGTGTGTGTGTGTGTGTGTGTACACACACACACACACACACGATATTATCTGCAAGTGTAACAATCATTCTCCCCCACCCTCTAGCCTCAAAACAGTCTGACATGTTATATTTCCATACGTTCATTATGGTATTTCCAGCATTATCCGTGATATGATTTCAATGTTTTTTTTAAATAGAAAGATTTATGTCTGTCACTGGACTCACCCAATTACTTAAATCATTACTATAAAGAGGAAGATGCCAACGCTACAATTAAAGGGAAACATTTCTACTTAGACATTTGAAATGTTTTATTTTGGTCAAAAGAATACAGTAAAGTTAAAAGCAGTTTGGAATAATAACTGTGAAATAACCTAACAAAAAGTAATTAGCCACACACAGATATGCCATACAAACACCACAAGATGAGTTACAGGAAAAATAATTCTCATCTCTGATCCCTGTAATAAATCTTGGAAAAAGGCTTCAGAAGTCAGCAGGATGAAGTGTCTTTCAATTAACGTTTACTTAATTTATCCAAATTTCCTGCCTCTTATGGCTCTGGAATGCTTACAGCACAGTCCACTATATGAAATTCACAGTAACATTCAGGTCTTGTCAGTAAAACACGTGCAAAAGTAAAAAAAACAGAAAACAAAACCAAACAAGATTTGTGTTTACCTGAGGCTGTTCAAGTGCATCCCCCTTACTAACAGGAGGAATAGACCCCTGCCACTTTTCTCTGCATGAGCCATTCTTTGCCAGACTCTCTTAGGTTTATTGTGTACCCATACCCTCCAAAGAGGTGACTTAAAATTTAATTGCTTAAAATAAAAAAATCCCAAAGTGTTGTTAGGAGTGTGTTTACCATAATCTGAGATCTATGTTTTTCATTAGCCCTGAAACTGCATTCCTCCATCAGATTTATCTTATTCACAACAAGAAAAACACAGACAGCTAGAATTTTTTTTTAATCATTTGATACCCAGTATAGTATACCAAGGATCATTGCCATAGTCAGGATGGAAACAACAAAAATAGAGCCTTTGAGCTTGAAATGAACTGCAGACTTCACCATCTCATTTCTTCATGTTCTTCGAGCCACATCAACTAATTGCCAGAAAACATATCTGACTAGAAAACAGTGTCTGTTGAATTCAAGTCTCCATTCAATTGTTACGCCAGGAATGAAACTTTCATTGGAAATCTTCTCTGTACATGCACCTGAATATGGCAGTCCTGAACTTCTTTCATTGGGAACTTGCACCGTGGGTAAGTTAAATTAAAATGGAATTCCAGACCGTAAAATCTTTTTTTAATTTACAGAAAACAAATGGAAGTCTCTACATCAACTATAGCAAATCCCAGGGACATACAAGGAACTGATCTACTCCTTGGTTACCTGGGGAGCTATTCTATGTAACAAAGAAGAATGCTCTGCAAACACCCCAATCCTACTCCTATTTAACAAGAGTTTTGCCGTCAGTTTTGAGTGGAAACATGACTTGGCCAATTGCCCATACATTCAAATACCATCCATCCAAAAGGAATGCTAATGGAGTAGAAAGGGACAATCTCATTTCACCTAGCTCAGGGGTTTTCAGACTGGGTTTTGGGACTGTTTAGGGGGTTGCAAAGTTACTACATGGGAGGGAGGTCCACAAATGGTCAGCCTCATCCCAAACCCCACTTTGTCTCAAGCATCTGTAATGGTGTTAAATAAATTAAAAACTTTTTAAATATATAAGGCGGGGGGCTCACACTCAGAGATGTGAAAGGGATAACCAGAACCAAAGTTTGAAAGCCACCAACTAGCTCAATTGGCAATTTCCAATCTTAACTGTATTCTAATATCTACTTACAAACAAGTAGATATAATCTGAACTAAAATATTCTCTTGGTGGATCCATGCCTTCAAAACCTGAATAATTCTAAAGTCTTCTCTTCCAGAGCTTGTTAAAACAGTTAACTATTTGGAGATTTGCCCTTCTGTCCATGGGGCAGCAGCTTCAGTGCTCCTGCCTTTTAACTACCAAAAGGGTTTTTGGGGGACAGCAGTGATCAGCGGTTTTCCTCTCAAGGCCTCTCCACCTCCCAGTCCAGTTTTTATTCAAGTATTGCAACCCACTCAGAGCCTCTGTTGCAGCACTTTCCTCCTGGCTCCCCTGTACCTTTTTGGGATGACAGAGTAGCCTAAAATCCACAGTATAAAATCCAAACCGTGCTGCAGCTGTGACTTGGGAGTGTCTCCCTTGGTACTTATCTCAAGTCAGACAAGCATGGAGCATCCCCAATCCACCAGAGCGGTTGCAACTACTGTGGGAATAACAGACCAGCTGTTTCTGGGCAGAAGAGAGAGGCTCCAAAGATGAAAAGGACAACATAGCGAACTGACTAGGGTAAGTCCTAAGGACACCTGAAGAACAAGGAGGTGATACTTGCAGGGTGTCATATCTCCTCTCCAGGCTTAAAATGAGTCCCGAGGAACCTGGGAAATACAGCAGGGCTCAAACAGCTCTCTCCTCCTTCCCAACTTGGACAGGACACTGGAAGCATTTCCCCTGCCTGGGGAATGCAACCCAATAGGCGAGGACTCAAAGAGCTTATAAGAGAACTTCAGATCCGTGGGAAAGCTAACTGCAAAAGGCCTCATCGAAACTATGATGGAGCTAGACTAGGGAAAACTTAGCCAAAGTGTCTCCCCGTCCCCAAAGAAATGTTCCCTTAATATGTATGTTTATATGGTAAAGAAAGGCAATCAGATCTCATTTTCTATTACAGGATGCATAATCAACTTAATGAATATTTTTGTAATACCGTTTTACAGCAAATCAGACATATTATACAATATGTAAAAAAAAGTGTTTAATGCCCACACATAGATAGTTGCTAGCTAAAATAAATTAAAAATGTAAGAGGAAGTCCGATTAGATTCCTGCGTGAAACTGCTGTGCATAGAACAAGGTTAAGTTGTGCTGTCCTCTGGAAAAGCGTTAAGAGGAGGAAAAAAATGTTCTGCTCTCTGGAACAAATATTAGTGGTTAGCATGATTCTCCCTCCGCCCCCCCGTTCAAAGTGTCATTTTGCTTATACTTTGAATTCATTAACTGGCAGAATTAGGTAGAAAGACATTGCTTGGAACTGTCAATTTTTGCCATGTGGGTCCTCTCTTTCTGCAGCAAGTACTTCATAAAGATTACAGCCAGCCTCTGCAACTGCTGAACTTCATTGTTTACATCAGGTAGGTAAGATTTAGAGGAGTGCAGAAGATGTCCATGTTTCATAATTAAGAAATCTGGAAGTGTCCACCTGGATTAAAGGATTAGCATTTTTGGTGAGTGGAGAAAATCCAGTTAGTGTTCCAAGTTTAAGATTTTATCACAGTCTATTATGAGACATTGGTCCTTGATGTTAACCTACTAGCATAAGCGGATGAGTGTTGCTGGTTTCACCTTGATGACCAAAACCACTAACTAGCCGGATGAATTTGCAAAGGGCTCTGGACATCACTGATGTTTTCAGAGGAAGGCAGTGGTGGTGGTAGTGGTGGGGGGGGAGGGAGGGGTGGGGGGGGAGGGGAAGGAGTGGGCTGAGCAGAAACTCTTGCCTTTGGTATTATGGTTTCTTAGTAACTGTCTTTTCTTACGATCTAGTGTCACTTTCGGCTTCAAGCCATAGGTGTAATGGAAGATAAGAATGTTTCACTGTCTTCAGGACAGCAGACAGCTAGAACCAATGTAAAATGAAACATCAGCTACAATGGCTTTACCCTGGTATCTTGTTGGAGCCTCTGTGCAAACGTCAGGCCCGCATTTTATCAGTGTTAGTACTGAAAGTGGGTTGCCATGACCACCCTGGATTCTCAACTGCTGAAACCTCTTTTGAAAAAGCTACAAGCAATCAGAGAGCTCAGCAGGAAGGAAAAATTGACACTCTCAGTTATGCCTATTAGCAATGGCTGTCACTAACTTCAGAGAAACACAGGGTAGCTGTTGATTCCCTGCCTTCATGACACACTAGACCATTCCTGTGACTTTATTAAACAGGATCACATCGCATCTTGAACTTTACATAAATATGTCCTCTCCCTGTGGAAACTGAATAATAAATATTACTTGGGAGGTTTAGGTGGATGAATGTGAAAATCAAAAGTTTAGCAGAATCAATTAAAATCCAATCAAGTTGATAGCTGCTGCACTAAAAAGGTCAAGTGCTGGATTCACTGAACTATATCTGGTGTATCAGGCAGGCAGACGAACAGATTTAGAGTTTAGTCTTAGTCTCTGCCAAGATTAAAATCCTCAGGGAAGTGCTGTTGAAACTGCAGTTTGGTTTGTTCTTTGTAAACTCTGTGGTTTGCCCATGAAGCCCAATCCAGTTATCTGGACTGTGAAATCCTTTAGACTGGAATTTGTACTGTCCACACACAGTTAGAGGACTGGGGCTCTTATTTATTTATTCTTCTGAGATTCCTTGCAGCTCCTCCATCTCTCTCTTGATTTTTTCATCCTGAGAAAGTAAAGAAAGAAATGATAAACACCACAATGGCTAGTGAGTTTAATCCAGGCCCATTTACAAAATTAAAGGTTACTCACTTGGATCCATTTTCTTCTCCAATCCTACACTTTTTTTAAATAAGCTTCTCATATCCCTCCTCCTATCTGATACACCTGTTTATAGGGTTTTTTTTTTAAATTATATTAAGGTTTTCCACATAGTATGATGAAGTCTTCCTTCTTATTTCTTTTTCACTTCTGAAAGCAAAATTGTGAACCAGGAACTCTGGGGTTCTAATCTCGGCTTTCACGCAGATTCTTTGTTGAACCAGGTAAACCTTTTCATCTTTTTGCCTCTGTTTTTTCATTAGCATGTTCAAGTTACCTATCTACCTTACAGAGGTGAAGAGGATGAATGCATGCAATTACTTTAAAAACTGAAGTCACTATATAAATATTATCTGGACTGCCTTACTGAACCCTCATTTACCTGTTTGAGGCATGCTGCTCTTTTCTCTAGGCCAGATAAAAAAAAAAGGGAAGCAAGTGCTCATGAGTCCTTGATTTTGTCTCTTTCCTGAAACCTCACAGCTTTTTTTAAGTTTGATTCCTCTCATATACTACTCATTCTTTTAGAACAATCTCCTGTTTCCAGTTAACAAATGTTTCTGCCTAGCTCTGGCAAAAGCTTTTCCAAACCAGTTTGAGCTGAGGAAGCTACTCATTTGGCTGAATATGGTGGTGATTTCCTGTTCACATACTGCAATTCTTCAGTTTGATACCCTGGTTTTTTTTGCTTCGACAAAATTTAGGAGCTGAGTACCTGCATGCAATAATGGATAATGCTCTGGAGGTGGCAGCACTGTCTACCTGCAGCCTGAACTCTAGCACAATAATCTGGCTACAGCAATGCTGTCTACAATACAGATTTTAAAATACTTCTTGTTGTAGCAAAACTGCATACTTCTATAATATTACCTTATACATCAGAGTTTATTATATAGCATGAAGGAGTAAGATCTGATGGCCTTGTCTGGATTAGTTTACTTGTAAATTTGATAATTATGAAGAAAACATCTCATAAGTAATTTGGTGGGCTCTTGATCAGTTCTGGCCTAACAAAAATAAACTAGCAAAACCCACTCCATGATCAACAGCTCCAGGTTACAGTAGAAACTTATTGTCAGACCAGTGTAAGAGAGGGTATTAGTCTACCAGTTCAATTTAATCTGTTGTCTTAACTACATATCAATGCAAGTGATACTTAAAGTGTGGCTATAATGATAAAATTATATAAAATAAAGAAAGCAACGTTACTCAGATCTGTTTTTGTTGTATCCAGTCATATCTGCTCTACACTACAGATGTCTTCCTGTGCCTGAGGTATTTAACATTCTATGTGTCACATAATATTAATAGTCATGGAAGCTTACCTAAAGTTACTAGGCTGTATTTCAATTTTTAAAACGTTTTTAGACCAACAGTTCTTCCTGCATTTTTTAAAATTTGCTACAGCTAGTAGGGCAGCTATACTTGGATACAGTATCAACTGCTCAATGGCTTTCATTACGGTGCTTGATCACTTGTGTCATTCTGAAATGTCATGCAATGAAAAAGCAAGTATCTATGCAAAGGAATGGATAATTATAAAGTGATAAGACAGAACATCTTTGAAGGTGAAGACAAAAGGAACAAGCTTAGAGACCTCTCCCCCAACTCTCCAGATCAGGGCTGAGCTATGAGGAAGTTTATACTATCTCTGCTGTATCTTTTAGTGAATTTCAGTCTCCATGACTCTTAATCCACCACACCTCTTACTGGCAGTAAATTCACAAAACAATGTAAAGAAAAAGTTCACTAGTGAACTACAGGGTGTGAAGTTTTAGCATAGATTAAAGTTTATCGTACACTTAGGAAAGAAGAGCTGATAGATAGGCTAAGATATACACTTGTTCAAACCCTGCTGAAATCCAGTTGGATACTATAAAATAAGTAACTAGCCCCCAAATGACTGTAAGATATAAGCTGATTTTAATGGGAATTAATCTTAACATTTTGAAGGGCTTAAACAAAACAAGATATCCACATAAACACTTGGCCATTATATTAACTGACTTAGATCTCTCAGAAAATTGCCGAATGACTAATTTTACCAGATTTCACAGCTGGATGGAACATTATTCAATATCACTCATCTGCTCCCATAGGTCAAGTTCATAGAAAAGTCCATATATAAATCTAAAGTTAAATTTTAAAGTGTTTTTGTTACATATTTGAGTGTCAGTGACAAAGAGCAGAGATTGCTACCTCATTTGTGATAACTGGCAGCTCTGAAGCCAAATTCATCCAGTGAACAGCTGCAGAATTATTCCCTACGTCTCTGTAGCACTGTAAAGAAAAACAGCAACAATAGTGAGAAATGTCAAGAAACAGGAAAATAGATGGCAGTCAGCAACTCTTTAGGACTGGAGAAGCCAGCATGTAATTAGTGGAAAGGGCTCTTTTCACCTTTTAAACTCCTATATATTCAGCGATCTCAGGGCTCTGCCATACTTCCTGTAAATCCCCTTCATGCAAAGCGCTATACACAATATGACGACACAAAACAATATTTATTTTATAGGTGGTTTTACAATACCTTATTCCTCCCCCAACATGAGCACCATTTCCCTGAGCTTGTTATTTGGAAAAACAGCATCTACTTTTCTCACTATTCCTGAAGTCGCTTACATAGCAGCTGCATCTAGACTGGCATGATTTTGCGCAAATACTTTTAACAGAAAAGTTTTTCCGTTAAAAGTATTTGCACAAGAGAGCGTCTACACTGGCATGTGCCTTTGCGCAAAAGATTTGCTTTTGCGCAAAAGCATCCGTGCCAGTGTAGACGATCTCTTGCGCAAGAAAGCTCCAATGGCCATTTTAGCCATCGGGCTTTCTTGCACAAGAAATTAACGTTGCTGTCTACACTGGCCTCTTGCGCAAGAATACTTTCACAAGAGGGCTTATCCCTGAGCGGGAGCGTCAGAGTATTTGTGCAAGAAGCACTGATTTTGTACATTACAACGTCAGTGTTCTTGCGCAAATACTCGCGGCCAGTGTAGACAGGTGGCAAGATTTTGCGCAAAAGCGGCTGCTTTTGCGCAAAATCTTGCCAATGTAGACACAGCCAGCCAGTATGCAGTATGGACTCCCATACCTGCAGAGTAAGAGTGTCATTTTATCAAGTGCCTTTGTCTTCAACAGCCCAGAAAGGAGTCTCAAATCCAATTCCAGGTTGACACCTATTTTCAGACTTGACAGACTTAAAATTAAACAGACTTTCTACACCCCATACACCTACCTCCAAAGCACTAAAAACAATTATGCCATTGGCATAAGCAGGCCCAAATTTTCTTAAAATGAACTCTCACCCTGTCTAAACAAGTGGAACAACTCCTTCCAATGATGACTACAAGAGAAGCCATGTTCTGGAACCTCTACTTGAAGCAGCAATCTGAAATTAAATTCTGCCATAGAGCCCTTGAAGTTTTGTAGTACTCTAATTCAGTTTACCATATTTTAGAGAAGCTTCAGGTAATTTTAATATGTAAAAAACGCAATTAGTACATAATTACTTCTGATTTTAGTTCTCAATTAAGTTCAAGGGTTTTTTATACTGCCCCATAATCTTCATTTTTTCTTGTGCTACATATTTGTCCCCATAACCCTGAATTGCCTTGTAGAAATTGCCATGGAGCAAAGCTTGAGGCTTTGACAGCTGCATACGAACATTTGAACTTTTAGTTCCCAGGGAATCATGGGAGGCAGTTTGGAATTGTGGGATATCCAGGTTCTCTAGAGAGGTTGTTGTTACAAGTGATCAGCAGTGAAAGTTAGCAAAAAGTTAGTTATTAAGTTTCAAGAGTCTGAAAATGGAGCTCAGTGTAACTTGGACGGTGAATTGCTCTGGCTTGACAAGAATGGACTATGCTTTAATCTTTCTTTCACTGTGCTAAGTTAAAGACATCCAATGCTGTGTTCCAGATGTCTAATAAATCCTAATCTGTTTGAAAACTCTAGTTGGGTGTCACTGCAAGTATTTGCTGAGGCACATCCATCCATCTATCCATCCCCGAAGACTGAACAAGTCTGCACCAGTAGTCTACCTCAGGCCTTGTCTATGCTACAGATAGCAGGGCTGACAGTCACTGCGGACCCCAGGGCAAGATGTGGGGCAGAGGGGGCCTGGCTCCATGCCCCAGAAAAGTCAAGGCAGAGGGTAACCCTTAGCTGAGAGGTCCAGCTGCAGCCAGGCTCCTGGCAGGGAGATCAACAACGAGCCAAGAGCCTAGGGTCTCAGCCCTCCACCACCTCCACTTCTCTTCTTAAGTTGGTGGAAGTGCTCCTGGTGAGGATGCGCACCGCTGACAGAAGGCAGGGTAGTGTAAACATGAAAAATGGCAGTAATTAATGGGTGGCGGTAGGTTGACTTATTTTGCAGTGTAGACATGCCCTCAGTTGGATTCACCGAGCAGCGCTCATGGCGTGAAACAGAAATGCTGGAAGCCAGAGGTTCAATCTAGGAAGCAGAGAGATTGCAGGGCCTATCCTTAAGGAAAAGTGAAAACTCCTTAAGTTCTGGCACTCTGAAGAGTTTCCTCCAAGAGGCTTTTTATATGCTGGGGCATAGGGCAGATCTGGTGAACCTGTGACAGAAGGTTACAATTTAACCACATGAAAGCCCTAAATGAGAAATTCTACCATAACTCTTAACATGTTAGCTGTATAATAAAATAAGCATAGCATTTTCTAATTACGGGACTGTACAAAAGTTGCTAATCCCTTCTACGGTGTGGCAAAAAGTAAGGTGGTGATTTTTTTAATTCTTCAATGGAGCGTGCAGGAAAGATGAGGATTTTGAATATTCACAGATACGGGCTGGGTGTGGCAACAAATGGAAACACACACCTACAACAACTTTCACTGTAGTAAATACTAAAAGGATTTAGAAACTGAAGGTGATACTCATTTGTGGATGGAAAATGTAATCTATTGGGATACATCATTTCCATTCCTACAGAGTCACAGACAAACAGACAAGGTTATGTCAAAGGCAGAACTATGGGAGGTGCAAGGGCCTCTAAGCAATTAACAACTCCCTTCCTGGTTTAAGATCATATTCCAGGTTTCATAAAATAGGCTTTTCTTGTCAAATAAACTCCTCACCTAGTTTAAATGTTAATAAATTCCAGGCTGGGAAGAGAAATATGCACGCTACCCAGTTAAAATTTACATTCTTTGGGAATTGGGAATACATTGATTTCACAGAGAATGAATACAGCTACACTTTGCTACACCCACTCTGGCAGTTGTTACTAAAGCTATTTGGGCTTTAAATATTTCCTTGACTCCAACAGGAGAACAAAGGAACTAAGCAGTTTGAGCATTTAAAAGGTTCAAAAACAATTATTTCCCTCAACACAAAACAATAACAATCAGCATCTGCTTCAGGACAACACATTCATGGTCTGTTTAATCACTGCCATCAGTGCTATCAAAAAAGAGAGTCAAACTGGTTATTTCACTCTTTCCCTCTCTTCTTGCCACACAGTTTAAATGTGAGAAGTAAACAGATGATGCGGCTCAGAAGTTAATGTTACTTTGTGGTGAATTTTATCGGTTAAAAATTAATCCTGGGTGCCCCTTGAAAGATCATCTATAATAAAATGCACCATATTAACTTGTAAGTGACTATATTTATATGCAACACTTTGCATTTCTACAGCATCTATCATCCACAGACCTCCAAATGTTTTACATATATGCCATGCTGTGCAAAGGTATGGACTAAAGCAAACAAAATTAACTGCCTCAGCATAAGAAACAGCTTGTTACCTTAGCAATGTATACCCTTCCTGCTTTGGAAAATCCTGGACTCAGCTCTTCAGCCTACAAAGGAAGAAGGTGGGGGGGAAAGGGCAGGGAGAGGATTCATTAGGATTTCAGATGGAGCCAATTTTATTACAACTCAAACAAAAAATGTTGCCTAACACAGGAGCCTGAGTTGCACCCAGTTTGTGCATCAATTTAACTTGTCTGTTTAGAAACAGACTGAGTTAAAATCGGCAGAATCCCTACTAGAGTATTTTATATCAATTTAGTTTAATTCGGAATAAATGAGACCTTGGATTTCCACAAAGTGCCTGAGATTTAATAAGCAATGTTTATGTCCTACTCCAGTATTACACATAAAAACTACATTTAAAAAGAACAATAAAGTTGCAAATTCATGCACTCAAAAGTTAGGAAATGCCAAAATTAAGATTGCTTGTGGAAGCCTACATTGTCCTCCTTGTGCTTAAACATTACAAAAATCAAATACACTTTTTTGATTCTGCACCAAATCTGTCTCCTCCTCCGTAACTTCTAGATTCACTTTTTCCTTCTCTCCTGCCAGCCTCCAGTTCTAGTCTCCATCCCCCAGGCTCATGGTTCCAAACTATCTACCAGTCTAGTGGTCCCCAACCTTTTGGGGCTGCCGGGCGCGTCGGGGCGGGGCCGCGCATGCACCGCGCTCCCGGGGCACAAGAATGGCTTGGGCCGGCCCTGATCACTTGGCAGGCGCACATAAGTGCCCCGGCAGGCGCCATAGCGCCCGCGGGCACCGCACTGGGGACCACTGTACCAGTCACTCTGCCAGCTCAAGCCCTTGTCCCTTCTTCATTCAAAGTAGGCAGCCTCCTCCATGCTGCTTACACTGGGGAGCAAGGAAGGAACAATGATGACAATGAAAGCACAAAAGTCTGTCTTGCTCAGTTCTTGGGTCTGGAACTAGAACTGACCCAACCTGCAGTAGTTCAGATCTGCAACTGAAGGAAAATTCCTACTTAGCCCTAAGCTGAAACAACTTCAGTGTGGGGGATGGAATCTTAAGTTTTTAGCTCTGAAGCTCCTATAAGTTTAAGACAGTGCAAAACTGTGATTTTTCAAAGCTTTAACACATAAAATTGGACAGATTATTATAGGGATAGCAAAAATAACATCACTGACATCAATGACACCCCCTGCCACATATCAGATCCCTGTTCCAAAACATGGGGTTACGAGAGCTTAACA
Source organism: Pelochelys cantorii (assembly GCA_032595735.1). Taxonomy (NCBI): domain Eukaryota; kingdom Metazoa; phylum Chordata; order Testudines; family Trionychidae; genus Pelochelys; species Pelochelys cantorii. The sequence goes on along the minus strand of CM064329.1, from coordinate 69,997,939 downwards.
TACACAAAAAAGCCGGTCTTTTTAAAAAGTGAGCAAATACATTTCCCTAGCCTTGTTCTCAGAAAATAATAGACCGTAGTTGGATGACATTTAAAAAAAAAAAAAAAAAAAGCCTCTTGCCGAGGCAGACATCCACTTTGAAAAATTTCAGCCTGAAAAGTTACAGTCCAACAGTTATAAGCAAAGGAAAAACAGGATCTCATAATATGAAGTGATGGGCAACCTTAATAAAAGGCAGTCCTGCAAGCTTCACCTTTAAACTGCAGAATAATTAGTTTATACATTTCTGTAAAGTACTTCTTCAGAGCATTCCAAAGAGCTACATAGCAGGACAGTCAAAATCAGGATAATATGTTTAACTGGTTCATATTACACAGTCTCCAGCAACATTTAAGTATTAGGGCCATACATTTAATGATTTCCTTACCCCCCAGATTTTAATACCTTTAAGAAGTTTTGCAGAGCATCAAGGACAGTGGCTGTAGGGGGTGTTTCATATAGAGCAGAAGCAGTCTTTCTTTCAAGCCATCCCAGATGAGAGATCTGCATATACACAGTAACATGAAACTATCAGCAAGGAAGTCAGTAGCCAGCATGCATCAGAAGGGATTCACACCGTATATGCAAAGTAGAGAGAGAGAGAGACATGGTCTAATTTACAGTATCTGCAGCAACCTAGCACACACATACAAAGCCTTTTTGTTAACACCAGCGACCCTGCCCACGTACACAAATCAATCTATCCACAGAACTTGCATTCCTTCCCCACTGTCTCCACTACGGCATATGCTATAAGTCACATTTTACAGTTTTGTCTGGTTAACAGTGACACATATAAGGCTCGGAATAAAATTTGTTTCCACAACTGTATTTTAAGGCTAAGACAAAAGACTGTTTAAAGTCTGTTTAAAATCCTTATTATAACTACATCGGTTTCTGATGACTCACCTATACATCAGAGCAGATCCATATTCTCCCTTTCCAAAAAAAAATTAGGGGGTTAAGTCTTGTACCAGAGTACAAGACTGTAAGTATGCTCTTACCATACACACACTGTCCTCATGAGAGATAAGCACAAGTCTTCACGCCCGCTGCAAAACAGGCAACACTATAGTTCTAATACATACTCTGTGAAATCTCATTGGGAGTAGGTGTCCTACTCCCAACTGTTATCCACGTGAAATAAGCATCTAGCAGCCATACAACTCTCCACAATTTTATAGAACAAGGACTTGCCAATTCTGAAAACATCTTGGCTATGTCTAGACTACAGGGTTTTTGTTTTTTTTAAAAAAAAGTGGCCTTTTTTCGGGAAAAACAAACAACAAAAAACCTTCCCTTGCATCTAGACTGCCACCACGTTCTTTCGAAATTAAATTGAAAGAACGTGGCGGTTTTTTTGACAATGGTAAACCTCATTTTACGAGAAAGAATACCTTTTTTCGAAAGAGCTCTTTCGAAAAAAGGTGTTCTTGAACGCAAACAGGGCTTTTTTGAAAGAACATTCAGATTGCCTGGGTGCTCTCTTTCAAAAGGAAGCTTTTTTGAAAGATTATTTCGAAAAGCTTCTTTCAAAAGAAGCTTGTAGTCTAGATGTACCCCTTGGAACATCTTCCTCACTATAGGATGCTCAGAATATGCAGAAAATCAAGACTACTAAGGGAATGTGTGTGTGTGGGGGGGGGAGGGGGGGTGTTTTTAGAACTCCAGTAGAAAAGAATTATCTTGGTGCCTGACAAAGGATCAAAATCTTTGTAACCAGAGTTTCTGTGATAAACACATAATCAGTGAGTGAGTCTATAATTAAATAATATGAAGTGATGGGCAACCTTAAGGAAGGACAATGAGACAGGATGCTCAAATAAGTAAACAGAAAGGGCCCTCCTTTGAAATACTGACAGTATGAACAGCAGACAATGGGTAGTGTGATCAAGCCTTCAGGTGGGGACAGGAGAAGGAGTAGTAACATGGCTGAGGGGGGATGTCAGTATAGGTAGAGTAAGTATTTAGACTGGAAATCAAAAATCACATTAGGTTAGCCACACTTCAGCAGCCCATCTGCAGCAAGTATGCCAGTTCTCAGCTATAATTGCCAATGTAACTTCACTTCTAATAGCAAAGTGCTTCCAATTCATAAACGAAGGACTGGATTGTCACAATAAACCCTTATCTCTTTTTATAGGTACTAAAACTGACTGATTGTATTTAACCCCAAGTTTTGCCCTTTTGAGAGCTATAAAGCAGTCAAACTTCAAATACCCGAAACACTTTCTAGCAGAGGCAAAGGAAACGCATGCAAAAGATTCAACAGATACACGGTATGCAGGAGCCCTGGCCAGCCCTGAAATATCCTTGATCACATCTATGTGGGCTTGACAGATGGGAGTTGGTTTGTTTTTACTGGAGTAAAGCATGAGAAAAAGAGACGAGCACGAGCTAGTCCACAACCACTGCTTTTCTTGTACTATTTTCCCTTCTACTTCCAATGCACCCTGCAATGACTAAAGAGCTGACTCGGGGCAGGAAACTATCCAGAAATCTCATTTTTCACAGCTTGAAAACACTACTTTTAGCAAAGTGATTGTGTCCAGCTGGCAGAGATACAAAGGTAAAAGAGGGGAGCAGAATTGTGTGAAGAATTTATATCCCACACAGATTTTTTTTGCTTCACTGCAGAAAAATTTTCTGACAGAGAAGCAAAGGGAAGTCAGAAGAGTGGTCATGCATCCCTCCAGGATCATGGACACGGTATTCTGGGCATGTGGAGCAGCTGGCAGACAGGTAAATCACTGCAACAGCAGTGGGGATTGGGAGGACGGTACATACTGGTTAGTGCTGGGTCAGATCCACCCCCCATGCACTTGGAGGCCCCCCCATGAAGCCTAAGTAACCAGAAGCCACCTGCCAATCTCCTTGCACGCCCCACCTCACCAAGCCTTGCTCCCTGCCACTCAGAGCCCCACTGCACCCAAGCTTCCCTCTAAACTCAGACCTCCACAGCCTCACTCCAGACAGTGGATCCTGCTCTGCACCAGGGTCACATACTAATCCTGGCTGGGCAGGAGGAGAAGCACACTTTCCCTGCATGGGAACAGCTGGAGCCAGGGCCAATCCCAGAAACCTCCTAGAATCTGCAACCCTCAGCCACTACTTCCTGCCCCACTGCTCTTCAGCAGCTGGGGAAGAGTCACTGTGCAGGCAGCTGCTCTTGCATCACTCAACCCTCCCTGCAGGCAAAGCTCCAATCCTGCCCCAAGACCACCCTCTGCCACGTCCTATTGCCCTGTATACAGGCCACTCTCCACCGAGCCCTTCTCAAACACCCATCCTGATTCTAAGGATAGGTATACTGAGCCCTGGCAGGCCTTAACATTAATGTATTATCTCATTTGCAAGCTGGGATGCCAATCATATGAGAACATTCATTTATAGTCCTTATGGTAAGAGAGATTGCTGACCTTTAAGTGTATCACACTTGAATTACAGTGTTTAGCACAGTTCCAGAACTGAAGGTAGGAAGCACTGGACCTTACATAAGGGTCATTTTCCCACAAAGGTGGGAGATCACCCTGCAGTTCCCCCTCACGCACACACTGTGCAGTGAGGCTGCATCCAATCCTTACAGTGCAAGGGCTGGGCCAGGGCCAGCCCACAACATTTTGGCACCTGAGGCAGGGAGCTCAAATGACGCCCCCATGCCCCCTCGCTTGGGCCAAAATTTTGAAAGGTCTCAATTCTGCCTTCTTCCTGTTCTACTCCTCTTATGGTACTGCTCTGCTACCTACATATGCACCAGCAGCAGACAATTTTCTATACTCTGGGTCCTGGTGGTGCCCCCCCCCCCCCACAGTCTGGCACCTGAGGCGGCCACCTCAGTTTGCCTCGTGGTAAGGCCAGCCCTGAGTTGGGCCTGCCCAAAAGGTCTGGGTCCCAGAGGGAGTGGGAGGAGGGATGTAGGGAAGCTTCCTAAAGCATGCCATTTCTATGAGGTTTTCTAATGCAATATGCAAATTCAACAACTGAATAGAATTCCCCCAAGACTAATGGCTGTTGGATTGAACTCCCCATCATTTTCATGCAGATGGAGAATCATCTTCCAGAGAAGAAAAGGGTAATAAGTTTTAGAACAGTGGTCCCCAACCTTTTGGGGCTGCCACGCGCCCGGGGCTGGCGCCGCCTACGCACCACGCACCCGGGGGCGGGGCCAGCCCCGATCACTCGGCGGGCACACATAAATGCCTGGCAGGCGCCATGGCACCCACGGGCACCGCGTTGGGGACTACTGTTTTAGAATATCCAGGATACTGTGCCATAGAAATCAGGAATACAGGCTGAAGAAAGCTATTTACCTGGTAACACCATCTTCCCAGAAGATAGTAAGACTTGGGATCATCTGGTTTCAGGGCAATTGCTTTATCAAGATGTTCCTAAAGAAAAGCAGAGCCAAGACATAGAATTAACTTAGGATAAAATCAGTGTATAGGGTTACCAGATGATTTAAAAAAAAATACTGGATGCACTTGATCTCAGATGGGGGTGGGGACTGGCTGGGAGGGGAGCAGGGCTGGCCAGAAGGAGGTCAGGGGGAGCGGTGCTGGCCAGGGAAGATGGGGAGTAGAGGGGGAACGGCCAGCAAGAAGCAGGGCTGGCTGGGAGGGGGTTGGAGGGAGCGGGGCTGGCTGGGAGGGAGTCAGGGGGAGGAACCGGCCAGCGGGAAGCAGGGCTGGCCGGGAGGGGGCTGGGGAAGTGGGGCTGGCTGGGAACCAGCCGGTGGGAAGCGGGGCTGGCCCTGGTGCACGCAAATCCTGGGGTGCTGCCCATCCTGTGCACGGTCCCGGCGGGGTGCACGAGCGAGTCCAGCCCCAGGGATTCTAATCTCCCCGCCCCCTCTACTGCATAGTTGCGTACTTCCTGGCTGGTAGGCATACTCATGCAGCATGAGCGTGTCTACCAGCCAGGCAGTATGCAACTACGTACCGATACTCATGATAATAATAATAAAAAAGCTTAATTAGAAAATACCAGACATTTATATGTCCGGTATTTTCTCAATTTGTTTCCTGGACAGAAAGCTCAAATATCGGACTGTCTAGTTCAAAACCGGGAACCTGGCAACCCTATCCGTGTAGTCCATAAACAGATTTATTATGGGGGAAAAGACTGGTGATACAAGTGCCACTGCAGTATAAAAATCATGATGAAAAAAGTTCTAACAGTTGAACCTCTCTAGTCCAGCACCAAACCAGAGAATTTGCCGAACCATGGCAGGTCAATATTGCCTAGCAGCATTACCAACACTTCTGCTAATTACTAGGCTCTTAGACACTTAGATAAATTAGAACTAAACACAGAATACTGAGAGCTAGGACCAGTCACTATAAACAAACTTTATGGGACTAACGGAAACTTGGTCACACTCATGATTGGTGGACACCCAGCTAACTAAAATCATGCCAGACCATGGGTGCTACTGGACCAGAGAGAGTTCAATCTGTATTTAAGTAGGTCTATCAAGTGATTTAAAAAAATTAATCATGTGATTAATCATATGATTATTTGCACAGTTAAATAATAGAATACCATTTATTTAAATATTTTGGATGTTTTCTACTTTTCCAATATTTTTATTTCCATTACAACAGAATATGAAGTGTACAGTTCTCACTTTATTTTTTACTACAAATATTTGCATTTAAAAACTAGCATTTTTCAATTCCCTCATTACAATTACTGCAGTGCAATCTCTAGCATGAAAGTTGAACTTATACACGTAGATTTACAAAAAAAAAACTGCATTAGAAAATACAACAATGTAAAACATTTCAGCCTACAAATTCACTCAGTCCTAATTCTATGTCCACTTACACAAAAGTTTATTTTCTGCAAATGTAAACAATGCTGCCTGCCCCTCTTATTCAATGTCATCTAAAAGTGAAAACAAGTGTTTTCATGGCACTGTTGTAGCCAGTATCATAAAACATTTACATGCCAGATGTGCTAAAGATTTGCATGTCCATTTATGCTTCAATCACCATTTCATCAGACGATAGTATCCCATGCTGCTGAAGGGTACTGCTAGATAATGATTCAAAACAGTCCTGACCAATGCACATTCAGTTTCATCATCTAAGTCAGATGCCACCAGCAAAGGGTTTTCTTTTTTTGTTGCCTGAGGTTCTGTTAGGGGCAAGTGTGGGGTACCCTGTGGTGCCGAAGGCGGCCTGAGGAACTAGCCACAGCGGCAGGAAGCAGAGCAACCAGCCCACTCTACTCAGTCTGTTTCCAGCTATGTAACTTCACTTCCTGCTGCCTCCCAGTGAGCTCCCCCAACAACAGGATACAGGGGATTTGTGGGGGCCAGGCACAGGGATCAGGGCTAGCCCACACTCACTGGCAGTAATCCGTGTAATCCCCTTTTTTGCAGAACTGATGCTTAATCAATTGGTCCCCAATAGGGATGTGAATGGTTAATAGGTTAATGAGCTAACCAGTAAGCATCACCTTAAATGGGTAATGCTTACTGGTTTCAGTTAACCCTAGGGTCTGGAGCAGCTTCCCACCTGCCTCAGGCAGGGCACAGCTCCAGTCCTGGGGGGCCCAATACAGGAAGGAGCTGCTTCAGCCAGCCAATGAGAACAACCCCTGTTCATGACAGGTCCGGTCTATTCCCCACCTCCCAGGAGCAGGGGCGGGAAGAGGGGAATGTCAGAGACCAATACAGCAGTACACAGACAATCAAGTCCCCTATGAGAACCAGGGCCTGTCATCTGGAAGCTTCTGTTACTTGTCCGAAGAAAACTTCATTTGCCCCATCCACCTGATGTGGTGGTCTATAGCAGACACCCACCACATCACCCCCCTTGTTGTTCCCATCTCTAAACTTAACCAAAAGCCTGTTGAGAGTCTTTGCTCCCATTTTATATTGTTTTGGTTTTGAAAGCAACAATCTACATTTGTAAGTTGCATATTAAAGAGATTGCACTATAGTACATACGAGAAATTGAAAAATTGTTTCTGTTTATCATTTTTACAGCTCAAGTATTTGTAATTATATTATTATAAAGTAAGCACTGTATACTTTATATTCTGTATTATAACTGAAGATGTAGAAAAGCATCCAAAATATTTAAACACATTTCCATTGATATTCTATTATTTAGCAGTGGGTTTAAAACTGCAAGTAATCATGACTAATTTCTGAGTTAATCGCAAGTTAACTGTGATTGACAGTCCTAATTTTAAGTAAATATAGACAATGTAAAAAATGCAGTTCTCAGCCTTCAAAACTGAAGTTAAGTATCATCTACCATCACAGGCATCAGCAGCGCAGGCCTCCCCCAGTCTGCCAACATCTCTTAGCCTTGACAAAGGGGCTGCTAGTAAAAGTGAAAGGATATTCCTTTTTCCATACCCATTCAATCCTTAACTTCTTCACAAAGTGGTGGCAGTGTGGAGATTTTGCAGAGTAAGAACTGGACTGGAACAACTCACTCATTTCACACAGACCAACTCTGAGACTAGACTATTGTCGTTTTCTCCCACAATTCAGGCCACCTTACCCTTTGAATCCCTTCATTGGATTCTTATCATTTTTAGCACATAATTTGAAATCAATATTTCTTGCTTTCCACCCTAGAAACAAGCAATGAACAACTCACACCCATGAAGCAACTGCTTTTTACTCACCTTAAAAACATACCCAGCTTGAATACGCTTCTGAATACTTTCATGTTCTGCTAACTGGCCACAAAGAATGGCATACCTACATAGAAAACAAGCTCACTGTAAGAAGTCACATTGTTACAATTCCCAATAATGGTTTACACTTCCATGTGCAGCTTCCTTCTAAAGATCTTCAAAGGCTTTCCAAACATCAGTTAAGTTAACATGTTTTCCTGGTTGAAAAATAAAGGCATGAGAGAAGCAGTGACTTGTCCCAGGTGTGCGAACTCAACAGAACAGTGACTAAATCTCAGAATTTCTGACTTGAGTCCCCTTCTCAATCACCACACAACATTTCCTCTATGTAAGAAAGAATAGCATATTTATTTTGTTAGGATTGAAAGTTTTATCCTTTTTATATTTGTATTTTTAGGTTTAATAATGTAGCAATGTAAGGTAACATATTATTACATTTAAATTAAGCCCTTTAGTAAGATATATATATATTTTTTAAAGTTTAGTAAGTAAAGAGACAGGATCTCATATTGTGTCTGTCAATAAGATTAGAGGAGTGTTGAATGCCCAAGCCTTCAGTGCGAATTGTTTTAATTACAAAATTTAGTAAGGTAATTTACAGTGCTGTTTGCTTTTGTTTAACATAAAACTTTGCTGTTTGTAACTCTGTGAAAGACTGTTTGTATGAATGAGATATGGTGTGAAGGTCATCCTTAGAGCCAGATGGTCAAGAGAGAAGGGGGAGAATGTGGGGTGAAGACAATCTGTAAAAGACAGACTGCTAAGAAACATATTGGCGTCAGAAAAACCATCAGTGAGTACCCACAGTCAATAATTGATCAGATTGGCAGAATTGACAGCTCTAAAGGTGAAGGGCAGGCATCCCTGAAAACAACTGATTGAATCCAGGAGAGGATGAGCCTTCAAGAGATGTTTGGGAACGACTGACATCAACAAGATAACATTCTGGTCACAGGCTGACAGTGGAATCCATTGATTTCAACAGAGAAAAGGATTATAAAAGCAGGGTGCTTTGCTATGGAACTTTGGGTTTGTCTCGCCACTAACTCCAGAAGAGCATCGGATCAATCGACCGACAAAGGCCCTGCTCTCCCTCTGTGTTCAATCTAGCTGGCCACTAGGCTGATACAGAATCTGGACGGGTAACTAAACATCGTCTGGCAGGACTCTCTCTGTGTGAGAATGAGTGTGAGTGAGAGAGTGAGAGAATGGATGAAAAGCATATGCAACTGTTGTATTCTCAATAAATGCGGCATACTGCCTTTCCCCCTATAAAAGATCTCATGTGCTTCATTTAAGCAGATAATTTTACAAAATTCTTCCTCTTCTCCTGTCAAGTAAACAGTGTCAAAACACTGACACTGGGGCACTGAAGAATAAACAGCAACATTAATGCATTATGAGGTGGAGGTCTGTCTTTATGCACTAGTAAAGATGTGGCACTTGCTTGAGGAGATATGGAATCCTATTTTGAGTAAAAAGGTATTGTTTAAGTTTGCCCATCTCCCTCAGCCCGAGATCACCTCCAAACCTGGAAAACAACAAAGACAGCCAAGCATTTTCAATGATCCAAGCTCAGTAGCTAATAGATGACATTAAGCCATTAAGTTTATGCCCCATTAAAAACCTAGTAATTTTAAATTCCTCTTAAAAAACAAACAAAAGACATGGAAACAGGATTATAACTTCATTGGCAGCCATTTTAATAGCTCAAGTTGCATGATCCAATTTTATACTTTGTACTTCATAATGATCAATGTAGAAGTTAAATTTAAAATGTGTCCATACTCCGATACCTTTTTTGAATATCGGTCCAGTACTAAAGTTCTGATTTCCATTGTTAACTCCAGACATCAGCAGACTAATGACTTATTGGATGGATTCCTGGTTCAAACTGGATAAATAGTAGCAGCTGCCTGCCACACTCGGCCAACGGAGATGCCACTAACAAATGCGCAAAATATGGCTGTGCATATTCTGCTGGGCTCCTTGGATTTGCCTCCCATTCAGTGGCATATGACCCAACCCTGTTCAGGAGTGTATGATGGTTTAGAAAGAAGAGGCACATGCCATGGGCATCAGAATCAGAGTTGGTTTTTCCCCTTAAAAATAAACAAAAAAATTCTAGCTCTAGTGGATGTGGAGAAAAGCTCAGGCATTTGATTAAGTTGTATAACTGCAGGCATGTTAGCCTGAGCCTGAAGATAGCTTCTAGAAGAGGGAGAATAACAGCTACTAAAACCAGGGGAGGCCATTTGGCTTTATAACCACTACTAGAACAGACCATACTCCTTCATGGAGTTTTGGGAGGTGAGGGAACTGGATGCCACGCTGGTCTAGAACCCAAACCTGTAGAGCTATGAGACAGCTGACATCTCCAGGCTGCTACCCAGTGGCAGCAGTAATCAGTTTGCCCTCCAATTCCTATGATGGCTGTGAGCATAGACCACAGAAAGTTCCAGCTCAAGGGCTTGACAGACAGCAACTCCGTGGCTCCTTGCTCAAACCCAACCGTATTTCAGGAGGTGTCCAGGCAACAGTGTGGATCTTCTATGGTTATCATGACCATTTCCACTCCTTGCTCTTGAACTCTTGTCTTGACCTTAGCTTGATTTGGACTTTGCCTCCTGACTCTGACCATTGGTATCAACCCTGGCTTGGCCCGTATTACAAATTCCTCTGCTACTCCCAGCCACTGTTTTTTCCCCCTGCACTAACCCTTGGCTTTGACTGCCCTTATTGGGATCCTGACACACTGGGTTCTATTGCTCTCCTCTGGCCTTTTGACTTCATGGGTCATAATGAGGAAGAAAAAACTGTGGTAGGCTATGTCTAAACTGCACAGTTATTTTGGAATAAGTTATTCCGAAATAGCTTATTTTGAAATAGAACGTCTACAGTGCAAGGAAGCCTCAAAATTAGTCCAAGGCAGGCTTCCCTAACGTAGATGTGCTATCTCGATTTAGAGCCCCAGAAGGAATAACTTAGAATGGTTCAGGTGAGGGGCTATTTCGAAATAGCAGAAGTGAAGTGTCTACACATGCCTTATTTCAAAATAGGTGTTATTCTTTGGAGAATGAGGTTTACAGAAGTCAGAATAAGCCATCCGTTATTTCGAAATAACAGAATTGCTGTGGAGACGCTTGCATAGTTATTTCGGAATAACGGTCGTTATTGTGAAATAATTTTGCTGTGTAGACACAGGTGTACTGCCCCTAGTGCCATTCATGGCACCAAAACAGACCGTTCAGATCTTCATCGTATGGCTGTCCTCCTCCTCACATGTTTTGATGAAGACAGTCAAAGAGTTAATGTTTGACATTTAAATCATCACTGGGCATTTGAGTGCACAATCGCCTGAGATGAGATGGGGAAACTCATCCTTCTTAGAGATTGGTTCAGGTTCTCTGCAAACTTGGGCAGGCACCACTGCACTGACTATACTGAGGTCAGATTTTAGATATTTTAATTAGCAACCATAGAAGCTAACAAGTAGTCCTGTGTCACCTTAGAGACTAACAAATATACAGGATTGTGAGCTTTCGTGGGTAAGACCCTCTTAATCAGTTTTGATTAAATGGATCTTACCCATGAAAGTTCACGATCCTATATATTTGTTAGTCTCTAAGGTCCCACAGGACTTCATTGTTTTTAAAGTTACAGACTAATATGGTTACCCGAGACACAGAAATTAAGAATTTCTTCTTTAAGTGAAAGCTGACATTTTGAACAAGATGATCGTTTCAAAACACCCACCTGCACCACATTTGATCACTATCTCAGTCCAATTAGAGCCCTGTGTGGACTCTGCTAGACAACTGCACAAATTTCAACCTGTCCTGTATTCAGAACCACAGGGCTACTTAACAAGTGGCCCGCGGGCCGCATGCAGCCTGCAGCCCATTTGTTTGTGGCCAGTGGTGCGGTTTGGGTTTACGTGGGGCTCAACACGTGGCCCATGGGCAGGATCATTTGAACATGGCCTCCACTGGGAACACGTTCCACAACAGCGAGGCATCTCCCAGGCAGGGTGCACGTTGAAAGACGCAAGCAGATGGGCTGGCTGGACTAGACTGGTACAGGGTGTCGGCGTTTCTAGCCCACAGGGGGGGAAGTGCTGGGGCATTGTGGGAAGTGATGGCTGCTTAGCCTTGTGGGTAGAGCTTGAGAGGTGCTGACTGCCTCACACTGGCCACTTCTGGGTCCAGCACTGCGGCTTAAGGCTTAATCTTTGTATTCATGCCCGTCAGTGTGAAAGAAGCTATTTGCATATATAGGCAACCACCCTTAAGTTGCGGCCCTCGGCATGTGCTATTGTACTATTGTGGCTTCCATTGTGTACCCAGGGCTTCCAAAGTTGAGTAAACCTGCTGTACCAGGTGTTTTCAGTATACTTTAGGGGACCGGACTAGATGACTTCTCAAGATCCTTTGAATCCTATGATTCACTTGACCTAAGAAACCTGTAAACTGTGTTGCTACAATAGTGATTACGTCAACTAGCTCTTGACTATGGTCTCAGTATTAAAGGCCAAATTTGGCTTGGACATTGTCTATCTTTGCTTTATAATAAGAGGTCAGGCTGCTGGAGATTTTAACTATTTCAAAGTCTTCTCACTGTGCCTTCAGGTCTGGAATTCCCCTTCTCAGTCAGTAGCAATGCCAATATGGTTTCTGCTTTCATCTCTCTCATGTGTTTAATTTGGCTTATTCTTCAATATGTGAGCTGTTCACTTTAATTCATTTTGCAAAGTACCTTGGAATGCACTTTGAGGGGCCCCATAGAACTGTAAGAGGAATGACAGAGTGATAAGAAACTAAAAAATAAAGAGTTAGAAGAGGGGATTTTCATTTCCTGTAACTGTTAGGTAATATCTGAAATACAGTATGAATTAGGAAGTCCCCCATTTCAGACAGTTATCTAAGCAGTTCCTGAAACTTTGCAGTATGCCACTTGCAGTAATTATTAAACAGAACTGTTCATTAAGCTGTTGACCTGGGTCAAACCACAAGTTCCCATAGGGGTCTCAGCACAATAACAAATTCTCTATTTGCCGAGAAATGAACTGTGGATAAAGAGTGGCTGATACCACAGGCAGGAGACATATAGGCCTCCCTTCCTTACTCAAGTTCCAGAATTCAGATCACATGGCTGCCTTAATACCTCATTTCCAACACTGCACTCTGGCTGACTCCAATTTAAGCAGAACTTCAGGACTTTTGCCCCAGGGGCTGATAAAATGTAAATACACAGATCTCCACAGACGAGCACCTCCAGAGTAGCATTTAGTGGGTCATGCCAACACAAACAAGCCCCCTCATCTTCTTCCATTGGTAGGCCTTTGAAATGGCCACCGTGTGTTGGTGGTTCTTTTCGGCATAGGATGCACAGTAAATGTAAAAAAATAAATTGGGGAGAGGAGACTATTTCTAATCGAAGTGATAAAGTGGAACAGAATAGGTCATTTTATTTTGCCAGGAGAGGCTTGAAGTCAGACTCAGATAGGTGACCATTAAAACAATGTGAAAGCTTTTCTTTTAGTTATTTTAACAAAAAGAATGGCTCTGTTTACCTTTAAGACTCAATAGTAAATATTTTTATTCCTGTTATTGCACAAGTCAATGCAGCTATGGAAGAATGAGCAGGATTATATTCATCTCACAGTGGTATAGTAATTTAGAAGTGCAAAGTTTTTATAATAAATCGTCCCTAAACTTTTTTGAATCCCTGCCATTTCCCAGGCTGATGGGGTCCAGCAGTACATTAGCTTTGGGAAATGAAAGTGAGATGGGTGTTCTTTTAATTCCTCAAATTTTAAGAGGAGCTACAATAATTCTCCTTAGGAGGGAAGAGCAGTGGCAACACCACAACTGTTTGAGAGTGAAGATTGTAAAAGGGCAAGAGGATAGGAAATTCAATAGGGATGGATAAACCCTACATCGTTATGAGAAGCTGACAATTAGGATAATTACAATGGGGTTGAAAATTGTGATTTAAAATGCAGTTTTATAACATTAACAACAAGCCATATAAACGCCATTTGAACTCACATTGATCTTTAAATAAAAATGCTTTCAGCCCGTCTGTACATGCCCTGAAGCCAGACATTAACAAAGAAAGAAACCCTAGAGAAATATTCTATTACTCAGCATGACCACCAGTAAATCCTACCACACTTGGGAAACTGCACTGAGTTCCCAGGACTACTGAGAACTGGTTACAAGAAGAATTTTGAACAGCCAGTAATTAGAGGTGAGTGCTGGTCTGGCTCCATTTAAAGAGAACACTTGCTTTCATTCTCTCACAAGTTGCTATACTAGCCAGGTAAAACAAGGAGGAAAGAATTATAGGTTCTGAAGCACTGCCAACTTTGTGGAAGCTCACACGCTCCTCAACACCACTGGGGATTGCCAAAGGCAGGAAAATGAATCAGCCAAGTGTGTGGTGAGAAATAGAATATGGAACAGCTATCCCTTCAGCTCTGCAAGAGCTTTCCTTTTTGTAAATAAGCCATAGAGACTTTGAGCTGAATCTCTCTCTCACCCATCTCTGTGCTTGCTCCCTGCAGGGAAAGGACTATGGTTATACCACTAGGCAATATTGTTTCAGATCCCACATCACTGCTCCATGAGCTGAGCTGTCATTTTCTACAAAAACTCTTATAGCCTTGAACAGCTGAGGAAGTAAGACCAATACATGTCTGTCTCCCTACAGACTTTGATATCAGAGATCTGGATCCAAGAGATACCATGACTGGCCTTTATTCTTTGCATTCAAGGTTCAACATTGGACCTAAACACAATGCACCAGTCATTATTCTCCAAAAGACACAGCACAAAAGGGCCATGAAAAGTAAATAACTGCCTACGTGGAGCCCCCTCCCAATAAAAAAAGGAAGCTCCCTGCCTATAGCAGAGAGTGGCCTCTGCAGCTCCCTAGCCTTTGCAAAGTAGGAAGTTTGAGTGGTGAGCATGCATGTTCTGGCTATTCTTAGCCTTCCTCAACCTATAAGTATAGTGACGATGTTTTCTGAACCAAAATTAGGGACACATTAGCCACGCCTCTGGAGGTAACACTCTCGGGGTCAAGATGGACATATGACCAGAAGTAAAAGGTGTCATGTGACCACCTCTAAGAACTTTTCCCACCATCCTCCTACCAATAGGGATGAGTTTGGCCCCCACCAAACCCCCCCTCATGCAACTATCCTGCAATTGCATTAACCCAATGTGTGTCACATTAACTTGGGGGAAGGTGGGGGGGGAGGGGGAGGGGGGCGGAGAGGCTGGGGGAAGTGTTCCCTCTAAGAGTTTCCTCCCATGAGCAGAATGAATTTTGTGTTGTGCACCAGTACTGAGTTCATGTGGCTTGTTTGGATGTGCCACTGTGGCACCCAAGTTATTAATAAATATCTTATAAACCTCTCCCTTTTCCCTCTCCTGCCATGTCTCCTCCCCTTGTTCCATCAGCTCCCCTGGTGCCTGCTGTCCCCCAACCCCTCACCCTCCTTTGCTGTCCTGACTCCTGCCCTTCTCACTCTCCTCAGCCCTCCTGGGACCTGCCCCCCTGCACCAGCCCTTCTCCCCCCTGTGCCCAATCCTCCAGTAGCCCCACTCTGATCATATGAGCTACCCCTCCTCATCCCCTCTCCTAACACCTCCCTCGTCTCTCTCCTCTGGTTCTGGTCCCTCCCCTGAAGGTGTCTGCCTTTCTGCTTCACCCCCAGAATCCCCTGGCACCTGCACCTTCCCTTACCCTGCACCCTCCTGGATACTGTGTGCCACCGGCAGCAGCCCTGGGTGCCTGTGCAAAGCAGCAAGGGAGCCGCTTACGTGCTGGGTGGAGGTGGGGAGTTGCTGCTGCGTCACACTAGCACTGGGTGTCTGTGAGGGTGTCCCAGAGAGGGGGGGAAATGGTGGTGCCATTTGTAGCCGGATCCCAATGGATTTTCCAGGACAGAACCCTTAAATCCGGGACTGTCCCGGAAAAAAAAGGGGCGTATGGTCACTGTACCTATAAGGCATCATGAGAAAATGTAAATTAGAACAGAGTCTGAACACATGCTGGGGCAAAGGCACGTAGAGATAAGACAACTGGGAACTTCTCCTTGACAGTGTTCCCTGTAAGATGAGCACTTGAGCTGTCACCCAGTAGAGAGTCAGGTGCTGCCCAGCTGATTAGCAGAGCACCTACAACCACTAGCATGGTTTCTATTGGTGGTGCACATAAAATTTGTTCTGCACATGGATGGAAAAAGTTAGAGGGAACATCACTTACAGAGGCTGAGAAGGGTATCCAGGATCTTTTATAGACCCTGATAGCCCTATAAGAAGAAATCAAAGTTTAACCAGACTGCATGCATGACTGTCCAGTAGTCCTCAGCTTATTTGAAGACTCTCTCCAGGAATAATAGTTTCACATACTAACACATGCACTTTATCTCCACTGGAAGGATTTCTGTTCAGAGCAATTGGTGTATTCCATGGCTATAGATTTTAAAAAAGCAAGTCTGCTCCTCATCCATCAAATCATGATTCAAGAGAGCAGCCACAACTGTAGTAAAACAACATGTAAGAGGGTGACAGGGACAACAGCTTTACAACCTGGAATAAGGAGTAACATTACAACAACTGAAGAGCTGTTTGCAGCTCAAACAGTTTTGTGCTCAGGTATTATTTCAATTAAAAAGAGTAAGTTTTATACAGACTTAATATTCTAACATACATCCCGCCACCCTAGCCAATTCTCTAGGCCCATTTCGCCCTACAACCACCACAAGACATACCTGTGTTTCATATCACTGAAGAAAGCATTACTGTGAAAACCAAACAACTGTGGCTCTGTTCTCCCATGACATCTCATTTCACCAGGCACAACCATGCTATCATAATAGGACCTACAGCCATGCCACCTTGTGCAGTGATCCCTTCAGTTCACACAAATGAGGCAAACAGGTCCGCTCTTGTATAGGAAATGAACACCCAGGTGTTTTTTAAAACATGGTGTTGACAATTGAGTGTGAGACTAGTTCCTCTGATTAAATACTGTAACTAGCATGATGGGTGCCAAAGGTGTTGGCTTTTGAATAAAAATTTAGTTCTGACCCTTGGTCATTAAGAAAAAAATCATACTACACTTCTGTAAAAGCAAAGGTGTTAACCTGTTTCTTGGACAAGTTATATATGGAGATACACCATCTCACAGAGCTGGAAGGGACCTTGAGAGGTCATTGAGTCCATTCCCCTGCCCTCACAGCAGGACCAACTACCATTCCTGACAGATTTGCCCCAGATCCCTAAATGGCCCCCTCAAGGATTGAACTCACAACCCAGGGTTTAGCAGGCCAATGCTCAAACCACTGAGCTATCCCTCCCACCTATTAGTTACCATTCCAAGTTATATTTTAGCTATTTATAAACAGCCTTTTAACAGTTCATTAAGGGAAGAAATTATCCAGCTGAAATTGTAAAGACCTTCTACATTTAAAAAACCCACACAGATAAGCCCACCATTCCTCCACTCCTGCAACAAAAACTAACAAGCTCTGAAGTACTACTTAAAACCAGGTGCTACCACTTTTTAAATGGTAATTGGTCATGATCAGCCCTAGGGAGAGCCTAGAGTTAACTACAAAACCAAGCACAAACTGATGTTTTAAATGATATTAAAATGTGTTGACCAACCTGTTTAAAAATGACCCACCGCACCCCCGTCTAGATAGAGCCAAAGCCTTGTCTATGCTCTCTCTGTACTGCTATTGCTATTCAATTAGATCGCCTGGTGACAATCACACCACAACCACAAGAGTGAACACAGTCATACCAATGAGAGACAATGTCAGTATTACAGGTGCTACAAGAAGCAAAGCTACAACACTATAGCAAGCTTAGATGCTTCCTACAGGAACATAAAGGGTTTTCTAATTGTGAAAATGAACAGCAGTAGTTGGTCAACAAAGTATTCATCCATCACCTTGGCTGCAACTTATTCTGGGAGTTGGGTCAGCATTTTTACACAAGCTTAGGATGCCATTTAGGTTGGGTATTGAATAGTAACTCTTGCTTTCTTATTTAGTCAGTTTCCATTCACTTGTGCAGATATACTACCAAAAGGCTATTCTGCAGACTTGCACATCTGTTGTAGGGAAATAGCTTAAAGTCTTTGACCCTTGAGGTCAGAAGAGACCATCATGATCATCTAGTCCGGGGTGGGCAATAAGCAGCCTCTATGCAGTTCATAAGGGTTGGCCCTGGTAGGCTGCCAGACATGTTATTTACCGATGTGTCTGCAGCTACGGCTGTTCTCAGCTCCTGTTGTCCATGAATCACTGTTCCCGACCTATGGGAGTTGTGGGAAATGGTGTCCCAGTCCCCACCATTTCCTGCAGCTCCTACTGGCCAGGAACAGCGATTCATGGCCAATGGGAACCACAAGGGGCTGTACCTGCAGACATGCAGGTAAATAAAGCATGTGGCAGGCTGCCAGAGGCTAACCTTGGTGAACTGTGTGTCCAGCCTGTGGGTTGCTCATTGCCCACCCCAATCTAGTCTGACCTCCTGCACAATGTAGGCCATAGAACTTCACCCACTCACTTGTAATAGATCCCTAATCTCAGGCTCAGTTACTGACATCTTTAAATGATGGTTGCAAGATTTCAGTTTACACAGAATACACCATTTATACTTGTTTAAACTTGCAAATGACCCAGGCCCCAGGCTGCAGAAGGAGGCAAAAAAACCTCAAGTTCTCTAGCAATCTGACCCAGGGGAAATTCCTTCAACCCCAAATTTGGAGTTCATTTAGACTGAGCATATAAGGGAAGACCCACCAGCCAAATAACTAGGAAAGAATTCTCTGTAGTAACTCACAACCCCATCTCGTGTCATATCCCAAGCAGCTGGAGATATTTGTTACCAGCAGTTACCAGTGGGCAGTATGCCATTATAGGCAAATCTCATCATACCATCCCCTCCATAACCTTATCATGCGCTTAACACAGTGAATCTCTTACCAACATAAAAATAGAACATTTATTTTAGCTCAATTAGACTTGAATTAATATTTACAATTTAAATAGATATACTTATTTTTAATCTTTATTTGGTATTTGAATTTGCACAGTTGCATTAAATTGGAGGAGGAGGTGGTGTCAACATTCCATTTCAATATATACAAATAACCTTACTTCAAACTTTAGAAAGTTCTCAAGCAGTATTTTTTCTTGCTTTGTCTAGCTGTACATTTTGATTGACAAATATTTTGCCATAGGTTTGTTGCATATGGTGAAAGTGACATTTACTAACAATAAGTATGTAATCCTTTCATGCTTACCAATATTCCCAGCCCATAAAATCCCAACTTTTGACTGAAATATTTTTCAGCATACGTATGAAAGCATTAATTATTCTTTAGAAAAGGGCTTTTAATGTTTAAAGAACAAACACAACACTGTATTTTCCCCCATTGAACATTCAGTGCAGACCAAGGTCTAGAGTGTCAAAAAGCAAGCTTTTCATCTTCATGTTGATGGAGCCACCAAGTTTACTCAATCAAAGCATTAATTCAAAATGACCTGAGTGTGAACCTCTTCCTCAGGCATGAGCAGTGGAAGCTTGCTGTGTATAAGCAAAGCCTACTCCTTTCCAAAAGGCTTCCATCTGGACAAAGCAGAAATCAGGGAAATGCTTCACTTGATCATGAGTTACAAAGATTAAAGCAACAATCTCCAAAAAATCCCATAAAGAGGAAGAACAATTATTCTTAGGATACATTAAAGCATAGGTTCCCAAACTGGGAGATGTGAAGAAATTCCAGGGGGGGGGGGGTGCAAGGCGACCTAGCCCCCCTGTCAATTCGTTCCCCAAGAAAGAGCCTGGTCAGTCTGGTAAAAAAATTCAGAAAATATCACGTGAAATGTCCGGTATTTTCTGTTTTTCCTGGCTCGGGCATCCACTGGAATACATACAGCTTGGGCTGGCTGGGGTGGGGGGGAGGATGGAGGGTCCTGTGCAGGCTTCTAAATGGCTGCCTTAAAAGGGCAACTTGGGGGGGGGGGGGCGGAAGAGGAGAAACAAGTTTTGCTGCTATTTGTGTTTTTAGGCCCCGGTCAGTTCCTTTTTTTGCTCAGCAACTTTTGCTGCTATTTTGGGGGGCGGGTAGACGCGCCTGAGGGTTTCTCAAAAAATCAAAAAGGGGTGTGATGCTGAAAAGTTTGGGAACCACTGCATTAAAGGTTTGCTGTGGAGAAATACTGCCTAAAAGCATAAGTCTCTCAGTTCAGAAGATAGGAACAATGCAGCTATAAACACCTCAGTATGGATATTTGTAAGGTAAAGAAACACTGCACTGAGCAATGTTTTGTTGTCGGTTAGTATTCATCTAACACTCATTTTCCTAGTAATCTTGGCATAACAAAGCTATTTCTGTTGGGCATGAGGAAAGCGAGAGCTTTGATGAACTGAAATGGGAAATTTCAGGAGATACCAACTTAAGTAACCTGGATTTCAGGAGAGGGAGGGTATTTGGTTACAGCCTACAATACGATTTGAAACTTTATCATTACTCAAATAAGCTTCAGTTTAGTAATTTTATTTAAAATTCACTCTAGAGTTTACTGGCATTTTCTGATTTCACATATCACATCAGACTCCATTCCCTATCTGTTTACAACAAGCTCCCTAAGAATCAGTCTTGGCATGAACAAAAAGCTTATGCCGCAATACATAGTCTTTAAGGTACAATAGGGCCCCCTTGTTGTTTTTGCTGAAATAGACTAATGCATCTGCCTCTCTGAAATCTATTATCAGTCTTGGCATGGTGGCTGAGGGGCAGGAAAGCAACTGCACTTCCCAACCTCACCTGGCCGGAAACAGCCTAAACTTTCAGTAGCTCTCTCTCCATATGTCTCTATCATATGAGAAAACTACCAACCCACAGCATTTAGCAAGCTGGATTCAAATGGTAGCATTACAAGCCTCTCTCAAGTGCTACTAACATTAATTAAAAAAGTTTAGTTGATAAATTTTCCTCCTACAAACAATAGCTGCCCAAAGTCCCAGTTCTAGTATGTACAGGTTTTCTCTCCTGTGAGATGGGTTGATCACCACCCTGTATGAATGTTCATGTGCTGAACTATCTACTTCACACGTTCCAATATACTTGTGTGAAGAAATCTGCTTGCTTTTCATCACTGGTCCCTTCATAGTCCCTTTTTGAGAAGCCATTGAAACATGCAGCTCCCATTACATTTAGTGAAAGTCACATGGATAAATCTCCAACAACTACTCTGCTGATGTATATTTGGAATGTCAGAAATTAGCTGTGGGGGAAAAAGTATAATTTTTATGAAAATTACCAGTGTATGAAATAACTAAATATTCATTGTCATGGGATAATTTGCAATTTGAATAGGTCAGAGAGGTTCAATTTCTACTGGACTATCAGTATCAGAGACTTCTATACTCCAGTATGATCACAGGTAGGAGACATTAGAAATGCAAGTCAGTGATATTAACATGGTTTCACTGAGCATTAGTGGATAGTTTTTTTTTAGGATAATACAACTAACAACTTTTATGTGAGTAGAAATTTGTGAGTGGAGGAATGGATTTAATATTTTACCCCTAGTTACTATGCTACTGGTTCCCATATTCCAGGATTAGTGCATTTGTTCCATGAAATGGAAGAACATCATAATCACAAAGAACAAAGCCACTGCATGGCAGTTTATATCTGGTTCACTATTTGAGTCTAGAACAAAGATGGCTGGCAAATGAAAATCTGTTCCTATTAAAATGCCTAATTTTTAACATTTTCATATTAAACAGATGCAAAGTCAAATGCCAAAAATTTTTCACATAAAAGACTTCCAGAAAAAATCCATTTTGGGAGGATCAAAATAAAAACCTTTTCAGCTTGCTATCTGTCTGCTTACAGGCAGAAAGTGAGATTAAGAGCCTTCTGTTGAGCAGCTGGATTTTGATTATGATTTTCCTGATGGAACATTCAGGGCTTTTTTTGGCCAAGTTGTATTTCAATTTTGAAAAAAGGGCATTTTCCATCAGAAAATTATTCCCAACTTGCCCTGGACTGCTATTCTTTATTCACAATGCATAGAGCGTACAAAGCAGAACACAGACAGACATTCCTTGCATGAAGGGTTTATAATCTAATGATAAATATAACAAGTGAGACCTACATACTATAGGGGAAATAAGGGAAGAGAGGATAAGGTCACCTGATCATTTAGATTTGCTATCATGTTTGTTTGGGCAATTCCTTTCTTATACATAAAGTAAGAATAAAATACAAGCCTTCTCCTTTGGATTCTTGATCAGCACACCTAAAGTTACTCAGACTTTACTTCATCTTTCTAAAGAAAACTACTATTTATTATAGGATCAATTTTCTGAGCCATTTCACATTTATTTACACTCAGCATTGCTCTTCTGTTTATATAGAATTCTTTACTTTTTAAAAAGTGATTAAGCACTCCGATTTCCCCTTCAATGCCCAAAGTAAACACTTAACCACAAAGCATATCCCCTGGTGATGGCAACCCCTCCATCTGTTCTCCATATTAGGGATGTAAGTGACCACTACTTGACTACTCACTTTCCCTCCCTGCTTGCTCTTGCTGCCTCCGTTCAAAGGCAGCAAGAGGGAGGGGAGCGGTAGGAGTGGTGCTAAGGGGAGCCAGCTTAAAAGCCAGTTCCCCCAGCACCGTTCCTGTGCCCGGGAGGGGGGGGGTAGAGAAATAGGGGAGGCAGAGGCACAGTGGTCCAAGACCTGGGGGAGCCAGGACTTCTCAGTCCTGAGACCTGGTGGGAGCCGGATCTACCCCTGCTTCATCTCTACATTTTAAATATAGTGGGAGCCAGGCTATCTGCATGCTCGGCTCCTACTACATTTAAACTGCAGAGCCACAGCAGGGCCCCTTATCGACTAATCATGTAGTCAATACAAATTGAAGTAGGTCTGGGACCTGGCGGGAGCCAGGACTGAGCAGTCCCGGCTCCCCCCTGGAATCTCTTTCTCCACAAGCCCACATGGCACAGGGATAAGGTCAGGAGCATTTCATGGATTCTAGTGCCCCCAGAATGAAGTGCACTGTGTTTTTGGTCTAGAAAGTCTAGGGATGGTTCTCTCCCCCTTCCACTCCAAATACTGCAATATTCTCCTGAGGCTGCTTCTATGCCTGTTTCTACTGGCCAGTTTCTTTGGTTCCTGATTTATGTTCTAATGCTCTTCTGTTTAATCCACATGATTAAAAGGGAGCATTCAACATAAGTATAGATTTAGCTCAAAATTTATGAATTCTATGCAGTACTCTGAATAGTGAATCAGCAGGGTCCTGCTGATTGTTTAATTAGAACTGGCTTCTGGGTTGTGTCCAGAATGCTATTCACTTTTCAGCAATACAAAAAAATGTCCATCACAAAAAGTCCAGACATACCAAGCAACATTAAAGAGTTTAAATATATGTATTTAAGTGGCTTTTGTGAACTTTCAAGATGCTTCATTAAGCAAATAACTACTTTTCTTTCAAAAAAGGCTATGTTTCAGAGTCCCATTCAATCCAGAAGACTATTTTCACTTCTCATAACTAACATGAAATGATCACATTTCAAAGGCAGGCAACAAAAAATTACTTCATCTGCACTGAGCGTGCTCAGCAATCAGAAAATATCACTTAATTTTCAAGAGGAGCAATGGTCGAATTGAATGAAGGCTGATAATGTTGCACCTGCAAAATCCTCTCTAGGTAGACCCTGAAATCCCCTGCTACTCTAGTTGTACTTCCAATATTTCTTTTAACACTGGGGCTGAAACCAAGGCAAACACACAGCTCCCTCTCTTTCTGATCCTTAAATTTGGTGTGCACTTAGAATTGCCCACAGATACGTTGAAATGGACAGAGTCATTTGTTTTTCTCTAAATTCTTTAAGTTTGTATATGTGGGCTTCAGCAGCCAATATGCAACGCCCCAGGTTGTGGTCTTCATTAAAAAAAAAGAGACTCCCTACTTATGTGCTTGTTCTCTTTCTTCTTCTTTTGTGTAATTTCCATTAAGCATTTAACCATGGGCTGCAACATCTTTGCAAAAGGTGCTACAAGATTACCAGTTGAGTAGTTAAATATACATATTAGTTTCAGAGCTTTTGTATTATGGTACAGTCTACACTGGTAAGAACTAGGAAAAAAAATTTCAAAATGTATGAGAAGGCCAATGAAAGCAGTAAAGACGCCAGATTCTTGCCCCAAATGGCTTTATATCAGGTACAAATTTTGTCCAGAATCATGTAAAAGACCAGTCCTTACCCATCTCCATGTATTCCATGCTATGCAAAGGAGAATATAAGAACAGAAGAACGACCATTCTAGGTCAGACCAAAGGTCCATCTAACTCAGTATCCTGTCCTCCAACAGTGGCCAATGTCAGGTGCCCCAGAGGGAACGAATAGAATAGGTGATCCCTCCCGTCACTCATCCTCAGCTTCTGGCAAACAAAAACTAGGAACACCATCCCTGCCGATCCTGGCTAATAGCCATTGATGGCCCTATCCTCCATGAATTTATCTAGTTCTTTTTTGAACCCTGTTAAAGTTTTGCCCCTCACAATATCCTGAGGTAGAGAGTTCCACAGGTTGACTGAATATCCTGTTCAGCAGCACTGAGATAAGGTCACTGTTCTGTTTCCACCATATGGAGAGGCCAATTGGGATCTACCCAGATCTAAGTGCAGCAATAGCCGCTTTGCATTACTTTGACAAACACTCCAGGAAATCATGTAAAGATTAGGGATGTGAACAGATAACCAGTGATGCTTACTGGGTAACGGTTAACCAGTTCTGATGCAGGGCTGCTCTGGTCCCAGGAGCCAGCCCCTCATGACAGGGAGCTGGCCCTGGCAGCCTGCTCCATGTGGCCGGGAGCCAGCATCCTGCCCTATGTGGGAGCTGGAAGCAGGAGCCCGGCAGGCTGATAGCTGCTCTAGTTGAGCTAGAATGGTCCCCTACCCAGGATCCTGCTTAGTCAGTTAACCAGTTAAACATTAGGTTAACCTAACATTTACATCCCTAGCAAGGATTCCCCTTCCTACTTGGTTCTGGCCACAAGGCCAGTCCAGACAGGGTCCCAGACATAGCCTCTCTCTAATCATTCTTGAAAAGCCATTTGTGATCATGTTGCCATAGCTATCCAAGCCATCTAACCACAAAAGCATGCTACAGAGCTGTGGGGTTAGCCAGCCATTTCCTCAGTATTTTCAGCTAGCTCCCATGATTCTATTCTACCCAACACCACAGTAAATGCAAGAGACTAAA
This sequence comes from Pelochelys cantorii, assembly GCA_032595735.1. NCBI lineage: Eukaryota > Metazoa > Chordata > Testudines > Trionychidae > Pelochelys > Pelochelys cantorii. The sequence goes on along the minus strand of CM064329.1, from coordinate 69,972,917 downwards.
ACAAAGAAAACAGTCCTCTCTGCAATTGTAGTCAGATAGGTCTTTTCTTTGTAGAGACCATTACCACAGTACACTCTTATCAACACACCAAACAGAACAATTCCACTTCGTGGCAGGTTATTATAACCGCACTCCAGAATTAGAAGAAAAGAGAGGGCTGCAGTGAAGTGCAGTAGTGAGATAGCAGCACACAATAAAACAAAGGGTGTAAGAGCAACACAAGAACACAGCATAACTACATCCTAGAATCATGGTGTCCAACCAGTTCTGAAGCAGTAGACACTACAGAGGCTACTGCTATAATGAACTAGCATCAATCAACCAGCCAAACAGCCATGTGGCTAGTGGTTAGCATATTGGACACCGCGATCCTACATAATGCAGAGATATTAAACTGTGAGTGAGTAAGTGGAAGACTTAGGATACAATACTTCATTAGGTTGTGTTCCCCAATATATAAAAATCAAAAGTTGGGGGAACATGAGGTGAATAAGCAGCTTTTTCTCAAGAGGGGTAATTAACAAACAGGCTGCGACTAAAACAGCTTGCGACTGTCCCACAACCCAGATGGTGCTAGAAAGAGAACATTCCCAGTTATATATTCATGACAAAGTGTAATTATGTCTTTCTACTAATAAAGGTAATTATTCATTTCCCATAAATCCCATGCCTCCCACATGCTGTTCTGCTATTTCCTTTCTATGGCTGCCCTCTTGCCTTTCTGCAGCTGTTCTGAAGAAATAAAAGCAAGACATAGAAATGCATGCCCCCACTCAGCAAAAGGGCAAGTCTACAGAGACAGAATTTAAGCCTGTGCACCTTTCTAATGATGCTGTTCTTGGAAGGGGTGGGCACTGACAACACATGCACCTACCACATGCCAAGACTGCTTCAGCACAAGAGGTCAGGATACTGCACTGGAGACAAAAGATTAAGCAACATGTTACCACATAGATGCATAATTAATATTATGCATCTATGGGGTCTAATCTAAGTCTTTCAGAAAGGAGAGAGGAGGAAGTGACTTGCACTGACTTTTCTGAGAGCGTGTAAGCACAGTACTAGAAAGGGCATGCAGATAATCTGTGGCTAATCAGATTTCATTCCATTTCCAGAGTTCAACCCTACTCAAACACTTCTTTGGATCATTTACTGTTGCACACAATAAAACTCTGAATGATTAGGCTAATCCATCGATCTTTAGCTCAGAAGCAGCATAGCACTGTCAAATATTCAAAGCTCAAGTGCAAAAATGGTTTAAAACTTTAACAGGCAATGGGATGGTTCACCAATATTCCAGTAGTTAAAACGTGCAGAAAGTGCCAAACATTGATTCCATTAGAGCAGGGGTGGGCAATAATTTTTAATTGGGGGGGGCACGCCAAGATTTTGGTAAGTGGTCAAGGGCTGCACTTCTGTGGAAGGGGTGAAGGGTCTGGGACAGTGGGTGGGGTGTAGAAGGGAGCTTGGGATAGAGGACTGGGGAACAGAAGGTGGTGTGGGGTTTGAGAGGGAGTTTGGGTGAAGTAGAGGATTATAATCTGGGACAGGGGCTTACCTAAGCAGCTCCTAGCAAGCAGCTCTGCAGACTTGGGCCTGTGTGCTAGGCAGCTGCTCCTGCACAGGAAGGGAGGGAGGGAGGGAAGTGAAGAGGCTTCATTTACTGCCCTTGCCTTCAACAACATTTCTCAGCTCCTATTGGCCAGAAACTGGCTATTATGATTAAACTGAGAACAGCATGCAAAGCTTTCTCCTCCCTGCCCAGCTTGCAAAGCAATTAGCAGCCTTCTTTTTAAGGGTGCAGAGCTCACTTTACATTTTATTACAAATATTAGTAATGAAAAATGATAATAGTATTTTCAGTTCATCTCATACAAATACTGAAGTGCAATCTCTTTATAACTAAAGTACAACTTACAAATGTAGGTTTTTTTGTTGCATAACTGCACTCAAAACAAAGTAAAACTTTAGCACTTTCAAGTCCAGTCAGTCCTACTTGCTGTTCAGCCAATTGCTAAGAGAAAAAAGTGTGTTCACATTTACAGGAGATAATGCTGCCTGCTTCTTTTTTACAATATCACCTGAAAGAAAAAACAGGTGTTACATGGCACTTTTTTATGTAAGTGACAGATAAGCTAAACATTCGTATACCCTTTGTGCTTTGGCCTCCATCCCAGAGGACATGCTTTTATGTTGATGATGCTTGTTAAAAAAAGTGTTAATTAAATTTGTGACTCAGCTCCTTGGGGAAGAATTGTGTCTCCTACTCTGCATTTTACCCACATTGTCACGTAACATGTGGTAGCAGTCTTGGATGATGACCCAGTACATGTTCTTTTTGAGAACACTTTCACAAAACTAAAAAAGGGTATCAATGTGAGATTTCTAAGAATAGCTACAGCACTCAATCCAAGATTTAAGAATTTAAGAATCTGAAGAGCCTTGCAAAATCTAAAAAGCAAGGTGCAGAGCATGCTGTCATAAAAGATCAACACAAGAATGTAGAAACTACAGGACCTGAACTACCAAAAAAGAAAAATCAATCTTCTGTGAATTGCATCTGACTCAGAAAATGAAAACGAACATGTTTGGATATGCACTGCTATGGATCATTATGAAGTAGAATCCATCATCAGCATGGACATGTATCCTCTGGAATGGTGGTTGTGGCATGAAGGAACATACAAATATTTAGTGCATCTTGCACGTGAGTATCTTGCAAAATTAACTACAACAGTGCTATGCGAATACCTAGCCTCACTTTCAGGTGACATTGAAAACAAGAAGTGGGCAGCAATATCTCCTGTAAACAGGAACAAATGTGTTTGTATGAGCAACTGGCTGAGCAAGGAGAACCGAGTGTACTGGTAGACTAAAACTTCACACTATTTTGTTCTTGAGTGGTTATTTTTGTACATAATTCTACATTTGTAAGTTCAACTTTCATTATAAAGGGACCGAATTAAGCACTTGTATTAAGTGAACTGAAAAACATTTTTATTTTTGCAGTGCAAATATTTATAATCAAAATACAAAATGAGCACTGTAAATGAAATCAATATATTTGAAAATGTGAAAAACATCCAAAAATATTCATACAAATGGTATTCCATTTCTGTGAATAATCTTTTTAATGGCTTGAAAGCCCTAGTATTTATTACAGATCATTTCAATCTAAATCATGAAGGAAAATAAAAATCTTGCCTATGTAGAATGGAGATGTTAAATATCAGTTAATTGAATAGTCAAGTAACCTCATGAATTATCAGTTAGTGGACTATTCTATAGTCCCAGGGGCGGGGTGGGGCGGGGCTGGAAGCCAGGGTGCTCCAGCCTCACTCCCTAGAAGCCCCCTGCCACTTTGAGCTGCTGCCTCAGTATCAGACACAGCAGCGTGGGGTACCAGGCAGGAGTTGGTCCATGAGAGGAACCAGTTTAAAAAAAAAAAAAAACAAAAAAAAAAAACAGGCCCCCTCACAGACCGGCTGCCTGTCACCCTGTGCTGCTGTGTCTGATACAGAGGTGATAGCAGCCCTGTCAGGGGAGGGGGGGGGGGGCGGGCAGAGGAGGGGGGGTCTGAGCTCCTGGACCCGATGCAAGCTGGAACTGAGCCAGGCGGCCTGCCTGCCTGGCTCCTAATACACTTTAAATGCAGAGCCACAGCGGGGGTAGGTCCTGGACCTGGAGTGAGCCAGGACTGAGCCAGGCTGCTGGCCAGCTTGCTAAAAAAAATTTACTGGCAAGGAGAGAAAGGGGTAAGGAATGCGTGTAGTCTGATAGTATTAACTGATTATCGGTTAATTGGTTACTTTTGCTTATAGGTTAACCAACTACACTATTACATCCTTAATGTGGAAAGCTATATGCCCATACTAGAAATTACACTGGTTACAGTTATTTTACATAACTGAATGGCTTTGAAATAACCAAATGAACAGAGCATAAGATTAGAAGATTGTCTTCTGGAATGGAACTGGTTTCTCTGGAAGACCCTGTATAAAAGGTAACCTAACATTAAGACATCTCACAAGTACAAGAGGTCAAGCTTTTGTAGGCATCTAGCAATGACCATGATAAAACTAAAAATGGATAAAATGAGGGGAAAATAGAGTTACAGTCATTGGCGTGCATATGGGGTGTGCCAGGTGTGCCCAGGCACACCGCAATGTCTTAGGGTTGCCAGGTGTCCGGTTTTCTACCGGACAGTCTGGTTTTTTGGGGCTCTGTCTGGTAAAAAAAATCCAGAAAATACCAGACATGTGCAATGTCTGGTATCTTCTGGTTTTCTGACTGGGCACCCAGAAGCCTGGCGGGGGGAGTCGCTGGGAGGCAGGGCCCTGGGAGCCCTGGTTGCATGTGAGGAGGAGGGACAGCCCGGTCCATGCTCCTGTGTGCTGGTCAAGCGCGTGGTGGAGCTGCAGCTGGACTGACTCGCGCTTCGCCTGAACCATGCGGGGGGTGGGAGCCCCCTGGGATCTACACTGCCTGGGTCAGTCCTGCTCCCCACCAGCTGATACGCTCCTCCCCCTCCGCCCCCTCCTGGCCGGCTGGTTGGTTTTCCCCCCACTTTTCCTCCCGATCTTTCCTGGCCAGCCCCACTGCACCCGCTGCCAACCCTGCTTCCGGCGACCAGTTCTCCCCTCCTCTCCCGATCTCCCACGGCCAGTCCCGCTGTACCCAACTCCCGCCCCTGCCGCCAGCTCTACCTCCCGCCGGCCAGTTCCTCCTCCTGATCCTCCCCGGCCAGCCCCGCTGCACCTCCCCCACCCCCAGCACTGCTTCCAGTGGCCAGTTCTCCCCTCCTCCTCCTCCTCCTCCTGAGCTCCCACGGCCAGCCCCGCTCCCGCTGGCCGCCCTCCCTTCCCCCCGATCTCCCCCGGCCAGCCCCTCCCCCCTCCAACCAGCTCTGCTTCCCATCAGCTGTGCTCCCCCCCCCCCAGATCTCCCCCAGCCAGCCCCCAACCCCCCCCCCGCCAACTCTGCTTCCTGGCCCCCCTCCCTTTCCTCCCGGGCAGCCCTGCTCCCCTCCCGGCTGGTTCTCTTCCCCCCCCCCAGCTCATGAAGTGTGTCCGGTATTTTTTTTTTTAAGACTACATGGTAACCCTATAATGTCTCAAAAAAAGTGTGCCTTTGCGTTTTAATTTAATCACGATACGCTCTTTTCGTTTTAAAATATGGATTGCTGTATTATGCAATAAGCGCCGAATTGCACTTTAGTTTGTTTTTTCCATGTGCAATGTCCCATACTTAAGTTTGTATTTAAGTAAAGTTTAGTTGTTCATTTAAAAAAAAGTTTAGTTAAGTTTTAGTTTCTTTAGTTTGATGAATAAAAATAATGTCTTTTATGATTGAGTATTCAATAAATGTTCGCCTTTTAAAAAAAATAGAATTCCCTGGGTACACACCCTAATTAAATGTGCTGCGCACGCCTATGGTTACAGTGCAGTCAGTTTAACTGTTTCCCTTGTACATAGCTATTTTTTCCATGTACATGGGTCTTTCACACAGCAGCTAAGTAAAGAAAGTATAAAAATTTCAGCTAATGCCATTTAAATTGAGAAGGCAACTCAGAGCCAAGTAAAGTACCTGAAAATGCTTAACTTTTTTTTTTTTTAAATTGACTAGATTTCAAGATAATCAGTTACACATATGTGAAGCTGAAGAAAGTTGTATTATTTGAGAAATAGCATGTGATAACTTACTGTAAAATACTTAGTGCACCAAATTTAAGATTGACTATGCAATATTAATTTAGCATTTCCTGGTTTTTTGAAGGCAAAAACCTTTATCTTGTAAAGATTGCACCTCCCTCACCCAGGACACACTTGTGCGGTGCTGAACCACAGATATTCTTGAACAAGAGCGCCCCAGGACAGGAAGGCCAGCAGCTGAGAGCCCCGCACACAGTGAGGCTGGTGGTAGGGAGGCCAAGGCCTCAGCAGCCCAGCAGTGGTAGCGGGGCCGTGGCAGTGTAGTTGGGGCAGCCCAGCAACCCAGCTGGGGCCGGGGCAGTCTGTGCATGCTGGCCCAACAACGAGGGCAGAGCGGAGGCATCCTGGTTGGCAGTAAGGCAGGGCCACAGAACCCAGAAGGGGAAGCCCATCTGGGGCCATGGCAGCAGAACCAGGGCAATCCAGTTGGAGCAGGGGCAGGCCAGCAGCTCAGTCAGGGCTGCATGCCAGCCAGCAGTGGGACTGGTGCCACGGCAGCAGGACCAGGGCTGCATGCTACCATGCCGACAGTGGAACTGGAGCAGCAGTTATGGCAGCAGAATCAGGACAGCCGTGTTGCCAAGCCAGCAGCAGGGCCAAAGGAGCAGGCAGTGAGGAGGGCAGCAGGCTGGTGGTAGGGGACCTTCCCAGGTCTGGCAAATTCCCTCATTCAGGACTGCTCAGGTTCTGAGGGTGCCGGACCAGGGAGGTGCAACATGTATCAGTGTAGCTGTGTCACATAATGTAAGCTATTTAGACAATATTTACATATAGTCAATCACTGCCATTAACTAAAAGCAAAACTACAATGGTAGCAGAATGCTTATCTTCCACTACAGAGGGAGTGCCACTATCTTAGCCTTCCTTTGAATACAGCCAAGGAGAAATTGCCATATAAAGTGACCAGAAGTAGTTTTTCTTTTAACCATGAACACAAACTCTAAAAATCCATAAGTTTTAAGCATAGGATGACATATTGCCAAATTATGGAAGTCCCTTGTTCTAATGACACATGACAAAAATTATCCAATAACTTATTGGTAGCTGCAGCAAACTTCTCTTTCACTCTCCCTCCCAAAAATATGGACACTTTCTCTTCAAACACTGGAAGCAAGGGGTTAACCTTTCTTACAATAGTTTCTATTTTACTTGGCACTGTATAAACTTTTGGAATGCCAATAATAAAAGAAAATAAGAGATGCAAATAACCCCAGTAAAATAAAAAAAGAATAAGGGGGGAATGGCAGGTCATCATTAATCATTTAGCACTCAAGTTACCGCCCCCATAGCTTGTGCAGCTGGCTGTTAGTTTGGCTTTCAATGACATAAGAAGTTGCTCTGTAGGGGACTGAAGAGGGGCCAACAGAAACAGAGCAAATGAAAAAGAAAATAAAAGAGGCCACCCCAGTTCCAGTTATTGAACAAAGGAATTACAATTTTCTATAAATGAGCTGAGTGAAATGGCTTCCTAACACTCCCCTACCAGATTTTTTTTTATTATTTCACATAATAGCAGAGCACTTAAGTAGTCATTTTCCCCAGGCACACAGAACCAAAAAGATCAATAAAGTTCAGCTCATTTCCGAGCCAGTATCTTTCATGAGTGATCCTAGCTATTGCTATCAAGCCTCTGTTACCACAGTATCTGAGCATCTCACAATCCTTAACACACTTATGCTTACATCATCTCTGTAATGTAGGGAAGTACCGTTAGCCCCATTTTACAGCTGGGGAACTAAGGCATGGAAGACGTAAGTGAACTGCCGCAGACTTCTTGCGTGCCCTGAGGCAAAGCAGGGAATTGAACCAGGACTCCCAAATCTCAGACTAATGTACTAACTGCTGAATCATCCTTCCTACATAAACATCACTCATAGCTATTAACTGAAAGGACTGCTTGTGGGAGATGACCCAGTGAGAGAGTTTACCAACTATAACATGTCTCGTTGGCCACAGGAGAGAAATTATCTGAGGAAACATGAGATGGAGCAGGAAGGATTGCTCCATTAATAGAATGCAACATATGTTTTGGCAGAGCAATTTACAAACTCCTTGTTTTCTTGTCATTTGAAAAGGAAAACTTCAGCTGAACTAAGCAAGAAAACCCTCTTAATGCTAGAACAAACTTTCTTCCATTTCACCCTCATTTTCTCACAACAGTTACAAGATATAATTAGGATTACCAGAGATTAGTTTAATAAATCAAAGGGAATCCTTTCAGAACACTCAGTTTGTCCCCAAATTTAAAACACTTAAAAGCTACCTGAGAGCATTGAATTCTGCACCTCAAGTTCCTGTTCGAAGCCCATTTCTGCAAGACCCATCTATAAACTGATCTTTTACCATCCTCCGTGAAACTTATTAAAAGCTATGAGATGCAGGCTCATAAGAATTTCTCAGAAATTAAAGAACACATTATTACAGCTGCCAACTCCTGTTCAAGAACTCCTCAAGGGCCATCTCCCCTCTGAACCATGTTCTTAAATAGAACCAAATAAAAATAAATTTTATCTGATAATTGTGATCAGCATTGTCTGTCACTTAATCACGCCTACTAATGAGGAAAGGAAACTAAAACAAAGCATTTTAGGAAAAGCAGAGATTCAATAATGCATATTTAAGGTAAAAAACAAACTTGTCTATGAGCAGACTGAGATAAAGCCCAACTTTTAATATGACCTCTAACTTCCTTTGCTCTTTTTCTGTACAGCAGAAAATTACATACCACTGGTGACACTGAGCACTTTGGTCCCCTTTCTGTAGGGCTGCCTCTGCCTCTTCTTTCCCTGAAGACAGAAAGCACTGATTTAGCAAGATTGAAAGTTACTGAATTTGTCTGAATACCTATCTCTCAAAGTGCTAGGGTCTCTACAGTGAAGCTAAACATTTGTTAGTCACCTTACATATTTAGCTTGAGAATATGGACACATTCCAAAAAGATCTCCTGTACGAAGAACTCGCAGATACTTCTACGGTCGCTGGGCTGACTGACCTAAGGTCAGGTTCAAGGATGTTTGCAAGGGACACACTTTCAGCATCCACGCTGCAAGATGAGAGGATGCAGCTACCAACAAGCTACACTGGCAGCTGGCACTGTAGCAGAGAGTAAAAGAGGTTGAAGAGAGGTGGCTAAGAGAGAAAAAAAAACAGAGCGCAAAGAAGGATACTTTGGTACTTACACCATTGTCTGGTGAGATGGATAGCTGCTCTTCCACTCATTACCAGCTGCGTATCTTGCCACAATACTGGGCACCCACCACACAGAGAGCTCATACACACATACTAGCAAATACCCTTGATTGAAAGCAAATTTATGCAGAATACTTGACAAAAATGGTCACCTGCATTCAGAACAGTTTAACTCATGTTAAAGGCTTTTTTGTAACAAGTGGTTCTCCAACGGGTTTTATCCTGAAGGCTACTTCACAAGAAAAAGATTATTTTATGGAGCTCTCTCCTCTGTGCTTCATATGCTTGGGTTCCCAAAACATAGTAAAAACATGGAATGGAATGGCTCTCATTATTATAAGTAACTTTCCCTTCAGGTACTATCACCTTCTCATCTTTGTTGGAGGTGAGTCATATCCACTCTGATTTAATTAGCACTGATGTCATACTCCCATCTCTGTATCCTTTCCTTTTTTCTTTGCTCTTCTAGCATCTGAAGTAGTGAGTTGTATCTCACAAAAGCTTATGCCCTAATAGATTTGTTAGTCTTAAAATTGCCAGACTCCTTGATGTTTTTACTGAAACAGACTAACATGGCTATGCCTTTGAAACCAAAACAAACTGCCTCAGAACTAGTGAATGAGAACCAGAATGAAAAGTAGTGAAACTGATAACTAAACAGGTAAACAAGAAACAAGTAAACAAGAACACTGTATTTTTATAATTTGTGTTAGTAACAGATAGGGTTTTTTAAAAGGTATCTTGTTTAAAAGACCTTATGTTTATTTAATAAAAACACTACACTGAACTGCCTCAAACACTCTCTTACCATCAGAAGCATATGATTTCTTTTCATCTACATCCTCTGTGATTTCATACAGATCACTGTATGCTCGAGCCAGGCGCCAAAGGAAATCTTGCTGGTCTCCATACTGCAGACAGAACATAAGTATTTCAGATCACCTGTTAGAAAGCCCTATTATTCCAACGGTACAAAGCCATAAGGAAGAGAACTGTCAATTGGCAGAAGTAACAGGTAATGCATTATATTATTCAAACAAGCATATGCACCTTTTATATAGTTAGTCAGAGTAAACGTATTTGAAAAAACGTACATGGGCCCAAACCAACAAGAACTCCAGCAGAAGTAAAAAAACAGATAAAATGGAGGTCCAAATTTGTAGCTCAACCCACAATTCAAAGGAGATCAAAAGAGGTCTAATTTATCACATCACCGTAAATGGATTCTTCACACTTCACAGAAGAAGATTTAGTAAGGATGAGGGGGTGAGTATTGGAGCTACACATCTACTTGTTTGACTCCCTCTCACAAAACAGAAGTTTTAAAATCTTCAGTTTACTTATTTATGCTGCTTGTTCACTGCTTGCATTTCAGTCAGCTTGACCACAGAAAGATTGGGCATTTTCATATTTTGGCTTGCACAAAACAGCCCTGAGGCTGTTCTGGCATGATTGCTAATACTGCAGTGGCAAGGTTCAGACATAACACACAAACAAATGCATTTTCAGTACAATATAAAAAAACAACTCTTCATACTAGGTTTTGTTAAACCCTTTCTTAAAAAAAAAAAAAAAAAAAAGATACAAGTTTAAACTCTAAACTACCTGACAGAAGCCATTTAAGTTGTCTTATTTTGGTATTATCTTAGGCTGTTAAGAAGTAGGAGAAAAATTTAAGAAGAGGGATACATTGGTGGACTAAATACATGTATGACTTTTGGGCTTATAAAGAAATTTGCTCATGCTTTATGCTGATTAAGTCATTTGTTATCTCTCACCTTTGCCTCATCTTTCATATACTGAAGACACAGCAGTCAAAGTGTTCTGCTTTTTAAACAAGCACCTTTGTAAAAAAAAAACAACCTATGTAATTTCCTACACTGACTTTACAACACTGGAACTCTATAATTGAGTAAAGAGAGCAAGTTATGACACTGTTTCGATTTGTACTCTAGACGAGATGCAAAAGGATACGTTTATGAAAGCCAAGTCCTTGGATTGTTATGTACCAGCTACATGATACTTTTAAGCCAGGTTATGACCAGTTCATTGACTCCTCCACATTTGCAGCATGGACTAGGTCTTGCACAATGAAAATTAAAAGCCCAATTTCATCTTTCTGTGTTAGCCAAAACCACAGTTTTGCTGGGAAATAAAAATGAACTTTACCACCAATTTATTGTTAAGCAGCAGCTGGAATCCGTCTCTCTTCTCTTGATTAGTCCCATGATGTAATTGGTCAGCCTGCTGCAGCAGCTGACCAAGTTCCTCTTCCACTGCAGAGTCAAAGATCAAAACGGTTTCATCCTCATTGACTAGATCCAGTGAATCCCTCCGTGCAGTCTTCACTGTCTCACAGCTCACTTCATCTTCCCCTTCCTCACTCTCTTTTTCTGACTCCCGGTCATAATCAGACTCTGCATTGGCTGTGGTATACCTGTAAGTAAAAATTACAAATATAGAATTAAACAACATCACATGTACTCAAAACAAGGTGCACAGCAAGCACTTTACAAACCAAGAGAAAGTACAAACAATTCAATTGAGATAGGAACTGAATAGATGTCTTAGGCCAAACCTTCCCTAATGTAAAAGTGTTCTCTATACCAGTGGTTCTCAAACTGCAGGCTGCGGGCCACTAGACTTCCAGGTGTCCATGGCTCAAGCTCAGCTCCCCTCTCCCCCACAGCAAGGAGCCTGCCTGACATTCTAGCCTCACCCTCCCTCCCCAACCCGTGAGATTGGAGCACCAGCACCGGCTTCCCACTTGAGGTTGGGGAAAAAGCTCTGTACCTTACTGCACTATCCAGCTTGTGGCTCCATGCACTACTGTTCCCCCTCCCACAGCTGGGGGAACAGCAGCACACAGATGCACTGCTTGGAAACTTTCCCTGATGCTCCCACTGGCCAGAATCTGGCCAATGGGAGCAGAGACAGGCCACACCTAAGAAAGGGTGCCTGGGAGTGGGGCATGAAAGCAAGTAACCCCTTCCCTTCATGCCCAGAACCTGCACTCCCACCCACCTCATGCACCTCCCCCACCCTGCTGAGACCACTCACCCCCAGCCTGCCCCTGCACCCTCTCCCCAGGCCAGAAACCCCACCCCCAGCCCACTCAATGACCAGACATCTCCCCCCATTCATTCTTTCCAACCCTTCTCCCCCCCCCCCCCCATGTCAGACACCCACCCGCTCCTGCACCCTCCCCCTGGCCAGGCACCCTACCCACAGCCTGCTCCTGCACTCACCCTTGTTCCTACACCCTCCCTCTTGGCCACATACTGCAACTTCCCTTGTTTTTGCCCCTTCCCCTGGCAAGACACCCTACCCCCAGCCTGCTCCTGACCCTTACTTCCCATCCAGACTTCACCCCCTCTGGCATCCCACCTCCTGCTCAAATCTTGCATCCCCATCCCTATCCCACTCACTGGCAGCCCTGTCCCGCACAATGAACCCTCCCATTTTTGTCCCTATTCCAGAGCCTAGGGAGGTCCACAAAATCCACTAACCCTGGATCCCCAAAAGAGTAAATCTGACCTATGGGAAGCCCTGAACTTCAGTCCTAACCTGTCCCTCCCTCCAGGGCTGGAGCACCAGAAAAATGAAGTGTGAGGGTTAGGTTTTTTTGGACAGGTTTTCCCGCCCCCGCACATCTCACTTGTTGGTCCCTGACTGATTTTTCTGTGGGGGTATGTCTACACTACAGCGTTAAATAGTTAATTCAAAATAGCTTATTTCAAAATAATGCGTGTACACACAAAATGCATTTTGAAATAGCATTTTGCTATTTTGAAATACTGCATCCACATTGAGTGGACACTGATTCGGATTTAAGGCTGGCCGGAACCAGGTCAGGGTTAGGGCATCAGGTAAGGAGTGTCTGTGTGTGGCTGTTGGCTGAGGCTGACGCCTGTGCTTAAAGGGACACCGCCCCCACACCCCACCGGTTCTCAGGTGTCCCTGCTTGCTTGCCTGCCTCGCTGCGGGACAACAAAGCATGTATGTCTCGGAGTGCTCTGGTTGCCCTCACTCGGGACACCATAGCACTCTGCAACATGGAGCCAGAGCTACCCCTGGGCACTCCGGTGCGTCTCATGGACGTGTTGCTATCAGCCTGGCCGCACTTGCTGCAGGCTGCCATCCAAGAGGTCCATCGGGGGGCTGTCAGTATCCAGGAGGCCCTGTGGGAGAGCATCCACCCTGAGGAGCACACAGAGCCTCCCTGGTCTGCCCACTGGGGGCTTGTGCCTCATTCCTCCCTCACATCTTTCCACTTACCCCTCCCTAGCCCCCCTTCCTGATGTCAAATAAAATACACATTTTCAAAAATATAAACTCTCTTTATTTAACAAAACTGGGGGGGGGGGGGTACAAAACTCTGGGGAGACTGGGGAAAGGAGGCAGGAGAGGGGAGGAGAGAGGGTGGGAGAGGGGAGGGGGAAATCTGGGAGGAGGGAGCTGGAAGGGGGGAACAAGGGGGAGGGGAATTTAGGGGTGGGGGTCTCGCCAGGTCAAGTGTCTCCCAGCACGGTGGATGCAGGGGGCCTTGGCATCCCCGGGGGAACGGGGAGGAGGGTGTGGAGGTTGAGGTGGGGGGGTGTGGAGATTGAGGAGGGAGAGGCAGGAGGGGGAGAAGGAGTGAGAGGAGGAGCGGGAGCTGGGGAGGCAGCAGGCACTGGAGCGGCACGAGGCAGCATGCTCTGCACCAGGGTCTGCAGATGGGCACAGATGGCACGACCCTGGGCAAGCAGCTCCCACCAGAACTGCCGTTTGTTCTGCACCCACTGCTCCATAGTGCGGTACAGGGCTCGCAGGGCCCCCAGCTGCTGGTCTCGGTACCCCTGCAGTGTTGCAGTGGACTTGCTGAGCCCTCGGGTGCGGGAGGATGTCCCGGGCGGGGTGGTGTGCTCTGCACGCGCAGCTGGTGCGGCTGTGGAGACAGAAGAGAAGTGGTCAGTTCTCCCTGGGGACACGGTAGGTGAAGCCCAGACCCCCTCTGCGAGGTGAAGATGACTGTGCCCTGCACCATCAGAGCTGCTGTGCTTGCACAGAAGCCATGGTTGGAATGTCCAGCTATCCCCGGGAGTGGGAGTTGCCCCGAGACTGCACCCATGCCCCTGTGCTGTGTATAGTGCGGCCGAGGTGTGTGTGTGGGGGGGGGGGGGGGAATGTCTCCTGCCTCTGTGTAGAGGGGGCTTGTAAAGGGAGGGTGTCCTGCTGTGTCCCGCCCTGGGGTCAGGAGCATGTAAGGTCTCTTCACATACGTGTGCACAGGTTGCTGCGTGATCCGTGGTAAGAAAGGCCCACGCACGCGGTCCCTGGTCTCCCTCCCCGGGAAAGGGACAGTGATGGCACTTACATGATGTGGCTTCCCCGGATAACCCTGGTGACTCCGCTGCTGGGACAGCTCGGGGATCCGGCCGGCGTGGCACCCTCCGTGGTGGCTCCTCCTCCGTGACCTGGTCAGGGCCCTCAGGTCCTGGATTGCTGCCCCCCGCCGTGGCATGGACCATCCCGACCCCCATGATGCGGTCCAGGGTGTCAGAATAGGGGCAGGTATCTGCCCCTGTTGGGGAGCTGCCCCATGTGGCCCTGGCATATGCCTGCTGCAGCTCTTAAATTTTCATGCACACCTGCTCCTGGGTGCGCATGTGGCCTTTGGTGGCCATGGTGGCAGCTATGCAGCCGTACACGGCGGCATTCCTCCGTCTAGTGCGGAGATCATGGACATTGGAGGCCTCTCCCCAAACCTCAATGAGGTCCATGATCTACGCACTAGTCCAGCAGGGCTCCCGCCGTCTCCGGCCCCTGGCTGGCTCTTGAGAGCTGGGGGACTGGGCGGTGTACAGCTGGCTGGCACTGGCTGCCCGGCTCATTGTGCGGCCACTGGGTCAGGGGCAGCAACTGCTGGCAGGCCTGGCTCTGGCATGTGCACTGTGGCCAGAGTTTACCCCTTTAAGGGCTGCGGGGCGGGGGAGAGGAGAGGAGTTTTCCTGGTTTGGCCCAGAGTGGCCACCAGGGGAAACTGGGAAGGGCTGAAGGCCCCCTATTTCGAAATAAGCATCTACACAGCGCTTATTTCAAATTAGCTATTTCGAATTTGGCATTACTCCTCGTAGAATGAGGTTTATCAAATTTGAAATAAGTGCTCCGCTATTTCGAATTTATTTCAAAATACTGGTTTGCCTGTGTAGATGCTATTAAAGTTAATTCAAAATAATGGCTGTTATTTCGAATTAACTTTGATGTGTAGACATACCCTCGGTCATTGGTGCCCGACCCAAAAAAGGTTCCCCACCCCTGCCATAAATAAAGAAAACATTGAAACCTTTTATAAAATACTAACTTATGTATAACACAAACTAACATGAGAAAGTTAAGCACTTAATCTATTTAATAATTTAAATTAAAATTTCTTTCGTACTGGTTAAATTAAACCCTTCTCCTTAGCTGCAACACTAGCAAAATGCCTCGGGTGTAATTATGTAATTAAAGGCGAGTTTCCATTCGCAACTGGTGGTCCACAGAAAGGTCTGCATTGAGCCAGGTGGGCCATGGGCCAAAAATTTTGAGAACCACTGTCTACTCTGTATTCTACAGAATTTTGTGCAGTATAATTTTAAATCTCTGCAGTTACAATTTTTTCACCAATTCACATGTAGTATAGACAAATAAAAAGGGGGTGAAGAAAATAAATGGAAAAAGGAAGCTTGCATAGATGTCAAGGCACAGGAGCCTGCATGCAGCTAGCCTCATGCGAGAGCCATTTAGCTATAAAACCTACAAAAGTTACACAAAACAGAACCAGTCACCTGGGAAATTACAGATTATACATGAGATCTCAGTAGAAAGATTAACAGACTCGTCTAGGTGGGAGATAAAGCTTGAAGCTTTTGGTCTGTTCCAGAGAATTTCAAACACAGATAGCTTTCTTGCCAAGACTATCATGTTCGAGACTGTCTGAGCACTAAATATGAAACAGCTTGTTCAAGCTGATGGGAACAAAGGTGTGAAAACAGTGGGTGAGTGATCAAAACCATTGCATCTGTACAAAGACAAATTAAGGAGTAGCAGCTGAGCCATGCAAGACATGATATCTGTGTAAAAGCAGACAATGTTTAACAATTAAAGTGGTCAGATTAGACAGGTACAACTCACACCAGCATTTTCATAAGAGACTATCTAAAGTTAAAGTCCCCAAATTACGTTCAAACATCTAAATAATGTTTATTTTTAAATCAGGCCACCTAAACACCCAACAGTTCCCATTAAAGTCACTTATTCAGGAATGAAACACATTTTGAAGGTTAACTTTAGAACCCCTGCCCTTTAAAAAAAGAAGCTTAGCCTAATGTGCCCCTTCTCGAAGTCACATAGAAGCACTTAACTAAGGAGGAAGCACTATGGTAGACCTCACTGTTTAAGAATTTTGGTTTTAATTTCAGGCTTTGTTGGACTAACGTGGGAATCAAGTTCCAAAGGAGGGAGCCTCTGCTACAAGCAGCCTGCCATGAGCCCCCATGACATTTAACTACAGATTCTGATTGCAACTGAGGCAGCAATGGAAAGGAAGATTAACCAGGTGTAAGTAAGGCCCAATCCACATGTAACTTTAAAAGCTCAAAGCTTGAATTGCACCAGAAGCAAGGAAACCACTGCAGTCGACAGAACACTAGCGTAACATGCCCTCTATGGTCATCTATGTTGAGCAATTAGATCCTGACATTTTGCACCACCTGAAATGTCTACGTGTTCTCCAAGGATAGCCTCATATTAGGAATGTTAGATACCATGTAACTGAATAATCGTGTAACTGCATCAAATTTTAGCTGTTACATTACAGAGGCTATGCTGGCATCCACGGCGCAGCCTCCCCTACCCCACTGCTGCTGCCTCTGATAGATGCAGCAGTGCAAGATGGGAGGGTGGTAGGCAGAGCTGGTGCTCATGGGGAGCCGGCTTTTAAGCTGGCTCCCCCACGAGCACCGGCGCCTGCATCTCCCCCCGCCCCTCCCCCCCACTACCTCTGTGGGATACAGTAAGGAGGGAGGCAGGCGGCTCAACTCCCCACACATATCAGCTCCCACCTGCCTCCCTCCCCATGCTACTGCCTCTGATAGAGAAGCAGTAGCACAGGGGGCAGAAGAAAAGAGGTGGCTGGGCGGGAGCCGATATGCAAGGGGAGTTGGCTTCAAAGCTGGCTTCCCATATGTACTAGCTCCCGCCTGCTCCCTCCACCTTCTGCACTACTGCCTCTGTATCAGAAGCAGCAGCATGGGGAGGGAGGGCAGGCGGCTCCATGGGATCCAGTGCTTGTGGGAGCTTGGGATATTAGTGACAAGTCAACTATCCAATAAGCATAAGCTTATCAGATAGTCGAGTAGTGACTCAACTCCCCCCCCCCCCCACCTTTGCTGCCTCCCTGGTAGGAGCTGGCTTAAATTTAACATCCCTAGTGGGAGTCAGCTTAAAAGCTGGCTCCCCATGGGCACGGCTCCCGCCTCCCCCCCACGTGCTGCCTCTGATACAGAGGCAGCAAGGGGGGAGAGGGAGTGCGTGTAGTCCATAGGATTAACCAATCAGCCCAGGCTAAATGTGTAGTTGACTACACGCTGACATCCCTACCTCAGAAAAGGAGCATTACCGTTATCAAATCCAGAGACAGAACACATGTGCCAAGGTCAACATTTAAGAAAAAATGCGGATAGCAATTTTATGCTGATTCTCCTGGAGTCATCCAGGATCCCACAGCACTCTTCTACTCACTCTCTCCTTGGTAAATAACCAACAGATACCATCAACTCAAAGTGCAGACAAATGTTTCCTCTAATTTTTTCCAATTAATGTGCAGAATACATTGTGTTACATTCACTGAGGCACGTGCGGATGTGCCCCACCAATAGAAACACATGCTGCCAGTTGTGAGCATTCTGATAATCAGCAGGGCTGAATCTGAATCTCTCCTGCGTGGCCACCCAAGTGCTCAGCTTACAGGAAACACTGGGGCAGACCCTGTCCCATGATTCTCTCTACATCCAGGATGGCAAATAAGCAGCCCGCAGGCCTGACGTGGATTGCCAGGGTTAGTGGTATCTGACCTGTGGACTGTTTATTGCCCACCCCGGTCTAGATTACGAGTTGTGTACACTAATAGATGATCAAACCAAACCTCAGACTAAGCAGCATTGTCTGGTCACTATGTGGATGAGAAGCCTCCACACAGACATTATATTGAAGATTAGGTAGATATTTTTCCCCTCAATCCACAATGAAGCAATGACTCAGTATAGTTCAGGACACCATGTACTAGAGTATTACAATGTTTTGGACAAGTTGTAAAACCTAACATATGACTGCTTGTTATTAAATAGCCTGTGGCACTTTCAGAAGAATACAAGCTTTGGTTCCCTAATCAAATCCTGTTTGAAAAGTTACATTCTATCTCTGATTAATGACGGAGTTCCAATTTAACATGCTATTCTTAATTTCCTGTCCTAAACTGCTATGCATAGTTCGTGGGTGGGCTGATATACAGCTGCCTATTCCAGCTTGGCAAAATTTTAAAGGTGCTCATAGCAATTTGCGTATCTAAGTTGAAAAAAAGATTTTTTTATCCAGAAGCGCAATCCAAGTATAAGGTCTACAAATGATTGTTTCAAAAAGCTGAGTCAATTTTTGTTCTCTCTTCATAAAAATATAAATTACCATTCTTTGAATGGCTCACGATGTATACATTTTCCTCTCATCCAGACCAACTCGCTGTACTGAGATGGCTCATGTATGAGATGCTGGCCATTTAAAAAAAGAACTGGTGCCAAACGGAAGTCAATAAAAGCAAAAGTATTCAAAAAGACCAAGGAATGTAAGTGGTTTTTATCCTGTTTTTCCTCAAATTTCTGAAGACAGAAAGTTTATTAATGCATTAATATGTGAAAGTCCCTAGCTGGCACCTTTCCTGAATTAACAACAAGCTATTTTGGTGCTAACAAGCATGCCACCCCCCCCCCCCCAAAAAAAAAAGGGGGGGGAGAAGAGGGAGAGCAGGTGAGCCCACTGGAGCCTCACAGTGCTAAAGCAATGCAAGGCAATTAGCTTACACACTTCTTGCTTCTAATGGCTTGGAACAATTTGGGTCATCTGGAAGTAAAATGTGAGGAGCTACTGATGCCTGTTTGGATTATAAGTAACAGCAGGAGAAGTTTTACAGGATTTCATCCAAAGGTAAAAGCAAGCAAATGCCAAAAATAAAAAATACATCTAAAATATTTTTTTATCTGCTGAGGATAGGTTTTTTTCGCCCCTCCCAATAGCCCCTATACATCCGGGTTGCCTTTGCCAAAATAACCTTTTCTGACGCCATTTCCTATAAAAATATTTTCTGTGGGAATTTGAGGATGTGAGCGCTAATACAGAAAGTTACAGGTCAGTTCCAGAGTGGCTACTATGCACCACTATATAGGATTAATACTGGAAGAGCAAGTAACATGAATGCAATATTCAGCTTAATGCAACAGTCGTGTTTCATTAGACTAGGACTGTTCATCCACTAATTCATCAGTGACTCTTAAAGGTGTGTGCAAAGTTTTAAATTATTGACCTGCTCTTGATTTGAACTATTTAAATATTTTTTTAAACAAATTAAAGAACTGCAAAGCAGCAATGAAACTCAGAAGCTGACTTCCAAATCCTTACAACTGGGTCACAGAGAGGGTGTGCACATGAGAATACAGAGAATGCTCCAATTCCTTACCTTCCCTGCTCTCCCTCCAGCTCCACCCTTCTCCCACTGGTGTATCTGCTACATTCTGTAGGAGCAGGGCTCCCTTCCCACAGATGCAAGAAAGGACACAGCAAGTAGTTACTGGATGACAGCGGAGAGTGTGAGGATATTGTATTGCCAATGCCAACAGTTAAGCTTGTCTCATGATTTTGGGGGGCATAACAGTCAATTTTTTAAAAGTCTGCTTTGAACCTTGGGGGATCACATTTTCAAACTTTTCTCTGCAACCATAAGGGCTAGAAACTTGGGAGGGAGAGGTTAAACAAAAGTTGTGATCATCATAACATGATTTCAGTAGCTGGAGTGTTAAGAAAAAGCATCTACTATCACAAAACTCACAATAAAACCACCAGTGTTAGCTGTACAGGAGAATCACAGGTAAGTTTGTAGAGGCTTGATGGCCTTTCTCATGAGGTTTTTGGCTGAAAAATCATTTTTACTCTCTAATAATCAAAAGACATTTTGAACTCTGTTGGAGGAAAAGCTGGAGATGTACTCTCTCAGCATTCCCTTGATATCTTATATTAGATTTGCTAAAAACATACATTCCATAATGAAGTCAAATAGCTTTATATTTGTAATCAAGTGTGTTATAGACACTACCATGGTGTCCAACCAGTTCTGAAACAGTAGCTACTGCTACGGCAAACTAGCCACACTCAACTGGCCAAATAGCCATAAGTGGCTAGCGTGTTGGACACCACGGTTCTAAGGGATCCAGTAAACTAAATTTTATTTGTCACCTACTCTAAAAAGGCAAAAAGTCTAAACTTTCTGAACTCTCTTGAACATCTATTTTAAAAAGGTATTATGTTAAAGTAATTCCCTTACTTACATCTAAACTATAGATTTTGAATTTTAAAAAGAAAGTGGGGGAAGTGAGGAAGAAACAAGAGAAACACAGGTTTCTAATGGAAAATTAGTTGCAACCTTAACTATGGAATATACCGTATTTTAGCGAATATAACCCAAGGGTTATATTCGTTTTTTTACAAACCCCGCACCCCCCCTGCGGAGTATACCTGGGTACAGGGTATACAAAAATTTTTTTATTCACCTATTGGTGAGCGGCGCGCTCCCCTGCCCCTTCCCCCGCTGCACAGCCGCCAGCATCCGGGCAGGGGAGCGCTCATCCCCCGGTTCCTGCGCAGAAGCACTCCCCCTGCCCCCTCCTGCGGCTGCACAGAAACCGAGAGATGAGCGCTGCCCCACTCGGAGGCTAGAGGTTGCACAGCCGCAGGGCGGGGGGAGCGCTCATCTCCCGGTTCCTGCGCAGCCGCAGGAAGAGGCAGGGGGAGCGCTCCTGCACAGGAACCGGGAGATGAGCGCTCCCCCGCCCGGAGACTGGCAGCTGCACAGCCGCAGGAAGGGGCGGGGGAGCACTCTCATTCCCCCGCCTGGAGGTTGTGCGGCTGCGCAGGAACCAGGCGGGGTGAGTGCTCCCCCATCTGAAGGGTGGCTAATTCCCCCTCCCCCTTCCACCCGTAGAAGCCCCCCCTCCTCCGCACAGTTTGAAAAAAAGTCTTGTATACCCTGCGGGTTATACTCGTGCGTGGGGTATACAAGATTTTTTTTTACTCAAACTGCAAAAACCGCAGGGTATATTCGGGTGCGGGTTATTCTCGGATGCGGGGTATATTCACTAAAAGACGGTAATTGAAATAAGGAAAAAGCTTGAAGATAATTGAGAAAGCAGGTTAGCCAAGTTTAAATGATTTAACTTGCTATGGTGATTATCAAGTTTAAAAAGTCTTATCTGGACAGCTTATCCTTTCACTAGTCTTCCTCAGTTAGATGTGTTCCACAAAGATTTTACCTACATGCCAGCATCTGTAACTAGATCAGTATTACTGTCAATCACCAAGAAGGTTCAACTGAACACTAGCAATGTAAAAGCCACTATGAATGGCAGTCAGGAGTAAGCCCAACAGCTCTGAAACAAGTCTGTACTGCCTTATCTCATGGTAACAGAATACTGCTGGCTGAGGCAGTCCAATGACATCTAGCTGTTTCTTTCTATCAGAGGCTTTATTTTCTGCAACCTGTAAATACTAGAAACTCAAAGATAATTGCAGTAGATAAAAAGGTTATCAGTTAATACCCCTAACAGCATTATACTGACATCTCAAAAAATCCACTATCCACTGTGCCTGCTAAGCTCTGGAAGTGACATTTACATCTTTTAAAATATGTCAGTACAGTATAGCAATTTGTGAAAATGAAGACTTAATACACCTGTTATTATAGACAGAACTTCTTTAACACAAGGACTTCTCAGAACCAGTTACAAAGTCTTATTCTGCCAAAGTCCTTTAATCTAAATCTTCCTTTTATCAGAATCTGTTCTGACACTCCATAAGTCAGTTACTCAGTAAATCCTCCATTAATCAAATGCTTTTAATGTCTTCAAACTATTTTCAGGCAAATGAAGTGACTATGTAATAACTTTTGTCAATGCCTAGTTCTAACTACTATTTTATAAGATGACCCAAAAAGCTTTTAAGCCATCCAAGAACCAGATTTAGGGGTGATTTTCTTCCATGATAGTTGAAGATCCATCACACAAAATAAAGACAAATGTGTATTCTATCCTATTACAGATACTCCTAGGTGTTGCAGAGAAATTTTGCAAGGCCTGAATTAATTTCCTAACAAGTAAGCAAAAAATACGTATGACATTCAACTTTGTTCCAGAAGAATCATTGACAGTTTAGGGCAAATGTGGACCCATATGGTTATAAATTAATATGGCAATAAGGAAGGGGAGTAGAACATGAATATAAAGTAATAGCTAACATGTTCTACAAACAAAGCCTTTTAAAATACGTTGATTGGTAGGTAAAACGATGGTTATTGGTATTCTAAATGTGTAAATATTACTACCTTAGACCTGCTCATCTTTACTCTAAATCAATGATTTCAGGGGGGGAAAAAAAATAGGCACCTTTTTATATTCTTGTTCTTAAATGGGTGACACACCATTTTGTTTTAAAGTTGTAATTGAAGTCTACACACTCAGTTAACCTGAAATCTTAAACATTATTTGTTCATGTCAACTTCAGAAAAATGCTGTGAGGTCAAATCTTGTCCACAATTTAGGTTTTATAAAACTTGGTTTGTTTTAATGAAAGTTTTCAAGTTAATATTTTTATTTTTAATTAAATGGAAACATTCTTTAAATGTTACATTTTTGTCAACTAGGCCACAGACTGTAGAAATCTCTCTCTAAGTAGGAAAGTCTGTGAACATTTCTCTCTGCTGGTAGAGCAAATGGTTAAGTGACATGGTAAAAAAAAAAAAAAAAAAAAAAAAAAAGGACTTGGTCCACCAACAGTGCAAGCTGTGAGTGCAGATAAGTGTCTACACATTTTCCTGCAAGTAAAGCCCTTGATATCCTCAAAGGAGACTAGAAACTAAAATGAAACTGACTAATCTAACAAAAACTAAGAAGCGACGAGCATAACTGGCACAACAATTTATTTTAATTACAGTGAAGTGTAAGTTCAGGAAATGTTTTAACCTATCCCTTTAAAATTCCATAATGTCACTCACAAAAAACAAACAATTACTTTTCCCTTGCAGTTAGGATCCAGCACCTATCTTACAACAAATAGGATTTAACCACAAATATTTGGGAAAAATGTGTGGCTTACCGACAACCTTTCACTTCAGAAAAAATAGACATATGCAACTAGTTTTGACAAAGTTATAATCACCCTACACAACCCATTAAACAACATATGTGACCTGTTCTGTAAAACCTCTTGGCTTGTTTTTTCTTTAATACTGACAGCTATTTCAAGTATTTGGAGGCAACAATTTAGTTTTAACCATCTGTACTGTGTCAATCACGGTGAGTGAGCAGGTAAGATTAATTTAAAACCTTCCTTCCCAAACTATTAATCAAGAGGCTACAGTCAAAAGTGATCAAAAAGATAGTTTAGTAATTATCACTGTAGTGAGCATGGCGTTACAACAGTATAAGGACAGCAAATGTTCATGGAGATTGTTTCAAATCTGTCACTTCCAGAGAATAATTTAAAGCATGTCTTTACTAGAAGGCTAATTAAACTTGTGGAATAAGGATGTGAACAGTTAACCAATTAACCAGTTCTGGTTAACCAGTGGGGGCTGAAGCAGCTCCCCACCCACTGGGGGGGGAAGGGGCTGCTCCAGCCCCATGGGGCCCACTGCAGGCAGAGGGCGCTCCAGCCTAGCCAGAGCAGCCCTTGTCTGCAGTGCGTGGCCACTCCAGCCTGCCTGGGATGGAGTGCCCTCCTTTTAACCAGTTACATTTAACTGATTAACCAATTAATAGTATTTTAATCACCTTGAACAATCTGCGCAAGCAAAAAAAAAAAATCAGTCTCTGAATCGACTAATCTTACATGTTTTTATCTGGAAGGAATACTTCCTTCATCAAAACAAGACTGGGAGGACAAACTATAAAATGCCCTCAGTACATCTGCAGCTGGAACCATCTCCATCATTTTCACATCCAATAGAGGTTTTGCTGTTTTCTTCAGACAGCTTTTCTTGCTTTGTTATTTTAATACATTCCTCAATATCTCTTAGGAGTTATGTTTTCTGTTTTGCCAAAGGCAAAAAGCCCAAACAAATCTCCCATGCTTATTTTGCAGAGGTGTAAATCCCAAGAAAGCATATTCCAAATTCCAAGATGCTGTAAACAACAACCTGTTAGGCCAAGAATTGCCTTTTTCCTTTTATAAAGCAGAATTATTGTGGAACTATTCTTCAGTCACCTTGAAGCACATTAGTTATCATGTATCATTTACGGGGGCAAAAATGACTCAATGACATCAGTTCAAATTCTTTTTTCAAGGAAAGATCTCACAAAATATGAAAACCTGAAAGAGTTTTACTATTAGCTGAAAACAAACACTGTACAAAGATAGAAACTTTCAGTTTCTTCCTCCATGCAACCACACACACTACAAATTGGCCCACCTATTATCAGCAGACAGAGGCTACAAGAGGCTAGTCAGATGCACTGGCATAACTATTAAGATTCATTAAGACCCACAAGTGACAATGAGAAACAGAACCCACCATCTAAAAACATTTTCTTCTTTTCTGTGAGAAAAGAACTACTAAGAATAGTGCTCAAGAATCTGCTTCATGCCCTTCTTAATCTATTGACTTTTTAAAAAAATAAGGCAGGAAAGAGAAATATTTCCTCCTCTTGCCCAAACCCACGTGCACCCACTAGGTATCCTATTTATAAAGCATCAGGTGACAAAGTATTCAGATAGTACAAGGAGTGGTGTGGTAAGAACCCAAATAAAACGAGAAGCATGTAAGCACAGCCCTACCAAAAATGAGGCTTTACACAGGTCTTAGAATTAGATGTGTTGTATTCTGTTTAACTTCCTTTTAATTTCAGAAACTTTTAGAAAACATTACTTCAAAAGTAATTTAGGTTTATGGTCTGACTATTGCTCTTTGCCATTCTGACCCCAAATAGTTTGTTGAGATAAGCCAGATTTGCTTATCTTCTCCCAGAATGTCATATTTAGAATTATAGTACCCATCTCCTTCCAGCCCAGCCAACACCTTATTCCAATCCCCTTTTAGTTGGCGAACTCAACTACACCCTCAATGGTAAATTTTTGCTCCCAGAAGAATCAAACGGCCAATTCTGGTTCACACTTCAGTAGATTTCGTAGATTTGTACTGAATGAAGCCCTGCTGCTCAGACTCAGTTAAAGTTGTCTGTCCCTAACTAGAACACCTCTCTCAAATTACAATACAAACAATACCCATGATCCACAATTGTAACGAGAGCCAACTGGAGTATTTATTTACTTCAAGCCCCACCGTAATTTTTTTGCCAATCTGCTGGCAATGGCATACATGTTGCTACAGACCACCCCAACTGTTGATCAACAGGAACTGGAAGGGTTTTTTTTTTTTTTTTTTTTTTAAATAGTAAAATGACAATTCTTGATAGGATGATCCAGGGGCAGGTGTTGTATCTAAAATGTCTAGCTTTTTAAAGAAAACCAACATCTACATTTCATACTATGAAACAGAAAGCAAGAGGGGTAGGAAAAAAAAAAAACTATTGAAACATCCCCTCTAAGATACAGAATTCAATGAAGTAAATGGCTACTGAGTTGTGCAGACTAAGAATAGTTCATAACTGAGCTCTACTTACCCTCCCTCACTTTCACCATCATCTGTATTGGCAGTTCCTGAGCTAGCTGTAAAATAAATTGAGCTGGACCCTGTGGAATCACTCCTCTCTCTAGGAAACATGTACCGTCTCCGCCGAGATACCTTCTGGGCTTCTTCCAGGTGGGACCTGAAGTACAGAAAAAATAGAGTGATAATGAGAGAAGTGTCTCTTGCAATCCATGTTTGTTTCTTTGCTTCCAACCCCCAATCTATTATATGCACTCCACATGAAAGGAGCAATTCATATGGTTACTTGTTCCTGCTTTATATGGGTCAACTCACAAATCACCAAATTTAAAATACTGTGGGCTATGCTATAAATTAGGGATGTTAAATATTGGTTAATTGAATTCTTATCGGTTACTCGACTATTCTATAGTCCCCTGAGGTGGGCCCGGTAGCCAGTGCACTCTGGCCCACTCCCGAGGAGCTCCCTGCTACTCCGCACTGCTGAATCTGTATCAGACACAGCAGTGTGGGGTGCCAGGCAGGAGCTGGTCCGAAAGGGGAGCCAGTTTAAAAAACAGCTCCCCTCGTGCACCGGCTGGTTGTCACCCCATGCTGCTGCCTCTGATACAGAGGCAGCAGCAGCTCCTGTCCGGGGTGGGGTTTGAGCTCCCAGACCTGCAAGCCAGAACTGATCTGGGCCACTTGCCCGCCTGGTTCTGAATACACTTTAAAATGCAGAGCTGCAGCGGGGCTAGGTCCCTGACCTGGCGCTAGCTAGCCAGGACTGAGCTGGGCTGCTGGCCAGCATGCTAAAAGAATTACTGGCAAAGGTGGGCGGGGGTGGGGAAATGCATGTAGTCTATAGTATTAACTGATAAGCTTTTGCTTATCAGTTAATCAACTACACTGTTACATCCCTACTATAAATGAGATCAAACAGAAACTTGCGTACAAATAAACAAATGTATACAATCATGCTTCCATTGAAAACAAGTGAGGGAACATTATTTACCATTCATATCATAGCAGCACCTACGGGCCCTAATCAGAAACAAGGACCTTATTCTGTTCTACAAACACAGAACAAAGAGACCCAGGAGCTTACCGTTTTCAGATATTTGGTTCATTACATAAAGCAATCTATGGCAGATTTGAATGGGACAAACATTGCTACAGATACAAGGGCTAGAAAACTGCAAGTTCATCTTGTTCACTTAGGCAGCTGAGATCACCTAGTGCTTAGAAGGACGAAAGCACCCACAATGAACTTAACTCTTATTTACTATATTGTACATGACAAGAAAACTTAATTCCTGAAGTAGGGAGATGGTCACATACCCTGAAGCATAGACATGAAAATTCATTGTCAGTCATTTTACACAGTTATAAGTATTGTCATAAAATTGATGGCCTATGATTCCAGAATAATTGTTATACTGACCTCTGAGTAAGTGAACACCAGAGGTGAAATACTGATCCCACTGAAGTCAAAGGGAGCTTTGATTTCAGTAGGGCCAGAATTTCACCTCTAGTTGAACAAGCAAACTGTGGAAGAGCAATACTTCCATTTATTGCTTTTAGATTAACTGGGCTTTTAATAAGAACATAAGAATGGCCGTACTGGGTCAGACCAAAGGTCCATCTAGCCCAGTATCCTGTCTGCCGACAGTGGCCAGCACCAGGTGCCCCAGAGAGGGTGGACCGAAGACAATGATCAAGCGATTTGTCTCCTGCCAGCCCTCTCCAGCATCTGACAAACAGAGGCCAAGGACACCATTTTATCCCCTGGCTAATAGCCTTTTATGGACCTAACCTCCATGAAATTATCTAGCTTCTCTTTAAACTCTATTATAGTCCTAGCCTTCACAGCCTCCTCTGGCAAGGAGTTCCACAGGCTGACTACACGCTGTGTGAAGAAGAACTTTCTTTTATTAGTTTTAAACCTGCTACCCATTAATTTCATTTGGTGTCCTCTAGTTCTTCTATTTAGGGAACTAATAAATAACTTCTCTTTATCGGCCCTCTCCACACCACTCATGATTTTATATACCTCTATCATATCCCCCCTCAGTCTCCTCTTGTCTAAACTGAAAAGTCCCAGTCTCTTTAGCCTCTCCTCATATGGGACCCGTTCCAAACCCCTTATTTTAGTTGCCCTTTTCTGAACCCTTTCCAAGGCCAAAATATCTTTTTTGAGGTGAGGAGACCACATCTGTACACAGTATTCAAGATGTGGGCGTACCATAGTTTTATACAGGGGCAGGAAGATATTCTGGGTCTTATTTTCTATCCCTTTCTTAATAATTCCTAGCATCCTATTTGCCTTTTGACTGCTGCTGAACACTGTGTGGAAGTTTTCAGAGAACTGTCCAACGATAACTCCAAGATCTCTTTCCTGATTTGTCGTAGCCAAATTAGCCCCCATCATACTGTACGTATAGTTGGGGTTATTTTTAATTTAATTGAATAACTCCTTTTTCTTTTGTTATGGAGACAATCAAAGGGACTGAATGATTAGTTTTCACTATGCTTGTCACAATTTGACAACATAAAGCCAATTCCTTCCAACTCTTCCTGTTTTGTTTAACTAATCCTACACTTTAATGGGATTTGCACAAAATTAGATTGTAAACACATGCGAATGCTGAGATTATCCTCACAGCAGAATATCAAACATATGTTGGATTTCAAATTCCTTTGGCTCGCACTGGCTTTCTGTTTGGGGGAAGTTAAGTGGGGGAAGAATGAGAAAAATGTTAGAAACTGCAACTTAAATCTTCGCCCATTTTAGAGTAGCATTGCAATGCAGGGTGGATATGCACTTCACATGAGAGACTTTTCCTGATGCCCATTTGACATAGGCTGATCTCAGAGAAGATAGAGAGGATAAGATTGTTTTCACTTAAAAAATGCTGATCTGTGAGCTTTTCCAAGACATACAGACAAAACGTGGGTGGTTTTTGCACCTACCTGACTTCTCCAATGATCTCCCCAGCTAAACTCTGCAGGCTGTTCTTCAGCTCCTCCACTTCTCTTCGTAGGTCTATAATGTTTTTCAGCACAAAGTCCAGACGGTTCAGCACTTCCACCTGCTCTTCTCGTGTTAAAAGAGATGTGTATGTAATGCCATCACCAGCCTCCAATGGTGCTTGTCTTATAAGCAGAACTAAAGGAGGGAGAAAAAAATTAATTAGACATACAGGTGAATGGCAAAGATTAGAAACAGGAAAACACGGCTATATGGTCATTTCTGGATAAAGAGGGGAATAAAACAATGTAATAGTGCACTGCAGAAAAAAATACATCAGTGATCATTCCAATTGAGGAGACTGCTTATTTTTAAGCATGTCCCCTTTCCTTTTGCTTGGATAAAACTGTCTATCACAGGCAGGCTTTAAAGCTAAGTTCTCACTAAGAATAAGATGACATTAATTTTTCAGAATGGTTCCAGAGGTGATCCTGGCAATTACAGATCTGTAAGCCTAACTTTAGTACCAGGAAAACTGACTGAACTATAGTAAAGAACAGAATTAACAGACACATAGATGAACATGATTTGTTTGGAAAAACTTAAACAAATAGTTTGGTAGCACTTTAAAGACTAACAAAGCATGTAGCTGGTATCATGAGCTTTCGTGGGCACAGCCCGCTTCTTCAGATGACCAGAGTGTTATTCTTGGTTCTGGACTTCCAACATTCTGGTCATCTGAAGAAGCGGGCTGTGCCCACGAAAGCTCATGATACCATCTACATGCTTTGTTAGTCTTTAAAGTGCTACCAGACTATTAGTTGTTTTTTAAGTTTTTTCTGTTACAGACTAACTCGGCTACCCCTCTGAAACAAATTATTTGTTTGGGAATACATGTTTTTTGTACAGAGAAATCATGCCTCATTCATCTATTACATGGGTAGGCAAGAGGCAGCTAAGGGATCTGTCCTGCTAGTCCAAGCCACCAGATCCGGCCCATGGCTCCCTCGCCTGCACCCTTACTACAGAGCAAGAGCAGCAGCTTTAAATAGCAGGATACTAATTGCTCGGCAAGGTGGCAAGGAGGAGAAAGCTTCATGTGCTGTCCCATTCCCTAGCAAAATCCCCAAGGTCCCACTGGCCAGCCAATAGGAGCTAAGAAATTTTGCTGACAGCAGGGGCAGTGAATGAAGCATCCTCACTCACTCTGTTCCTATGCTGGAGCACAGCCACGTAGAACAGCCCGCCTAGCACATAGGCACGGAGTCTACGGAGCTGCTGGCTGGGAGCCACATAGGTAAGTGCCTCCCAGCCAGAGCCTGCCTCTGGCACTCCACCTCTCCCCTCAACTATCTGCCCCAGGCCACCACACAAACCCTTTCTATCCCCTCTATGCACCACCTCCAGGTCACAACTCCCTCCCAGACCTCTCCCCCAGGCCATAATCCTCTCCTGCACCCATAACCCCTCCTGAACCCCATTCCTCTGCCCCACATCACCACGCAAAACCTCTGCACCCCCTTTCCTCAGGTCAAAACTCCCTCCCAGATCCTGCACCCCCTCTTACACCCTCCCCCAGGCCAGAATTCTCTCCAGCACCCATAACCACCCCTCCTGGACCATGTCGCAGATTATAATCCCTTTCTTCACCCAAACTACCTCTCAGACCCCACACACCCTCCTGTACCCTAGTTCTCTATCCCAAGCTCCCTTCTACACCCCATCTGGTTGTCCCAGACCCCATGGCCCCTCTGCAGAAGTGTGGTCTGTGACTACTTACCAAAATCTTGGAGTGGCCCCCCCATTAAAAATTATTGCCCACCCCTGAGCTATTATAATTCTTTGAGATCAGAAAGCATGTGGACAAGGGGAATCCAGTGGAAATAGCATACATAGATTTTTAGAAAGCCCTTTGACAAGGTCCTTCACTAAAGGCTTTTAAGCAAAGTAAACTGTCATGGGTTAAGAGGGAAGGTCCTCTAATGGATCAGTAACTGCTTAAAAGATAAACAAATAAATGGCCAGTTTCTAGAATGGAGAGGGGTAAAATAGCAGTGCCCTGCAAATGAAATTCACTATTGATGAAATTCACTGTTGATAAATGCAAAGTAATGTACATTGAAAAACATAATCCCAGTTATACATATAAAATGATGGGGTCTAAATTAGTTGTTACCGCTCAAGAAATTACTAAAAGGGGGGGGGGGGAAGACGATATAAAATCATGACTCATGTGAAGAAAGTAAATAAGAAAGCACAAGGACTAGGGATCACCAAATGAAATTAACAGGCAGCAGGTTTAAAACAAAGTTTTTTTTGCATAGATCACAGTGTCAACCTGAGGAACTCTGCCATATGATATGAAAGCCAAGCCTATAAAAGGGATAAAATAAAGTTCCCAGAGGACACATCCATCAGTGACTATTAGCCAAAAGGGGGAGGGATGGTATCCCTAATCTCTGTTTGCCAGAAGCTGGCAATGGGGCGACAAGGAACGGATCACTTGATTACCTGCTCTGTTCATTCCCTCTCAATCACCTGACATTGGCCACTGTCAGAAGACAAGATACTGTGCTAGACAGATCTTTGGTCTGACCGAGAACGGCCATTCTTACATTCTTATGACTATGTTGTAACACATAATTAAACCTATGTAATTCTGCTACCTATTATAGCTCTATAGAAACAGCAACACTTCACTTCTGAAATGCAACCATCTCTGGAGTAGGGATGTTAAATTTTGATTAATCAGCTAATCGAGTAGTCAATGGAATTTCCATCGATTAGTCGATAAGGGGGGCACTCGCTATCCCATTGCGCCTCTCCCTTTGAAATAGACAAGAGCCACAGGTGGCTCTTCTACATTTCAAATGGAGAGAGGCAGTGGGTTCCTTTGACTCTCTCCCTCTGAAACATTTAAGGGAGAGAGGCAGCAGGGACCCAGTTTACTATGTCTGTCCCAGGTGTCTGACTGGTGGTCTTACCTACATGCTGACAGTCTAAGTGATTACCATATATGGGATCAGAAAGGAATTTCCTTCCTGGTCAGATTGGCCAAAACCCTAAGCTTCCCTCCCCCTGCATCAAGGGGGCATGGGTCACTTTCAGGTTTAAACCAGTGTAAATAGTGGACACTCTGTAACTTGACATCTTTTAATTATGATTTGAGGACTTCATTAACTCAGCCAGAAGTTACAGACCTATGACAGAAGTGGGTAGGTAAAGTTTTGTGGCATGCAAAATGCAGGAGGACAAACTAAATGATCCCTCCTGACCTTAAATTCACTGTCCCTTGAGATATTTCCCTTCTACAAATTTGCAAATCTGCAGCACAGACTTGTGCTAGTATATATGAACAAGTGAAAGTGAATCGAAATTGACTAAATAAGAAAGTGAAAGCTAATCTTTAGTATCCAAGTTCAATGGCATTCCTAGAAGAAATGAAACACCATAAATGGTGAATGATAATGATTGTGCTTTGTTTATCATCAGCCCCAATATTGGAACAAACTCAGGAGGACTTCCCCACTAAAGTAAGAGAGACACCATGTGAGTTTAGGAGGCTGCCCGCATGCAACCAGTTGCAGGATCTTGCCCTGAAAACTAAATCATGGTTTAATAGTGATATTTAGCATCCTTCATGTTTATGATTTTTATGTTCTTAAAAGCATTTCAATCATTGTGTCAACTCTTCAGCAATACGGGGTTTGTTCAGCACTTAGCAACTGGCTGGAAGAAAACTGCTTATCTTGGATATTAATTCTTTAACAGGTTATTAGCAGCCAGTCAGATATTTTTATTAACTATATTAATTTTATGGTAGTGCACATTTAATTTTTCCAGTAAGAAATGGATTTTAAATTTAGGTCAGTTATTTTAAACTAATCTACTTAAGTGTATCATGTATCATCTTTAGAGTGAGCAGGCAGGCAGTTTACCTCCTGCAATAGTGATTGCCCAATTACATATTGACCACTTCTGAGCTACAAACAGAAACAAGTAAATCATTACTATACCCTGGTTGTGTGTCAGGGACTCTGCAGTTTCATGGGGCCCCACAGAGTTCTGCATGCGCTGAACCCGAGAGTCCATGGAGCCGCGTCCCCACCAGGGCCGTTTCCGCCTCTGTTTGTAGAACACATACAAGAATCCGATCCCTGCAGCTGCTCCCAGCACCAACCCAAGCCCCGCACGGGACACCCGCAGTTTGGACATGATGTGCCTGAAAAAAGCAGACAGGATACAAGTCACATGAACGCGTCTCCACCTTCCCCCACTTCAGCACCACGGAGGGCAGTCAGGCGAGCCCCCTCCACGCCAGCCTCCCTCCGGGGGGCGGGGGCAAGGCTCGAGCCCGAGGCCTCTCGGCCCAGCCCTCACCTGGGCAACTGAGCGAGCAGCCCCCGAGTCCCGGCGCGTCCGACGCTGCCGAGGGGCCGGGTGGGAAGGAGCGCGCCTCGACTCCCCCGCCTCCCACCAGCCCGGGGCTCTCACGGCCGCTCTAGGGCCCGCCTCTCACCCACGCACGCGCCGCCCCAGCGGCCGAGGACGCAGCTAAGGTCCGGCCTCTTATCGCCCGTGCCCCACCGCGGGGCGCTCAGAGCTACTCACAACGCCATGCCCCGCGCGGTAGCACGCCCCCCCCAGCCGGCCCGAGAGCCGCCCTACCGCCGGCGCATAGAAATGACGTATGAGGAACCCCACCCCCTTCCTGCCCTTAGCAACGCCCAAAATACTGGCGCTGCGACGATGTCATCAGCCCCCCCCACGCCCGTCCCGCCCAATGCTGGGCCGCAGCGGGCGCAAAGCGCGAGTAGAGTGCGGAGCCCGTTCTCTGCCCTTGGGCCAAGGACACGTGCTCCGAGGAGCCAGTGAACGCGGGCCAAGGTGTATGGCGGGGGCGGGGCTCGACGTGACGCTCCGAGGGTTGCTAGCCTGCCCTGTGAGCTCATTGCCCAGCCCCGCTGCTGCATCCCGCTTTGCGCCTTTACGGGCCAGCCTCTGTCCCCCGGGCGTCACCTGGCGCTGTGCTGGGCGCGGGGCCTCGCTTACCTCACTACCCCGGCAAGTGCGGGAGCTGGCTGCTGGGTTCCCTCAGCGGGGGCCCTTGTCGTTAGGTGGGTGCTGGGCGGGTTTGAGTAGCCAAGGAGTCAGGGCACTCGGAAGAAAAACAGAATAAATGAGTGTCAGGAGGAGCTGGAGGGAAGAGCCCTTCTGAGCGGTTGTGGTGCCTTGATGCCCCTTCTAGCAGCCTCTAGCCTTCAACTTCCCATGAATCCTTCTG
The DNA here is from genome assembly GCA_032595735.1 of Pelochelys cantorii. Classification (NCBI taxonomy): domain Eukaryota; kingdom Metazoa; phylum Chordata; order Testudines; family Trionychidae; genus Pelochelys; species Pelochelys cantorii. The sequence goes on along the minus strand of CM064329.1, from coordinate 69,938,838 downwards.
ACTGGGGCTCTGGCCCTCTAGCTGATTTACACACATGTAGGCTAGGTCTACACTGTACGCTTATTTCAAAATAACTCATTTCAAAATAACAGCACATGTCTACACAACAAGCCGGTTATTTCAAAATAATTTCGAAATAACAGGCTTCTTACTCCAACTTCTGTAACTCTCGTTTCACAAGGAGTAAGGGAAGCCAAAGGGGGAGTGTTCGTCTTTTGACTTCCTGATGCACGGACAGTGACAAAAACCAAGTTCAGCTACTTTGGACTTCAGCCAAGCAATTAACACAGCTAAAGTTGTGTATCTTTACTCTACTTTGTCTTGCAGTGTAGACATGCCCAAAGATGGGACCCAAAGGTATTTAAGCTCCTAACATCCAGCTGATGCCATGGAAAGCAGGCACCTAATTACCTGTGAGAATCTGGGCCCTAGAGCCCAGGGGAATTTCAGATCTGCTAATTCAACTGTTCTGTAGTGTCAATGATGAGGTCCAAAGTATGAAGCCTCCAGAACACCAGGCCCTATGTGGCTTCACAGCCAAGTGTCCAACCCTCTTTGTTGTAGAGACAACTGACAAAAACAAGTAGAACACTGTTTTTTCCCGAAGCAGGAAGACCCTTTAATAATTTCATTTTGTAGTGATCATTAAGGTGACATGTGGCCTGCTAATGGCCTTATTGATTAGGTCACAGAGCCAGAGAGGACCCAAGATTTCAAAACTTCCTCTAATACAAGTTAGGAACATTCAGACACTAAGCTTACTGTTCATCTAAGTTAAATTCCTCTTCCTTAAAACAACTTTTGGCTTTCCACTGTATTCAGGGAATATTGGGTAAAGAAAAAAGACACTTCTTGAAGCTCTGAGCTGTCCTACTATCTTGTGCTGTGATCTGCTCTTAGCCTTTCAGACTGCACTTGTGACGAAGTTTTTGGTGAATGCTCTCGCAATGTGTGTTCTAATAAAACCCTGACATTGAATGGAATGAGGGCATTCCATTTCCTCAGACTCTAATTATTATTTGCAGTTTTGTTGTTATCAGAAAAGCAGTAATAGGCTCAAGGCAGCATGCCTTTGAATTCATATCCCCAACTATATTAAAGATGATATCTGAGTATCATGCCACAGCTTTTTTTGTAACTTCTTGTCTTGTGCTGCAGACACCAGCCTTTTTGAAAGAAATAAAAACAGTCATCTTGAAAGAAACAAACTATTAATTTGGTAGATGCTTCCTCAACCCCTTTGTTCTTTCCCTTTAACTCCTTACTCCAATGGAAAGCTGCCTTATTTTGGTAGTCAGGGTATACTGAATCATAGAGCCAGAAATTGTATCATCCATTCCATCTCTCTGCCACTACATAACTGCTCCCCTACTATACTATGCACGGGGGCAACATCTACACTGCAGGCTTCTTGTGCAAGAACTTTTTGCGGAAGAGATCATCCACACTGCCATGTGCTTTTGTGCAAGAGATGTGCTTTTGCGAAAGAGAGCATCCACACTGCCATGGACACTTTTGTGCAAGAAAACTCTGATGGCCATTCTATGAAAGGCTATCAGAGCACCTGTGCTTTTTCTTGCACAAGAAACCCCTGTTGTCCATCCACAAAATGGCCATTTTTGCGCAAAAACTGTGCAGTGTAGATGTAGCCTTATAGTGTCCTGTGCAGTCTAGTTTTAAAAGCATCTAAGCAATGAGGACTCTACCTCATCTAAGCAATGAAGCCTCTACCAATTCTCGTGGAAGACTATTCTGAAGTTTATTAGATCTCACTATCAGGAAGATTTTTTTTTTCCTGCCATACATCTTTGTTTTGCACAAAATATTTCTCCCTTCTTGGTATTTATATTCTTCAAATATATGTGGACTTATTGTATACCCCATCACATATCCCTTTGTCACTGTTAAACAATTAGCCTCATGCAGCTCAGAACAATATACAAATATTTGAAGGTAAGGCTCAAGTAAGGAGCATGATTTTGTGGAAATCATATATATAATACACACACACTTTTAATCTTCCTATGTAAGTCATCCCTTCAGTTCCCAGTTGCCATTTTCTAATCTCTTTCCAGTTTATGAACTCCTTCCTGGTAATCTGATGCCCCATACATGCAAACAGTTTATCAGATACTGTCTCACCAGAGCTATGTAGACAGGGACTGTGACCAACCCATTCAATGACCGACTAATTTTGTGAATAAATATTCACTACTTAAACCAGCCCTGAAGCTGAGAAATTCTTAGAAAATTGCATTATTCAAGACTAAAGAAAAATTACAGTGATTCATTTAATACTTTAGACAATTAATAAATTACTAAAAGATATATTGAACAAAAAAATGTGCAAACATTTTTATAAAAATACATGCCGCTTTTTCATCTCATATTTTGAAGAGTTTGTGGATTCGTTTCTGCAAAATAAAGTCATACTTCACAATTACCTACAGATACCAAATTTTGCATAAACAATCCTGCCACTTATCGGAATGCACCATTTTTTACACTGGAATATGCTGAGTGAAAGGTTTAATTAATTATTTTTGTTTTCATTGGAAAAAAAGTCTGACTTATGATTAGAGTTCATAAAAATATTTGCTAACAAAATTAAAATCACTTATTCAACTGTCATTTTAGTTAGTGCAAAGAAAATGTTTATTGTTACAAATCACAAAATTCAACTTAGTTAGAGAAAGAGTAGTGGAAGCTTTACAAGTTTGATTCAAATTTACTATGTATGGTAATTATTCAATAAAATGAATAATGTTTGAAGTTGAAATCCTACATATTTAAAAATGTTCTTTTACATCCCTTTTGCAAGCACATTAATAAAAAATTCTATTACATATTTTTAATTTCTTGAATTTTCCTATAAGTGTAATCTATGCAAAATGATTGCCTGCTCAAGGATGGGCCTCACCTGCTAGTTATCTATAAATTGGGCAGATTGCCTTATTCCCCACACTTTCCGACAGGAGCTACATTCTTTGTATGCTACTCTATATCATCAGACCGGGGCTGCTTACTGAGAGACAATGTTCAAAATTGTAAAATAAGGGTTGTATTTTTTTTAAATACATATAGATTAATTACAATATTAATGAACAATATTAGAATAAGAATTTCTAACATCTGAAAATCCTGTTTCCATGCAATCTAACAGATTTCCATTTCCCGTGTTCTACTCTCTATCCTCAGATGCTAGCTTGTTGTTTTTATGCAATTAATTAAAATTGTTTAAAATATTTTTTAATAAACATGATTTACTCTTTGTAATCAGCTGCTGTAATTAGAACATCTGATAATATTGTACAGTGCAATTTGCCTTTAAGCAGCAAAAGTCAGATTCAAAGGCACCCTTACTGTAAGTTGTTACCCTACATCCAATTAGTAATATTGCAGACAAGGAATTAAAGTGGGTGCTATTGAGAAAAGAAAGCATTATTTAGAGAAAGCTGCTGCAGCTAGAATAAAAAAGAAGAATTATTCATATTCCACTTGCTTCTTGTAGATCACAGCTTTGTTGTTCACAATACAACAGGGCCAAATAACCCTTATCAGCCTTTTACATTAATTACATGGAAAAACCCAAACCCAGACAGTGGGCCCTGTTCCTATCCTAGGTACTCCAGGCAGTTCTATGTCTGACAACGACTAAGTGGCTTTGGAGCTAGTGTCAAATGGGAACACCAGTGAGTTTATTTCTGGTAATGAACAGTACTCCTGAGATATACTACACTCAGATTTACAGCTAATTCTCACACTACCAGTGTGCAGGGAACTTGGACTCCCTCACAGATTTAGGGTCTGAACAGGAAACTAAATATGAAAATACAGCATGCAATTCTTTTTTTTTTTTTATTAAGACAATTACATGTGCCAAGATGACTAGTTAGATCTTGGCAGCCTGCCAGGCAATAAGAATCCTTGCCTAGTTTTTTATGATTATGTGTTAAAGATCTGGGCTTGAAAGCTGGATGTGGATTTCAAATTCCTATTACATTCTGCAGCTGTGAGCTAATATTGGAGAGAGATCACCAGCAGACAAAGCAAGCCATAGACACTGCCATATCAAGATCATTGGAGATGTGCACGTTGAAGCTCCTGCAGATATCAAAGAAGGTTAATGCCAGGTATAGAGCACCCTTCAAACAGAAAGATCCCCTAAAACACGGACAGTCTTGCTGATATCAACAATCTGTAAAGTAAGGGGGCCTGGGCAACCCCCATCCTGCCACAGCCCGCCCCCCCGGCTCTTCCCACACCCCTGCCCCACATCTTTTTGCTCCTGCTCCACCCTCTCCCAGCCCCATTGCACCTCTTCTCCAAACAATGCAACCCAGGGGATAACTGAGGGGGGAGGCCACGTGTGGGATGGCAGCAAGGGTTGGGCCACCACACTCACTGCCATGGCTGGAGTCACGGGAAACAAAGCAATCCAGCAGCTAGTTCCGCTCCATCATCATCTCCCAGCTAGGTCACACTGCTTTACCGTGGCAGCAGAAAGCGGAGCAACGTGGCCTCAGTCCTCTCTGTTCTCCCAAGTGACATGAACTTGGGGGAGCAGAGCACAAGCTTCCCGTCACTGCTGTGAAGCGGAGCGACCTGCCTAGGAGATGGTGGTGAAGTGGAACAGGCTGTTGGGTCACTCTGCTTCCTGGGGCTCCAGCCACCCTTGCGAGTGAGGGGTCCTGACCCCTGTTGCCACTCCACACCAGGTGCCCCCCCAGATAATCCCTGAAGCTGCCCTGGGCCTTGCAGACTAACTTCAATATAGGGGACCATCCCATCCATAAGAAAGTCAGGGTGGCTGCTGTGGGGGACCCCAAAGCTCAGGGCCTGGTGCAGCCACCACAAACTGTCCTATGAACAGGGCAGCTCTGGATATTGGGATCACTGACATGGGCCAGAAATGCAGCCACCAGTGAGAGAGAGAATGTGGTAGCCATGGTAACCAGTGACATGACAAACACTTGAGAAAGTGCAGCACAGAGTAACTACCCCAGTAGGAATTGCAGTGGGAATGATGGAAGGACAAAACCTTGTCTAACGAATCTTAGGTAATTATATGGCCCCTATCGTTATGATATCTGAGTAGGTATGGAAGTGCTACTATCCCCATCTTACAGATGGGGGCACAGAGAGGTTAAGTGATTTGCCCAAGGTTACATAGTAAGAAAGTTGTGGCAGAACAGCAAATGGAAACCTGTTCTCCAGAGTCCCAGGTTAGTTCCTCAATCTCTGGGCCATCCTTGCTCTGGTTTCTCTCCAGACTACATGTTACTACTGACTAAGTCAGAACATGGCCAAGGTTTAACATCCCTACTCTTGCAAAGAGGATCCTGAGATTGTTAATGACTGCAAGTGATCAAGACTTCTGTTTAAAATGTCATCCAAACATACTACTTCCAGCAGCAGTGCACTGTTCCCCAGCCTCCTGCTAGAGGACTGGTTGTGCACATTTACTCAAGCATATCCTTATGTCCCATTGACTTATACTTAAGTACTATTCTGAATCAAGACCTCAATTGCAAGAGAGATGTGCTTAAAATAAAGCCATATATTTGCATAGCTACTTACCTCTGCGTCTTCTTCTCTAACCAATTCATCTAACCCTGGGATACTTTGTCTGCTGAGTCTGGCGGTTCTGTATATTACTGCCCTAAGATAATTTCATCTGCACCATGGGAAAAAAGCCTATCCTATGCCAACTTCTCCTATTAAGTTCATTTGTTTCCCATGTGTCATTTCATCTCCCTCACTCTCCAAGCAGAATTTTACAATGATTCATCTGAGTATGAATTGTTGGAGTAGAGCAGAAACCAATTGGATCAAATTAAAACCAGGTTTAACGTTTGCATAAGTGGTATTACACCCAGGGTGAATTTGGTCTATTGATTTAACACACTCAGGATTGATTGTTTAGTAAAACAGTTTACATTTAAACATCAGAAAGACTAAACCACTGACTTTGGTGTTTAACTAACATTTGCTTAATTAATTTTAGCTGAAAATTCCAAAGTTTACAAAACTGTAGTAAATGGAAACCCTCAGCAATCCTTTGAGGTGGGTAAATATTAGCTTCATTGTTTTTAAACAGAAACACAGAAATGGGGTGACTTACCTCAAGCAACATGATGAGACACTAACAGTTAGAAGTAGAACCTAGGTGTCCTGGCTCTTAGCCTGCATTCTAATCATCTTCTTAAATCAATTAATAATAAATAATAATAGTATTTTTTTTAAACGTACACAATCACTCTTGGAAAATGAGATTAGCTCCAAAAGTGCTGTGGTTTCTTTTTAATATAGAATCGCTTGCAGAAATAAAAGACTTTTAAATTTGTTCTATAAATTTCCATTTAAATTGTCAGTGTTGGGTTAGGATGGACTTGACAAAGCTTAGAACAATCAGGGATTTAGCTCAGTTGAACACGCTGGTTTCAGTGTCCTGAATACAAAGCTGCATTAAGTTCTGTTCTTCTTTCACTGCTAGAGGGAAAAATAACATACCCCCTCTCTCTTGGAGTAGTGCACAGTTCATCCCTTAGGTTCTGATTTGATTTAATCCCCTTGCCATAGGACATGACAAAGTAACATCTCAGCCAATGACATAAAAGTACTTGCAAAAGCTACAGTGAAGCTACGCAAAAACAGTTTCTCTCAAATCTCTTACAGCTCCCTATTACATTGCAGGGGAAAGCAATAAATAAGTGAGCAATGAACATTCATTTTAGAGCATTTTGATAAAGAATATTAAGAAAAATCTGTGCAGAACCATTGGCTCTTTCTATCTGTTGGTTTTCACTCAGTGAAGTTTTACCTGGAAGGATCTGAAAGGGTTGTTTTCTGTCTCGAGTAGCAAAAAACCAAATGTTTTTGTGGACTGTTATTAAAAAGAGACCCCTGCAAAGTCTGGAAGGACTATACACCTCCATGTTTCAGGCTAAAAGCCAAGCCTCTAAGGCCTGTCTACATTTGGGGGTCAATGAGAGTCCCAGACTCCCAGCTCAAGGAGACATAGGGCACGTCTAGACTACATGGCTCCATCGACGGAGGCATGTAGATTAGGGTTGTAGGCAAAGGGAAATGAAGCGGCGATTTAAATAATCGCCGCTTTGTTTAAATTAAAATGGCTGCTGCGCTGTGCTGATCAGCTGTTTGTCGGCACAGCGCTGTAGTCTGGACGCTCCGCGGTCGACATCAAAGGCATTTGTCGACCTCCCCGGTATGCCTCGTGGGATGAGGTTTACCGGGGAGGTCAACAAATGCCTTTGATGTCGACCGTGGAGCATCCAGACTACAGCCCTGTGCCGACAAACAGCTGATCAGCACAGTGTGGCAGCCATTTTAATTTAAATGAAGCGGCGATTATTTAAATCACCGCTTCATTTCCCTTTGCCTACAACCCTAATCTACATGGCTCTGTCGACAGAGCCATGTAGTCTAGACGTGCCCATACTGATACTAGCTCTCATGAGCTAGTGTGCTAAAAATCTAGCTGCAGTAACAAGTCCTCACAGAGGTCCAGGCCACTTCTAGCTTTTGAGGCCTCCAGCAATAATAAAAATAAAAAATGTTGTTCAATGAAAACAAAATAAGGCATCAAAAAAGAGACATAATTTGTTTTTTTTTTTATTTAACAAATGCTTTTCTAACCTTGTTCATATCTCTTATTTGCTTAAATTTGCAGCTCTAAGCAGAGAGCATGTGTCACATTTTGGTACAAGAGGGATGCGCATAAAAACAAGTTGCAAAACTTATCAAATGCCATACAATTAACAAGTGTCTAAATTTGAGGCCCCCTTTGAGCTTGAGGCCCATGCCAAATAGCCCTCTTGGCTCCCTCCCCCTAGTCCTGGACCTAGCTGCCTACATACATACCCATACAAGACCCTAGCATATCCTCTGCCACAACAGCATAAGCAGTGAGATACCCGTCCTAGACTGTAGGTAAGTACTCCAGGCCACTAGCCCATCCCACTGCTCATGCTGCTGCAACTACACCATATTTTTAGCATGCTAGTAAAATCGTACTCCCAGCTTGAAGTGTAGACCTATCCTTGACTGAAAGGACTAGAGAGAAATTTCCCCTGTAGGGAGGTTATTCATAATTGCCCACTTTGGGGTTGTTCTTTTTTCAGAAGCAGTTGAAACTAACAAATATTGGAGACAGACTCTGCACTAACTGAATCACTGGTCTTACCTAGTATGGTAACTCCTGGAGCTGTGTGTCAAATTTGCCTTTTTATGACATTCTTACCAATGGCGTAAAGGCTGAATGCAGTCGCACAGCATGTATTCATTTTTAGGGATTTTGCTTACTGAATTTTGATCTCTTCATCCCATCCCTCTTCATCCATCCAGATTTAAGATGCTGTCTTCCTCTACAGCCAACATCAATGATCTTGGAGGAGTTATCCAGCAGTCAGTGATGTGGTGGAAAATGTACAGCTTTCCATTCTCAGAAAGCAGATACATAATTTGTGTGATGCTTGGTCTGGTTAGATACTGTCTGGAGTAGTGAACTGAGCACAGGAGAGAAGGCTAGGGATTCCTGAGCTCTCCTTTTGTCTCTAACCACCTTGTTACACAATCTTGAGCAGTCACATCAATCCTCTGTGGCTCAGTCTCTCCCTCAGTAAAGCGGAGATATTACTACTTACCTCCCTTTCCAGGGTGCAGTGAGGAACCATTACTGCTTATACAAGTCTCTGAACATATAAAATGCTACTGTGATAGTCAACCGCAGTGTGATACCCACAGAAAATCTGTATTCTGTTAACACCTTTGCTCATCATACCTCTGGGAAACACTGCAACTCAAGAACTATATTCAACCCACTGGGATAAGGGGATTACTTTGCAATACTCTGCACTAGTGGGACCATTCACCCTTCCAGGAGGGTAAAAGTTGGGTTATAGTTATACTCATGGGCTATGTCTACACTGCAGGCTTCTTGCGCAAGAACTGTTTTGCGCAAGAGTTCTTCTACGAAAGGTCTTGCACAAGAGCACATCCACACTGCCTTGTGCTTTTGTGCAAGAGATGTGCTATTGTGCAAGAGCATCCATGACAGTGTGGACGTGCTCTTGTGCAGGAAAGCTCTGATGGCCATTTAAGCAATAGGGTTTCTCGTGCAAGAAACCCCTGTTGTCCGTTCACACTGCCTCCTTGCGCGAGAGCTCTTGCTCAAGAGAGCTTATTCCTCATGGGGAGAGGAATAACTCTTGCACAAGAAGCCCTCTTTTCTGATGCTTTACTGTAAATTTACTTGCACAAGAACGCACGTGCAGTGTAGATGCTCCACAAGTTTTTGCGCAAGAACAGCTGTTCTTGCGCAAAAAGCCTGCAGTGTAGACATAGCCTTATTGTGTCTCCTGCTAGTCTCGCTTATACTCACTCCTTAGCCCAGGGCTACTGAACTGTGGAAGCCTCCGGGGCCACAATGATACTCAGAGCATATGCTGAGGGCCACAACTTAAGTGTGGTTGTATATTTATGCTTCTTTCACACTGACGGGCATGAATACAAAGATTAAGGCAACACTACACAACACACAGGCCCCATTTAAGTCAGTTCTGCTGATATTAATAAAATGCAATATTTACCCAATTTCCACCCATATGACAGCACTTTTAATGAGCAATGACAGTCCAGGAAATTAACTACTAAAATGCAAATCAACAGAAGACCATTATATTGACTTGCTGTTGTGCAGCATGTTCCCAGTGGAAACCATGTTCAAAGGATCCCACCCACGGGCCACATGTTGAGCCCCACATAAACCCAAACCACACCATGGACCGCAAACAAATGGACCACAGGCCGTGTGTGGAGTAGCCCTGCCTTAAAAGTTGCATTGGATACAATACATTCTACCCCCCCAGCTTCTTTGCTATGGGAGTCATGATTTTCTGACTTGCAGACAGGCAAGTATTACAGCTTCACTTTCTGCTTTTTTTGCTTTCATTTTTCAGAGGATCCCTGCAGGTAAGCTCTGCAGGGGCTGGCAGCAGGAGGCACTTTTTTGAACAACTCTCAAGACTAGAGTCGGTCAGGTGCTTTTCAGTTCAGGTTTAATTCCTCCTTTAGAAGTAGTCTTCCTGCCTAGTTTGGAGCAAAGAGAGGCAAGGGTCCAGTTACAGTCATGTTAATGCTTCTCCTAGAGTTAGATGGGACGATATCCCCAGGAGGCAGCCTGGGCAGGTAGATATCTACACCAAGCACAGCCTAGTGTTGGTGGGGGTTTTTTCTGGTTCCCTTCGGTGGATGCAAATAAAAAGGGGGAAGTAAAATTAAGCCCAAAGCAGAGCCCCACCCTCCCCTAGCTCCCTTTGTATCTAGGGCACGAGAGCCCTCCTGGGTTTCAACGCTTTCCATGGACTGACTCCCAACTACTCCTCTGGCCTGGCCTCCCCGCTCCCCCCCAACCCTCTGATCTTAGGTCTTGTCCGCAGAGACCGTCTGCGCCCTTTGGAGATCCCCTCCTGTAAAGTGCCCCAGCTTGGCAGCAGCACGCTACGCACCCGCCTCGTAGTGGCTCGCTCAGGTGCGCTGCGGGAGCCGCCTGCTTGCTCCGTAGCCAGGGGAGGGGATGAGCTCAGCAGCAGCGAGGGGGCCAAAGCGCCAGTTCCCGCGCTCAAGGTGCGCGCGGCCCGCTCGGGCTCTCGGCTGCCCCGGGCGGGGGTGTGGCCGCGGCTGGCCAGGCTGTCACGTGTGGGGAGCTAAGCTGGGGCTGCGCCAGGCTCACAGCGGGAGCAGCCACCTTGGTGCCGGCGTCTCGCGGGCTAGGGGCCAGCCGGGATCATGCCCTACGTCCTCATCAGCACGCAGATCCGCATGGTGAGTGGGGGCGCGGGACCTCCGTCCGCCCGCCCGCCCCTCCCGCAGGGGCCGCTGCTGGCTGAGCGGGATCCGGCCCCAGCTCTTCCTTCCCCGGCGGGGGCTTACTGCCAAACACTGGCTTAGAGGCCCGGGAGCGACGTCCCTGGTTTGGATCATGGCTGCAGGGCGAGTTCTGGCTGCTCGCGGGCGTGTGGCCGGCAGGCTGCGCAGGGCGCCAGATGCACTCCGGCGGGACTCGCTCTGCCTCTCCTGAGCCTGCGCTTGTCCCCGGGAGCAGCTGCTTCTCATTAACGCGCACGCCTGTTTCTGACACGCTGCCTGGCGGTGTGTTTCCAGGGCATGGCTTTGTTTATGCCTGGGGATGGCGGCGGGTATGACAGCCAGGCGTGGCGATTTGTTTGTATTCGAATTTACAAGCAGCTGGATGACACTTGATTTCCCCTCTCCCTTTTCTTGGGGGGCGATGTACTGCTGCCCAGCTGTGCAGGTAACTTAGTACTTTTGCAAACGTCTGGGTGACAGTTGATTCCTTCCCCACCCCCAACTTAATTCCAAGGTGCCATGTGTGGGGTGGTTGTCTAGCTGTACAGAGATTTTAGCGCATTTTAAAAACAGCAGGATGGCACCTGAATTGCCCTTGTGGTACTGAAATACTGCTGTTCTGCTTTAGCAGTAACTAGTGTTTTTGCAAGCACCTGGATGGCAGCTGAGTCCCTTTTCACACACACCCTCCATTCCAGGAGTGCAGCTTCAGCACTATTGTCCAGCTGTGTAGGTACCTTAGTACAGGTGCAAACTGCTGGGTGACAGTTGACTTTCCACCCTCCCATAGAGTTGCTCACTTATGCAGCTAATATAGTCATTCACTCTTCTCCGCTTCGCTGTATTTCCCCTTCCGGAGGTAGATCCTTGCACGTGTTACCTGGTTGTGTTTTGATACTTGTACTGGCTAGATAAGTTCCCTCCCCTTTCTCAGGATACATGGTTTACACTTATCTGTCTTGTACATAGCTGGATAACTGTCTCTGGGAGACTGGCTGGGAATTAGAGAGAAAGAACCTCAACCTACTGTCCTCTCCCTCTCCTGCTTGTCACATATAGGCATCATTTAGGGTATGTATATGCTAGACTGCTGTATCCTGAGTTAACTGGCAATCACCTATGAAAAGTCTAGTCTCGGCAAGCCCTTAGGGCTCTGAAAAAATATAGTCCATAGCTCAGCAGTAATTTACAGAGGGAAAGGGAAACTAGATGTAAGGGCCTGAGTCTGTCTGAGAAGAAATTGTCCTGCTATCCAACAAACCAGCACATATGGCTGCCTTCAACATCAATTTTCAGCATCCCTTGCAAATTGTCCTATGTCTGTTCCTCTGCTCAATGGCCCTACCAAGGGAAATAGGAACTATGACTAGGTTATGCATACTGAATATGTAACAATACTGTTGAAACCATGTTTAAATATGGTTGCAGCACAGTGACTGTGGAAAGGGGTGTTTATCTGACAATTGTGTTCTGGGCATTCCAACTAGTCTTTAGCTTACTTGTTCAATGTAGTCATGTACAGGACAAAAGCATTGGTTCACACAGTGCAGGAAACACCCTGGTTGCTAACAGAGCTTCCGGTGGTGGTTGGATAAAGCCTAAACAACAGACAAAAGTTGTTTTTTCTTTGTTTTTTAAAGAGGAAAACTATAAATTTTGACTGAAGTTTGGAATAAGAGCACGTGGTTTTTGCAATAGGATGAATTTGACGGTGAAACAAACAAAGCCCATAGTCAGGAGTTCAGTATAAAATACAAACAGCATTGCAAGAACTGTTCCTGTTGCACACGCTTTTGAAATTGTGTTTACATTGCATACAGTGAGAAAACATGATGGCGTGTAATAGGGATGTGAATGGTTAACCGGTAAGCATCACCCTTACTGGCCAGAGCAGCCCCTGTCTGCAGTGGGTGGGAGGCCACTCTAGCCTGTCTGCCTCAGTTTAGTTGGTTAACTGGTTAAACAGGGTGTTTAACCAGTTAACTGATTAACCAGGATGCTGCGTCCCTAGCATATAGTGCAGGGGTGGGGAATCTAAGACCTGGGGGCCAGATGCAGCCCCTGGCTTGCCTGGATCCAGCCCCTGAGGCTCGGGGCTCCCCCCAGTATTGGGGAGTAAGGATGTAAAAAAGCAATCAATTAGTCCACTACTTGCATTTCTTCCCCCCCCCCCCCCCGACTCATCTATATCAGAGGCAGGAAGGTTGTGGGGGGAAGCGGGAGCCAGCTTAAAAACCAGTTCCCCCAAGCACTGTCTCCATGATGCCACTCCTGCCCCTCCCCGTGCTGCTGCCGCCACCTCTATTGTGCGCACCCAGCTATTACTACATTTAAACTGCAGAGTCGCAGAGGGAGTAGCTCCTTCTGAGTCCCTTCCCTTATCGACAGATTGTATCACAATTACCCAATTTTCCAACTACATAATTACCCAGTTACCCACCTCTTAACATCCTTAATGGGGAGCCCATGCTCGTGAGGGGTGGTTTTTTTTGTTTTGTTTTGTTTTGTTTCTCACTTGTGTGCATCCCCTGACTGATTTTTCTGTAGGTCAGTAGCCTCTGACCTGAAAAAGGTTCCCCACCCGTGATATAATGGAAAAAAGGCTTTCCTGTTTACTGTAATGGGGTAGATGCTTTAACCCTTCATAGGTTAAAAAGCCACACACCATCTCATCTTGTTTATAATTGGATATAATACTTGCTATTTCCAGGCTTTTAGAAGTTTTATTGGTACAGATTTTCATATCTCTGTGTCTGCGTGGCCAGGTTGCCTTAGTTACCACAGATAAGCTTTGGATGGGAAGAAACTGAGTGTGTGTGTGTCACATAGTCCCCATGTTCGGTTCCACATTTCATAAATCTTCAGAGCTAGTTATAAATACGGCCCCAGTCCTACATTTGGATTGCTGAGGTCAACTCCTGTCCTCTCTTAGAGATCCACTGGAATCGATGGGCCTCTGCATGGTACAGAGGTCCACACTGGTAGATCCAGTTGCAGGATTGGGTCCTCTGATATGTCACTGGAGATTTTGGGATCCCAGCTCTAGCAAATGTCATAGAGCTTAAAATTGTCATTGGACTACAAGTGAAACACCAACTGAAATTAGAAATGGGCTAATGTAAGGTTTTTTTTAAACCCTGGTTTCATCTGATCCACATTGGTAATGGCCAGAAGAAGTGGTGCATCGCTGCCTTTCTGATGCCAGATTTTTGGGTTTTGTGCAATAGCTTTTTGGAAGCTGCTCTGTAGTTGGGAATGTTGGAAAGTAGGTCCAACTGAGATTGCTGGCCGGAATGTAGGAGAGGGACTCAAAATAATGGATACTTTAAACATGTCGTGTATCCTGTGGTTGCAAGATTAAAGGAATGTGTGCCATGGATAGCATGACTCTGTGTCACACAACTCTAAAATATGTGTTTGATTAGTTTTGTAAAGATTAGAGAACAGAACAGTTAGTAAATTGCTTTAAGTACTATCTAGTGCTAGAGGTGCGCTCTTATTATAGAGACTGTTGTTTTAAGGAACATGCGTTGTCTGAATTGCTGTGTTAATGGATGAGCCCCTTGGGGCAGAGGACTTACCTATTAATAACCCTCCCTGTCAGAGATTACATTAGCTTAGCTCATTGTGCTGTGCTCCATTCCCATACTTGTGTCAAAGTCATGCTGCCATGGTGCAGGGCTTAGCTGTCTCTACCGTCTGGTAATTTCACTGCTAATGCAGTAATAGATCAATGTGCACTGCTTTGGGTTGTTAGTTTGTTAGCTTCTGTAACACAGGCTCACATAATTGTGCCCTTGCCCACCGTCACCCTGAGCCTGTGTTCCAGGAACAGTCCACGTGTGATGTATCCCTGAAGTTAGTTGGTGGAAAACAATGCAAGGTCTCTAGGCTACGTTCCTTTCATGTTCAGAGGCCTTACTATTTCCTCAGCATAACCCTCTCTTTTCTGTCACTAAGGCCACATCTAAACTTAAAACTTGCCAGTGTAGTCATAGAGATGTGTGGGGTTTTTTAACAATACTTTAAAATCTTAGGCTAGCCATTGTTATACTGGCAAACAAGTGCTTTTGGCACTATAGCTTGTTCCACAGGCATAAGTGATAGCAGCCAAAGCACTCCTGTGCCAGTTACACTAGGAGGGTGGGCTGGTATAGCTGTATCAATACATCTTTTCTAGTGTAGACTAGATACAAGAAAAGGCTCCTCCCCTTACTGAAGTCAAGGGGAAAATGGAAATTACCATGGCTTTAGTAGGAGCAAGGTCAGACTCTGAGTCTGTACTTCTAGACCAGTGGTCACCAGCCAGTAGAGTGGGATCTACTGGTAGGTCCTGGAGCTTCTGACAGTTGATCCTGACTGGTTTGGCTGGGAGGCTATCAAATAGCCGCACTTTAGCTGCCCCTCTCCCCACTGCCTTATTGCTGCTGCCCTCTGTCTTGGAGCTCCCTGGGAGCCTCCTGCTTGCTGTGTGGGTGGAGGGGCACTGATGTCAGGGTGTCCCTCTCTCCTGTCCTTTCTACCCCATCTCCACGGGAGGGAGGGCGGGTTGAGGGAGGTGTATTGGAACAATTTGTATAGTGAGTGTGCTGAGAGGCATTAACCCAGGCTCCAACCCTCTGGCCAAGGCTCAGCCCAGAATCCTTCCCACATTCTGAACCCCTTGGCCCAAGAACAGAGCCTGCATCTCAATCACCTTCCCCAGCCTGGTGAAAGTGTGAGAAGGAGAAGGGATGGAATATGGAGTGAGCAGGGTGGAGCCACAGAGAAGAGGCTGGGCAGGAGGCGGGGCAAAGGTATTTGGGTTTGAGGTAGACCCTGGATTGTACTTACATTCAAAAAGTGATCTTGTGCTTAAAAAGTTTGGAGACCACTGGTCTAGGCAGTTTGAAGCTGTTTCATCCCCTCTGGACATATCCCTGGTTTTTCTGAAATTCCATGGATCTTCTGGGCACCACCATTCATATCTCTTGTAAAAACAAAAAACGTATTTTCTTGCTCTTTCAGACTTGCTGGCTCCAGAGAAGACAACTGCCCGCTTTCCCATTCAGAGGGCCAGAATTGTAATTGACCCATAATGAGGAAGAGCAAAGATTTCCCCATTTGCTTGGTGCAATAAAATCCTTTGACTCAATGCGAATTTTACCCTCTTGCTCTTCTTAACTAAGTCAAAGTAGTTAAATGTGTTTTTAACTATTGCATTTGGTGCCTATGGTCTGGTGGTAGTTGTATTGGGTTCTAGAATGAGTGGGAGGCCCCCCTTTCGGGGACAGCACCTATCTTACAGGCCCAGTTGTAGCAGTTGATAAGCTCTGTAAAATGGGGCGAGGAGCTGAGATTACTGGATTCTCGTTCTGTGGTTGCACACAAATCACATGTTTCTTCCATTTCTGTAAACATAGGGCCGTGGTGTATAAAAATAGATTTTTTTTGTTGGAAAAATAAAAAATTAGAATTTTTTTAAACTTAAATTGTTTTTTTTATTTTATTTAAATAAGTTTATTTTTTAAAATAAAATATTATTTAAAATGAAATCTGACTTTAACATAAAATACATTAAATCTAAACTTATGATATCAATATTTACATAAAAGATAAATGTGCTGAATCCATGAACTTGTATCAGTAACCTTGAGTTAAAGATCATTTTTCTATATAAAGAACTGGGAAAAACATCCAGCTTTTGAGATTAAGCATCATAAGCATGGCACAATAGTTCACTCATGGTATTAGGGGCTTGTTTTTCATAATAAAAATAAATGTCATATGCTGTTCTGTGTGTTTAATTAAATTCCAGTTACCACACTAATGTAGTGTGGTGCAAATAGTAAGCAAAAAGTTAATTATCTAGTAAATACATAATATATCATTCACCATTTTCAACATACTAAAAATGTACCTAAATAGAATATGAAAATATTAAGCTATATAATTGCTTATATAAATGTCTGTAGTTATAGTTTACACTCCAGTGTAGCAAAAAGATGTAAGGAATCCAGTGTAAAGGCTCTATACGAAAGCTAATAAATCTATTACTGTAGTCTCTACAGTGCCACTGGACTCCTCATTTTCAATAAATCAGCATGTGAGATTTGGAGATTTTTAAGAGCAGGTTAGACAAACACCTGTCAGGGGTGGGCTAGATAATACTTGTCCTGCATTAAGTGCAGGAGACTGGACTAGATGACCTCTTGAGGTCCCTTCCAGTCCAACTGTTGTGTGTGTGGTTATACCAATCAATGAGAATGCACTTTTCTTTAGAAAATAACAGGGGTACAAATGGAATTTTATTAAAATCAGTTATGAAAATCAAGGCTTTTCACTTCACTATTTAAATTCCTGATTTAAATTGCCTTGATTAGAATCAATCTGCCCTAAGTAGGGTGATAATTGCCTACCTCACAAATGTGAAGATTAAAGAAATAATGGCTGTAAAGCATTCTGAACTCTGTGGATGGAAGTGCTATGGACAGGCAGAGTATTCCGTGTTTGAGAGGCCTTGTTCTTACGTCCTTCTCCCCCCTTACCTGTACTGTTGTTGTGTGTGGTCTTTAGCTCCGGTTAGCCCTGAAATTACTGTTGTGTGGGAGGACTCTGATACAAGAGTGTTGTTCCCAGACATAGTTAAAACACAGTTCATCCTTAGCCTGTAGATGGGAGCTAATAGTTTTAACCATAATCAATACAGCCTGGTAACAGCCATGCAAAAGCCCAGAGCAATAGTATAATTCAGAACAAGGTAAAGCATGATTTGGTCTCATCCGTGTTGTAAAACAGGCCTGTATTCTGATTGTATCCAGGGCTACCATGTTTTAACCTTAACCCCAGCCTTATACATATATAATTAGAATATAATTAGAACCTTAGTTTTGGAAGTTCTCTGGGACAGAGAATGTTATGTAAAGTGGCACATTTTGTAGCACTGTGCAAATGCTCTTTAATATAAGCAGTTGGGATGTACACTGCACAATATAAACACTCAGATGACTTGCACCTCTGTCTTTCCACCTCCATCTCATTGGTTTTCCTTCACTTTAAAGGACATGTGCCAATCCCTTTACATTTCATTAGTGTTTCTTTGTGCCTGATTATTCCCAGGCATGGTCACCAGCATCTTACTCTCATTTCATGAAACCACACTTGTCTGCTAGAGAATCCTCTCTAGATTAAAGCATCTTTTGGAGCCTCATCAACACCTCTCCTTGTTTAGCCAGCAGAGGGCTCTGCTACCGAAATATGCCTAAGGCTCACCCTCCCTTTGTGAGAGGAGGAGGCTTCTGTGTCCTGTAGGAAGTGCTTAAGTGGACAAACAAAATCAGTAGCCAAACACTATAATTGTGCTAAATACTTGTGGAAGCCATATGTATTCTACAGCTAGTAGCCTGAGGGAATGTCAACACTGCAGTCAAATTCTCCTCTCCCCCCACACTGATCCTTACCTTGCAGAACTCTTGCTAAGGGGCTGTTTAATTTAGGGATATAATAGTGTAGTCTGTGAATGCTGTAGACTAAATGCATTCTACACGCCCCCGCCAGTAAATTTTTTAGCAGGCTGGCCAGCAGGCTGGCTCAGTCTGCACTGGTGCCGGGTCTGAGACCTACCCCAGCTGCGACTCTGCATTTAAAGTGTATTAGGAGCCAGGCAGGCAGGTAGCTTGGCTCACCTCCGGCTTGCGCTGGGTCCGGGAGCTCAGACCCCTTTCCTGGACAGGAGCTACTGCCACCCCGCACTGCTGCCTCTGTATCATAGGCAGCAGCATGGGGCGACAAGCAACCGATCTGCGAGGGGAGCTAGGAAGGAGTTGGTCTGCACAGGGAACTGTGTTTTAAACTGTTACCCTGGCAGGCCAGCTCCCACCTCCCTGGAAGTGGGATTGGGAAGCACACTGGCTGCCTGTGTCCAGGGATTATCAAATAGTCATGTAACCGCTAAAATTTGATGCAGTTGCACGACTATTCAGTTACATGCTAGCTCTAGTATTGACCTCATTCATCAGCTATGGCTCTGTGCTGCTCAGGGAGGTGATGTTACTGTGTCACTGTAGTGGTGGGAAATAAATTTAAGTGTAGACGCATGTCAACCCAGCTATGCAAGATGGTTTACATTGACTGAACTTTGTAGTGTAGACCAGGCTTTAGAGAACAAAGAGGTTTCCAGTAAACATGATCTCTCCTGCCCACTTACAACAGTTTCATCTCTCTGTCACCTTCCCAGTAGTTCGCCTTCCTAGATGTGCTGTTTGTGTTCCTGGTAGCATGCTGTAAATTGGCAAACAAATGCAAGAGACAAGCTTCCCTTCAAAGTCTCACATTTTGGACTATTATTTTTTTGGTGTGTGTGTGGGGGGGGGGGGAGGGTGTTGCCGCAGATCTTGTCTCGCATTGCATGGGTTTGCTCTTTGGGCTTTTTGTCTCTACTCTGTTTAACCTGTCTGTTGAAGAGATGCAGGGAGTATGGTATTTTTCTCATCTGCTGAATTGTAAATTTTCTTCTGCAGGAAGTTGGACCCACAATGGTTGGAGATGAACATTCTGATCAACATCTGATGGACTACCTGGGTGCCATTAAGAGGAACATGCTGGGGAACCATTTGTAAGTATTTCTGTATTGTTTCTCTATCTGCTTCCCCCTTCTCACTATGTCCGATTCTTTGTCAGATAGCTCCCCCTCTTTCTAACATGTGCAATTGTCTCTTCTCATTAAAGAGATCAGCGGGGTGAGGTCATATCTTTTATCGGACCCTCTTTTCTTGGTAAGATAGACAGACTTTTGAGCTTACACAGAGCTGTTGTTAATTTCTGGGCAAGGTACTCTGAGTGTCACAGCTAAACACAAGGTGGAACAGATTGTTTAGCATTGCAGTTAATACATATTTCAAGGGAGGTGAAGTGTTCCATTAATGCCTCTCCAGTTTCTCATTAAGACAGATGTAGTACTGAACTGTAAGGAAACCAATGTTTCTGTCTTTGAGGCTGCTACCCTGAAGCCTGTCACTCAACAAACGTTGCAGTGAATCCAGAGAACATCCCTTTGTGCCGTTTCTTTTCTCAAGAGAACAGGGTCATCAGCATGACTTCCAGTTGATAGACTTGATCTATAATGGGCATGCTTTGCAGAGCTTTCCAGTTAATTTGACCTCTTCTTTACAGGTGGAGAAACTGAGGCACATAGAGGTTATGGGGCAGGTATTTTTACTGTATGTAGGCACCTGAACTGGGATTTTGGGTCAGAGTTTTAAAGATGTTTTAGGCACCTACATGACTTATCCAAGAGCAACTAGCAAGTTAGCAACAGAGCTAGGATTAGAAGTTGGGAACTCTTCTAAGGCATTAGCCCAGGGATAGGCAAGATACCTCTTGTGGGCTGAATCCGGCCTGCTAAGCCACCGCATCCAGCCCACGGATGCCCCTCTCAGGACCCTCAGGCACGCACCAACCACTGTTTTAAACGCAGGGCTGCTCCATGTGACTCTCTACTCTGGAGGGAGGGGGAGGCTTCTGGTGATCTCCCGGTCCCCAGCCCAATCCTCAGCTCCTATTGGTTGAAAACAACCAGCCAATAGGAACTGACCCCAGCCAATCTCTCAGCTCCTATTGGTCAGAAACAATCAGCCAATAGGAGCGAGAGATTGGCCTGGGGGATGAAAGCAGCGCAAGCCTCTCCCCGCTCCTGGAGTGGAGAGCCATGTGAAGGGAGCATTTCTACATGCATTTCCTCCCCACCACCACCTGTCAGTAAATTTTTTAGCAGGCCGGCCAGCAGCCCAGCTCAGTCCCGGCTTGCACCAGGTCCTGGACCTACCCCCTCTGTGGCTCTGCATTTAAAGTGTATTAGGAGCCAGGTGGGCAGGCAGCCCAGCTCAATTCCAGCTCATGCTGGGTCCAGGAGCTCAGACCCCTCCCCCCTGGACAGGGCCTGCCCGGGGACTATAGAATAGTCGACTAACCGATAAGAATTCATGAGGTTAATCGACTATTCAATTAACCGATATTTAACATCCCTAGTCTACACATACAGCTGACCCGTGCCAGCTGACTCAGGCTGCTGGGCTACAAAACTATAGATATTGGGCTTGGGCTGAAGCCCAGGCTCTCGGACCCCACAATGGGGGCAGGGCTCAGAGCTTGGTTCTAGCCTAAGCCTGAACATCTTCACTGCAGTTTTACAGCTCTGCAGCCTGAGCCCTGCAAGCCTGAGTCAGATGACACAGGTCAGCCATAGGTATTGTATTGCAGCATAGACATACCCCTCATGTCTCTATCCCCAGGATGGAAGTGGTGGAAATTGAGGCACAGAGGAGCAAAGTGACATGCCTAGGACGATGCAGCAGCATGTCACTGTCTAAAGTAAGACTTGCTCTCACTGCCAGGAAGCATTTCTTGATGCTAAGCTTACATCTTTCCTTTTTCTGTCGTGATGTTTCCATTTTACTACCCTAATGTCCTTGCTGTTTGCAGTCTCCAAATCTCTGTCGGCTCTTCTCATGGTGCACACCTTCCTTCTCCTACCTCAACCAAAATACCCATAGTTTGCTTTGTCGTCTTTCCTCATAATTCAGTCCCTTAGTCAGCCCCCTAATCATTCTGTTGCCATTATCTGAGCCAGTCATTAATATTTCTGATACTGAAGTGCTCAGAACTGCACACAATAATCCAGATGTAGTTGCACCAGAAGTGCATAGAGAATGACTCACTTCCTGGTTCCCTGATTTGGTTCCTGGCCTCTTCTGCTGCTAGAATCCACTGCAAGCTGACACCCGGTTTAGCCACTCTCTGCCTTGCTGTTGCCCTGATGTCCCTTTTGAATGCCTGAACCACTGCCCACTGAAATCAAGAGGAGCCTTTCCATTGACTTCTGTGGGCACTGGATCAGACCCTGAATGAATTTCCAATTCCTCCCACCCCCAGGCATATTAGTTTGTATTTTTCCAAGTGGAGTTTTTAATGCCACTTTCTGCCCATACCTCTAGTTTCTCTAGGCCCCTGCATATTATTTTGCTGTTTTTTGTGTTGATTCTGATACCACCTTCCACTTTAGTATAACTTGCAAGTGACACTGACATGTTGTTTGCATCCAAAATCCAGTCCTACTTGATCTGCTTATTTCTCTTTGGAAAATATTAAAACAGTAGAGGAGAAGCTATTAGATCTCTCTGCTGACTACAGTCCACCTCCATCTTTGAATGGAGAAGGAGGGGAAAAAACAGCATCAATCACACAGAAGGAGCCCTACTCATTTCCTCTTATATTGTGAAGCTTTCTTGATCAGAGCTTGGCAAAACCCCTTGCTCACTCATCACCCTGGCAAATGGAGGCCTAAATTATCTCCCTCTCTAGAACTTAAATTCTCAGTTGGGGAAGAAAAAGTCCTAGTCCTTATGGTTGAAGAGAGCCTTCCAAATATTAGACAGCACTGCATTAGTTTCCTGCAGCTGAACACAGTTCTAGTGCCTCTCCTGCCCCCTAGCTTAGCTTTGGCAATAGAATGGAATTTACAAGTCTGATCAGTTTCATGCTGCTATTCAGAGCCACTGGGTAGCAATGAAATTGCCAAGAAATTCTGTGTTCATGCTGCTGCTGCTCACAGGGCTATGCATGGGGGCAGGCAGTGGAGTAATGCCTGGGGAAGGAGGACCCCAGCAAAAAGGAGGCCTATGGAAAAGCAGTGGATGCCTCCCTGCCTCACCACTGCAATCACCACTAGGTTTTGTTTGTTTTTAAAGAAGGAATAACACCAGAAAGATCCCGGGGCTCTCAATAGCTGGGGAGGAGCTTCCAATTTGTAAGACACTTCCTAATCAGAAGCAGCTATAAAAGCAAATCATGACTGAGGTAAGGCATTTGATAGCAATCCCAGAATCTAGTCCGTCCAGTAGTAAGGGGGTTGGGCTTCCCAATAAGGAGCTGAACCCAGGACTCCTCCTGCCCCTGGCTACTATGCAGTGCAAGCTAATGATCACACTATTAATTTGCTATGATGGCATGTGTACAGGCTAGTTCTTGGTGGCCACAGCGGAGAGCAGCAGCTCTGTGCTGCCTCCTCCCACTGCGGGGGTTGAGCAAGAGGAGCTGGGGTGTTTGAAGCAAATAACCCCCTTGGAATGCAGCAGCTCCATCCCGGGCATTAGCCCAGCAGAACCGGTTTAGAGTGGCAGGAAGAGCAAAGCTTAACTCCAAGCAAAATGAAGCACTTCAGGATTTCCTGTCTACCTCCTTGTAAACAAAGCTTCACAATGGGTGGATTTCACTGTGTTCTGGGCTTCCCTAATGCAGTTGTATAACCAGTATTTTATTTTAAGCCTGAAACTCAACCACAAACTGCTTCATGTAGATATGAGTTTGCAGTGAGCCTGAAATAAAAGCTGAAAGGGAGATGAACTGTGCCTGAATTCCTGTTAATTCAGGTACCTATTTATAACACTGACATTAAGTATTTCACAGCCTGTAAGAAAGAGTGATGAATACCTTGTGCAAAGCTGCGCCATATACTGTGAGAGGCATTTCATTTTAGAACCTCTCCATCTCCCCATCAGATCTGTGCAGTGGAGCTGAGATCTGAGCCTCAGTAAGGAGAGCACCAATACTGCACAGCCAGCAGCGTGTCTAAAAGCCACCTTCCCAGCATCTGGGGGCGGGTCTGGTCGTCTTTGGTGGTAGGTGTAGAGCCAGACAGCTTTTCTTATCCTGCAGGCTCAAGCAGATGCTACTGCATCAGTTACAGATGGGTCACATGACCAGGCTTTCCTTGTAATGACGGATAGCAGCTTTTACTTTTAAATAAGAAAACAAAAGCTTAGAATCTGCCTTCACTAGAAAGCTGGGAGGCTGAGTCCAAAGTATGTGTTTAGTGTGCCTGTTGCTTAATCTAGCCCTGTCCCAGGGTATATCCAAATCCCAAACCGAAGAAGCCCAATCAAGCACGTGTGATCATATTTTGAACATCTGCATAGGTCACTCTAAATTGTTTCTTATTGTTGTCCCAAACAGGCTGAGTTTGGGAGAGCACTGCAACTTTTTGTTTCCAGCTTGAGCCCTTGAATTATTTAGTTTAGGATCTCCCAATTTGGCACATTTATGTTGGCAGTGCTTGTTACTAAAGGCTGGGTGGCTAATGTGAATTATTCAGAATGGACCCCAGGCTAATGCCACTTGGTAAGCTTGAGATTTAAGCTCTGATGATGTCGGGGGACATTACATTTTTCTGTGCTGCCTTTTAAGCTGGAAAGGAGGCATTTGTAAATTTTGACAGTCAGTCCACAATGGTTCAGCCAGATTACAAACACTGATGGCCAAATCCCTGAGTCAAATACAATGTGTCTTTTGTCTGCACAACTAAGGGTCTTGTGTTTAAAGCACACAACAAAAAAATCCAACCTGGGTTCTGAGCCTGGCTCACCATCAATTCGTTCAAGCATGGGTAAGTACAAAGTTTTCCTGCCTCAGTTCCTTCATCTGCACAATGGAACTAGTATTTACTTACCTCAACGTGAGCCTAAACTGACACTTAAAAAGCACGTTGAAAGCTTCTTATGGGAAGTATTAAGTTCAAAGGCAGGTAGAGTCTTTATACAACACCTATAATTATAGCTAAGTATAGTGTCAGAAGATATAAAATAGATGTCTTCAGCAAACTCTGACATCTCCGCATCATCATACTTTAAAAATACTCTCCACCATACTTTTAAGTAATATTTTATAACCTCAACTTTTTTTTACAACCCCCAAGTTTTCTGGAGGGTTTTACATCTAGAAGTCAGGAAATGCTCTGGGTTGGCACATGGTCAATGCAGACAACCTTCAGAGAATTTAGCTGCCAAACTCTTGTATACCTACTGAGTCAGCATAAACTCATATTTGTCATAGGCTCATAACTCGGCAAAATTATGACTCTTCGTAACAGGAAAAAGCTCGTCTCTGACAGATTTCAGCAGTGTCTTGTACAGATTAACCTGACATTGCCAGAGACCTAGGGCTCTTTGGAAGGAAAGCTGTACCTTTTCCATCCTGTACAACTTTTCCATCTTGTTTCCTTTCCTCTTGTTTGGCTGTAGCTGGGAGTACTACGTGAATGACGCACCCCGTATTGTGTTGGACAAGCTGGAGAAATATGGCTACCGCGTGGTCAGCATGACAGGGGTGGGCCAGACTTTGGTTTGGTGTCTCCACAAGGAGTAACATGGAAGACTGCAGAGTTCCACCTGGACAAGCCATTGCTGTGGATCATCTAGCACAGGACTGGCACTGAGCTTCCTCACTGCTTAATTCCTTTTTGTCCCAGTTTCCAGGTACCCTCAAGGGAAATGCTGCATAGTCAAAACTTCACATAATGGAAAACTGCCATCAGCTGAGCCCTAAAGGGAGGCAGACTTGCCCTCTTAATTGTAAGGGTAAATCATGTATGAATCCTTTGGAGAGTCAAAGGCTTCTCCTAAGTATTTGTCTGAATGGCAGTCTGGAAAATGCCAGCATTTTAAGTGTTAACCTTGTCCATTCAGTAAGTATTTGAGTGAGGTCAAGCACTAGCCTTGTCTTGCCCCTGCTTGGGACTGCCCTGGAGAAGTTAAGCACTGATCCTCTCACCCATAAGGCCCCCATTTAAATGCAGCTCCGGAGTAGGTCTCTCAGACTATTTGTTGCACTCTCCCTGGAACAGTAAGAATAGGCTGCCAGACCAGTCCCTGCTATTTGAACAAACTCACTTTAGCAATGAGAACAGTTTGAATGTTGACTCTCAGGTGGGATTATGGCTAGCAGAGGCAGACATTGTTCTAGTCAGCCCAGTGACTGCCATTCCAGTGTAACGCCTGGTCTCTGAGATATCTTTAAAGAAGTAGATTGCAGGAGAAAACACCTGTGAATTTCAGGTATTGGCTGTGTAATCTCACCAACTGCAGTGTAATTCTTGGACTGATTTGTACTGATCAATTCCTATGGTACCTGCTAAAGTAATAAAGCATTAATAAAGAGAGAGACCGTGTGATTTCTTTCCATGGGCTACTTTCAGCAATCTATGTCTGTGACTGGAGAAGCCATATGAAAAACCTCTGGTCCTGTGTAAAATTCAAGACATAATCCTGATAGATGGTGAGCAGTTACAACTCTTACATCTGTGGGAGCTGCATTTTGTTAGCACCTCTCAGAAAAAGCTTCTCCATTACAGGCCAGCTACTGTTTTAGAGTCTGGATTAGGTGACAGCCATTCTAATGTCCTACCCCTGCCATCTCTCCCTTCCAAGGGGTGAGTGGATATTGAATGTTAGCTCTGTCATTCCTCCCCCCCCCCACCCACAAAAAAAAAAATTCCCGTAAATTTTAAAAAAGGTTTATTGACTTAATTTAAGAAAAGTTTCTAGCTGAAGGATAGGGGAAAGAATGTGCGTTGCACCATGCTATGTGTGCGACTCTTCCTCATCTTCCCGTTGGAGCTGCTCAATCAGTTGCTGTCGCTCAGCTGCTTGGCGCATCCGCATCATAACCAAGCTTTCATAATCCCGCTCCGAGAGGACAGAATCCTAGGGAACACATAACAGAACTGGACTTGTAAAGAACAGCCTACACCCCAGTTTCCAACCTATCAGAAATCCTCACTATACAAACATACTACAGTGGTAGTAAGGATGGTGCTGCATCTGGCATGTCAGCAGGTTGGAGATACCCAGCTGGGTCAGGTTACCAAGGATATTTGTTACTATATAATGTCTATTCTGTCATGCAGGCCAAGCAGTTAAGTGTCTGCATCAAAATGAGCCCCATCTTTGCCAGGCTCAGCAGAGAGAACAAAGACAGAATGGGGTCAAAAGACTGATTTAGCCTGGTGTGGGATTAGCTGGAGGGGTTACCGAGTATGTGAAGGGTTGATGGGGCAGCCCATGGAAGCTTGCACTACCACTAATCCTGCTATACCTAAGAGGAGAATTCTCAAATACACTAAAGCTCATTTCCATAAGCAAACAGAATTAAACATTGTGCTTTGCTTGAGTAAATATAACTTTGTTCTCAGGCTGGCAGATTATTCTAGGATATTAGAGACACATTGTCAACTTAATCTAGTCAGTGTTTGCACTGGTTCCTCAGCCCCCTTATGTCAGTTTGTGTGGTTTTATAAACGTTTTTTGTGTGTTCCTCACTCCTGTGTACAACCCATATGAACAAGGGAAAACGACCATCCACAAAATCAAATAAAATATTTCTGATCATTCAGTTCTAGAATCTTTAATGTTTAAACGAGGCTAGAGAAAATAATTCAGGCATAACTGATCTGAGTAACTGGTGTTTTCTGGTATTCATTGTTTTCTGTTCTTCGGCAAGCTTGTACTGTTAGAGTTAATTTAATGTTCCTTCTCAAATCACCACAAGAGTGATCTGCAATTGCTAAAGATGAAGCTCCCTTGCTATCTTTCTAAAATAATCCTTCCTCAAGAATGAAAACTACTGATGTTTCAAATATTGTGCAACAATATAAGTAAACATAAGCAATAAACTCACTCAAATTCTACAGTACTGTTACCTCTAATGTTAATTGTACTGTGTAACTAAAAACAGTACAGCAGTAAAGAGTCACATGTATATATTGCCAGGTACAAAAGCAGACTTGCTATAATATTAAACTTCTCTAAAATGTACTCAAGTGATTTTGTACAAAAGTAGCAGCTGCTTACCTAGATCTGCTCCCACCTGTTTGGGAACCATTTGCTTTACCAACCAAAATAATGGCTAGGCCATAGGTACTAAGACCACTACCTTCTGTGATGACCCATATAATCTCATTTTTTCTTTGTACTGTCTATCTGTATCCACCTGTTGTGTCTTGTACTTAGATTGTAAGTTCTCTCTGCGGCAGGGGCTGGCTTTCTGTTGTGAGTACTTTAGCACAATGTGGACAGCTCATAGGCATTGTGTTAGCACTGAGGAGCCAAGGTAGCTGTGCTGCCTTATGCATCAGCAACTCCAGTCAGCTAGAGGTTGACTGTAGAGTCTTAATTGCCAATGAGGCAAGTGAGAGAAAACAGCTACCTTGTAAGAGCCCAGCTGCTTTTTGTGGCACTAGTATTTGAAAAGCGACTGAGTACATGGTCCCATCACTCCAAGATTTCCCCAAAATATAGCAACACTTTTACATATTTGTCTTGTTCTCTTGACACCTACAGGTACAAAAAAGCTACCTTAACAAAATAACAGTGAAAATAAATAAAAAAATTTTAATGTTCACGTTTCTGGGAAATAGTCATGTTCTATGCTGATTGAAACAGATGTCTGAATATGAAAGGGCAAGAAAAGCCGTCCCCTAGAGGCGAAGGGGGCAGGTGTGAATGCTCCATCACACCCCAGGAAAGTGCTTCCTCCAGTGAAGAGGGGGAATAGATCTGAGAAGGATAGAGAAGCCCAGGATAAAACTGATATCTCAAAGTGGGAAGATGGGAGACCTATACTGTAACTGATATCTTAGCATCTATATTAACAAACTTTTGATTCTATGAGACACCAGCATGGATACAGGTAAGATCAGAGAAAGTCAGCACTTGTGCCAAATCAAATCAATCTTCAGCAGCTGAACTAGGTCCCTTCATTGCTAACCTGGAGCTCTTACCCAATGAACAACTTCCCACTGCCATCTGCCTGGGTTGGTTAATTAGCTAACACGAGGCGCTTGCACGTGAGTCACCAACAGCAGAATGTATGCATCACCACCCGACACTTCAAGCTTTAAAATCTAAAGGAGAACAGAACCGCCCCCTCCTTCCATCTGTAGATCTCACCAATTCAGTGAGCCAGTCAGAAATCACCGTGGTTAGAGCTTTATAGGGAGAATCCAAGTTTTCTCAAGCGGTGTTACAAAACAAGAGGTCATGTTGCTGAATCTCCTGAAATCAGTTTAAATGCTCCCCAGGAATCTTGCCTTCTCCTCAGAGCATGGGCTGATGCTTCACTACTCTCCACATATCTACTTCCTGCAATCTTGGCAATTACCAATAGTGCAAAACCCAGTTTCTGACGTGGCTGACTCAGCAAGGGCTTGGCTCAAAACAAACACATACGCACAAGGAATCAGAGCCTGGGAAGCAGTGACAAGAGGCAGATGATGAGAGGTGGAAGAGAGCAGAAGAGAAAGAGGCACTAGGATTTACCGGCTGTTTCCAAACCAGCAGAATCTTGCCAAGAGCTGCTGATCACGACAAAAACATCTACGGTGGTGATCTTGGTTCTGGTTTCTGAATTCAGCCATCTCCCTTCTGCCTGCAAAACTAAGCTGCTGCTCTGCCTCAGTAAGTCATTATTCTAAAATCAATTTTCCTATTGCTCGTTTCCTATAGAGTCTCTACTACTTGCTTTATTTGAAATTCCTCTAGGACTGTATTTCTTTTGTGTGCCTCAGTTTGACAGAGCTAATGGCTCCCCTTCTACCTACTCAGTGAGGCTTTTGTGCTGTGCCCTTCACCATGAAGGTGCCTGGTTACCATGGTATCGACATGCTCTTCTATTCTAGATGCTGGGTTAATCTGTTCTCATTGTGTCTACATGCCATTGCTGCTGTTCACCAGGTTCTTTTTGCAGCATAAATAGGCAGATATCATAATCCTTACTATACTAAAGAGGGACACTCCTATAGAAAATGGGCGAAAGATCTGGTAGCTCCATTAACTCAGGGAGAGGTTAGAAATGAGTTTGCATTTCTTATGATACTAGCCTGTTTTCTCACTTACAGGAGTTGTGGCTCTTTGCTGAACTCAAGACTGGAGTCCAGTGGCCTCCTACACAGTGCAGTAAACAACTCCCTTCTTTTTGCTGCCTAGCATGGATACTTGGCGGAGAGGATCCATCAAATCCACAACGTTCTTCAAGCGTCTTTCATTCAGGAGGCATAAAAAGCTGGGTAATCAAGTCATCATCTTGAATCAGAACAGCCAGACACTTGAGAACAATGGACAGTACAAGAGGGAACCACTAAGAGACCTGAAGGATAAATCAGAGTACCTGTTATGTAAGAGTGAGCAAAACCTAGCCCAAGCTCAGGCACCTCCAAAGCCACCCCGACTGTATCTAGACAGTTCCAGCTGCCCCAACATAATTGACCACACAGAGTCTCACTCTACAGCCATTTCCTTTTCCAGTGCTACTCCTCAGTACCATAAAGCCACGCAAACACACGTGACTAACTACCACACAGACCAGGCTACAGACTGGGGGACCTCTGAAACTGGCTCTGACCTCTTCCTTTCCTTCAAAGTGGACTTGGGGCTATCACTCCTGGAAGATGTTCTGCAGACTCTCAGAAAACAGAATCCAAGAGATTATGCAGCTTGAAAGGGTTTACCAATTAATTTATTAAGTTATTATCAGCATTTGGTAGTTTCCTTACCCCTCACAAGAGAAGAGGAGATACTGGCATATCCCTTCCCTGGAGTGCCTGTCTTATTGTCCTGTCTTACCCACCATCAACCATTCGTGTCTATTCTCAGAGCACCCTTCCCACTGAGCTGTCAGTACACCAGTATGAGAGAGCCACACGCTGGACTCCAGTCTGATGCATTTCCATTTTCTACAATGGACAGGGAAATTCCTCTCCACTGCTGACACTGTATCTCATCCTGGTGAAAGAAAGGCCACATTTTGTACAGAGACCTGTTATTTTTGGAACCCCACTGGGACTATAAAAGGCATGAGGAGAGCAGGGGGCATACAAAAAGGATTCCTGGGTAACTGGACAGTTTGGAGGAGATGGCAGCTCCTGTATTTCAAAGCCAAGTGGAGCAAAGACAATTGAGATGATGATTCAGGATGTTCCTTTTCCAGTGCATTTTTGTGTCCCCCCCAACTCTGTGTGATGGGCAGCATCCCCATCAACCTTGTAACTGGAAAAAGGTAAGCAGACAAAATGGCTCACAATATAGCAACAGTGAATTCTACATCTTATTAGCAAGTGGAACAATTATGTAGATATTGCTTCTTAGAGCATGCTTTGAATAATCAGCTGTAAGTAATCACAGGTGAGAATAAATGTATCTGTCATTATAAGTCTGTCTTTGCCTCATTTCACTTGTACCAAGCCACAACAATAAAGGTACCAAGATCACAACTCTCTTGATTTGTGAGGTAAGTGTTCATTGGGGTCCTGTCCTCTTTGGTCCCTCATCTTTTTACTAAACAGGTGTTGGGGGGCAGTGAAGTTACTGCTTGGCTCCAATTTCTTCTACTCCTAGTGGGAAAGGCTAGAACTGCAGCAGTTGGGACATCCTTCCATAAGCAGATACTGTACTAATCATCTAGGCCAGTGGTCACCAACCAGTAGATCAGGATCTACTGGTAGATCCTGGCACCTCCAACAGGTGATCCTGACTGGTTTGGCCAGGAAGCTATTAAGCACTGGCACTTCAGTTGCCCCTCCACCCACTATGATGCTGCTCCTGCCCTCTGCCTTAGAGCTGCCCCCCCAGGGAGCCTCCTGCTTGCTGTGTAGGGTGTGGGAGGGAGAAGGGGGTGCAGATGTTAGGGTGTCCATCCTCCCCCCACTTCTGGACCCTGTCTCCACAGAGAGAAGGGGATGGATGGAGCTTGGCAATGCAAATCTCTGAACAGGCACACACAGTGAGCGAGAGTAACTGTCTCACAAACACCAACTGTCCTTCACTTTCATCTCTGACCCAACACGTGTTTGTGTGTGGGGTGGGGGAAGGATTGTTACTACTTTTACTGCGTGCAAAGTGAGTTATTTTTGGGTTTTGACTGGCCTGTGCATTTCATAATTTTCATTTCTCTCTTATGCTTAAATTTAATTGAGTAGTGAGTTCTAAAATGCCTAACCCGTCATGGCTTGAGTAATTATCCCTGTGGTAACTGCTGCTCCTGGAAGTGGCTGGGATGTACCTGCAGCCCCTGAGAAAGGCAGAGCAGGAGGACTCCACTCCTGCAGCTCCCATTGATTCAATAATAGGGAACCATGTCCAGTAGAAGCCATGGGCTCAGTGCCTATAGACAAGGGGCAGCACATGGAGCCATTGTTGTGGTGCAGGGTCAGGGCAGGAGTAAGCCTGCCTTAACCCCATTGCTTCACTTGGAAACCATCTCAGTTAAACAGTGACCAGACAAAGCCTGCTTCCTGAACCCCTGTCCCAGCCCTGAACCTCCTCTTCTTGCACCCAGCCTCCTGCCCCGGACTGGAGTCCCCCTGTACTCAAACTCATTCCCAGAGCTTGCACCCTGAAACCCCTCCTGGACTCCAATCCTCCACCCGGGGCGAAGCCCTGAGCCCCTCCCACACTCCAAACCCCCTCACCCAAGGTCAGAGCCTGCACCCCAACTCCCTACCCCAGCCTGTGCAAGTGAGTGAGGATGGGAGAGGAAGGGGGATGGAATGAGCAGGGTGAGGCTGTGGAGCAGGGGCAGGGCTTCAAAGAAGGCATGGGAAGGAAGCCGGGCAAGGGTATTTGGGTGTGAGGTAGATCTTACATTGCACTTAAATTGAAAAGGTGATCTTGTGGTTAAAAAGGTTGGAGACTACTGCTCTAGGGATTACTAACCAGAGGCATCTGCTGCATTTAGCCTTTGGGTGAACTATATCAAAGAAGGTACATATAACTCCAATCCCACTAGCTTCATATCAGAGAAAAAAAGCAGCATTAATAAGTCTTACTGCTACCTTAAAGTAGCTTAGAAAATGCATAGGACAGTGCCAGAGAGAAAGCTGCTTTCAGCAACTGTTGGACACCACGGGAACCCTAGCTACCACTAAAGGGGCAGGACTGGTAAGAAGCTCTCAGACAAAACCTTCCTGATACCAATAAGACAGTTGTGAATGATTTGCTGATGCCGGTGTACTCAACACTAAACAACAGCTATAATTTGTCAGACAAAAGCTTGCACAATGCCCCAGGAGGTCATAGTCTACAGGGGAAAAAAAACTGGTAGAACAGTTAGTGCACTGTAGTCAGAACATGGTGGCTCTGTAGCAATTTCCAGAAATAGAGCAGGGAGGGAGCTCAATTTAACATGAAGTGGGAGGCTAATCGAGGCATATGAGATGGCATGAAAAAAAGCAGGAAGTATTCAAAGGCAGCAGCAGCTAAATGAGGGATCAAAGGGATGGGATGAGGGTTGAGCTGAAGGACAACTTAAGAGCAAGAACCTTGAACTTAATATAGAAGGGAAGCCAGAGAGGATACTAATGTAGGAGGCAGAAGTGGTCAGAACCAGGACAGGAGAGAGGAGAATTGATGGCACAGATCAATGCAGCCAGGACAAGAAATTACAAGAGCAGGGATTTATATTTTGGCAGCAGGGATGAATTTTGGAAATGTATGGAAATCAGCAGGATAATTTGGGGAAATCATGGGTAAGAGAGGAGAAGGAAAGGCAGGAATGAAAAAGGATCCCACAGTTCTGAGGCTGGGGAACCAGAGGATTGGAGGGTGCTATCATAGGAATGGTAGGTGTTACTTGTAACAGTAGTGTCACCAGGCAGAAATGTAATTTTTCAGCTAACGTACCTTTCAGGGATAGGCCACAAATACTCACCATTCTAACAAGTGACTGTCAGCCCCGCCAGACCGGAGAGCCTCTGTTAAAAAACAATGACTCTCACCTCCACCCAGCAGAAATATCACTGTCTGCTTTGGCCTACCCTGCCTCTCTGCTCAGCCACACTAATCACTCACAGCAGGCAGAAGCTAACAATCTTTTGCCATGGAAACGAGCCAAGATAAACCTAGATACACGCCAGGGCTCTCAGAGGCAAACTACACAAATCCATCAGCAAGTTCCAATTGCATTAACAACCCTTTAGGTATGAACAGAGCCAAGTGAAATGCTTTTTTAGATTTTTATAATTGTGCTTTAATTTTAGGGAATTTTATTTTATTTCCTCATGGCGTGACAGGCTTGGGGAGGGGGAACCAATTCCTACCCCAGGGAGTCAGAAGCCTCAAGAGATTGGGTTCTGCCCCATGACTCAAGGGTGAAAGACCCTGGAGAGAGCCTGAGTTCTTCCCTGGGGAGGGGCGAGAAGGGGAAGAAGGAAGTTGGAAGCCTAAAGGTAGGGGTGTCAGGTCCTGCCCCCTGGGACTGACTCTGGAGACCCTGAGGAAATCAGAAAGATCTGGGGGAGGTCAGGTCATTCCCGGGGATGGAGGGTATTGCAGAACCCATCCTGTGCACTCTATGCGGCAGCAGCTCTTGTCCCATATGGCTGGGCCAGCTCCCTTTGTGGGTGTTGCAACCTAGTGCATGGAGTTGGAGTGCTGATCAAATTTGGCCCAGATTGCAATGCCATATTTCGCCTGGCCACCCCCATCATGATAGAGGGATAGCTGGACTAAACCTGAGCAGCACTGCAACTCCACGCACTATGTTGCAATGCCTAGAGTGGCAAGATGGTGTAGCCCTCCAAGGCAGGAGTCACCACTGCATGGTATGATTTTCATTTAATAGGGTTTTTTGTTTCTTGGTTTTATTACATGCTATTTTGCATTTGCAAGACACAAGGATCTAGCTCTGAATGGACTCTTTTCTGCCCTTACAAAGGGACTCTGAAGTTGACTAAGCCGGTTCGTGTTTTTCCTTCCTATGACCACCCTAAAGATTCTAGAATGTCTGTAGAACTCAAGGTCAGCTCTGTACTGCATGCGTTGATCCAGTTAGCTCCGCTCCCTGATGCTTTCAGGGTGAGAGCATCTGTCACCATAACCACCTAAGCTGCATCAGATGGGAAAGCTACTCTTCTCAAACAGGTGTGTGCTCTGAGTGGAAACACCCAGGCTCAAAACCTGCAGTGGTGGCCAGGCAATTCTGTTTAGAACACGCTGTGGAGTGAAAAGTCAGTCAAATAAAGGTAGGAACATCAAACAGACTTTGAAGCAGCTAAAAATATCTAGCTATTCCATATGCACAAGACCTAGTTTCCAAACACCCACTGAAAAAAGGGATTGAGAGCATATGCAAAGCGTGAGGAAGGATCACTCTCATGGGAATGTCTGCTCTTCAGGGTTTGACTTTGACCTTTGAGTGAGGAGGTGGGTCCAGGTAGTTTAAAGACTATGCTTGGAACTGAATTGCCCTTTATAACAGCACTGTTCATCTTAAGAGCTCAGAGTGCTTCATGGAGGGGGGGATAATTCCCGTTTTTCAGTGGCAGAAATATAACTCAGAGAGATGAAGTGACTGGCCGAGGTCATGCAGCACATCAGTGGCAGAGTCAAGTCTTGCTATTGTATCAGATTTGGAATATTGCTATCAGTGTGAGACAAGCCAGGGCGATTCTTTGGAGAAGTAGTCAGGATGCAGCCAAGATTCAACAATTCAATTAACAAATATTCCATACATCTCATACCGCATTCCAGATGCACTTTTCCCCAAACATTTTGCTGTATTATGACAGTTCTCTAAGTTGCCTGCCCAGCAGCTGATTTGCATTAACAATGGGTGGAGAGGAGACTACTTTCAAAGTAATAATAGGAAAAGGCACACCCCTACTTTAAACCCTGTTTACCTGTATCAGACAGAGCTGCCATTCTTCTCCTCAGACTTACTTATATACATCTGCTCCTCCACACAGTTTCAGCAGCACAAGAACCAAGCATTCCCCCTAACGGACCCAACTTATACTTAAGTGCGCTTTGAAGGAATTCTGGTTCACCCCTTTAACCAGCAATCCATCAAAGGATCTTCAGCATCAGGGAAAATGTACATTCTTATCAATTAGAATAAATCCATGGAGAAGAGTTTACAGGGCCTTAGAGCGAAGCAGAGAATTTCTCTGCTTCTCAGTATTTCATCCTCCTCTTAGTCTTTCTCCTTCCAACTAAGAGGAGGATGAAATGATCCAAGTAGCCTGTCTCTCATTTTGCTGTTCCCGATGGCAGAGATGCTTCTGAAAAGGCCACTGGAGCATTATAAAATATCAAAGGCTGAATAGGAAGGCCGGTGTCTAGTGAGGAGACCCTCAGTAAACTGTCCTGGGAAGGAACATATTCTTACTATGTGTGTGAAGCAGAATATCGGTTTGGGTTGCTACACAAGTGACAAAGCGCCTGTGTTCTCCTTACCTGAGAAGCTCTAGGCTGGCGAGTGCTATCAGGGAACTTCGTGCTGGGATTGTTCTGTGGCTGGCCCTCTAACCAGGAGATCTTTAGAGGGTTAGTTATCAAACCAACTTCATTCTTCACTGCCATCTCCTATCAGTGAGAACATGTTCCCATCACCATCTTCATTTCAAAACCCACCACCATCCTCATCTCACTATTGAAATTAGTAAGTAAGATTTCCCATGCTTAATCCAAAAGCCAGGCCAAATAGGGCACAACACTTCAGAATCCACTGCAGTCCATTGCCAGTGAAGAACACCCTTTTATGAAGCCTACATTGGTGTCAAACACGAATTACCACTCTCAGTGCATTTGCTACAAGGAGCATGAATAATTTTTTGGTATAAAGAATAAAAGAATAGGAGTAAGAGCCTCAACCTGTTTTAATGAGTCAGAGCTCAGTTAAAGTTAATGGAGCTATGGCAATTTATACTAGCTGAAGATGTGGCCCTAGAATTCTGTTCCCATACAGACCAGGCTCCAGTTATACTTCTCTTCACTGCCTTGATTACATGTAATAGCATCCTCACCATCACCAGTCTGTTCCAGTTCTTCTCCACAACATCAGTCAATATTCCCTTGTCCACCTCCAGACTTCCCAACAAATAAATCCTGCAGTATTCTGCTAAACTTACAGCAGCTTTAACTGTAGCAAACTCCACAACCGCACTCCCAGTCTTCTTACTTGATAACACCAAGTTCAGCACTTCACCATACTGTCAGAGTCAATGAGAAGAGACAAGTGAGATACAGAACCATAGAAGCAGCAAAATGTATCCCAGTCAAACTAGGGACGTAATAGCATAGTCAATTAACCAATTAATTGATAAGCAAAAGCTTACAGGTTAATGCTATAGACTCTACACATTCTCCCCCCCGCCAGTACATTTTTAGCAGGCTGGCCAGCAGCCTGACTCAGTCCTGACTCACGCGGGGTCTGGGACCTACCCCCACTTAGGTCTGGGAGCTCAGCCTGCCCCCCTCCCTACCTGGACAGGGGCTGCTGCCACCCTGCACTGCTGTCTCTGTATCAGAGGCAACAGCATGGGGCGACTGACAGCCAGTCAGTTAGGGGAGCTGGTTTTTAAACTGGCTCCCCTTGTAGATCAGCTCCTTCCTGGCACATCACGCTGCTGCGTCTGATACAGAGACAGGGGCTCCTCAGGAGTAGGGCCAGAGCGCACTGGCTGCCGGCCTCGCCTTGGGGGACTATAGAATAGTTGAGTAACCAATAAGAATTCATGAGGTAAACTGACTATTCAATTAACTGGTATTTAACATCCCTAAGTCAAACATGGAAACACTGGTTATGGGACAAAAAGCTACAGCTGATCCAGTGCTAGCACAGAATGGTGGAGCTCTAGCTGTGGGGAGGGGGGGGAGGAGGAGGGAACAAGAAGGCAGGGATGAAGTCACAGCTACTACTGTCCCATGAAGAGTCACTCCAAGGAATGATTCAGGAGTATCAGATCTACCATAGCTTATAGCTATTTTCACAGCTCCCAGCAGGAACATTGCCTGCCTGAAAACTAACAGCTACATACAAAACTGCCTCTCCCATGACAATTCAGGGGAAACTATATAAAGATTATATGTCATGATGAATCAGATCACAGGTGGTCTAGTCCGTCTAGTCCAGCATACCATCCCAACAGCAGCTAGTATTCAATGTAGAGATGTTAAATTGCAAGTAACTGACTAATCGAATAGTCAATGCATTTTGCATTGATTAGTCGATAGGGCGCCTCCACCTTTGAAGTGTAGCAACAGCCCTAGGGCTGTTGGTACACTTCAAAGGCCAAAGCGCCATGTGGAGCCTGGGTCAGCTAGGGACTTCTCTGCTGACCCCAGGCTCCATGCAATGC
This sequence comes from Pelochelys cantorii, assembly GCA_032595735.1. Lineage (NCBI taxonomy): Eukaryota > Metazoa > Chordata > Testudines > Trionychidae > Pelochelys > Pelochelys cantorii. The sequence continues at coordinate 69,901,010 of CM064329.1, read as the reverse complement.
TGTCACTTTGAAATGCCGCGGGGAGACCAGTGTCAGGCTCCATGTGGCATTTCAAAGCAGCAGCACCGCACGGAGCCCAGGGTCAGCTGCTTTGAAACACTGGGTGCAGCCTGGGGACACCCCAGCTGGCCCTGGGCTGCATGCAACGTTTCAAAGCAGCAGTGCCGCATGGAGCCCGGGGTCTGGCCCAGGCTCCACATGGTGCTGGCACTTTGAAGTACCCCCTCTGACAGAGGCAGCAAGGGGAGTGAGGGGGAAACGACTAGTTAACTAGTTGTTCACATTCCTAATTGAATGCTTTAAGACAGAGGTGGGGAACCTTTTTTGGTTTGGGGCCGCTGACCCACAGAAGTCAATCAGGGGCTGCACACAAGTGAAAAGAAAAAAAAAAACCCAAAACAAAACAAATAATCCTTCCCCAACCCTCACTTATGTGGCCTCTGACTTAAAGGAGAAAAATACTCCCCACATACCAGAGCCTAGTGGGGTTCAAGCTAATATATCTTGTGTGTTCCAGCCCCACAGATACTCAGTGCTAGGTGGGGGAGCCCCGAGCCTCAGAAGCCAGATCCAGGCAAGCCAAGAGCTTCATGTTCCACATCCATTTTAAGAGAAGGGGAAAGTAATCTTTGTAGGAGTTATTAAATATACTTCTATTCTGAGGGAAGAATTCACAGCTATTCCACTTCCAACAAGAATCACTGTAGGAATGGGACAGTTCCTGCTTGATGGCTCCATAGCGACCACCTTTAAAATTAGCATGAAGGAGAGAGAAAGCTATGCAATGAAGAAAAAGAACCCCACTTTAGTTTAAGGATGTTAAATATCGACTAATTGACTAATTCAATAGCCGATTAGTCAATAGGGCGATTCTGCCTTTGAAGTGTAGCAACAGCCCTAGGGCGAAAGCGCCGCACAGAGCCTGGGATCAGCTGGGGACTCCCTGGCTTATCCCCGGGATCCATGCAGCACAACCGCTTTGAAACTCAGAGAGGAGCCTGACGCGGGGCTCCCTGTGGCATTTCAAAGTGGCTGTGCCACGTGAAGCCTGGGGTCTGGACCCAGGCTTCAAGCAGCATTGCCACTTTGAAGTACCCCGTCGTCTTCCCCTCTTTGCTGCCTCTTTCTGATAGAGGAGGGGGGGGCGGGGAAGAGAAGCAACTAGTCATGTTGACTATCCGATAAGTATTTGCTTATCAGATAGTCGACGAGTCCTTCCATCCCTACTTTGGTTTATATGTAGATCCACCACAATTCTCCGCCCTTTCTTACGGCATCAAGGTTGGGGGCTATCAAGTGGTAGGAAAGAGCATCTCAGAACAGAACCTTCTGCAGGATTTGCAGGAGAACTTCTTTTGTGTATCCCCCTTTTGTTTCATCATCCTTCTTGCATTTCCATCTTAGCTAGAAAAGAAAAAGCTGCACGTTAGTTTTGACCATTTCAACTCACATTGCTGTACTAAAGATGGTTCTTGCCAGCTACAGAATAAGTGTATGTCTGCTGTTGACATTTATATCTACCACACTGCCAAGTTAGTGATTTTAATATCAGCGTGTATAGACTACAGGAAACAAGTTGTACAGAGGCACAGGGCTAAAAAGTTCTCAGTGGAATAAAAAAAAAACCCCAAAAAACCTTACTGTACATTGTAAAGCACCTGAAAGTAAATAAACGAATGTATCAAGGCAATAACCAGATGCTCCCAGTGTGTAAAGTGCACACATCTGATTTCCAAGCTTATGGCTCCTGGTTTTGAGATCAGGCTACAGGGAAGAATAAAGTTGGAAGATGAGAGTGGAGAGTTTCAATAAGCACTGAGCGTGCTGGACAGAGGAGTTTCAGCTTTCTCTTAGACTGGAGGTGTTCCGAGTCTGGGTGAAAGGAGAGATGCCCCTTTTCTGGAAGTGAGCGCCAACCAGTTAACAATACTACAAAGTTTAGTAGCCAGGCCTGTCATGTGGCCCGATTTTTTAAGGATGTCTTACTTTGAGTTTGGGAGTTCCTTTGCCTTCTACACCATTCCCATGTTGTTTCCCTAGGAGGCAAAGAGGAGAAAGTGAAAACATGAGGGGGAAAACACACGGATAAACAGTAACACTACACAGTTTGTCAGTGCAGATGTACAAGGCAATAGCAATCCTGTCTTTTGGGCTTCTTCCCCACTTAAGTTTCCCACTGTTGTTGCTGACTACGGTTCAACAGCTTAGCATAGACAAGATGCTGGTGGCTGCCAGTATTTTTTCTACCATGCTGTTTAGACTTGCCCTAATCAAAGTGAGACACCACTAAAACTGAAGGTGATGAGAGAAACCTGTCCGCTCTTGCTCCTAGCAGCAGAGCTGCACTGGTGGTAACAACAGCGAGAAATGTAAAGGAAAACAAAATAAGGCTAGTGTAGACCGGCAGAATTAATTCTGTAGGCCAGTCTGTGCTGCTGAGGGATTATTATACTTTGCCCTTCCATCACATCTTCTACCCAAGGATCTCAGAGCTCTTTCAGAAAAAGGCTTCTTCCTCGTAGAAAGAGGATTACTGCTCTTGGAAAAACCTCTGTTCTTTCGATTTTCTTTTGAAAGAACGCGATTGCAGTGTGGACGTAATTCAAGTTTTTTTTGAAAAACAGACGTTTTTCTCAAAAAACTCTGTAGTGTAGACATAGCCTTTCTGTGGGAAGGATTTCAGCAGGAATATGAGCACTGTCTTCCTCCAGCAGCAAGCCAGAAACACGGGTGTCTAGGAGGCGGCCAAGATGAGGGAGTACAGCCATACTGGACATCTCCCTATTCAGTATGCTACCCATGTAAGTTAGCTCATGAAAGATCTGGGACTCTAAACTTGCAGTTTGGATGATGACTCCAATCACATTTGCCATTACCTTGAACTCGTTGCTCTCTCTCAAGTCGGATCTGGTCCTGAATGAGTTTCTGCTGCTCTTCTAGCTGCCGGGAGCCCTCTTCCCGGAGGCGTATTATCTACAGGGGAGACAGGCGTGAACAAACACCAGTTATGTTACCAAGAAAGTCTGCTAATTGATATGTAATTGTGACGGGGAGTCTGCCCCCGCACTGGCCCTTAAAGAGTAAAGCCAGCCCTGAGAGAGGGCTGAGTGTAAAAACCACTGCTGAGGTAGACAATACAGGTTAGGGCCCAGCTGGGGGCTGTATAAAGAAGAGCTCAGGCAGGGAGGTGATGACACACACACTCTTGCTCTAGCTGGAGAGCAGGAAGGACCTGGCTGCCAGAGAAGCTAGAGCAGCGGTTTCCAACCTTTGCCACATGGGGACCCATTTTGACAATTCAGGAAGACTTGGTGACCCACGGCAATTCAAAAACAGGGGGAAGAGAAGGGGCAGAGCCACCTGGGGAGACACGTGGTGACCCTTTTGAAATGTAATGGCGACCCATATTTGGGTCCCGACCGATAGGTTGGGAAACCCTGAGCTAGAGGCTTCCTGAGATGGGGCAGGGCTGGGGAGCTCTGACCTGACCTCACTCCCAGGCTGCAGGGCCTGAGTGTACTGAGGTTGCAGGGTCACAATCAGACAGAAGGCAGCAGGTCCACACCCCCTTGCCAATGATGAGTGGCCATTTCAGACTGCAGTTTGCCCATGAGGTGAGGGGCTAGATGATGACTGGCAGTGGGTCACTGAGACAATGTGGGTACAAGGGGATTGAGGGTTTGCCCCCCATAACTTTTGCTGGGGCTCTTGGTGCTTGCCTCCAGTGCTTCTGCCCCTGCAGCTTCTACCAAAGTTTGGGGCATCCATTTTTCTGGAGGCCCAGGTAGCACAAAAGAGAGGACGACAATCTTGGAACCCCCCCACCACCATCACCTTTTGAGACAGGACCCCCAGGGTTACAACACTGAAATTTCAGATGTAAACATCTGAAATCATGAAACTGACCAATTTTTTAAAACCCTGATCATGAAATTGACCAAAATGGACCATGAATTTGGTAATGCCCTATCCATGAGGCTGGTATTATTCCACAGGAACCATTTATTCCAAAAGGCTGAACTGCTACAGTTCACAGAGATTTGTTGAGTCTCAGCTCATCACCACAGCTACATGTTAAAAGGCTTTCAACCACCTGTCTGCCTCAAAATAACACAACATACAAATCTTTATTACCTCTTGTTCTAGTGTCCTGGTTATTCGGATCTCTTCCTCTTCACTCACATGAGCTTGGGCTTCTCGTTCCCGGGCTTCAAGGTCTGCAGAAAACCACACCCCCAGCTATTGTCATTACTGTCTATAAAGCCAGGCTGCACGACACCAGACACTAGAGATCCCTTTCCAGATCTGGCTGTTCCTAGGGTTCCTTCCCTCAGGTCTCTGCCTGATGCCTCTTCGGCCTCCCTTATGTTTGGGTGAAGCACTGAGCCAACAGTAACAGTCCTTCACCCGTGCTTTTCTCAGCAGGATCAGCCGCTGCTAACAGCATAGGGGAGAATTCACACAATCACAGTTCTATAAAGAATGAGTCAAGAAAGTTCAGCTCTTATTGACTGAAGCTACGTCAGGACTGCAGGCTTTTTGCACAAGAAGCTTTTGTTGGAAGAGATCTTCCGCAAAAACTTCTTGCACAAGAGCACATCTACACACAAAAGCGCATCGAAAAAGTGATGGGCTTTTGCGAAAGAAAGCGTCCAGACTGATTAGACGCTCTCTCGCATGAAAGGCCACCCAGAACTTCAGCCAGGGCTTTAGGTCACCAGTTGCTTCCAAGGGCTGGTGCTGGAACCTTGCAAACGTGTTTAAAGGGACATCCCTGGACAGCCATTTCTCTGCTGCTGCTGCCTGTGTGCAGACCTCTTCAAGGGACAGCAAAGCTTCAGCAGTGCCTGCTGTGGTTGCCCTGTTCTTTTTTGGACGCTACAGCTTTTTCCTGTGTGCGCCATGGAGCCGCTTCTGGGCAGGTGATGGCCCCACACGGCTATGCTGCAGTTTTTGCAGCATTTGCTGCCAGCTGCCTTCCTCTTCGTGGAGGACCTGGACCCCAAGCTCCTCCTGGGGACCCTCTCCGTGGCAACAGTTGCTCCAGTCTGGCTGCCACACCCCACTGTGGAGAGGCTGGAGACCAGCTCAGACTAGTGGGACCAGCCGGTCCTGGAGCAGTGGGACGACCAGCAGTGGGTACAGAACTTTCGAATGCACAAGGCCACCTTCCTTGAGCTCTATGCCAGGCTCACCATCGCGCTCCGGAGATGCGACACCCACCTGCAGCCCACCATCGCCCTGCAGAAATGGGTTGCGACCGCCCTGTGGAAGCTGGCCATCCCAGACAGCTACTTATCGGTGGGCAATCAGTTTGGGGGGGAAAGTCCACCACTGGGGCCGTCCTTATGAAGGTAAGGAGCTCTCGGGCTGCAGTCCCTGCACTGAGGGGGTAGGGGGAGAGGAGAGAGTGTTGGACAAGGGGGACCCTTGGAAGAGTGAGGCTGGGGACTGTAGGCATGGGGGGAAGCCCTGTCCCTGCGGAGCTTGTGCAGTCCTGCCCTCACACAGCCCTGCTGCTAGAGGCGAGCAGGAGTAGGCTCATAGGAGATGGCTCATAGGAGATGGCTCCTGGGGTTTTTTTTGGGGGGGGCCCCCACAGGAGGTGAGGGAGACAGGCACCTCCCATGGGCTGAGTCACCCCCTCTCCCATTCTCTGTTGTGTGTTTGTCTCCTTCTGCAGGTGGAGAAGGCCATCAACTCCCTGCTGCTGCAGAGAGTTGTCCATCTGAAGGACCTGGACACTACCATGGCCACATTTGCTGCCCTGAGGTTCCCCAACTGTGGGGGAGCCATCAATTAGAGCACTGAACCAGCAAGCAGCCCAGTTTATAAATAGGAAGGGCTACTGTTCTGTTGTCCTGCAGGCCCTGGTGCACCACCGGGGCCAATTCACAGATATTTTTGTGGGGTGGTCGGGCAGGGCACACACTGCCTGAGTGTTTAGGAACTGCAGCCTGTGTGCCAAGCTGAAGGCAGGTACCTTTTTCCCATGCCAGGACTTCGCTGTGGGTTACCAAAACATGCCAGTGTGCATAGTGGGGGAGGCAGCATACCCACTTATGCCCTGGCTAATGAAACCCTACCCGGCATCCTCGATCCCAGCAGGGACCTATTCAATGCCAGCTTCAACTGAGCCAGGATGCAAGTAGCATGTGCCTTTGGATGCCTTCTCACCCGCCTGGACATCAGGGAGCACAACATCCCCGAGATGGTGATAGTGTGCTGTGTGCTCCACAATATTGTAGAGCGCAAGGGGGAGGCCTTCCTCCCAGGGTGCGGGGCAGACACCGGCCACGAGGGCTGTGCTTTTGAGCAGCCCTGGACAGCTGCCACCCACCAGGCCCGTCAGGCCACGGTGCACATCTGGGAGGCCCGGAGCGAGAGGTGTTCTCAAGCAGCCCAGTAACTCTCCCCAAGGCCTCCGCAACAGGGGCCTCTGCCTTGTTGCTCTATCCCTTTCCCCTCTCAACCCCTCCCTTTTCCCCTTCCCTGACCTCCCAATAAACACACGTTTGGTTTCAGAACAAAAAAGTTTTTTTTAATTGAACATTAAGAGAAGGTGGGGAGGAACTTGGAGAAGTGGGGCAGCTTGAGGTGCCCCCTTGGGTGCAGGGGCCTTGTCGGGGTTGTGTTGCTCTGGAGGCCACAAAGGGGGGAGTAGGAGGGGGGCTAGAGCGGGGTCAGAGTTGGCAGGAGGAGGGGCCATAGGCATCACTTGGAGGGGGCATGGGCATTGTTAAGGAAGGGAGCAGGGGCATGGCAGGGTGGGCTGGCGGATGGGCAATGGCCATAGGAGGTGGGGGCAGGAGGGTGGAACTCAGGAGCAGCAGCATCAGGCGGGTGTGCCGCCATGCGGGACATGATGCCACGCATGATGTCACAACGTGCTAGCATTTGGCCCCAGGCTCGCTTCCGCCACTCCAGGTCAGCATCAACCCTGCGTGCCAGAGTGTGCTGGATGTCCCAGAGGACGCTGATGTGCCGGTGCATCAGGTCCTCCTGCACCCTGGCTTGTCTGCGGGTCCTCCGGACTCTGGCAGATGGCTGCGGTGGTGTGGCTTGGCCCTCTGTCCCAGCTGTGGGGAACACACAAGAGGAGGGGCGGTCAGTCATCCTTGCAGACACTGTCTGTAAGGCTGTGCCCTCCTCTGAGAACGGCAACCACCACATTCCATGGCCCAGAGGAGGGGGATGTCCCAGGTGCAAGGCCATGTGTGGACAGGCCCTGTCTCACAGGGGTCCCGACATGCCCAGAGGACTATGCTCCCCCCCCCCCCACACACCATGGACAGACAGGCAAGGGAGGTGTCCTGCCACAGTGGGATCTCCTCATGGGCAGCAGAGGAGCCATGAGCAGCCTAGCCATCCCTGGGGTCTACTCACACAGCTGTGGCTTGCTGTGCTGTCTGTGGGAGAGGCTGCTGCCTTGAATGTGTAGGCATGCCTATGTGCGGCACTCCTCACTGCATCTGGGGTCGTGCCTGTGCCCCTGTGGCTAGCCTGCTTCCAGCCGGGTGTGCCCCACGCCGGGGGCGGGGGGGAGGGGGAGCAGGACCTGTGTGGCCTCCTCTGAGCCTGGCAGCAAGATCCTGGGCATGTTCAGTGGCTGCCTGCTGTGTCCACAGGCCACATTCACGCTGCATGTGGTTGCACAGGCCGCAGCATGATATACAGCCCGAGCAACACTCGCTCCCCACTGCCTGTGCACCCACCTCCCCCGCCCTGTGTATGTGTGTGAGAGACACAACTCACCTGAAGATCCCTCCCAGGCTTCCGAGGAGGCCTGGGAGATGTACTTGCTGGCGGTGACCGGCTCAAGGGACAGGGTCATGGTCCCGGTCTCCTGCTCTTCCTCCTCCAGCTGGGACTGGCCCTCCTGCTGCTCCTCTTCTGGAGCAACCTCCAGCTGGACTATGACAGGTCTCTACCCCAGAGTCCACCAGAATGGGTGGGGAAGATGTTTCCCCACCCCCAGGATATGGTGGAGCTCGGCATAGCAGGGGCAGGTGTGGGGTCCTGGCCCTGAGCACACGCTGCACTCAGTGGCCCTGACATACCCTGACAGAGCTCCTGCACCTTACTCCAGACCTGCTCCATGGTCCGGGCAGGGTGTCCTCGCTCTACCAGGGATGTGGCCATCCAAGAGTAGATCTCGGCGTTCCGCCTTTTGGCCTGGGGATCTTGCAGTGATTCCTTCTCGCCCCAGAATTCAAGGAGGGCCTCAATCTCTGGTCCTGACCAGGTCAGGGCGTGTCTTTTGGTCCCCTGGGGCTGCTCCCTGGAAGGGCCAGGGAGGTTTCGAGGGGCTTGTGGCTCCACCATGGGTGGCAATGCCAGTGGAAGAGAGCCGCGCAGTGAGGGTACTGCTCTCAGGCTGGTTTCCTGCCACAAGGCTTGTCCAGGGTGCCTACAGCTTTAAGAGAGGCCAGCAGACAGGACCTCGGACGGAGTGGCCACCAGGGCACCTGTTTTTTTCCCTAGAGGCCATTTCTTGCGCAAAAACCCCTGTTCCCCGTCCCCACACGCCTTTTCGCCAAAGAGTCCTCTTTTGTAGAAAGAGGACTACCAATTGCGCAAAAACCCGTGTGTTCTTTCAAGTTTTGGGGCAAAAACTCACTTGAGATGTGGCCGCTCTGCGAGTTTTGTCGGAAAAATGGCTGTTTTTCCAACAAAACTCTGTAGCGTAGACCTAGCCTGACAGAAGTTTAACTCAGAAAATTGTACAAGTGGAAGAAATATAAGCATCTGAAACTTCTCCTTAGGGCAAAAGGTAATGATGTTTATTACCGTACCAAGCTTTACTTTCTTTCTTCTCTCATCAAGTTTTTGAGTCCTTTCAGCTGCCTGCTTCTTGGCTTTTCTCACTTTGTCATATGCAGCCTATGAGAAACAGAATATGAACCCATATAAAATAGAGGGAAAATAAAGGGTTATGAACAGAGTAAAGATTAGTTATCGAAGCATTTAGAAATTAGAGGTGGAGAGTTTTCTAGTCATTGCTGGCAGCATTCATAAAAACTCAAGATGTTAAAAACCATTTTGAAATTATGACAACACACCAGGCTAAGAGCCTCAAGATGCAGCATGGCAAGTTTGACCCATCTTCAGTGGGAGGAAGAGAGGCCATAGAAGGCACTGATAACATTGGTGAGGAAGGTCATTTTCCAAATGGTGTAGAATGATAATGTGTTGGTGAGAGATCAGGTTTGCCTTACTTTAAAGTTTAAAAACAAACAATTTTTTCTAGGAAAGACTTTATATGAAGAATGCATAGCTTGTCTAGAATGAAAAACAGTGTCTGATCAGTTAATGGCAGAATTCTACACTAACTGTAATTAATAATAATTTTGTATTTATATAGCACTTTAGGGCCAGATCCTCAGCTAGTGTAAACTTGCATAGTTTCACTGAGACCAATGGAGCTATGCTGCTTTACACGAGTTAAGTATCTTGCCCATTGATCTTCACAACACCGCTGTGTGGTAAATAAGATGCTGATTCTGCACAGATTCCTACACATGCTTAGTTTGACAGAGCGATGTGGGACTGTTCACTTCTATACGTACATTTATGAACAATAAGCCTGGTCTTTATTTTAAATACTGGAGGAAAAGCTGGTGGTGTTTTACTTCATGAATATTTGGGTTTTCTAAGCGGAAAACCTCACGCTCCCACTCATATAGTTTAAAAATGGAGGATAAGTTCTTGGAATCAAGAATACCATCATCTAAGAGAGAATAAATTAAAATTTTGGCCAGTCTTTCACAGAGATTTATTTATTGTTTTAAAAGCTTATCTTCTGGAATTTTGATAAGCCTTTTCTGGTTCTCCTAACTAGACACAGTTATTGGCTTATGGTAAACGTTTGGTTTTAAATTCTCTCTCTTTATATTTCTGGATTATTTACGAACCTTAAATTGGTAGCCTGTGGAGTTGCTTTAGTGCAAGGACAGACATCAGTTACATGAACTGGGGTTCAAGGTTATAAGTTACTCTTCCACTCATTTCAGTTATGCCACCTTGACAGACTCTGGACAAGAGATCTGACATGTACTGAAAGTTGTACTTTGTATTAGCAAATATTAACTCAGAATAAAAGCAACATGATCTTACTTTTGTCAGACATTCTTGTCTTTATAAATAGAATAAGATACTTACTGTTCTCTAAATGTGACTTTAAACACATGAAATTAAGGGGGCTACCTGCCTACTTATTTTTTACAGGCATGATCTGATTTTAGGGAGTGTTGTGGATGCTCAAGAGAAATTGCAGTACTCAGTCTCCCTTCAAACCAGGCCCTTAATTTTTTTTATTTAAACTTTGGGTGATGTCCCAATTCAATATGCTGGTAAACATGATCTTAGCTAAAGATGCCACTCCGCCACCCCCACAGTGTACCAGGTGTATCAGACCAAGAAAATCTGTCTAGGTTCTTATACAGTGCCTCTCCCCATCTGACCTCACAGAGGCTAGATACACACTTTAGAACATGTAAATCTTACAGAAAAGAGTCATGAACTCTATTGATTAAACCAAATGAGGAGGTTAGAGCACATGACCTACGAGGAAAGGCTGAGGAATTTGGGCTTATTTCGTATGCAGAGAGAAGAGTGAGGGAATATTTGATTGCAGCCTTTAACTACCTGAAGGGGGGTTTCAAAGAGGATGGAGAGAGGCTGTTCTCAGTAGTGATGGATGACAGAACAAGGAGCAGCAGGGATGAAAGGGGCTTCATAGGCCACCTGACAGCTTCTGCTTGGGGTGAGGTGTTCTCCCCAGGGCTGGCCTGGGGTGGGGGCAGCACAGGCCATCTGCTGAATTCTCCTTATGGCCAGCCCAAGGTGGGGAGGGAGCAACAGCTATGCAGCCTGCCCGCTGGCTTCTCCTCCAGGCTGGCTGGGGCAGGCTGGGGTAGCAGGTACTGTGCTGTTGGCCAGCAGTTGCCCCCTGGAGCTGGGACACTTGCTGCTCCCCAGGGTGCTTTGTGAGTGTAACTGTTCATGCTCTCACATCCCTCCCTTCTCATTTGACAATCACATCCCATTGTCCTGGCACAACCAAACCCTGATCTTGCTTGAAGTTATAAGAGGAAGCTGTGTACCGAATTTGGTGGTCTGAGATCGCCTCCTAACTGGTAAGTTCTCGAACAAATGGACTCTCAGACAAACGGATGGTCACAGACAGATGTACAAACTCTCTAAAATATATAGAAGAAGATATTTGGCAGACAGAGGTAACATATGCTGCCACCATGTCCCAGCGATGGACATCCTTACCCTTGCTGCTGCATCTGTTAGAACTGCTAAGGCCTGAGACAGCTGGTGGAAGAGTTCCTCTGGGGATTGGAAAGGAAAGAGGGATCAGACAGAAAACCAAGTAAGCAGCGCTCAGAGCCTCTGGCTACGTATCAGAGGAAGGAATTCCCTTTTGGAAGATACTTATTAGATTTCTAGAGTGAATAACTTTTCAAAAGTATTTATAAGCCAGCCTATAGCCCATGGCTCTGAAAGTCACTCACAAAACTATGCTCTATTATCTAAGCTTTCATTTAAAGAGAAAAAAAAGCTATTTCTGGACCTTCAGGTTCTGAAGGAAATCTTGGAAATATGAAATCAAATGTAACCAATGCAGTAAAGCAGGGGTGGGAACTTTTTTTGTGTTGGGGGGCACTGACCCATAAAAAAAGTCAGGGGCCACACACACAAGTGAAAAGCAAAAAACACAACCCTTGCAAATCCTCAATGACATGGCCACCAACTGAGAAGGAGAAAGACACTCCTCACAAACCAGAGCCGAGGGAGGCCCAGCCTAGTAGGTTTTGCGCGCTCCCCCCCCATAGTGGGACAGTTGGGGGCTAAAGCACCAGCAAAGGCTCCCCAATACTGGGAGGAGCCCCAAGCCTCAGGAGCTGGATCCCGGCAAGCTGGGGGTTACATCCGGCTTCCAGGCCTTAGGTTCCCCACCCCTGCAGTAAAGCATTCCTGAACCTGGAAATAGCCTGGGCGGGAGGGGGTACAGTCCTGATAAGTAGGTACTCTCCCTTTCATCTCAATGGGATATTATTTCTGAAACCTTCAGCTGAACAATTTAAATGTCAATATTGTTAACTGTTTCGCCGCTGATCATTTTACAAGAAAGATTCAGCTCATGTCCTTATTGCAGAATCCCCAACTATTAGGGTTGCCAGGTGTCTGGTTTTGAACCGAACAGTCCAGTATTTGAGCTCTCTGTTCGGGAAACAAATTGAGAAAATATAAATGTCCGGTATTTTCTAAATAAGATGTAATGTCGATTGTGATGTAATGTCAAGTGTGTCCGGTATTTTTGTTGAAACCATCTGGCAACCCCACCAACTATCTTCACTGCCTACCAAAGTGTCATAAGGACCATCTTCCTTCTGAAAGCTGCTACAGGACATTTATATGCAATCAGTAAACAAATCGATAGCATAAAAAAACCCTGAAAAGTATGAAGACACCATAAAATAAAATAAACTGAATATCAAAACTAACATAAGTGGCTCCATCACGTGGATGGTATTATTCATTTTCATATTTAATTCATTAACATGTAAATTTAACAGTTGTAGAATGAAGGGCATTGTCCATAATTTAGAACCATTTTTACTGCACAATATATGGAGACTTGCCTATAGCATATATTATTTTCTTACAATGGGCACTACCAAAATATCAATCAATAATGATATACCAGTTTTATATTGAACCCTAGAGATTTTTGGGCTGCAGATTAGAAGAATGACCTGGAAGCCATTGGGATATAACTCAGTTACCTGATAATGATGAATGTATCTCGGAGCTTGTCTACACTGTGGAGAAATGTGCACTTACAGAGTTGTAATTTCTAAAGTGCACTAACATACTGCACATTAATTGGTCCATACAGACCTTCCTTTGCATATGAAAGTGCATTTTACTACCACCTTAACACACATTAAGGAACCTTTAGTGCATAGCAGGGATGTTAAAATATGTTTGTGCAAATGTGTAACCACTGAAATTGTTAGTGGTTACACATTTACATGCAAGGGGTGGGGTGAGCTGCTGTATTAGAGGCAGCAGCACAGAGCAGAAGCTAGTCTGCACAGGGAGCTGGTTTTTAAACACAGGCAGCAGCACAGGGTTGCAGGGGCTCTCCAGAAACAGAGCCGGGAGTGTATTGGCTGCTAGCCCCAACCCCAGGGACTATCAAATGGTTGTGTAACCATTAAAACTCAATTACATGCTATCTAACATCCCTAGTCAGCAGCAGAGGAGAAAGGGAGTGCATGTAACCGCGAGGGTTAACAGATGAGTCCAGGCTGATCAGCTAACTCTACTCAGATAAACGTTCACATCCCTAGAGCATACCTACAGGGTTTACATGGGCCAATTAATGCACAAGTTGGTGCCCTGTAGAAATCACAACCCCATAAGTGTGCATTAGCTCAACGTGTAGACAAGACCTCAGAGACATGTGCACACACTCAGTAACACAGGCACTCCATAATTACTTGCAAAAACAGAGCTGTACAACAGAAAAACAAACAGCCACTCCCTGTTGTCCATGCAACTAGGACTAACAGGGATAACCTGCTTGTTTCCACCAAGACTGATCTTACCTGCTCTGGGATTGTCTGGGTTCTTATCTGGATGGCAAGTCAGGGCTTTCTGCCTATATGCTTTCTTAACCTGTAAGAGCCAAAACAGAGATTCACCAATGATTGTAACTCTCCTCACACAATGGCATTCAGGACAAAAGCATCACATAGGAAACACAAGAGATGTACAATTGAGTGTTGTGTAAAAATGGACTTGAGATTAGCTGCCAGCACTCTCTGGCAGGAGCGGGAGTGCCACAGGCAACCTAGCAAATACGGAAAGACTAGGACACTGATGGCATCACTGGCAGCTGGTTAGGTAAATGAAACTATCTTAATGCAACAACAGGAGGTTGTTTAAAGCTCAACTTCTCTATATGGGTCTTCCCTTATAATTACATCACACCGCAACAGGAAAACATTCCAGCCCAAGATGCCAAGTAGGTCAGTAATCACAGTCACAGCTTTTTAAAGACATAAATTTCACACTTAGATAGAGCATATTGCAATAATCAAGCTTTAAAGTCACAAATCAGTAGAACACCACAGCCAAGGCCAAGTTTAATATAAGGAAGCACAATCCTCAGCAATTTAGGAGGGGAAGGGGTATTCTCTGCAGATGTAATTACTTGTAATGGAGTTCGTACAGCACACTGCTTAACAATAGGTATTAGCAAGGAGAGAAAATTTGACCAAATACTATGCCATTTTAGTAACTGTCTCAAACATCCATGTTAGTTTCAGGGGGTTCCTCTCCCTGCCGGCAGCTATGGATATGCCACTACAGAGATCATGTAAACACAGCATTTCCTACAGTTCAAAAGGAAGTCAACAAAAGTGTTAAAGTCATACCAGCGGCATATAAAAATCCAAGTTCTCTCTATCACAGGAAATCTTTCTTGATTTTATACTTGCAAGCAAGAGAAGAGTGACCTCTATACAACTGCCAAGAAATTGCTTTGTAAGTTGGCTGGTGAGAACTTGTGGTGTTCATACACCACCTGGTGGACATATATAAGTAACAGTGAAGACAACCAGCTGCTAAAAAAAGCCACCTAAATAAAATACTACTGTAAATGAGAGTCCATTAAAAATAAAATGGAGTCTTTTAAAGTCACCGATCATCTATACACATCTATACACTGTCAGAGGAACACTCCAATGTGATTATATCAATTAGGGCTTCTAAACAATTGACCTAAGGATTAGGGATGTGAATAGTTAACTGGTAAGCACCACCCTTAACAGGTGCTTACCAGTTACAGTTAACTGGTGGGGGCTGGAGACTGCCGCAGTGGGGGAGGGCTGTTCCAGCCCAGCTGGAGCAGCTCCCCTCCCCTGTTTAAGTGTTAAGTTTAACCAGTTAACTAATTAAATGGGATTTTACATCCCTACTAATAAAAAATAATTCCTCCTTTCATTCACAGTTTATGGTGATGTCTGACTGACTCCTTTGTAGATTGCCCAGTTCTCTGGGATGCTTCAGGTACTTCACATAAAGATATTGCTGTCAGGCAGCTCATGTCACCAACAGATGTGCCACATTACTGTGCTGATCCTTGAATACGATCACATTTTTAACTGGTAATACAAACTGGCAAGTCAAATGGTTTGTTCATGCCAAATTGGTAAATTTAAGACCCGATCCAAGTAGGCTGTCTCTCATGCCTGCATGGAAGCACAGATGATTCCATTAGTGCTACCTGCATGGATCCAATGGCAACCACAGAGTCTCAGGAAACAGCTTCCATTAAAAGAATTATGATGGAAGTTTTCAGGGTACTAACATTTGCCCTTCATACAAAGTCCTTAGGATCACTTTCCCCACTGAACTGAAGTGAGAATTACAGTGAATTTATGGGCAATCACAAATACACTTGCAATGGTATTAGCAGTTTTAAATAATAGAGTGGGAATGAGTTGCCCTGTGGAAACCTAGAGTTGTTAATGATTTGGGTTGGATAGAATTAGAAAAAAAATCAAAATAAAAAATAAAATACTCCACAAACTTTTACAAAATATTATTTTAGAAACATGTTAATACATTTCCTTCTTAAATATCTTACTCCCCACCTTAATAAATACAAAAATACCAATGATGTCCATCAAGTTTCTGTTACACATTCTTCAAACTATCTACTAACTTGACAAGGAAATCACATGATGATACAACAGAACCTCAACATTAAGTTAAAGAAATGGAATTCAAAATTATTTAAAAGTTGTTCATAAATTTCCTTTCAATAAAGTTAGAAATTCATGACCATATTCAGCCCTGGAGAAGTTAGGTGCAACTTGACTGAAGACTAGGGATTTTAAAAAGCAGGTAACTGGGTAACCATGTAACTGCTGAAATTTTCAGCAGTTACACACACCTGCAGCACAGGAGCAGCTGGCTCCTTGGGAGCCAGTATGCACCTGCAGCCCCATTCCCAGTGAACTGGCTGCCACCTCCACACTGCTGCCTCTGTATCAGAGGCATTGTGAGGTAGTGTGGGTACCTTGCTGGTTGCTATGCTGGGCGGTGGGCTGTGAGTGACCCCCGCTGGCGCTGGCAGCTGTTTGTACAAAGCACGGCCCAGCAGGACAGGGGATGAGTCATTATGCAAGGGTCTCTCAACTGGTCCGACCAGTTACTTCCCAGGGAGAGAAACAAAGGAAGGAGGCAAGGCCAGGCCTGGCAAGGGGGGCAGGGCTAGAAGAGAGCGGCAGTTTCTGTCTGGGATCATGGAGGAGACAGCCTAGGGAAAGGGGCTGGAATTTAGGGGCCCAGTCTCCCCCATCTCAAGGGGGGCTGAGGCATCCTAGGCCTGGTTCCTGTAACCAGATGACATCTGTGCTGTGCTGTATCCTGGAGAAGCAATAAACTCCCTCTATTCTACTGGCTGGTGGAGTCTGTCCATGCCATTACGGGGGTGCAGGAGTCGGGGGACCCCGACGCGCCACCACAGGCATCAGCACGGAATGGCAGCCGGCTCCCCCAGCACGGGGCTGGAGCCTGCACGTAACCGTTCACAGTAACTGATAAGCTCATGCTTATCGGTTAACAGTTTAAACAGTTATCCTATTACATCCCTACTAAAGACAATGGGCCTATGCCTGCTTATTTTAGTGCTAATTTTTACTTCTACCTAGTTAAAAGGACCCTTTACACTTAAACATCATACTTGTATCTAAAATTTACCTACCAATGTTACGGTAACTGAGAATTTAGGAATGAGCCTGGGCTCATCAGTTAACCTTAACAGTTACACGCAGGCTCCTGGTATGCACGAGTATCTGGCTTAAAAGCCAGCTTCTCACATGTACCAACTCCTGGGGAGCCACCTTCCACCTCTCCCCCCCCCCATATTTTGCTGCCTCTGTATCAGCTTCCAGCGCATATTGGCTCTTGAGGAGCCAACTGCCAGCCCATGCTTACATGTTTACTTAAATGAAGTTTAATATCCCTACTGAAAATTAGGGTAAAAGATTATTTATCAGTTGAACAAAGTTAACATTAACTCTGTATTTAGTTAATGTCACTTACTTTTTTATAGTCAGATTCCTCTATTATTTGAGAGGGTCTTTAAAACAATAAAGGAGAAAGTGGGGCTGGGGGGAGAGGAGGAGGACAAAAATGGAACTGCAAATCCCCAAAGTTGTTGAAGAGACTCATGCAGACTTAGTACAGGAAACTATTTTTACTACCAGAAAGGACTTTTTAAACTCTTTTATTAAACAGACTAGATTTCAAGTTGATGGTATCCATTTAAAGCACTGTAAATAAATATGAGTGAATTGCACCTCCACTGAAGCCAATGAGAATTTTCCAATTAACTCCAACAGGGACATGATTTGACCCCACATGTTCAAGACAAGACAAAACAGAAAATACTGCACAGTGACTAGAGTACAGATGGAGGTCAGCAAACAAGCAAATATTTTTTGTTCTATCAAATACAGTAACACAATCACAATGCAACACTGACTAAAACAATAATGGTCATACTGGGAATTAATAGCAAAATCTCAAAGAAAACAAGCAAAATTATACACACAATTAACTATCTGCTAACCTCTCCATAAACATTTTCTAAAAAATGTAATTTTAAAATTCCGGGAACCAACATATGACGTAATGATCCAAATCAGAGTTCTATATCCTAGTCTCTGTTGTCTTTTCTCCCACCTCTCTGCCCTTCTCTCACTCCCATCCCCCAAATCCGTGGTTTCCCTTCTCCGTTCCCTTTGTGTGTGTTATTGATTTAGACTGTACTTTTTCAGGGCAGGGATTTGTTTTAGTCTATATCTGTAAAGTACCTAGCAAGTTAGGGGCCCTTTCTACATAAATAGCAAACCACAGTACTAGTTAGGCTTCAGCTAGTGGAAATGCAACCATTTCAAGAGAGGCAAATAAAGAGAATTCACTGGTGAATAATGATTACAAGAGTTTTGAAAATGACAGAATAATATTCTATCTAGAGAAAGGGGACAAATAAAGGCATAGCAACCATCTACAAATAAGTAAAGAAATGTTATGTGTGACAGGGTCCTGTTATTTTGATTGCCCAGTCATGACACAACAAGGAATACTGGGCTAAACTGAGAAATAAAGTTACACAGTCATCAATAAAGACTTAATGTTGGTCTAATCTACACCAGGCAGGTCCACAGGCAGCACCAAAATGCAAAGATCTAGAAAGAAAGCAGTCCTCGCCTCTTCCCAGAACTTAGAGGAATCTTTATGTGGAATGGCAAATTGTGCCCAAATGTAGCTATTGAGTTCAAGTCTTGCAAATTCGACTGGATACATTATGCATATTGTGTCTTTTGTTTTAATCCCATTTTTTTCTCTATTCTTTATCTTTGTTTTAGGACATTTTAAATCACAGACTGTTAAAGCAAAGTCACTGGACCCATCCTTAACATAAGTCTGTCTTCTGATGAGCACCATGATAACGGAACCAACTACTGTGGCTTTGCTGGGGGGAAAAAAGAGTGCTGTTCAGATGCGACTGTGATTGATACAGATACATTAAAAGCCAGTGGCCCAGGTATTGTGAATAGAAGCTTGCAAACATTTATGGGATTTTAATGGACATCATACAGACAATTACAACAAACTAGATGTTCCTAAGGGCTCTGAAGCAAGTTACGTGCATCACACCTGCCTTCCCTTGGCCCTTCCTATCACTGGTCAGCATCTACACCAATAACTCTTGCCCTACGGCACACCCCAACGGTACCTCTGTGCCTCAAGATCTCCACATGTCCCCCAGTTCCACGCGGCGTCTCCAGTATCAGCGGAGGGGGGACAGAAATTTGCTCCGCACCCAAGTTATTTAACGCTTTGCCGCGCTCTGGGGTTTAACTCCCCCCGCCCAACAGGGGACTCGCATCGCTGCTGGGGGGCTCATGCTGGCGCACGCCTCGCTGCAGAGGTTGCCGCTTTTCTACCCCCGGCGGGGCAGCCCCACACGCGCTTTCCCGCACCGGCGGCAGGGAGCGCACGGGACACGGCCGCCATCACCGTGGAGTCAGGCCCTGGGCGGCCCCACACGCGCTGCAGGGGCCCCCGGCGCTGAGGGGAGCGGGGCCGCGGGATCCCGACGTCCCATCCCCCTCCGGCCAGGCCTGACCTCCTTCTCCGACGCCTTCTCCCCAACCCCCAGCAAGGCGTAGAGATCCAGCTGCAACAGCTCCTTATCGACCGCCATCTCCGCGCCGCCCCCACTGTCCGGCCGCCCGGTTCCCCTGCGCCGCTGGGCCTGACCACTGTCCCGCACCGCTGGCTGCTGGGAAATGTAGTCTCTCCAGCCTCACACTCACCTCTATTCTTAAAGCCCTAGGGGAGAAGCGGAACTACAACTACCACAATGCCGCGCGCGTTCTACAACCCACCCGGAAGTTCCCTCTCTGGCCTACCGGCAAAATCACCGCTCCCGGCAGGCTCTGCGCAGCAGGATATGCGCATTGTCTTGGGAAGTTTAGTTTTTTGTTTCAAGCCGTGTAGCCCTGCGGATGGGACTAGACGGGATGTGAGGACTACAACTCCCATCGGGCCCTGCGCTGCCATGGCTTTGTTCTTGACTACCTCAAGTGCTAGTGGGATAAGGGTAGCGAAGTTTCCTTGCTGGGAGCTGCAGCTGGAGTATCAGCTCCTCCTGCTAGAGTCGGCGGGGTGAGGGGCTTGACGGATGCTGGCACATGCAGAGCCTCATGGCTTGGGAACCGTACACTGGGCTGTGCGGGGTTTGCACCGACTCTGAGTCCAGACTCTCGCTGTGATTCCGGTTGTTGCAGTATGTGCATAATAGCATTGCAGCTTTGCATGGCACCTGGTTCGGACTGGGAGCTTCTGACTAGGAGCAGGGATTTTTGTCATCTGTGTGTGCGTGTGTGTGTGGCGCGGAGCACCTCTGGTTTGCTAAATACATAATAGTTTTATGGCACAGTATGTTAAAGCAGGGATTAAATCGCTGCTTTGGAGAGGTTGCATCCTAAGTATGCAAACGTGTACAGTACAACGGGCTGTAGATGTTATTGCTGATAGGCTTTATAGAAGAAGGCGAGTTAGACTGGCTGAGATTTGGAGGAGGAGAGGGAGAGCACTTTGGTGATCTCGTCCTAGCTGTAAACGTAGAACATAGTCATTTAGGAGAACAGCAAATTGTAATGTTATTTATTATTATCAAAGCTTTTATTAAAGGTTTTTGTTTGTAAATGTTAAGCAAGGATCTGATCCCTTCTCTTCTCTCTGATGAAAGAATCTGGGACCATCATTTCTACAATAAGACGTTCAGGAAGTAAACAACCACTGATATAATAATTCATCATTTCCCCCAATAGTCTTCCATTCCTCCTCTGAAGGAGAAGAATATTCCAGCACAGCTCTATCTGGACAAATAAACAGCTTCAGGGGATAAACTATTTCCTTTTGTACGGCTGTGAGAGAGTGAGCCTGCATTGCCCATTGGCACTATGGATAGAAGGTGTTATGGCTGCGCATCCAAGTTTACTGTCTTCAGAAAAGAGGCAAGTCTCTCTTCAACACTGCTGGATAAAATATCTGACTCTATAAAAAGCCAGTTAGGCAGTAGAGTGAGTTTTCTTATGGTAGTGCATGCTCAGTGTAATCTGAAATGCCAACAATTTGAGGCTCCTCATATCAGAAATAGTAATCCCACCAACAGATGTAATAGTGTAGTTGATTAACCAATAAGCAAAAGCTTATAGGTTAATGCTATAGACTACACGCACTTCCCTCCCCCCACCTTGCCAGTAAATTTTTTAGCAGGCTGGCCAGCAGCCTGTTTCAGTCCTGGTTCACGCTGGGTCAGGGACAAACCCCTGCTGCAGATCTTCATTTAAAATGTATTAGGAGCCTGGTGGGCAGGCAGCCTAGTTCAGTTCCAGTTCACGCCAGGTCCCGTGAGGGGGTCTTTTTTTTTAAATTGGCTCCCCTTGTGGACCAGCTCCTGCCTGGCACTCTGTGCAGCTGCCTGTGATACAGAGACAGCAGCGCAGAGTGGCAGGGGGCTCCTCAGGAGTGGGACCGGAGCGCACTGAGTGCCAGCTCCTCTCCTGGGGACTATAGAATAGTCGAGTAACCGATAAGAATTTGTGAGGTTACTCAACTATTCATTTAACTGATATTTAACATTCCCAACCCCGCCTCCCACTCTGCTTTACATTTTACAGTTAAAACCTGCTAAGCTTGTTTGACTCTAAGTACATTTTTTATGTGCGTCTCTGTCATTGTTTTCCTTAATTGTATATTAACGACACAGACATTTTAACCTCTCTGTATTTAAAACATGTAGGAATTGCTATAATAGTGCAGACTTGTGATCCATGTAATCTGATATTCTCCAAATCCTTCAAAGGAAAGAGTGAACCCCTTCCTCTACTATGGGAGGAGATGGCATTCCTGACTCCAGTGTGATCAGCTTGTGTCTTAAACACTGAAAACTCGTATGTTGGGTATTCTAGCTAGAGTAGCTGCAACTACTATTCTTATTCATACAAATATTTCATTTTTCTTTTAAAGACATTTCTCTGAAGTATTTTGTGGAAGTTGCTCCTACCTGGTGCATATCCCTGAATCTCTCTGGTATATTTCACAGAATTGTTACAACCAGGCAATGAGACACTTGCACTTCCATTTCTTGTCATCTGAAGAAGTGGGTTGCGCCCACGAAAGCTCATGATACCATCTATGTGTTTTGTTAGTCTTTAAGGTGCTACCACTAGACTATTTGTTGTTTTTTAAGTTTTGCACTTCTTTGTTTCTTTCTTCTCAGTGTGGGTGCAAGAACTGTGGACGGGCATTCTGCTCAAGCTGCCTTGGGTTTAGCGCCATTGTTCCCCGTTGCGGGAATACTCAGCAGAAGGTGTGCAAGCAATGTCATGGGGAGCTAACCAGGTAAGGTGGCCAAGTTGGGCCAATGTGTTTCAGCTTCCAGTGATACAGAGCAAATTGCTGATCCACTTCCCTCTTTATAAATCCACTATACACCGCCACATGCACACCATCTGTATACTGGAATCCCAAATAATCTTTTCTCTCTTTTTTTTTTTTTTTGAGCTGGTACCATGTGGGTTTCAGTTCCAACTGTCCATACTAATGCTTAGCAGTTGAGCAGCCTAGTGATAAGATGATTAGAAGTATTGCTGTTAAAACAAACAAACAAACAAGAAAGAACCCACCTTCACTGTTTCAGAGGCCTAGATGCTATATATAAGCTAAAGACCTAAGGTTGCATACCGTGGGATTGATTTTTGTTGAAACAGAAAAAGCCCACTATTCAGACCCATAGTTAAGCACAGTTAAGATGATCATATCTGTAGCATATAAACAGGTATTACAGATCTGTAACTCACAATGGTATAATATATAATTATAATATTTTGTATTGTATAATTGTGCAATATTATGTATAATTACTGTATTACACAGTTTAAAACACATTTTATAATTTTGTATTCTGAAAGAGTAGTAAGGCACATCTCTTTCCCAAGGCTTATCACTGATTGTGAGCTCGAGAAGCTTTCCATTTACTGCTTTTTTGTATCTGCAAGCTACAGTAGAGTTTGTGTTCCTCTTATTATAGAATACTAATGACACATTTTAAACCAAGTGAATTTTGGCCAGGTACTATAGTGATGAGTGCCGTGGCAATGGTCATCACAGTTTGTATAGATTTGAAAGAGAGAAGCTATGCAGTTTTACCATTATCTTGACATCTAAATCAGGTCTGTGTTTTACAGTTGAGATGTATCTGTTTTTTCTTTCCAGAGGAGTGTCTCAGACTAATACAGCTAAATGGTCTCCACCAGAGAACTACAAAAAGTGAGTTGTTAGTTCAGCCCATTGCAATCTTTAATTGTTTGTTCTTTTGGGTTTGGGGCTTTCTGCTGAGACTGCTGACAAGAAGGTGGGCTTGTAACATGGCCACTTTTCTGCTCAGAACTGAATTGAAACCAGCATCTCTTTTTGGTCAGCTCACCAAACAGCCACCTGCCGATACTGACTTTTGGCACCTGTCTGAATTAGAACCTTCGATCTATAACTGAGAGATTCCATGTTTCATTACTAATCATTCAGACTTCTTTTTTGACCATTTTATATTGATGCTGCTGTGAGAAGAATGGATTTCCTTAGTACTTAGGAATATCTCTGCTTCCCCAGGCCCAAATACACCCTGGCAAAGTCAGGAGCAGGTATAAAAGACTTTTTTATATTCTGTCCTATATCATCATTCTCTAAATAGTGTACTGGTAGAGGAGCTTACAGAAGATGCCTTTATAATTTTTGTTCTATGCACCTGCTCCACGTTATGCTTGGTTTTTTTTTTTTTTCTCTTGTCACAGACGTGTTGCAGCTCTTGAGGCCAAGCAGAATCAGCGGATGGGTCCACAGAATGCCCCAGTGAAACCTCAAAGCTGGGCAGGCTCCAAGTATCAGGGGCTGTCAAAGGAGGATAGAGCTATTGCAGAGAGGCTAGAGAAGCTCAAGGAGGAAACGAAGCCCAGTGAGTTTCATAGTACTGTAGAGGCTTCCTGCATCCATGCAGACATTCCTTTGCAGCTAGCTTACAGTCACAGCAGTGGGTACATTATAGACTAGCCTCCAGACATGGAAGTGGGGGGGAGGAAGCTGCCCATAGGTCCTGTCCATGAGCAGTGGATATCTGGGTCCCATTCTCTAGGCTGCTGCTCTCCAATGCACACATTTTGCTGCCCTAAACCTCCACTTTCTCACTGGTGCACTCCTTATCTTGCATGTCTTGACACAGTGAAATAAGCTGCTTGTTTATATGTGTCCTGGGCGTACTCCTGTGCATGATAACCATAGGAACAAAGTGAATCAGGGGACTCTGTGTAGTGCTGCTATTGTGTGGCCAAACTATTGTACAGTGGTCAGACACGGGAACCCTTGGACTGAAGTATTAAGTCCCACCAAGAGCAATGCAGGGCTCCATGAGTCCATTCCTGCCTTGCGGGAACAAACAAAGGAAGGGCAGCTCTAGGATGCTTGAGTGGGAAATGGCAGCAGTGGACTCTTTGCCTCTGAAGAGAGAGGTAGAGCATTATACGAGTTTGCAGCACCTATTCACATTGGTGCTGCAAACTCGTATAATGTTGTTTGCCCCCCCAGTCACACTCACCTCATGGCAGGGGGATATACAGGGGAGGAGGCAGTGGCTCAGAATGAAGTGGTGGATGATAACATTAGACTGAAACCCTAACAATATCTGAAACATTATCCCAGGCTCTGATCAGTGGGAGGAGGGAGGCTTTGCTTAGCTGTCTGAGGTCCCATTCTGGAAAGAGAACCATTTTCTGACAGACTAAAACTATAAAAGCCATTTCCTTGCTGTACACAAACAGGGTTGTTCTGAATTGCAGAGTCCATCCCGTCTCAGGCAGAGATAGAATCTAGGCTTGCCGCACTGAAGGATGACCCCAGGAAACCCATTCCGTCTACACAGGAAATGGAAGACCGTCTGGCTGCCCTTCAGGGAAGAACCCTTCCATCCGAAACCCCCAGACCAGTAAGATTCCCTGGTCTCCTTGAGTTCTTGCCAGTTTCTCTGTCTGAGCTCTCCCAGTAGTTGTAGTTTCTCAAGAGAATTCAGAGGCATATCAGGCCCTTCCTCCCTCTTCATTTATTCATGTCCACCTTGCCACTCCAGAAATCTGTTCATTAGTTCCCAGCTTGTTGTGTAAGAGTTTGTTATGTTCCAGAATTGAACTAAGGGCACATGTTCTTCAGCTGGATGAGGACTCAGAGATGGTGGCGGGCCGTTTGTGGCACTGCCTCACAAATGATTATTTGTTTAGTGCTAGAAGCTGTCGAGAAAGAAGCCTCCCTCCCTGAGATTTAGGGTGGACTTGACAGATCAGCTGTTTGTTGTTTTATGTGGGTGGACTTGGCTTGAGAGGGAGCATTGTCTGGAAGTTAGAGCTTGGTGTTAAGAATCCAAGGTTCTAGTTCCAGCTCTGCCATTGAGTTGCTTTGTAACCATGTGGCCTGATTTTTTCAGAAGTGCTGATAATGCACAATTGCTATCAAAGTCAGTGGGATGTATGGGTGCCCTCCACCTCTGAATATCAAGCTACTAGAAGATTTACCCCATGTTGCTCGGGTCCTCAATTCAATTAATTTTTGTTTTTCTTCATTTAAATCATTGCTCTGGGGTGGGGCTGGGGATGAAATGTTCCATATTCAGGCTGCCCAGGGAGAGAGGACAACCCCAGCCCTCTCTCACCGCAGCAACTTGTGGCCAAGTGAGAAGTGCCTGTCCATGGCTGCTGCAGCAGGCACAGCTGGGGAGGGGTTCATGTGCCCCACCCTGGGGACAGATAGACACATACAGACAAACAGACATTCTTTCCTTTTCGCTACCCTGGTCCCCTTCTGGCCCAATGGGATTATAACTGTTCCAATCCCTATCTCTGGCCCTTTGCTTGCCCCCCACCCCGGTCATTCTGCAGTATAACTGTTCCTCCTGCTAGACTCCTCCCTTTCAATCAATCGAATTCCAGGCACATCCCATTGTCCTGGCGCAACCAAACCCTGACCTTGCTTTACGTTAAGATAAGAGGAAGCTGCATACCAAATTTGATGAGCCTAGCTTTTACCTTATAGGAATTCTTGAAAAAACAGACTCACAGATGGACACACATTTCTAATAGATAGTAAGATTAACCTCTTTTTGCTTTAGTTTTTCCAACTATTTAAAAAAATTTGAAAATACTTCTCTATTTCTGAAGGTTGATGTGATGTTCACTAGGCTTTTAGATCCTTGCTTGAAAACTGCTATATCATCTCAGGATATTCTTAATAAATATTGAGGTGGCATAATGGATGGTCCGAATAGGAGAGGCAGATCCCACAGAGAATGGGTAGATGATGTAGTAGATTGGTGCAGAGCTAGTCTACAGAAACTAAGCCACTCTGCACTGGACAGGGAAAGATGGAAGGAAATAGTGAGGGAGGCATCGGACACCAACGGGCGTTGAGCCCATGGTTGTTGATGATGATAAAATGAATGGCAACTTAAAGAAAACAGATTAATTAATTTGGACTGAGACAGGAATATATTTCCTATTGAACTGTGGTAAATAGAAGAGTGTGATAGAAGTTCACTTGTCAAAAGAAAACAAGCTTTTATGAACTGTTCAGTGAAAATAAAGCATGGCTTCTGTGTAGACAGATGTCAGAAATACTTTTCAAGAGTGTGGCACAGCATCCCAAACACCAAACAGAGGACCAAATGTTCAAAAAGTATTTACATTGAGACACAGCTGGGTTGTGTTTAACCCTAAATTTAGGTGGTTGAATGTATGTTTAAAATTTTTTTTCCAAAACTGAAGTAGGACATTGGAAAAGTTGCCATAACTTTAAAAAAAAAATGCTCCTCTATAATATTTACAACTCAAACATTGTAGCCTACTGGTAGGACACATGATGTTCAAAGTGAAACTGAGCAGAAATGTAAATGAAAATGGTTAGCATTCATCGCAACGTTCACTGTGGCTCAGAGACATTAAAAATAGACTATTAAGTGTCAGTGTTTTTTAAAACATAAATGTGGATGCTTTTAGAAAACTCTCATTTTTAATTTGACACTCCCTTAATGATCTATATCAAATGTACTGTACTATTTCACTATAGCTATAGTGTATTTACATTTTACTGCCAAGATATTCTTAAAAATTGGTACTAACTTTAGGCACTTAAGTCGCTGTCTAGTTGTAAGTGGCCTGATTTTCAAAGCTATCTATGGGTGCTTATATGTCCTCTCTCAAGGCAATATCTTGAATGTATTTATCCTCACAGTATCCCAGAGAGATAGGGAAGTATGTGCATACCTATTTTGCAGAGGAAACAAAAGCTCAGAGAGATTAAAGACTTGTCTACATGTAAAATGCTATGGAAGCACAGCTATGCCACTGTAACACTTCCATGTAGACACTACCTACATCTACGACTACAATGAGAAGGATTCTCCTTCTGGTATAGGTAATCCATCTCCCCGAGAGGCAGTGGCTCGGTTGATGGAAGAATTCTTCCGCTTACGCTGGGACTTAGGTTGGCTTCATTATGCCTCGCATATAGGGGTGGATTTTTCACACCCTTGAGTGATGTAGTGATGCTGAGTTAATTTTCTAGTGTAGATGAGGCATAAGTGACTTGCTCAAGGACATGCAGGAAGTCTGTGGTAGAGCAGGGGAACTGAACTAACCTTTGGATGTCTCAGTTTAGTGCCCTACCCCCTCCGCCTCCTTTTTCAAAACAGCTTCCACTGACGTACATGGGAGCTGCTGCATGGTTGCCCAACAGTTGTGATTACTGGGTCACTTATTCTGGTGGCTAAATGCCAGGCCCAGTGTTGCAGCAGGAATCCATATCAGAGCTGGGATTACCATAGATTGCATCAGTTCCTGTCTCCCAGTTCTGTGCTGAGATTAGCTGTTTGACTTCAGGAGAAGCTGTGTGTGCTCAACACCTTTGAAAATCAGGCCCAAAGCATCTCAAGTTGGGCACCCAAACACTGAGGCACTTTTGGAAATGCTGAGGTTAAGAGTCAAGGTAGTCTCATAATATGTTATGTGACTTTTTCAATTTGTCTCCTTCCATCACCCATTTAACACTCTCCTACATCTTTCTCCCATGCATCCTCTTGCTTTTTCCAGGTGCACCAGCCCCCTGTTGTCAGAACCCACATCCAACAGTCTGATGACTTGTTAACCCAGCTGGCTGAGGAAGTTGCCATTGAGGAGAGTTATAGGCCAGAAGCCCAGCCTCAAGGTACCTGACCTCAAATAGTTTTTCTTAGGGTCATCTGACATACACATATTATAATGAGCAGGTACCTCCCAAACCAGCAGGTTTAAAGGTATGCCAAATATCCTGCCTTATCCCTCCCTCCCACTTATCAACACACAATGTTGACCAAGAGCAGCAACCCAGACCTATGTTGATTTGTCATTGTCTCAGCCAGTGAGAATGTTTTCCTCTTTCAATGGTAATGTTGTTGGATGATTTCTCTCTAGTTCCTCCCCAGTCTGTGATAATTGGGGAGGAACAGTCTAGGGAGGAACAGTTTCTAGAATTTCCTGTCCTTCTGTGTTCTTTAGATGGTTGACATAGTAGTCAAGAACTTGGGATACTGTCCAGAGCCATGCCCCAAATCCCTTGTTGTTGGCTTAAAACTCTCTTGATTGCTCTAAATGTAATATGTTCTTCTGAAAAGGGTGTCTCTTCCGTGGGCCCTCAGTTACTATGTGACTCAGTTACCATGGTCTACATACAAGGATCATGCTACTGTGACTCATGTACCTTGAAACTCATCAGTGCTTTAGCTGTGGAAAAGAGAGAGCTGTGCAGCAGAATATCAGACCTCTCCTACAGTATGAGACAAGGATTTGTTACTCTTAGTCCTTTCTTTTAAGACATGGGCTATGCTGGGAGACAGGGGAGTTGTCATTGTAACACAAGTGCTCTGTTTGGCTGTTTTCCAGCTGTTAATACCCAGACACTGAATGATCTCAATCGGATAAGTGAGAGCAGCATCGGTACTGTTGATCTGGACCCAAAACAGCTGGAGGAGGAGAAGAATAAACTTCTGGCAGAGGCTGCTGCTGAGCTGAGGGAGGAGAACACTAGGGAGGAAAAGATTCTAGAAGTTGCAAAGAGACTGGCAGTGCTCAGAGGCCAGGACCCAGAGAAAGGTGTGTAATAGGAAGAAACACCAGTTTGTGCTGCAGAAGAACAAGATGGTGTTAGCTTAGTAGTCACGTCTCTTTGTCGGGTTGGGAGAAGTTGGTGCCTTTACATGAATGTTAACCTCCATTTAGCTATGGGAAGAAGTTATGGCCGGAAGGACTCTCGTCACTGCTAGAAATGGACAGTCCCTTGATGACAGGATTTGGGGTCCAGTTGTTAGGCTGTGTGGAGTAGTGCCAAATTGCAAGATTATGAAAACTAGGGATTGAGGCCCCAGGTGAAGCTGTGTGGATGAAATCCCTTGGCCCTATATCCAGGCTCCTGCTAATTCCAGCATGCTGAGACTTGTTTAATTATGCCCTTGAAATGCTTTTTTTTTTTTTCTTCCTACATCCTGCAACTTTTAAAAATGTGCAAGAAAATATTATCACCTTTCCAAACAGACCCATCCCAAAAGGAGATGCCAGTTTGCATTCAGCTCCCCATGCTGAGTGCATCCTTTGAGATGTGAGATGACAAGAGGTGCTAGTCAGTATAGTTAGTATAGCCTCACAATCTTCCCCTCCTCTTGCAGTTACTCTGGAAGACTACAAGCTCCCTGACAGTGATGAGGAGCTGACAGAAGAAGAAGCCATTCAGAGAGTCCTAAAACAGGTCAGAAACAGCTGTTGGGACTCCATTCTCTTTCCTTTTAAATAACCCCAGCATTTTTGTCTTCCTATTCAGTGTACAATGACCCTGTCTTTACTCCCTGCTCATAGTCTGGCTCTCTCAGATCTTTCACTTCTAAAACTAACTCCACCTCAAAGTGGTTAGAAAAGCAGTGCTGGAGCCCAGCTGGCTAAGGCTGCAGACTGTTCTGTATGTGTGTGTGTTACTCCATCTGACTTTCCCTTCCTTGGTTCCTTTCTGGGTGGATATGCAACTTCCCTATCTTGAGAAGTCTCTTGTTTCTCGAGTTTGCCACAAAATGTAGGTTCCGCTAGCTGTGGAGTATGCAGACCCTGGCCAATCTCTTGTGCTTTTTCCTATTCATGCACACATTCTCTCTGATTGCTACTCATTTGAAGTCCTGGCCCCTTGGCAGGAGATGATGTAGAGCAGCTCACTTTATAAATGTAGTTCTCCCTCCCTGCAGACCTCAGCTATAACATTTGGGCGTCTCTAGTTAGGGTTTGGAGATCAAGGGAGGGAGAGAAGTTTCACTTCAGGAGAGAGGCTCATGTAGGAATTTGAAACCAAAGACTTCTTGCTTTCTGTTGTTTCCAGCTCACTGAGGAAGCAGCTCTGGATGAATCAAGTGGCTTCAACATCCCTGCTGATCAGGCCACCCGTCCAGCAACCTCACAGCAGTTCCCACCCAAGAAAGCAAAGCTAAAGGTCCGTGAGCTAGTCAAGCCCTCTTGAAATTATTTGTTCCTATTCCTAATACAACATGACTCTGTAATAGAGATGAAACCGTGTTAGTCTAGTCTAGCTGAAACAAAAAACAGGACTATGTAGCACTTTAAAGACTAACAAGATAGTTTATTAGGTGATGAGCTTTCGTGGGCCAGACCCACTTCCTCAGATCAAATTAGTGGAAGAAAATTGGTATATATGGTCATGCCAATTTACTTCCACAATTTGATCTGAGGAAGTGGGTCTGGCCCACAAAAGCTCATCACCTAATAAACCATCTTGTTAGTTTTTAAAGTGCTACATAGTCCTGTTTTTTGTTTCAACATGACTCTGTGTAATTCACATCTCAGTCCCACTCTGAGGCTGTCTTACAATAGTGCTTACTGTACTGTAAGTTCCCAAAACCAGAGCATAGCAAAGAGCTACTAACCAGCTTTCCCTAGGTAGACAGGCTGAGGAGGTGAATGTCTCAGCTGGCTTTTCTAAGGCCAGCTAGCATGGACCGTACTTGGCATCTCCCTCCTGCTGGCCAGCATTGACAGGGTTCTCTATCTGGAGCATGGCTCCTTGAAAAGCCTTCTGTAGGACTGGATGGCACCCTCTGCAATCAGAGGACTTGGTCAGCATATAGTCAGCAAGGAAGATAGAAGAGAAGGGACTCCTAACCCATCAGTGTAATTACACAAAATGTAAACTACAGTCTGCTACTAGAGAGCCAGATCCTGCAGTGCTGAGGTCAGTGGGAGCTTTTCCAATTGTTGTAAGGTCAGGTCTGTAGACAGCATTAATAATCAAGTGAATATGTCCTCTTATGACATCAATGGGGGAAATTAGTAAAAAGATGCCATATATTCATTGTTATTCCTGCCTATAACACAGCAGCATGCACATACTCTATTTAAAGTGTCAGAAGAATGAAATGGATTTCTGATCTCCCTGTAACTGGGGTGTTTGTCCTCAGTGAGAAAACATCTCTAATTACAGATTTTATCAATGTGGCCATGTTGCAGCTTTCTTACTCTGGGCTTTCAAGCGTGAATATTATTAAAAGTTTGTTTTTAAACATTTTTTACCAAAAGATTTTGCAGATTTGTCTCCTGTGCCAAATTATTTTGGCTGGGTGAAAAAGAAGAACTCTCAGAAAATTGAAAAGTTTTGTTTTCTGACATTTTTCAAAATGAAATGCTTTGGGGTTTTTTATCCAACACAATATTTTTTTCATTAAAAATGTCCTTCAATTTGTATTAAGAAAAATAAAATCTTTAAATCTAAAGCAAAGTTTTTGTTTCAGGTCAAAGAAACATTTCATTCATCCTGAAACAAGATTATTTTCAACTTTCGGTTTTGCTAAAAAGTTCAAAAGAGTTTTGCTTGGGATCAATGTGAGGGAAATTTTTTTTTTTTTTTTAACTGACACCAAAGATTAAAATCCAGTTATTCACACAGCTCTGTTTGTTGTTTGGGAAAGTGTGTCTGCAATGTTTGAAGAATATTCTGACACTTTCTCCAAATACATTTGTGGCTTTTGGGGTTGTTAAGCTGCAACCTGTGATCGCCATAAAAGAGTCAAGGCAGGTGTGGTAATATCTTTTATTGAACCAATTTCTGTTGGCGAAAGACAGAAGATTCCAAGCTCCATGGCACTCTTCTTTGGGTTTCTTTCTCCAAGAGAAGTTGGTCCAATAAAAGGGAATCACCTCATCTCTCATCTCCTCGGATCGACACATCTACAACACTGTTATCACCACTAGGGCAGTATAAGTCTAAGCAGACTGATGATCTTGCAGGAAAGGCATTGGACTTGGAATGAAACTCAAAATCTCCCAAGAACCACCACAGAATTCTTGCATGACCACTGGCAAGTCACAAAGCCTTTCTGTGACTCTATTTTACATCTACAAAGTGCGGGGGGGAAGAGAGAGAATATTACCTTTCCTCCACCCCTTGTCTGTCTGTGCTGCTCTAGGTTGTAAACTCTTGGCAGCAGGGGTTTTCTCTTCTTATCTGTACAGTGCCTTGCCCAGTGAGATCCTGGCTGGGGCCTCTAAGCCTTGCCCCAACACAAATAATAACTGTAGGTGGATGTTGCTGGTGGCATGAAACAAGTAGAAGCTATTTGCCAATCATGAAGATAAAATTACATGCAACCTGGGCAGGAGCATTTATTTTTTATTTAGAGAATTAGGTAGATGCATGTACAAACAAGAGCTTAGACTCCAGGCGCAGAGTTTGGTGCCAAAGTTGGACACCCTTGATGTAAAGACACTGAAGTAGTATATGTGTAATTGTGACCAGCATATATTAGAATGGAAGTGCTATACATCTCTGCTCTGGACAGACTCACACTCTGTAAAAACCCTCCCCAGTTGCTGTCCCAGGTGAGACAACCCTCACCCCACATAGTTCAGTCTAATTCTCCTAAATTATCCCATTCTGACCCCTGATTTTTATTTATCCAATTTATTTTTGGATTAGAACCAAATCCCAGTAGCCACAGGTGGTACTAAGAAACCCATCTGGATTGCTAAAGCAGAAGACAGTGATGACGAGGAGTTACCATGGTGCTGTGTCTGCAATGAAGATGCCACGTTGCGCTGTCATGACTGTGATGATGATCTCTACTGCCAGCGATGCTTCCGGTACCTGTGAATACACCTTTTGGCTAGAGATACACATCAAGATGAATCCTCATTCTCCATTCCAAGTTAGAATCATAGAAGTATAGGATTAGAAGGGACATCTAAGAGTCATCTACTCCAGTTCCCTGCCCTCATGGCAGGGCTAAGCATTATCTATTCTAGACCATCCCTTCAGGTGTTTGTCTAACATGCTCTTAAAAATCTCCAATGATGGAGGTTACCTCCCTAGGCAACTTATTCCAGGGCTAAACCACCCTGATAGTTACCAACCTAAACTTCCCTTGCTGCAATTTAAGCCCATTGCTTCTTGTCCTATCCTCAGAGGTTAATTTTTCTCCTTCTTCATTGTGGCAAATTTTTATGTTGTATGGCAGGGATGGAGAACCTTTTTTGGGTCGGGCCACTGACCCCTAGAAAGTCAGACAGGGGCCGCACACCACACTAGTGAGAAGCAAAACAAAAAGTTGTACAGCATCATCTCACTAGCTAGTATGAAAGTACAAGCACAATTTGGTTTCAGGGCATAAACTGGGATCAGGAAAAACTGTTGTTTTTGTATTACAGCACTGCATGTTTAGGTGTACCATGGTGAGGATGTCATGCCTTTTTCTGAAACACGTTACACTAGCCACTGTTAGAGACAAGATGCATGAGATGGGGGAAGGCATGATGGAGGACACCAGCCACAAGACCACCCCCCTCAGCCTGGAGAAGAGCAGGGAAACCCCCCTTCCACCCCAAACCCTGCACCTCCCCACCTCTTCTCTGCCCCCACCCTGCCTCTTTCTCCAGCCCTCTCCCCCGAGCAATGCGACCCGGGGGACTGGTGGGGCTGGGGATCCGGTGTTGGCAACTGGAGTCTGACACCACCCCCCCCCCAAAGTCACCAATAGCAGTGGGGGAAGTGGAACAACACAGTCTTAGCCCACTCTGCTTCCCTGGCCATGTCAATCTGCTTCCCACTGTTCATTGTGGGGTTAATTCTACCCCACCCCCCAAGCGATGTGCCAGGAGAGCAAAGCAAGGTGGGGCCATGTTGTTCAGCTTCCCCTACTGCTGTTGGTGAGGGTGGGGGGTAGGGGGGCTGAACCCTTGTAGATGGCACTGCTCTTTCCCCCCCCCCCCCCCCCCCCCCATAGTCTCCCTGGACACCCAGAAGCTCTGGTCTCACCGGCTGCTGGCTAGCCTCTTGCCCCGCCCATCCATGGCATTGTGGGGGGGTGGGGGGTTGGGGGGTGGAACATGCTGCCCGTGTGCCCCTCTGTGCTGAGATTTACTCAGAGGAAAGTGTGGGATCTACAAGGTTAGAGCCTGGGCCTTGGACAATGTAACATTTCTTTTTTGAAAATCTGGTTATTCCCAAAGCACTTCAAATTGGAGAATTTCTACATTTTATGTGCCAGAAGCTTCTAACTCTCAATCGAACCATGCAATTTGTTGCAATTAAGCACCTAAGGCTTTTGCATTCTGGCAGCATGTTATAAATCTCTAGCTTAATAAGCTATTTCCCTTAGTGCAAGACTATTCTGTCTTGGTTTCTAATTTGTTTTCATAACTAGAAGATTTACCCAGCATTACTCGGGTCCTTAACTCAATTTTTGTTTTTCTTAATTTAAATCATTGCTCTGGGATGGGGATGAGGGGTTCGGTATGCAGGTTGCCCCGGGGAGAGAGGACTACTCCAGCTCTCTCTCTTCACAGCAGCATGGAGCCAGGTGAGAAGCACTTCTCCATGGCTGTTGCAGCTCCAGAGGGCACAGGCCGGAGAGGGTGCCTGTCCCCCAGTTGAGGCAGGTCCAGGTTTGTCTGCCCCCTATACTGCCCAGCCAGAGTGAGGAATGCAGCAAACTGTGCACTTTCCCCTTGCTCCCTGACGAAGGGGAACAGCCAGCAATGTTCCTATATGAATCTGGGGAGGGAGGGAGGAGCTTCATCCACCCCGCCCTTCCTAAAGGGTGCCTGGGAAGGTGGGAGGCTTGGGTCTGGGGCAGTCCCTTGAGGAGCGGGATTGCCCCCAGCCAGCCCCTTTCACCTGCTTGGTGATTCTGGTCCTAGCTTTTACTGCTTAGGAAGAGTTCTTGAACTAGACAGATGCACAGAAGAACAGACAGACAATCTCTCTCAAATATATAGTACAGCAGATTTCCGATAATCCGGCACCTTTGGGACCCAGGGAGTGCCGGATTATCGGATATGCCGGAGTATCAGGAGGTACTCCAGCAGGGGCCCTGTGACTGGTCTGCAGGGGGGGTCGGGTGGGGAACAGCGTGGCGTGGGGCCAATCAGGTGCTGGTGAGGGGCAGCACTGCGGGACCAAGCCGGCAGCACCCCAGCTGCTCTGCTCTGTGCCGCTTCCCCAAGTCCGCAGCTGGTCAGTTTCGGCAGCAGCGGACTTGGAGAAGCGGGGCGGAGCAGCTCCAATTGTCCGGCTGGCCAGAGCACTTCCGGGTTCCAGTTGGTGCCAGACTATTAGGAGTGCCGGACCACTGGATGCCGGACAATTGGAGTTTTACTGTAGATAATGTCTCTTTCTAAAGCAGTGGAGTTGTTTGATTTCCAAAGGTAGTGTTGTATGAACACTGACTAACTTGAAGTGTGATACAGAAAGCAGCTGGTAGATTGAGGTGATCTCTGATGTTCATTTTGTCATTTCATGGTTCTGCAGAGACCCATGGAAAATGAACATGTGAGAGAGAATACATTACAATAATGAGGACATACATAACTGGTAGAGCTAAATAAGTTTAAGGAAAAACACATCAGCCAGATAACAACAGGGCAGAGGCAGAGATGAGAAGCAGCAGAGTGCCAGAGTATTAAGTCAGCTATCTCATGTAGACCGGGGTTTGTGTTTTCAGTCAATAAATAACTCTACCTGTCTAAAATTGAGCAGAAATTCCTTAAGCAGGGATTTTGTCCTCAACAATTCATTTTCAGTGCCATATGCAGCAGATTATAATCACAGCTCCTGTCATATGTCTCTTATCCATGGTACTATGACTGTATCACTAATTACATTCACATTAATATTTTGGAGAGATCTTTTGCCATTTCTCTCTCCAGAAGTCAGAGGACAGAAGGAAGTTTTCTGAATTAGCCTGTAGTCTTCCTCTTTATAAAGAACTTTCCAGGGCAATGTTAAAATCAGCTGTCAGTCTAGATACAGCTAACGGTCGTCCAAGGGAGAACTCTTTAGTTAGCCAAATGTACCAGTGGGGATTGTTTCTTGTTTGCATAAACTGGATGAGGTTCTGTGCATCTACTATTTCTAAGTAGCCTGGTCTGCACAACCTACCTTCCCTAAACACCATCTACAATTCTTATTTGCCTCTCAGTGAAGGCCATGATGAGTTTGACCGGAAGGAGCACCGCACATCTAGCTATTGTCCTCCTCGCAAGCAGAAATGAGTCCATGAGCTGTGGAAAGAGAAGAGGATGGAAAACATAGGTCCAGAGGAGATGTCAAGATGGGAAGAGTCCAAGAGAGCATGCGCTTACTAAACAGAGGGCCACTTGAACAATTCAAAGAACCTCTGGAGTTCCAGAGAAGCTTGGTGAAAATGTGACTCCCCTCCCCAGACAGCCAGGGAAACATGGCTGGGAATGAAGTGCATACATGAGAGTTTAAGTCAGTGGAACATCAGAAAATGCATGAGTTGATATAAATGTAAATGAGTTTAAATCAGGAGGCATTTGAATGATGGTAAAGCAAGGGAAGGAGCATGAATTTAAGCCATCGTGAGTCTGTGTGGTGAATAATTTCCTGCTTTTGCTAATGATTTACACATTTGTTCAGAAAAGATGACAAGGCAAATTGAATTAAGAAAAGATAAAATTCTCCATCGCTTGATTAGAGTTGTGATAAGAATTTCCCGGAGCAATTAAAAGAATGTGTTTGGGGAAATCTCTTGAGAATTTCTGCAATTATCTTACAGGGTATCATCCTGCAGTCATGCCCTATGACCTCGGTTCCAATGCTAGATGGATCAAGAAATGAAATGAAAAGACTTTCTGTTTTTTGACATACTCTGGCTGGTTTTGGGAGGCCATGAAGTGGCCTAAATCTGTAGGATAGTGCTGCTGGGAACTTGCTAAACAGCAGCTGTGTTCCACCCTAATAGTTGCTTCATTTTATTGATAGATGATGACATTCCTGTATCTGAAAAGCATTCTGGAATCTTCCAAGATGAAAGGTGCTTTGTAAATGTAAACTACTAATAATGAGCTGAATTCTGTTGAAGTCAATGAGAGTTGCACACATTTGTCTGAGAGGAGAATTTGGCCTTATATCATTATTAGAACATCTGGTAGACTAAAGATCTCATCCCCTTCTATCTCCACTGCCCCCATATATTTCTTTTCATATGAATGATTACCTTAAATGGAATTCTTTTCTTGCCAGCCTCTGGTGACTGCCCTAGTGCATATGACCAATCCCTAAGACCAAAGCAGTTGAGGTTATGTATTGACCTGGCAAAATTCACCTCTACTGCAGTTCTGAATAAGCCAGAAGTGGCTGAGGTTCTGTTTATATTGGCAATGGCATGCTGGACTGCTGAGTCCAGAACTTTGGGGTAGCTGAGCAGGAAAAGCATTTGGACATTATGATGTAATGCTGACAAGAAGCCCAGCACTCAAAGTAATGATAGTTCCTAGTCTGAGGGGTTTTCAGGCTAAAAGATGAAAATTCTGGGTTTTACCATAAATGAGTGATAGCTCTTGCGTGATGAGTGAACTGGATTGATTACTCAAATGGCTAACCACCCACACTTACAGAAAGGATTTGCCTTGTTTCCTTGGTGGGTCAATATTTTCAGGGGGAGATAGAAGAGGGAAATAACTGTGTTTAAATGTTTGTCTGTTTGATTTTTAAGAGACTTCTCTGTGTAGTATTTGTCCAAACTGCTCCAGCAGCAGGTCTTAATCCAGACACCCCTCCAGACATTCAGATTATGTTTATTCAGTTCTTTGCTTCACAGCTGCTTCTCTTCAGCACCTTGACCTGCTGGTTATTTATGCCTAGGTGAGTTTCAGCACTGTCATATTGAACTTCCTGACTTCCTCAACCACAGTTGAACTTGTAGCTATTTATACAGTCAGCCAGGGTGGCTCTGTGAGCCCTGCCAAGTGAATCTCATAAGGAAAACAACAGAGAGGTTACATCTTGAGCCAGCTTGCTGCCTTACCCAAGTTTCCAATCTGGTTTCTGTGGGCTGTTCCCATTGAACCCAGAAATGCCTGTCCTGTCCTGGAACTGACATTTAATTCCAAGTCACATGTGGAAACTTCTCTTTAATTGCTTTGGTCACACAGATTGACCCTCCCCTCTTCACAGGAAATGGACTTTTGCAGATGCTGAACCCTCTACATGTGATAATTGGCCTTTACCATGCCAGTCAAACCATCCTTCCTTTGAAATGCATTAGACTCCATCACTACCTTATCAACTTCTGTAGTGTGGAGAAAGAGTGCTGTTTGCAGAGCAGACAAACCCTTTTGGTTTTCTCTGTGGGAAAGGCAAATAATGTGACCCTTATGCTAAGGAGCTTGCTTTTAAAGAGTCGTATGGCTAAAGCCCTGAACCTCTTCCCACTATCCTCAATGGATTGGTGTGGTTACATCTGTGTCCAGTGCTTTGAAAATAGACTGGTAGGTGTTTTGATTAACTCAGCAAAAGCCATGAAATCCTGAATAACAGCTGTGCAAATGAAGGAGAGAGCACAGTATCTTCAAAAAAAGGGGGTGAGGGCTTGTGCCCTTTTTTGCTTCTGAATGAGAACATAACGACCATACTGGGTCAGATCAAAGGTCCATCTACCCCGGTGTTTCTGAAAGTGTTCCGCGAAATCACTTTCAGAAACACATTAACTGGCTGCCCTGGTTTGTTTATTTACTGGCGCTGCGGCCATGGAGTC
Organism: Pelochelys cantorii; assembly: GCA_032595735.1. NCBI lineage: Eukaryota > Metazoa > Chordata > Testudines > Trionychidae > Pelochelys > Pelochelys cantorii. The sequence goes on along the minus strand of CM064329.1, from coordinate 69,862,231 downwards.
TCATGGCTCCCATTGGCTCTTTCGTCCTTTGTAGCTAAGGGGAGCCAAGAGTGATTTCGCGGAACACTTTCAGAAACAGTGATCTAGCCCAGTATCCTGTCTGCCGACAGTGGCCAATACCAGATGCCCCAGAGAGAGGGAACACAACAGGTAATCCTTACATGATACCTCTCCTGTGACCCATTTCCAGACAAACAGAGGGTAGGGACACCATTCCTACCTATCCTGTCTAATAGCCATTGATGGACCTAACTTCCATGAATCTATTTAGCTCTTTTTTGAACCCTGTTAAAGACCTAGTCTTCACCACATCTTCTGGCAAGGAGTTCTAGAAATTAATGGTGCACTGAGTGAAGAAAAACTTCCTTTTGTTTGTTTTCAACCTGCTGCCTGTTAATTTCATTTGGTGACCCCTGGTTCTTATATTGTGGGAATAGGTAAATAACTTTTCCTTGTTCACTTTTTCCACACCAGTCATGATTATATAGACCTCTATCATATCCCCCCTTAGTCTCCTCTTTTCCAAGCTGAAAAGTCCCAATCTTTTTAATCTCTCTTCATATGGGACCTGTTCCAAACCCCTAATCATTTTTGTTGCCCTTTTCTGAACCTTTACCAATGCCAGTATATCTTTTTTTGAGATGAGGCGACCGCATCTGCACACAGTATTCAAGATGTGGGTGTATCATGGTTTTATAGAGGGGCAATAAGATATTCTCTGTCTTATTCTCGATCTCTTTTTAATTATTCCTAACATTCTCTTTGCTCTTTTGACTGTCTCTGCACATTGAGTGGATGTTTTCAGAGAACTATCCACAATGACTCCAAGATCTCCCTCTTGAGTTGTAGCAAAATTAGTCCCCATCATATGGTATGTACATGAGGGATAAAAAGGGCCTGAAAGGATTTTCTCCCCTCCCCACAATTCTTGGTTTCCTGCATTTGAAATATCAGATCTTGCCTTTTTTGATGGAGAATTGAGAGTGCTTATATGACATCAGAAGAGTTTAACACCTGAATATTCAAAAAGGGAGCTCAGATATGTTATCAGCAGCATGAGTTAGGAGGAAAAATTTTACTTCATGCATTTGGACCCACAGTCTCAATTGTAAAATCTAGATTAATAAAATGTTTCCAGCTGTGTTTCATTATAACCAAAAGAGGGCATGTTTTTAAATAAACATTCCCTCTCATGCAATACTTGCAGCTCACTCATGGCAGCTTTCTTCTAGTGCCTGAGAACCAGGATAAAAAAAAGGAACTAGAAACTGATTAGCCAATTTTGCTTTTGTTTACAATCTATTTTCATGGTCCAGGACAAAATAGATTTAAATAAACAACACTATAACTAATTCATTTGTTAACAATTCTTTCTATTAAAAAAAATCTTGCAATTTTGTAAGGTTTTTTAAAATGATTTTTAACTTGAAGAGATCTTTTTAATTTTCCCTCTTTTGTGTAATTTATCTGAGAAATCAGAATGGATTTTTTTGGAGCAGTTTCTGGCTGGTAGTCAAATATATTTTGAGGCAAAATTTTAATATTACTTCCCCAAATTCCTGAGCTTTTCAAAACCTATATTCATGCTAGGCCTTGCCCTGAATTGTTGCTCAGTTGTGTGTAGTTAGTTCAGAGTGTAGGCCTCAAGCATTACCCTGCTTGAGGCTGGTACACCAGCACTGCAGCATGGAGAACTTGACTGCTCCTCCCTACTTGCACTCTGTCTGCTGAGGAGAACATGTGACAGCAAAGTAAACAGGGCACACAGGTTACTTGTAAAATTGCCTTCCAGAACCTGTTTTGAACAATTCCTGACTCTAGAGCCTGGCCCAAGTCCCTTCATGTCACCCAGCATAAAGGCATGGTTCAACAAGCAGATCCTGTTGGGCCAACAAATACAAGCAAAGCCTTGAACAAATGCATGTCTTTGTTACAGTGGCAGCTGTGTGAACCTCTGTGGATTGTTTTAACTGGTTCAGTCCATCCAGCTCATTGAGTTTTGACAAGGAATAGGCAATCTTCCACCTTCACCTCAGTTTGATCCTTTGCTACATTTGGCTAAGATCCCGGGCTGTCAGAAACCAGATTAGCTTGTAAAACAAGTGCTGGACATGAAAGATCAGAATTCATTCAGGTACACGTCCACTATTTTTAACAGCTCTCAACGGATCAATTAACTCTTTGGCGCTGCTGGCCTCTGCTCTGCCCTCTGGGTGGCAGTGAAATGATAAAGGGCAGAAGAATCTCAGCAGGTATACATTAGTGTATAGACTATTGGCTTCAAGGCATCTATTCCAACTTACCTCATGTAAAGATCTGGCCCAGCATCACATTTTATCTTTTTGACATTTTAAATCTTTCTTTAGTTTGTAGAGTTGAGCTTTGAAGGGAAGTTTTCAAGATTATTCCATGTACCGAGGCCAGGTGACTGCCTGCCAAGCATGTGCCAAGTTTTTGACACTGGCACAGGAAGGACATACCCATAATGCACCACTCCCCTCGGGATCTATCAATGGACATACAGCTGGTACATAAAGAATGTGGCACAGCCACTCTTTCATCACAGGGCAGGTGAGGCTTGAAGTATCTCCAGGGCAAGGTATAAGCTTGGTGTGATAAGTCTCCCACAACTGGCTACATGTCACATTGGCTTCAAAAAGGGTGTGAACACAAGAATCAACCAACACCAACCCAGGGGCACGTGCTTTTCTCAGCCAGGGAACAGCCATTTTCTAGGAGTAGGTGGAACTCTAGGGTGGGGGACACAAGTACCAGGCCACACCCTGTCATTAACTAGGTCAGGGAACTGATGTAATTTAAGATGTAAAACATGTAGAGGTTTCTGGTCTGGCACAAGACTTTCAGTTAGTTTCTATTATTAGCTGTCAGAAGTGCTGGCCTTAACAGGCATGTTAGCAATAAGAGGGTCATCAGAGAGGGTGTGGGGCCATTACTGGATGAGGGAGGTAACCTAGTGACAAGTGATGTGGGAAAAGCTGAAGTACTCAATGCTTTCTTTGCCTCTGTCTTCACGGACAAGGTCAGCTCCCAGACAAATGCACTAGACAATGCAGTATGGGAAGGAGGTGAACAGCCCTTGGTGGGGAAAGAACAAGTTAGGAACTATTTAGAAAAGCTAAACATACACAAATCCATGGGCCTGGATTTAATGCATCCGAGGATACTGAGGGAGTTGGCAAATGTCATTGTGGAGCCTTTGGCCATTATCTTTGAAAACTTGTGGAGATTGGGAGAGATCCTGGATGATTGGAAAAAGGCAAATGTAGTGCCCATCTTTAAAAATGGGAAGAAGAACAATCCAGGGAACTACAGACCAGTCAGCCTTACCTCAGTCCCTGGAAAAATCATGGAGGGGATCCTCAAGGAATCCATTTTGAAGCACTTGGAAAAGGGGAAAGTGATCAGGAATAGTCAACATGGATTCATGAAGGGCAAGTCGTGCCTGACCAATCTGATTAGCTTTTATGATGAGGTAACTGGCTCTGTGGATATGGGAAAGTCGGTGGAAGTGATATACCTTGACTTTAGCAAAGCTTTTGATACGGTCTCCCGCAATATTCTTGCCAACAAGTTAAGGGAATATGGATTGGGTAAATGGACTGTAAGGTGGATAGAAAGCTGGCTAGACTGTCAGGCCCAACAGCTAGTGATCAACAGTTTGATGTCAGGTTGGTGGTCGGTTTCTAGCGGAGTGCACCAAGGATCTGTTCTTGGACTGGTTTTGTTCAACATCTTTATTAATGACCTGGATGAGGGGATGGATTGCACCCTCAGCAAGTTCGCAGATGACACTAAGCTAGGGGGAGAGGTAGATACACTGGAGGGCAGGGATAGGGTCCAGAGTGACTTGGACAGATTAGAGGATTGAGCCAAAAGAAATCAAATGAGGTTCGACAAGGACAAGTGTAGAGTCCTGCACTTGGGACGGAAGAATCCCAAGCATTGTTACAGGCTAGGGACTGAATGGCTAAGTAGCAGTTCTGGAGAAAAGGACCTGGGGATTACAGTGGATGAGAAGCTGGATATGAGTCAACAGTGTGCCCTTGTAGCCAAGAGGGCTAATGTCATATTAGGGTGCATTAGGGAGGAGCATTGCCAGCAGATCCAGAGAAGTGATTATTCCCCTTTATTCGGCTCTGGTGAGGCCACATCTGGAGTATTGTGTCCAGTTCTGGGACACCCACTATAGAAAGGATGTGGACGCATTGGAGAGGGTCCAGTGGAGGGTGACCAAAATGACTAGGGGCTGGAGCTCATGACCTATGAGGAGAGACTGAGGGATTTGGGTTTGTTTAGTCTGCAGAAGAGAAGAGTGAGGGGGAATTTGATAGCAGCCTTCAACTTCCTGAAGGGAGGTCCCAAAGAGGATGGAGAGAGGCTGTTCACAGTAGTGATGGATGGCAGAACGAGGAGCAATGGTCTCAAGTTACAGTGGGGGAGGTGTAGGTTGGATATTAGGAAAAACTATTTCACTAGGAGGGTGGTGAAGTACTGGAATGGGTTACTTAGGGAGATGGTGGAATCCCCATCCCTAGAGGTTTTTAAGTCTTGGCTTGACAAAGCCCTGTCTGGGTTGATTTAGTTGGGATTGGTCCTGCCTTGGGCAGGGGGCTGGACTTGATGATCTCCTGAGGTCTCTTCCAGCTCTGTGATTCTATGAACACTGAGGGCTCCTTTGCATTGTAGGCTCTGGCCCCTTTTTGCAACACTATATGACAAACTGGAACACAAGGATAACCCAGTAGTTAATTCACTAACATAACAATACATGGGATTTTCTCTCCATAGTAACTTACCTTCACCTCTGGAGTGTCTGTGTGGGGGGAGGAGGACCCAAGACTCTCTTCTACCCTGGGGGAGTCCTCCAAATCCAAGTGATCCTCCTTCATTTATTATCTTATTACCACTCAGCTCTTGCCAAGTTACTGTCTCTCTGGATGTGGTTTATGAGCTTTGCTATAGCTAGAAGACATGGTATGGAGGCATACAGCTTCTCCTACATCCCCTTTGGATTGCTCAGTTTCTCCCTCCCTCCCTGGGAATGGCTCCAAGATAGCCCAATGAAAAGATCACTGAGTCAGCAGTTGATGGGCTTTTAATTAGATTTTTCCTCTCTTGCTGCAATTCCTCTGTGAATGCAGAACAACCCCCTTCCCTCCCCACCCATGTGACAAGCAGGTCTGGATTTCTACGCATTTTATTGTACAAAGTGAGCATCTTTCAAATGCCCTTACTCAGGCAGCTATGCAGTCCGTTAAAAAATCCCTTGCAGATCCTCATTCTTTTCAGAGGTGCTGCTAGTTCATTAAAGAAGTCCCATGCACCATAAAAATTAATTAACCTGAGGGGCATGCACTAAGACAGACAGAAAAGCTCCAGGGAGTGTATTTGCTGCCTCATATTCCACCAGAGAGAGATGATTAATTTTTTTGTGAGCAGAAAAATTTGTCCATGTGCTGGCCTAGAGCCAGGATGGAGGCCTGTGCTTGGAGTCACAAATAGGCAGGAGCTGGAAGTAGCAATTCTGTGTCCTTGTGAAGGGTGGATAATAGCCACTGCCTTCTTTCTCCCATCAGTCACTGGGCAGCAGGCACAGCCCTAAGGCTCTCTAAAGGGAGCTGCGTCCAATGCTCCTGCAGCCAGAAAAGAGGTTCCTTCAAAAAAATTGACAAAAGAAGGGGATTTGTACTGGGTTCTCCCCCAAAGTAGTAGCTCTTTAAATATCAGCAAGATACATGCATGCACGCACCCCTGTGAACATACATATGGAATGGGGATGGAGGCAGCACTTTGTCTCTGGTGATGCTGAAAATATCTAAGATGGCTCTCAGGCCATTGAGTCCTAGAAAAACTAAAATTATCTTCCTGCATGAATCTGATTCTCTTAGCTGAGGAGATGCCTGCTTCCACGTGAGTGATACTGGGGAAGGAGGGTGTTTCTCAAGATGGATCATTTCTTTTGAGGGATTTTCCTGAGACCTTGCAGTCGGATGAGCAGTTCCGTAATGAAGTCCTGGAATGAGAGTCAGTCAAAAGAAGGCTTTAATGCTTATTGCACTCAGCTGCAACTCCAAGAGTCACATGCCTTTTGCATTCCTCCTTATTGCCCTTCAGAGCAGAGGTATAGAACAGGTCTCATCATTTTGTTTGGAAAGGAGCAGGTGAGATTTTGTCAGCGTGGTTGGGAAGTAGAGCGGAGAAGATGCTCAATTTTTTTTCCTCATGCCCCAGTGTCCCCTAGCTCTCATCAGGTAAGTCACACATACTTGTCTCTCTTCCCCTGGCAGGTCACCCCACCTCTCCATGGAGCCTATTTGTTCCACCATTAGATGACTTTAGGATACAGCTATAGCCTCAGGGCCTATTGGTTCTGTACTAACTCCCCTACATTCTCCACAACCTCCTCTCAGTGTCCCAGTCAAAATGTGCTTGCTGCTGCTTCTTCACTGAAATGGCCATACTACCATGTAGTGCCTTACAGAGCATCCCATGCTGACTCACTCCAGTAGGAAAGAGAGAGAAAGAGAGGCTGGGCTGATCTGGTGGATGGGCAGCTAGCTACCTGACCATTTCTAGTGAAACTGAAATAAGGACTATCCCTCAAAACTGAGGCATTTGGCTACTGTGGGTGGCAACAACATTAAAGAGCATAAATTCCATCTTCATAATAACCAAAATGGATCAAGTATCTAATCCCCTATATGACAGGTCTCTGTAAGGTCACTGCATACTGGAGAAACCACTGTGTGCGCTAAACAGATAAGTCTTCTGCTTAAATTAGGCAGGTGTATTGCAGGCCTGACTCCACAAATCTGAGCTTAATCTACCACTGCATGTTCCCAGGGAATTTGCAGAACTATATCTTAAGGTTAGACTCACAAGGGGAGACTTAGGCATTGCTCAGCGGTGCAACATCCAACTTTTAGATGACCTGCTGCCTAGTAGAATTCACTTGAGTTAGGTGCCCAGGCTCACTAGGCATTGTTTGAATGTGGTATCCAAAAAAGGGATGCAGAGAGAGGCCAGCATACTGTGTTACTAGCCAATGGTCTATAGAGTGATCTCACACTCTCTCTGGCCCAATGACATTAACTATGTCCTACACTGTGGAACAGCTTCAACAGGAGAGACAAAGAGCCCCACCCTGGAATACCCCTCTGTTCAAGGTCAGTGGACTCTGAGCCTGTCTCTGAGGTGGCACGGGGGTTAGGACTGCACCTGCCCCAGGGTCTGGTGATACAAAATGATCTGGAGCTCCTGGCTGCCATTGCAGCCCTGGGCCCTTTAAATTGCTGCTAGAATGCCTCACAGGGTATTCCAGGCTGCACTGAGGGCTGCCTGGGGAGGGCATGCTGTTCTCTGAGTGGTACTGAGAGCTGTCAGCCCTATTGGTGGACTCTTCTGGAAGGTTGAAGACCTGAGTTCAAATTGCTGCTGCAAGTCCCACAGAGAGGAATTTGAATTCTAGGCTTCCAGATTGTCAGTGATTATACTAAACACTGAGCTATTGGAAGGGGGTACTAGTGTCACATCCTCCTCCTTGTTGTCTTTTGTGGGGGCTAGGTGTGCTCTGAGCAGGCCTACAGGATCTGGCCTTGCAGGCAAAATAGACAAAGAAATGCCTAGTTTGCAAAGCCTTTAAGGGTTAGGCATGAATTAGGCATTGAGCAGCCTGGGTTGGGCAGCTTTGTGCATCCCCACAGGCACTAATGCAGGTGTCAACAGAGTTTGGTGGCAGCTGAATGGTGGTTTTGTGAATGCCAATAGTGCTTAAAGTGGCACTTGGGCATCTAAGTCCTTTTGAAGCTTTTAGTCAACCCTTCCCCATGTGAACTCCTGAAATGCAAGTGCAATGGACCCATAGTTGCATACTTTATAGACACTGGGATCAGCAGAGGAGATTGAACTCAGGACCTTTAGCACAGACTCGTGGGATAAGAGAACACTAATTTAGTTGTTTGGTGGCTGTCATAATTGCTGGGCTCAGCCACTAAACAGCAACATGATCAGAGGCACTAAGCCAGTGAATGACACAAACTCCTGCTGGTTAACTGTGTGGGCACAATTAGCCTTGGCCTTTTGCCAGTGATTTGGAGATGGCCTCTCAGAGCCCCACGCCAGCCTTGATGCTGGGGCAGGCTGCCAAACCAGAGCTAGCATGATACAGGCTAGGTTTCTGCAGACTCTAATATGACTAGTTTGGTTAAGTCTAATTTCCAGGTGAATCATTCACAAGCTTTATCTTTGAACAGCCATGCCAAGTACTAGACAAGATACCATGGAAATACACTACAGAGGCAAGCAACAATTATGTACTAACAGTATTATGTTGCCTACTTTGTCTCTTCTTGCAGAGAGCATTACTACAGGCAATATAGCTTGAGAAAAGCATAGGAAACACACATCTGAAATTAATCTAATCTGTCACTGCTCTACACTCACTCATATACACTCACTGGGTTTTACAGTGCTGTGAAATGAAGTATATACAAAAGTTCCTGAGAGTAAACAAATGTGGTACCTCAAGCTTCAACTACCTGCAGAATGTAGCGGCTATTTAACTAGGAGGAGCCACACTACAATAGCACAGCAGCATATGATGAAACTGAACACACAGTGATGGTGCTTCACTCACCTCAGTAGGTCTGGAACATTCATGAAGAATTTCCTGCAAGTCAAAAATGCATGTTAGTTCCTTAGGAGCTTGCCTATTTTTTTTTTTCCTTTTTAAGCTACAAGAAGTGTATGTATGGCTGCCATATTTAGCATGCTATGTGATCCAAGGATGTTCCAGAGCCTCACAGTGCCACTACATACATCAGGCCACACTGTACAGGGGCTCCGTGGTCCATACTCATTGCTGCTGTTCTGTATGGAATGCTGCAGGAGGTCCCAGGATGTGCAGTCACCAAAACTCCACTGTCACAACACAGCAGCCTGCTCTCTTCCTGTTCCATAGTACAGGACTGCTTTACCAGCTCTGAGTTTAAATCATGTTGCCCCCAGAGGATTCCAGAAGTTATCAAAGCATGTACATTGTCTGACGTGTACAGAGTCTGCTCCCAGGATGGGTTCTAGTAATGATACTTTCACTTTGAGACCTACATTTAAAGACAACTGCGTGGCCCTGATCCGAAGCCTATTGAAGTCAGCATGAGTCTTTCCATTAACTTCCATGGGCTTTGTATCAAGCCCCACAGGAGCTAAGTATTTAAGTATTACTGTGAAACTTTCAGGAGTTATTTTAGATCATCTTGTGTTTGGAGGCTTATCCCAGCCTCTAATACCTCAACAACAACTATTCTATTTGGTTAATTGGTTGGTTGGTTTATTTATTTGCCTTTTTGCATCGACTGCTAACAGGAACACAGAAGTACAGAGCCTCCAGGGAGAATTAGAACCACTGCATTACAAGCTAACCAACATTTTTCTAACCACAGAATAGGTTTAGTCCACAATTTGGGCGAAAGTTTGAGTTACTTGATTGATCTGAAGTCGCTCACTTATCCCTAATAAATCACTGGGGACAGTTAAAATGAATAAGGATTTTTTCAATTCATATATTAAATGGAAGAGCTGTACAGGTCCTAAAAATACGACACTTTGATCCTGTGCACAGTGAGATAGACTTGTGAGTGGGCCACATGAGTGGTCCTCCATCATCTCAGTAGGCCACAAGATTGTTGTAACTAAGACAGTCTCACAGGATAGGATTGTTTTACTAACTATGCTTGTGTACCTAAAATTTGCGGGATGTGCCGACTGAACCATAGCAGCACTTTGATTGGATGCAGAGGGAGTACACAGCTCTCACAATGTTGTGTGCAATCAGCACACACCTCACTTCATGTGTCCTTGCCTTAAAAACTCATGTCACTTTGGTAATACTGGCAGGAAAAAACTATTTGGATGAAAACCAGAGGAATCTGGCAACCTTATGTGTGAGCAACAGTAACCAAAATGTCTCGTGGGCCATGCAAAGAACACCAATGGCCCATATGTGGCCCTCAGGCCACAGGTTGCCCACCACTGGGATAGGGATTTGTTGCTATCAGCAATAGTTGTTAGTAACTGATCCCTCAAAAGGGTGTGAATGGGACTGTCAAAAGGTGGCTGACCCTTTAAGGCAAGCCAGGTTCAGTCGTGCTTGTTACCTACCACCAGCTAGCCCTAAGCTGATGGTAATAAGCCAGTTTGAGGCTTGTTAGTGACCTCAACTGTGAAAGGGCTAGGAAAAGATAACACAGAGTGAGAGAACTCAGTTGAGAGGAGAGATTGCAGCAAAGGCAGGACTACCCTGTGGGTGGGAGAACTCACAGGGAGGAGTGGTTGTGCTTTGGCTCTCATGGATAGGAGTCCGGAGAGAGGACTTAAAATAGGCAAGAAGTCAGGGAAGAAGATCCATAGGAAGCACAGATTACTCTGGGGGAAGCCCTGAGCCAAATCCTAAAAGGAGCAGGACCGAGCCTAAGGGGAAATTGCTGGAGCTTCTGCGCAAGGGCAGCAGTGACCAAAAACCTGTTAAAACTGGAACAGAGGAAGAACTCTGCAGGAGCAAGTCAGGCTCCTGTGGGGGAGGGCCTGTGGTAGTGTCAGTAAAAGCACCTTAGCAGAGCCCAAGAGGGACAGAAGAGCTAATAAATCAGCAAAGGAGAAGCTGGAAGAAGTGAGAGGCCTGGAGGCTAAGGGGAGGCTCAGAGGCTGTGTTAAACACAAGGGCTATGTCTACACTGCAGGCTTTTTGCTCAAGAACAGCTATTCTTGTGCAAAAACTTGCCGGGTGTCTACACTGCACGCGTGTTCTTGTGCAAGTAAATTTACAGTACAGTGTCGGAAAACAGGGCTTCTTCTGGAAGAGTTATTCCTCTCCCCACAAGGAATAAGCCTTCTTGCACAAGAGCTCTTCCACAAGAAGGCAATGTAGATAGGCAACATGATTTTCTTGTGCAAGAAACCCCTATGGCTAAAATGGCCATCAGAGCTTTCTTGCGCAAGAGAGTGTCCACACTGCCATGGACGCTTTTGTGCAAAAGCACATCTCTTGCGCAAAAGCACATGGCAGTGTGGACGCGCTCTTGCGGAAGACCTTTTGCACAAGAACTCTTGCACAAAACAGTTCTTGCGCAAGAAGCCGGCGGTGTAGACGTAGCCAAGCTGTGTGGGGAAGCAGCACAAGGAAATAGCAGCATGCCTGAGGGAGCAGATCTACATTCTTTAATACACAGTCTCTGAGCCAGAACCCAGAAGAGAGGTGCCTGTCTTCTCCTACCGGCCGGAGGAAAGGGGATGCAAGCCCAAAGGAATATTGAGCCCAGGTGTGGCCCAAGAATCAACTTAATGGACAGACTGAGGAATAGCTCAGGAGGTGGCTGAAGGCTCTTTTGTGTTGTTTTTTTAAAGCCCAGAAGGGAACTGAACTTCATGTGACTTGCCCAGAGGGCTGAGCTGTGGAAAACCTGACAAATGGCAGATGGTGTAGGAGATGATGACATTACACCCTGATACAAGGGGGTGCTCTGGGTGGTAAGTTCTCTGGAAAACAATTTTGTTCTTGTAAGGTAAACTTTTGCAGTCAGTGTAATTGACACTTGGTGGAATAAATTGACAAGTTTGGTTGCAAAGAAACTGAGTCTCAAGGTTGCTCTACATCAGGTTTTGCACCAATTTAACTAACTACGTAGGGAGGGAAAAAGAGCTCAAGTTAGTTCAATCAGTGCAAACCCTTAGTGTAGATGTTTCTATATAAGTGATTTATGTCAGTATAACTGCAGTCATGCTAGGAGTAAACTAAATATTTTTTTTCTACCAGTTTGATTAAATCAGTGCAATATTGGAGTTTAAAGCAGCCCTTAATCATGGTGTCTGGAATGGAGCTAATGGTTTTGTATCATCCACATAAGCATTTACACTAATCCACAGCAACCCACCATTCACTCGTATAGTCAGTAATAAACAAATATTAAATATAGGAGCTTATCTGCAGAAGGAATATAGGTCAATTTTTGAGTGTAGACTATGTCTTAGCAACCATATTTCATACTAGAAGACTCACCTGGCATTGTCCAAGTCCAGGGCTGTCCCGGCGGGGGGGACGGTGCACAGCCTGCCACCAGCTTATCCTCTGGGTGGCAGAGGATGTTGTGCTAAGCCAATGGGATGTGCGTGGAGTGTGATTGTTTCACATCAGATGGAAAGGGAGGGGTATGATAGCAGGGACAGTTATATTCATGAATGATCACAGAGGGGCAGCAAAAAGTGCCAGCCCTAGGAAGCAGTCAGTTGGCTGGCAGCATGATCCCTGCCAACCCTAGAGAGCAGCCAGCTTCTGCCCGAGGCTGTCCTGGCACAGGGGCAGGGGCACGCAAGCCTCCTGCTGGCTTCTCTCTGGGACTGGCCTAGGTCGGCATGGCATGGTGAGCAGCTGCTCCTGACAGCTCCCCTGGATCGACCCAGAGCATCAGGGACAGTGCGGCCTGGTGGGTGGCTGTTCCCTGCTTCTTCCCAGGGTTGGCCTGGGGCAGCAGGGCCCACAAGGTACAGTGGGCAGCTGCTCCCCAGGGGTGGCAGGGGCTCTGCTGTCGGCCAGTGGCTGCTTTCTCGGGTTGGCGCATTTGCTGCCCCTCTGTGATCATGAGTATAACTGTCTCTGCTATGATACCTCTCCCTTTCTGTTTGATATGAAACAATTACATTCCAGGCACATCCCATTGTCCTGATACAACCAAATCTTCACCTTGCTTTAAGTTATGATCAGAGGAAGCTGCATACCAAATTGGGTGGTCCTAGCTCTTACCATTTAGGAGGAGTTCTTGAACAGACTGACTCACGGATGGAGGACAGACAGATGTACAAATGCTCTAAAATATATAGTAAATAAATAGAACAGACAATCTCCATCTGACCTGTAGTTTTGATTTCTGTTCTTCATTGGAGACTTCTAGAAGATCTTCAATATCAATTTCTGGTTCTAGGGTTGCTGCTTCCTCCTGCAGCTAGAGCAGAAATACATAGTAAATAAACCTGTCCATCAAATGAAACACATTCAAGAGGACTTAATGTGGAGAACTGAGTGTGGGGTGAGAGTTGAGGAAGGATTCTAGTTAAAGATGAACTCAAGCAGTGAAGATTGGATTAAGATGTGAAACTTCTTGAAATTTGGGGTATTTAGAACAGGGGTTGTGATTCAGGTTCATCTCTAGCAATACCACATCTCAACTCGCAGACTGGGGCTTGACACAGGCAACACTTCACAGCTCTTCCAGACCTAGCTGCCAGAGGTGTCAAATAGTTCCACCACACCAAACACCTGCCCAGGGAGCATGGTGCTATCATGAGACGACTATATGGAAGGGCCTAATGGAGCTGAAATGGGATGAAACCATCTTCTACAAAATAGAATGAGTAACAATCAGGTCGGAGGAGCTGTGTCCCAAAGGGCAACATCAATATGGAACTCTCTAAGATCTCATTTGAAAGGCCCAAGCACGAAGCCTGCAGCACTCAGTTTGCCTATAGCAGACACATGACAGTTTGACTTGATCCTCCTAAAATCGGAACCTGTGATTCTAGGGAGCCTTGTTGTTGCAGTCCTGATGCTTAGACTTCTAAGATATATTAGGGAAGTGAATAATGCTAAGGACAATCAGTGCAATGGAACAAGCTGCCAACGAAGTTGTGGAATTGCCATCAGGTGAGCTATTGAAGTCTGGACTATCATAACTAACAAAGACAGTCCTGCCTTGATGCTAGGAGGGAGTTTGGCCCACTAGAGAATCCTTCAGACCCAAATGATTCTAGGATTTCTCTGGTAGATTAAAAAAAAAATCCTTCATAAAACATTTACCAGAAACTGCTGTACTGGTGCCAACAATCTCTAAACTTGCACATACTGTGATATGGTACTTTCTCGTGTGTTTGGTCTGGCTATCAAGATTTGTCAGCACAACGGTTGGACATTGGGATGCTAGCCTGAGACTCTGGATCCTGAAATGCATGTCTGAATTTTGGAGAATTTCCTGTGCAGGGGAGGAGCCAGCAACACAGGCTCTAGTTAGTTGAAAACACCTTTCAGAAATACAAATCTGCCTTTTGATTTCCTTCTTCCTGCTAACCCCTTTGATTACAAGGAAAACAAATCTCTGTGCTCTCATTAATGATTTCAGACTCTGATTAGATAATGCAAACTCTTAGGGGACCATAGGTGAGTATGGGACTTTAGTGTTGCCTTTATGGCTCTTCTAAAAATGCACATTTGTGGACCTAGCAAAGTAAGAGTTGAGAGGGAATCATGCTTTGGTCTCTCACGTATGGTACCACCAAGAACTGCCAGTAGGTCACTTGGATTTTTTTTAAAACAAGTGCTTTAAAAGTTACTAGCTCCTAAACCTTACTCTTTAAAAGAGCAACAAATGTTCTATTTCTTATTAGAGTTGCCTCCATTTAATCATCCAGGTTGGGAGCTTCCTTACAGTAGTGTCCCATGACCTCAAACTCCATCACTGAACTCCCTCATAAAAATACTGTCAGTCCCATTTGTCACTCCACTTACTGTAAAAATCCTTATATTCTTTTCCTCTCTCTCCACCAGAGGTATTGGCTCTCAGGAGCCCAATGATATCAAATGTCATTGATCTTCTTACATGAGTACAGTGACATCTTGGTGCCACTGCCTGTTCTACATTGCTGTTCCTACTGGGCATGTGCATAGACATGCTCTACATGGTTCTCGTGATGGGACTGTCAACATAAGCCTGGGACTGCTGGTCTTGAACACCAAAGTGACATTGAACAAAGACTTGTGTAAAGCCAAAGAAAGTAAAACCACATAGGAGCGTTTCATTACTATTTCAGATGATGGGATAAAGTCAAAAAGTGTCTAGAGGGTCCAATTTCAATATCTCTTCAAGCCACTGGATCAAGAAGGAACCAATCAGCACATCTCTGGTGAATGGAAACAGAACAGAGTAAGTTCTAGGGATAAGTATCAGAGGGGTAGCCATGTTAGTCTGAATCTGCATAAACAATGAAAACTCCTGTGGCACCTTATAGGCTTACAGATTTATTGGAGCATAAGCTTTCATGGGCAAAGACCCACTTCATCAGATGCATGGTCACAGGACTTCTTGTTGTCAGTTCTAGGGATAGACTTCCTAGGAAGATCAGTACTGGAGAAATAGATGCCAAATGGACTAAGTAGCCTTTTTTCTCTAGGTTGCTGGGTTTGGTCCAGCTCAGGTTAGTAGAGTTATGATGACCAAAAATAGTTACCATTTGATGTCTCTTTGTCCTGTTTCAACTTCCATCTCACAACAATTATCACCACATCACCATTCTTGCTGGCAATCTCAGCAAAGAGATCCAAGACAAAAGAGGTCTGGAGGATGAACTAACGTATCACCTCCAGAGACAGTCCCATCCCGTAAAGCCAAGACAGGAACACTGGCAGGGAAGCTGACATTGCTGCTGTACCTATTCTATGGATAAACCTATTTCTTTCACCAGAGCTGTCAATCGGGTACCTTTCATAAACATTACAATAATGTAAAATAGATATTTACTGACTCATCTGAGGATCCTGAGAATCAAATTTTACTGATGCATGGGTTTAGGCAGTGCATTGAAATGTTCTTACATTGAATGTGCTGTTGTGCTTATTAATATATGATAAAGGACCCAGAGCATGGGATGAGTGTCCATTAATATTTTATAAATATGAATGAATATCAAATGGAAATTCATAGAAGGGCCAAAGGGGGACAATTATCGTAACCTAGCCTAACTTGTGATCATTTTACTAATCTAACTAACAGTCATTTTATTAACTTCAAGAAGATGAAAATCTATCCAGACATTTCTTCTTAGAGATGCCACCTGTACTGCAAAACAGAGTGCCTATATATACTCTTTTCTTTCAATTGTCTTTTGTAGATGGTGTGAATGCCAGGGGAGCTGTCTTCTCATTTCAGATAGTGGATAGTTACCTAATAAATTCCAGTGCATATAGAAAAAGAAGTGATCCTACAAATTGTCACAGGGATATTTTCGCATGTCCATTTCCAAATCTATCTGGAATCTGAAATTGCAGCAATGCTCAAAAATGGAAGACTGAAATCCAAGAGTTAATCATTTTTTTTCAAACATTCAGAAATGTTTCATTTTGAGTGTGGGATGAAGATGTGCAAATTATTTCATACAAACTGCTAAATCCATCCCCACCTTCTATTGAAATCAACAGTGGTCTACCAAATAGGGGAATCAGGAGAGCTAGATTATATTCTCATGTCTGCTAGTGATTTGGGGCCTGATTCAGTCATTTCAATGCATTTTTGGATCATGGCAAATCCTGTACCTTCCCTACTTTAGTTTCCCTAAATTCAAGTTCTTTGAGATTTACCAACAAAAGTGCCACATAAGCTCAAAATATTGATGGACTCAGGGACATCAGCTTAATGTTTCAGTATTTGGTGAGTACTGGAAACTTTTATACAAAGGCAATGACAAACACCTGGTTTAAGCCCCAAATGTACTCTTAGGGTACATCTAGACTATGTTCTTTTTTTGAAAGGAGATATGCAAATTTGGTGCTAATTTGCATATATTCCAATCATTTTTTCTAAAGCGTTTTTTTTCTAAATTGAAAGCAGTTTAGACGGGGTTTTTCTGAAAGAACCCCCCCTTTTTCGAAAGAACGCTTCTTCCTTAAAAAATTAGGTGTACAGGGTTCTTTCGAAAAAGGGGGTTCTTTTGAAAAACCTGTCTAAACTGTTTTCACTTTCGAAAAAGCGATTGGAAGAAGATATGCAAATTAGCACTGAATTTGCATATCTCTTTTCGAAAGAAGAACGTAGTCTAGATGTACCCGAAGCCAGAAAAATAACATGGCTCCAAGACAGTCCAACATAAAGACCACCCTCAATATAGGTATGCACCTTGCATGCCTGAATCTTTATTTGCCTTTGCAAATTCAGATGGGCAGTAAAAGTTTGAAAGGACTCCCATGCAGTAACACTGCTGATAAGGAAAATGTTGGTCATATGGCCTGGGGAGAGAACTTTGGAGACCTATAGGGGGTGGTGGAAATAAAATCTGTACCTACAATGACTGAATCCCCATTTCCCCTTTCTTTCCTCTCTGTAGCTATGTCTAGACTGCATTGCTTTTCCGGGATACCTCTGGTATCCCGGAAAAGCAATGCGGCATCCAAGGAACACGTCTGCTTTTCCGAAAAATGTTTTCGAAAAAGCAGGCGCGCTCTTTCACCATCCCTGTAAACCTTGTTCTATGAGGCATAAGGGATGTGTCGAAAGAGCACTTCTTCCTGAAATTTGGTGCCATGTAGACACACAAAATTTCGGAAAAGCCTCTTTTGAAAGTAAATCGGAAAAAAATCGGAAAGTAAATCATATCCTTTTCTGATTTAACCCTGCAGTCTAGATGTAACCTGCCTGTAGTGCCCATTATCTCCCTTAACAGACTTGCCATTACCCACAGCTTGATGACTCATACAGCAGTGCCACTTAGAGAGATAGAGAGCTCTAGCATGTGATAAAAAGAAATTTAATAAAGAACAGCATTCCCAGTCGCCACAACATGGGTTGTTACCCCCCAGTAGATTAAAAGTATCCTTTCATAGCCCACAGGGTCTAGACCCCCACTCCTAACAGAAGAAAGTTTGATCCATCCTGGTTAGTTACCTGGTAATGGTAAAGCTCTTGCAACTGGGCATCAACCCATTCCTCCAGGTCTAGTCGGCGTTGAAGGTCTTTGCGGTTGTACTTAACTGTTAGCTTGCTCAGTTTCTTGTGGGATGATTCCTCCCCAGGTTTCTCTGGAGCCTGGAAGGTTACTCGAGGCAAATCTCTGGATTTACTAGCCATGATCATCACTCTTTCACCTGCTCTTCTGTCTTCCCCTCCTACCTCAGAAGCTGTCTTGCTTTGTGTTTTTGTTGCACTCTGTTCTTCTCCCTCCTCTTTAATATATTTCCATCACGCAATTGTGAGGAGCAGTACAATTGCCTACAAGGGCCAAAGGCAGATAGACAGCATCTGGGGTCCTGATGAGAGAGTAGAAAAGGTAGGGAGCAAGTGCGCAGCAGGAGAAGCAATGAGGCAGTGCAGACAGAATTACAGGAAATAGAGTCTTAGGTTTCACAGTTGACAATGCTGATAAAGAAATGTAGGAGGGAGAGAAGCTGTTGTAATAAAATCTGTTGTTAAAAGAGGCCCAGGGAACTGATGGACAAAGTTTGTTAATATTTAATACAGGCCCATTCCAGCAGGGGGGAGAGTGGAAGAAGCTCGTTTTAAGTGACAGTTTCCCGACATACCTCATATGCAATTCTATAGGACTTATTCCTATATAATACATTGACTTCTATAGTATTTAAAGCATATTGATCTCTTTAGCCTAACCCAGTTCCTATAGGGATAGCTGATGCTGAAACAATGTCCCTTATATTTTTCCTTTTTAGAAGTGAATACAGCATTGGTGAAAAGGATTCGTTTCTGCCCGAGACAGAAGTCCTGCATTATAGCACAATGTAATACCACTGTAAGACTAAGACTACTTTGCTGTCTAACAGCCCATTTTTCTAAGCTCTCTAAGGTCCATATATTTATTCACATGGGCATGAAAATTACTGGTCCTCATAGAATTATTGGTCCAAATTTGAAGGTATTTAAGCCAGGGGTCCCATGAAACCCTTAAAAAAAATCACATGACTAATATTTTATGGGGTGTTTTTTGGGACTGATCTTGATTGATGTCCAGCAGCTGTTGCTTCTCTGGAGAAGTAATATTGGATAAATTTCTTCAGAGTAAATGTTGGCCGTACAATGTGATTTGAATTAAGGTGATCAGCCAGAAAATCTCATTTGTACAGATGTGTACGCTAATCTGTTTCTACAGGTTTTACTGTAGATGCACTCAATATTCTAAAAAGGTCTGAATAAAATTGATTGACATTTTTTACGAAACTTTTCCCCTCAGAAGATGTAGCTGAAACATAATACTTCAGTGGAACATGTTGATTATGATAAAAATTCTGTTGGGAGAAAGCCCATATAAATTGTTTTGTTTTTGTTTTTATAATATTGAAATGTTTAGATTGTCAACTTTTTCACATCCGTTAATTTCATTCTATTATATTAAACAAAGTTGTATATAAAAACTTTGTGGTTACATCGACAAAAACTACATTAAAAGGACCTTAAGTAAACATGTTAAGACTTCCTAGATAATAAATAATTTCTAAGGAAAAAAATAAACATTATTAAGGTTGCAAAGTCAAACACTCAGAAGTTGCGAGTGGCCTGAGTTAAGGTTGGCTGTACCATCTTAATTCAGTCCGTGCATATATAATATGACAGTTTTGAATTACGTGATCATATTGTTATCAAGGACCCCTGTCTCCCTGATGCACACGTAATAATCAGCTTTTCAGATCTGACTGCTTTAGGTCCTGGATCAATGTGACAACATCTTGGTTGCACGACACAAATGTTGTACCCTGGAAAGTGAGACCTGGATCTGACCTGAGTGGACTCTTTGTACATCCCTAATATCCCAGTTTGGAATTATACATTAACTTAGTACTTCTTATCTTTAAAAACAAGTATTAACTCCTCCTTACAACATCTCACTAGCGTTATTCCTGGCATGAAGAGAACTGAGGCTATGGTTAAGTCTAACATTTTCAGACATGGAGGCCTAAAGTTGGGTACTTAAATCTGCAAATAAATGGCCTGATTTTTTCAGTCCTTTCCTCTTCGACCAGGAGAGGCCAGCAGGTAAGCAGTCCATTTTCTGCTAATGCTTCCCCAGTATGAGGGAAGAGGCAAATTATATGCTTTCCTCCTTCCCAAAATTTTTACTGGTTGGCTGACAGGAAAGGGGAGCCTTGTCCCACTGTCCATTGTTTGTTCCTTGTCCCTTAAACAAACAGTAACCTGGGTTCCTTCCTCTCCACCCTACCCCACACCTCCACAACACTGTTACACTTGGACCACTTCCTCTTTCCCAGTATCTGCCTCTGCTATCCTCTGCTCCAGAATATGATAGGTTGGGCACCCAGACTTCCCTTTTGGCCTTAAATGACCAGTATACCCCATACAAAGCTAATGTTATAAGAAGGATAGTCCTCTACAGTCAACATCCAGTAACCGTATATTACTGGTTTGCTTGTAATCCTTTAAGTGGAAGGGGGATTAGAGGTCTAAGATATTTGCAGCCATTGTTGCATTTTACAGCAATATGTCAGATGCACATAATGTTGGAATGAGAAATTTCCATTTGGATCAAAATGTTTCATGTTGATAATGTCACATTTTTTCTACGTTATCAACATGAAACTATGTGACATTATCAACATATGTTTTGAGGTTTCCAAATTAAAATGTTATGGAACTCTCCCATATCCCATGCATTGCTGATTTTTTTTGTTCCTAGGTGGAATGAAAATCAATTTTGAAGTGTGGAACTTTCTGCAGAACAAAAACTCGGCTCTAGGGTCACAGCATTGCTAATTAATGAAGAGTTAAGGTAACAAAGTTTTCTGGGAAGTGAATATATCTACAAAACATGACAGCAGGAATGCTAACTTCTCCACATTGTCCCATCAATGCCCTAGACTAGAAAGACCATTTCCACAGCAGAAGAACTAGTTCTGTTTCTAATGGTCTATTCTACTGTTTCTTAAACTGCGTGCCACGAGGCAGTCGGAGGTGTGCTGCAGAAAACAACAGAATTCAAAATGGCTGCCCTGAAAGGCAGGTGGCTTTTTTTCCCCTCCCCCCACCTTTTTTTTTTCCTCAACAAAAAATCCTTGGTGTTCCACATAAAAAAATTGTTTGGTGTTCCTCTGAACCAAGAGTGCCAGTTGGTGCCAATTTCTGTAGTCTGTTTTTCTGTTGGCACAGTTCATTAGGAACAGGGCAGAGATCCCCCTGACTTCATCCCCACAGACTACCAGACAGCAACTGTTAGATCCATCTTTGCAAGATAGGTTCCCTGTCTTGTTATCCAATTGATATGACTTTAATCTGCTTTATTGAAGATTCTGAGAATAGGTTTCTGTGAGGGTGAGGAAGAACATTAGAATGCTCCGGTGCCATGCATGAGTAAAAGGACATGTTACAATGTCTGAAACGGATACAAATTGTTCCACAGTGGATGTGGATAGGTACCGGTAATCAAAGTTACGCTTTGTGTGTGTGCGTGTGTGGGTGTGGTTGGGTATGTGCATGCACGCAGCTGACAACATGTCCTGTAAAATGGAACGGTGCTGTAAATAACACAGACCTTTAGTCCCCCTTCCAGTAAAAGGATTCCAAGCCCAACTGTGATATTTATTACTGGAAGTTTACTGTAGAGCAACGGACTATACCTCTATTAACATTAGTTCCATTTTCATAACTTGGTAACAATACATCCTTAGACATACTTCCACTTGTAAAGTTTGCCACCTCCCATACTATATCATCTTCATGGTATAGAAAGCTCATACCTCAAGAGACAGAAGAACCTTCAGTGGTCTATTTAGTGTGCTGATGGGAGGGATTGCTTGCATAACAATGACAGGTAGAACCAAACCCAGGACCTCTGAACCTTAATGCATGAGCCTCTACAGCAGGGCTACTTAACACGTGACCCATGGGCTGCATGCAGCCCACAGCCCGCAGTGTGGTTTGAGGTTACGTGGGGCTCAACATGCGGCTAGGGTTGCCAGATGGTTTCAACAAAAATACCAGACACACTTGACATTACATCACAATCTACATTACATCTTATTTAGAAAATACCAGACATTTATATTTTCACATTTATATTTTCTCAATTTGTTTCCCAAACAGAAAGCTCAAATACTGGACTGTCCAGTTCAAAACTGGACACCTGGCAACCCTACATGCAGCCCATGAGTGGGAGCCAAAACAAAAAGTAGTCAGTATAATGGTGTTCTGTTGATATGTGTTTTAAATTCTCGGACTGTCATTGCTCATTAAAAGTGCTGTCATATGAGTAGAAATCGGGTAAATATTGCATTTTATTAATATCAGAAGAACTGACTTAAATGGGGCCTGTGTGTTGTGTAATCTAGCCTTAATCTTTGTATTCATGCGCTCAGTGTGAAAGAAGCTATTTGCATATATTTGAATGTACATGTAACAACACTTAAGCTGTGGCCCTTGGCATGGGCTGTATCCTTGTGGTCCCCGGGGCTTCCAAAGTTAAGTAGCCCTGCTCTACAGCTTGAGCTAAAAGCCAGCTGCCTCTCAGCTAAGGAGTGTAGAGCAAAATCATTATCCTTTCTCTCTGTAAGTGGTCTAAGTGCCGCTGCATGGGACAGTGAACCACATCTAGTAGGTATGTGTGTTACACTTGGTGAGCGAATGGTCTTAGAACAAAACTGGAAGCCAAAAGAATCCTGAGTTTCATCCCAGTTTACGCCCTCTATGGCCTGGGGCAAGTTGCTTAGGGCAAAATTTTCATGATTGGTTGCTGAAAAGTAGTCACCTGGCCTACTTTTTCCAGAGGTGCTGAGCAACCATAGTGCTAATTGACTCCCAAGGAAGGTGTGTGAGCATAGAGAAGCAGACCTTTTATTTAGATGCCTAAATGTGGACTTAGCTGCCCAACTGTAGTCATTTAAGTTTGAAAACATTAAATTTAACCACTGTGCCTGAGTTTCCCCATTTGTAAACCAGGAACAACTCTACTGACCTCTCTTGTTGCTGCAGTTGAACATATGGTTCCAAACTGGGACATTAGATAGGTGTGTAGAAAGACCAATCAGTTCAGAGCCAGGCCCCACATTCCAAAGCGACCCCCAAGTGCAACAGTTGTGTGTCATGGCACCAAAATGCTGTGACATCCAGGCCTTGAAGCAGCCGGGTTTGTGGGAGGATACAGTTACATTGGTCTTTTCTTGGAACTCAGGAGCTACATCCTGCACCTGTGAGCTAAGTGGCAGTATATTTCTGACAGCACTAACAACTGTTATACACAGACTGAATAATTCAAAAAGGCCCCAGCTCATCTTTCTAGCGAACAGGTCAGTCTCTTCTCCTCCAGTCTCAGAAGAAAGAGGAATGCCTGCCTGCAAGAGAGGTGTACTCATGCCTCACACCTCCATGCACTCTAGAAATTATCACTTTCACCACAGCCAGAGACATGGAGATTCACATAGAGCAAGATAGGAGTTTCCTCATTGAAATGGTCGTGTCTGTATGGTGCTGACATCATATGATACTGTGGCGGCTGCCGGCCTATCATCTTGCGTGGTAGGCTGTAGTATGGACAAGAAAGTGTGAAAGCTCAAAGCCACAGAGTGGAGATGCATACATGTGTGAGCATATGTGAACATGCCAAGAACGTGGGACTGTTTTGGGGGAGCATCATTGTATTACCAGTTGCCCTTTCTGTCCCATCCCACCCCCCTCTCTAGCATGCCAGGAGAGAAGGAACCAAAAGAGAATTTTCATTTCCCCTGGACTCTGGGGAGGGGACAGGCAGTAACATGGGTTATGTCTACATGATTTGGTGACAAAAGTACTGTCAACATTCATAAGTAGCCAAAAAAAAGTTGACAAATCATGTTTACATTGCCACTCTCTGTCGACATATCATGGCCACATTGCTTTGCTCTTTCTGTCCGTGGAGGAGCTAACAATGTGGGTATGCATACCACAGTGCCTGGCATCACCTTCAGTTGCTGAGCACTGTGGGAATGAACAATACAGTGCAGGGTATTTTGGGAACATGAAAAACTTGCTTGGGCACTCAATTGCGGATTTAAAAGTAGCCATTGTTCTACAAAGGAATTGTAGTGGCCCCGTTGCAAAGAATCAGACAGAATGACTGGAGGTTTGACATGCTCCTTCTCATTATAAACTGTCATATAACACAGCCAAGTGGCACCCTCACCACAAAGGCTTATGCCCAAATGAATCTGTTGATCTTTAAGGTGCCACTTAAAGATCTGTTGATCTTTAAGGACTGCTTGTTGTCAAGTCACTCTTTGATCAATCAATACACGCAGGCCTTTTTCCTCCACTGTCACTTCCAACTGATAAGCCCCCAGCTTAGAGCAAAAATTCTTGTTAGTCCCTATATTCATGACCTTGCACTTTGCACTATTAAATATCATCCCATTTCAATTACTCTAGTTTATAAATCATCCAAATCTTCTTCTATGGTATTCCGGTCCTCCTCTGTTTCGGCAATACCTCTCACCTTCGTGTCATCTGCAAATTTTATTAGCACACTCCCACTTTTTGACCCAAGGTCAGTAATAAAAATGTTAAATAAGATTGGTCCCAAGAATGATCCTTCAGGAACTCCATTAGTAACCTCGCTCTAGTTCTCCATGTATGACTTGTAATCTCCCCTTTAATCAGCTCCTTATTTATCCACCTTTCAGTTCTCATATAAATACCCATCTTCTCCAATTTAACTAATATTTGGAACTGTATAAAATGCCTCACTGACATTCAGGCAGATTAGATCTGCTGTTTTTCCTGTGTCTAAAAAGATAGTTATCTTCTCAAAGAAAGACATTAATAATGTCTTTCCTACCTCTGGAATACAACAATTACAACAATTGTAGAAAAATCTACAAATACTTTCTATCATTTAAGCTACTTACTTTTTGCAGTTCACCAAGCTCAGAATAGATCGTTTCACTTTAGGAAACATCCTAACAACCCTTTCTTATCTTAATCATTCGGTCACAGAATTCTGACTCCCTGCAGCAGGGGTCCAAGTTGGGAGCAGCACTTTCCTGTCTTCTCTGCAGAACTCAAGAACTCATTGCATTAGACACTCAGGCTTCCTGATACTAGGGGAAGGGGAGGACAGGAAGGTGTGGATGGAGGGGAACAAGCAGGAGAAATGACCTCCCATGCATGCCCTTTCCTCCGCCTATGAGTGGCACAGGTGCTTCTTGTTATGGTCTCAAGACTTCTATCTCAGGGTTGGTTTGTACCAATGTTCCCTCTAATTGTTTTCCATCCATGTGCAGAATAAAGTTTATGTGCATTGAGGCATATGTGGATGTGCACCACCAGTAGAGACACATGCTGACGGCTGTGGGCAGCTGTGAGTGCTCTGTTAATCAGCTGCATGGCATTTGAATCTCTTCTGGGTGGCCACCCAAGTGCACAACTTACAGGAAAAACTGGTCTGTATGCAGATTTTGTACTGCTATAATTAGATCAGTTTAGGGACTGGTATAGTTAAGTTCAAACCCCTTGGCTACGTCTAGACTGGCATGATTTTCCGCAAATGCTTTTAACGGAAAAGTTTTTACGTTAAAAGCATTTGCGGAAAAGAGCGTCTAGATTGGCACGGATGCTTTTCCGCAAAAGCACTTTTTGCGGAAAAGCGTCCGTGCCAATCTAGACGCGCTTTTGCGCAAGAAAGCCCCGATCGCCATTTTAGCCATCGGGGCTTTTTTGCGCAAAACCAAACTGGGTTGTCTACACTGGCCCTCTTGCGCAAAAGCATTTGCGCAAGAGGGCTTTTGCCCGAACAGGAGCGTCATAGTATTTGCGCAAGAACACTGACGATCATACATTAGATCGTCAGTGTTCTTGCACAAATTCAAGCGGCCAGTCTAGACAGCTGGCAAGTTTTTGCGCAAAAGCACCTGCTTTTGTGCAAAAACTTGCCAGTCTAGACACAGCCCTTGTGTGGATGCAGTTATATTTTATTGGAGCACCTTGATACCAGTATTGATCAAGCTCAGGAATGGGGAACCTTTTTTGGGTTGGGGGCCGCTGACCCACAGAAAAATCAGTTGGAGGCCGCACAAAATGAGAGAGAAAAAAAACAAAAAAACAAACACTCACCTCACTGACATGACCCCTACTGAGAAAGAGAAAGACACTCCTCACATTCCCCTCACACACCAGAGCATAGGGGAGACAGGCTAATAGATTTTGTGGGGCCCCCAGGCTCTGGGGTGGGGCCAAAAATGAGGGGTTCAGTGTGCGGGAGGGGGGTGCCAGAAAGCAGGCTTGGGGTGTGGGGTCTGGAGGCAGGAGTGGAGGGGTGGCAGGGTCTGGGCAGGATGGGTGGGTGCAGGAGCAGGCTGGGAGTGGAGGACTAGATGGGAGATAGGGTGGAGGTATGGGTATGGGTGATGAGGGGGCATTTACCTGGCACAGCTCCCCGGGGAAACACATGGCTTTGTGTACCCCACTACTCCCAGGCACTGCCCCCTGCTGCTGCGATTGGCCATGATCACGGCCAGTTGGAGAGGGAGGGGAAAAGCTTCCAGACAGCGTTTTGTTGTGCTGCCATTTTCCCAGCTTGGAGGAAAGGAGAGAGGGAGCAGAAGCACATGGAGCCATTTCCTCTCCCCACCAGGCAGAGCCTGTGGGTCGAATCCAGCCCTGGCTTGCCTGTCTCTGGCCTGCGAGGCTCGAGGCTGTGCCCTCTTCCCCCACTGTCGCTCCAACCTCACCGGGGAGCTAAAGTGGGGCCGTAGGGCTGGAGCACCAGCGCTGGCTCCCCAATGCAGGGGGGAGCCCTAAGCTTTTGGGGCTGGACCCAGACCAGCCAGGGAGGCTGGCTCTGGCTCCTGGGCCAGAGGTTCCCCACCCTTGATCTAGCTGATCTTTTACAAAACCCTGTGTGCAGATCAGCCTTCAACAGGCGTCACTGGGAGGAATGGCACAGAATGTTGGCTACAGGGAAGGTTTTCTTTCATATACTCTAGTCCCATGCTTTCCCAACAAGGGTCCTTAGGTGGGAAGTTGAGATGAAAGAGCGTAGGTTGGGGGAGTGCCGAGAGCCACTTTTGTCCCACTGGGAAGGAATCACTACCGGGCAAAGTTTCTCAGCCCATGGGTTGGGACCCAAAACTGGGTTGCCAGAATATTTCAAAGTGTCACATGGCAGCTCCTAGGTTCCTGTCCCGCAGGGTTGGCTGGGCTCACCTACCTGCTCCAGGCCCTGCAACCTCTGGGATCCCAGCATCACACAGTGGGGCCCAGCTGTCATGATGACAGGAGTGCAGGTAGACCTGACTTGAGTGAGGGGCACTGCAACCCCAGGTCACAACTCCATTCCCACAGATTTGGCCTGGTGAGAGAAGTGGGTGGGGCCAAACCTGAACAGTGCTTGCTGCAACCCTGGAGAGGTTGCCAATGCCCAGAGCGGAGACCCAAGCCCAGCCAGTCCTGCAGCACAGGAGCTGCAGGAGGTGCCATGATGGGGTGAGTGGTGGGCAGGACCCAACCAACCCCCTCCAGAGGGGGCAGGATACAATCAAAACCACCCTGGGCCTCCACCCCCAGACTATTTACTGGGCTGCAACAGGCCATAAACATTTACACATGGTCTCCTGGGGAGAACCATTTCTGTAGGGAATGGTGTGGGAGTTCTAGCTGGGGGCAGCTCAGTAAGTTGGACAGGGGTGAGGAACTGCTTTTTGGTTGGGGGCTGCTGACCCACAGAAAAATCAGTCGGGGGCCACACACAAATGAGAAGCAAAAAAACCAAAACAACCCTCACTGACATGGTCTCTGACTGAGAAAGAGAGAGACACTCCCCCCATTCCCCTTGCATTCCACAGCCTAAGGGGCCCAGGCTAGTAGGTCTGGTGTGCTCCAGCCCTTCAGGGAGGTGGCAGGTGGGCTGGAGCACCAGTGTGGGCTCCCGAATGCTGGGGGGGGGGCCCCATAGCCTTGGGGGCCGGATTGAGGCAAGCAGGGGGCTCAGGGCCAGATTAAGACCTTTAGAGGCCCTAAGCACTGAAAAGATTATGGTGCCCCCCCATATGTAATTCAAAATAAAAACAATACTATACCGTAAAATCTCTTTTTTTTTTTTTGGTGCCCCTGCTTTGCTGGTGCCCTAAGCACGTGCTTAGTCTGCCTATTGGGTAATCCAGCCCCGGGGGGGCTGCATCCAGCCCCCAGGCCTGAGGTTCTCCACCCCTGATGTAGGGGATGATGTAGAAGCAGGAGTGATGTGGGAACTCTCAGCCTCTCCTAGCTGGTGGCACTCTGAGGAATGGCAAAGGAAAGTTTGCAAATGAGAATATGCAGCCCTTCTAATCCAGCCTCTCTTAGCAAGAGCTACAGTATGGAATTGTACACAGGAGGGCTGCTAAAGGCAAAACAAATCAAAGTCTGTCTTCGCTGCCAAAACAATGTGTTGCCTAGGTGCCATCACCATGGGTGTTTCACTGGCAGCATCTCTGATCAGCTCATCCTCTCCCTCCCAACACCTCCCCCCTGCCATGATCAGTTCAGCAGCATGTAAGAGGTGCTGGGAGGAAGAGCGGGGGAGGGGTGAGAAGGGCAGGAATAGGTGGGGGAGGGGTGGAATGGGGCAGGAAGAGGAAGGGTGGGGCTTCAAAGATGGGGTGAAATGGGAGCAGGGCTGGGGGTGGAGCAGGGCTGGGGAGAGCAGGGATTGAGCTCCCCCTAGGGATTCAGGGTGTCAGTGCCGCTGGTGTGTTTTTACATTGTTCGTGAGCTCACTATAAGATCCTAGCAGAGACAAAGCGAAGGTGCCTTTAGATCAGTCAATTACCCCTCCCATACACATAACATCATAACCTCACCTAGCTACCACAGGGTGCTAATTACAGTGCCTTGTCTCCACTGGGATTTTATGCTGAGAAGGCTAACTTGATATAACCACACACCTCTTGTGGGAAGTGAAAAAACTGTCCAAGGACTCACTTCATGCTGAGGAAATGCCCCGCAGCCACATGCTCTGCTGAGGACTCAGCACTCTGTCATCCTTTCCCTGGCCCCATTTCACAATACAGCTTTAGTCACTGTCTGGTGAGATTCCTCCGCTCCCTATGTCACCTCTTTGTGTCCCCATGTATCTCCAGGCCCCTCTCCTTACCTTTCAGCACTGACCATCTCAGCAGAATTCGTCTGGATGGGGAGAGGGGAAACAAATCGATCTTCCCAATCCAGCCATCACTTAACCACAAAGCAGTGCTGGGTCCTGCGATAAAGCCAGGCTGCACAGATTAGCTGCAGCGGGTAGCGTGACAAGAAGCAACAAGGACAGACGAAGGGCGAGGGTGCCACTTGTCTGTGTTATATGACAGTTTATAATGAGAAGGAGCATGTCAAACCTCCAGTTTTTCTGTCTGATTCTTTGCAACAGAGCTACTAGGTCTCTTCCTTCTGGAAACTGCATGAACCTGCTGATCAAGGTACTACTGTTCCTATAACAACCACAACAACAAGATAAGTGACTCAGACAGATTGGCCAACAACACCTGGGTTCTGTTTGGAACAGGCGATATATCTTTAACAGTTGTTATTCTGTTAGATTAATATTAAACTACCATACGACCGTGTAAGCTGCTAAATGCAGTTAGCACTGTATACTGATATTCCTTATCCCACTGTGGGCAAAGGTTGACAGGAGATATGACTGATCTCTCCAAGTGCATTAGTAGGATAAACAGCAGGGAAAAAAAGGAGGTACAAGAACACATGGGTATAAACTGGCCATCAATAAGCTTAGGCTTGAAATCAGATGAGGCTTTCAAACTATCCAAGAGGTGAAGCTCTGGAAGCGAGTGGTGGGGGCAAAAAACCTATCTGGTTTTAAGACCAGACTTGATGAATTAATGGCAGGTGGCCATTCCCATGTGCTGTTGGGAAATATCTTCACCAGCCAAAGACAGAGATGTGAGTTACTACAGAGAATTCTTTCCCATATGGGTCTAGCCCATAAGCTCAGAGTCTAACTGATCACCATAATTTTGGGTTAGAAAGGAATTTTCCCTCAGATCAGACTGGCAGAGACCCTGGATTCTTTCATCTGCCTCTGCAGCATGGGGCATAAATCACTTAGGGTATGTCTACACTAGCTCGTTAGTTCGAACTAGGTAGGCAAATGAGGGCAACCGGAGTTGCAAATGAAGCCCGGGATTTAAATATCCCGGGCTTCATTTGCATGTTCCCGGGTGCCGCCATTTTTAAATCCCCCTTAGTCCGAACTAACTGCCCCGCGGCTAGACGCGGCAGTTAAACGTTAATTTGAACTAACTCCTTAGTTCAAATTAACTGTTACTCCTCGTGGAATAAGGAGTAACAGTTAATTCGAACTAAGGAGTTAGTTCGAATTAACGTTTAACTGCCGCGTCTAGCCGCGGGCAGTTAGTTCGGACTAAGGGGGATTTAAAAATGGCGGCACCCGGGAACATGCAAATGAAGCCCGGGATATTAAAATTGTTTTAATTCCATGTAGGAAATGGACACATTTGGAAAATATAGCCCAGCTGAGTTAATAGTCTTGCAGTTCAGTAATTCTGTGATCATTTATAATATCTCTAGTTGTGCAAGCTGAGATAAGATAATTAATGACATTTCATCAATGTTAACACAGTGTCTGCTTTCAAAAAGGGCTGTATAATTGTATCACCATTAATAACATTTGTTACGTATCTTACATTAAGAACAATCAAACCTCAACTTTCAAGGTGTAAGATGTTTGCTAGTCAGTAGGGGTCAGGAACTAGCTCCCCTCCAAACCACGTAAAGCATCGTCATTGCAAAATTAGATAGGATCACTGGCAGGCTGTGACCTGTTTTTCAAAAGGCTGAGCACCAGAAGTTCCCAGAAACAACTGTCCACCTGTGCAGGATCAGGGCCTATAATTCCAAAGTTACAGCCAGATCTTCACCCCAAACCAGCATAGAATACCATACAATACATGCTTTGCATTTATACTACTGTTAATTTGATGATCTCGTAGCACTTTGCATGTACTGGTTAACTATAATCATCCTGGTGCTGTAGATGTAACACCCAGGCTATGTCTACACTATAGGGATCTATCAGAAAAAGGTACGCAAATTGCGCTTCACAATTTGCATACCTTTTCCCCATAGTTTTTTCGGAAGAGGCTTTTCTGAAATTTGGTCCATCTACACTGGGCCAAATTTCAGAAAAGCCTGCTCTTTCGGAAGAGCCCTTCCTCATGGAAGGAGGAAGACAGGGCTTCCGAAAGAGCGCGTCTGCTCTTCTGCAAAAAAAAGCGGAAGAGCAGATGTGTACCCATAATGTAGACATAGCCCCATTGGCAGAACCCAACCTGGGACCTCTAGAGCTTAGTGCATGAACCTCTACCACTTGAGCTAGAAGCCAGCTGGCTCTCAGCTAAGGCTGCAGAACAGGCTCATTCTTTCTCTCTGTAAATGGTACCACTTCATGGGACAGTACACCACAGCCAATAGGGGTGTGTCTAGAGTACATGGCTCCATCGACAAAGCCATGTAAAGTAGTTTACTCGACATAGTCAATGAAGGGATTTAAATAATCCCCGCTTCATTAAAATAAAAATGGCCACTGCGCTGTGCCGACAATCAGCTGATCAGCACAGCAGGGCAGTCTAGACGCAGCGCGGTCGACAAGGGAAGCCTTTGTCGACCGTTCTGGTATGCCTCATTGACTATGTTGAGTAAACTACTTTACATGGCTCCGTCGACGGAGCCATGTAGTCTAGACACACCCTAGGTGTGAAAACTGAGGCAGCAAGAGGTTAAGCCATCTACCCAAATTCTCAATCAAGTCAGTGGCAAGCTCCTAGGCTGTGTCTCAGATGGCCATCAGATTACACTACCCTTGATGGGTGGATGCAGAGTTGGTGAAAGATGCAGTGCCTTCATCCCACAGCTCCACAGATGGCCAGATTATGTAATGGGCACAAGCCTAATTTTTATTTTGAAGAGAGTTTGTCTCACCTTGTGGAATATAGTCAACAAGGAGAGTATGCGAATGCACAAATCAGTTTGCTTTAGATAAGTGAGCACAATGGACAGTCTGATAAGCCTGATATTAAAAACCACAATTCACCAGCCAGCTATGGAAACAGGGCAGTGTTAACTGTTTAGAGAGTCCACTCCACATACAGCTCTGTATAAACTTTATTTTAGCTTGCCGTATGGAAAGCCCAAAAGTAGCCATCAGTTTTCTTAGGCGAGAGATGCCAAATGCCAGAGTGGACAGCAAACTTCTGTTCCAGACAAACTATAGAAGGTTGAGTGTCACAGGGCTAAGAAGGAAGAAGATACTCATATGTCCAGAATGCTTCATGTGTTGAGGGGAGGTCAGGGAATAATGGATTTAGTTAAACTGGAAGAGGGGGAAAACCTCCAGTGTGTCTTAGTCAGTGCTGTGCGAAAAGAGAAGACATCCTAATTCTCCAGGGGCAGGGGAGCTGACAGCCACACGGGGCCCATGGGAGGAGGAGGGGCAGCTCTGCCTTCCTGGAAGGGGCAAGGCCTCAAACAGAAGCTGTGGGGCTAGGGCAGCGAGCGTGCCTTTCCGCCCCCCACAACAGGCTTCAGTGCCACCTGGAGCATGATGCAGCTTCCCCCCCGCCTTAGAATAACCAGGCTCTGGGGCAGTTTCCCTCTTGCCTCCCCATCAGTGGGCCTCTCCAGGGGACTGTTCTTACCACTGAGTTTTCACCATGTGGTATGGAAATATATGTAGAAAGCGGCATGGTTGGGGACTCCGACAGTTGTAAGTTTTGTAGCTGTGTCAGACTGACTCTATCTTGCAATATCCTGGACAAACCTTATGGAATTAAGATAAACTTTATTCAACTAAATTTACCCATACTGTATTAGAGTTAATAGCTTTGGGGTCCATTTTATTAAAAAGGCAATTGTGGATCTGTTATTGTGGCATTATATTATTTTCTCTAGTAGGGAGGGGGATGCTAATATAATTCCTTCACTTATCAGCCCTTCAAAGCCACCT
Source organism: Pelochelys cantorii (assembly GCA_032595735.1). NCBI lineage: Eukaryota > Metazoa > Chordata > Testudines > Trionychidae > Pelochelys > Pelochelys cantorii. The sequence continues at coordinate 69,829,459 of CM064329.1, read as the reverse complement.
CTCTGGAGAGGTACACGTATATTAATTCAGACTGGATTCTCTGGGGACCAACAGACCAAAACAAACAAACAAACAAAAAGGATTTTCGGTGAATTCACCTCTACCACCCCCTGGATACCTCAGAAGACCTAGCCTGGTGGATGAAATAGTAGATGAAGAGGTTGAGGTAGAAAAGGATCAGGGGCACTGGCCATGTCACTGCTCCCTTCCTGTGTCACCCCTAGCCCAGGGAAGGGCCTCTCCTAAGAGGGTGTGGGACCCAAGACAACCCCTGCCCTGCCTTCACTCTCCCCCTCCTTATAGCCCCCTGCCCCTGCTCTGTCTCTCCCTGCCTCTTCCTGCCCCAACTCTGCTCTCACTCTACCTCTTCCACCAAGCCCTTGCTCCGCTCCTGCCCCATTTCACTGCTTCCTCCAAGCCTATTCCCACAAGCGATGCAGCACCAGGAGTAGGGGTTGTGGTCCTGCCCCCGCACTCACTGACTGCAGTGGGAAGCAGAGTGACTCAGCCCCAATCTACTGTACTCCCTCAGCTCCCAGCCATGTTGCTCTGCTCCCCACTGCCAGTGAGTGTAGGGGGCGTTTCCACCCCTTCCTGCATGCTCCCTCCTCTTATTGATATGGCTGGGAGCTGGGGGAGCAAAGGGGACTGAGGCAGGGTTACTCTGCTTCCTGCTGCTGGTGGTAAGTGTGGGGGCAGGTCTGATCCCTGCTGCTGACATCAGGCTCCCGCTAATCCCACAGGCTGCCCTGGGTCTCACAGGGCTCCCCAAAGCTCAAGGATGACCTTGCCCCAAACTGTCCAATGGAAGGGATGGTGCTGCTGGCTGCTAGCCCCTTCCCCCATGGCATTTGGGGCGGGGGACTTGACCCTTTGTGCCCTCCCCAGGTGTTGCCTCGACAGAGGTCTATAAAATCATGAATGATGCAGAAAAGTGAATAAAGAAGTGTTATTTACCTCTTCACATAACACAAGAATCAGGGGTCATCCAATGAAAGTAATAGGCAGCAGGTTTAAAAGAAACACAAGGAGGTATTTCTTCACAACACCCACAACCAAGCTGTGGAACTCCTTGCTAGGGGATGTTGTGAAGGCCAAAAGTATAACTGGGTTAAAAAAAGAATTAGATGAGTTCACAGGAGGACAGATCCATCAATAGCTATTAGCCAAGATGCTCAGGAATGCAACTCCAAGCTCTGGGGCTCTGTCTACACTGCACACTTATTTCAAAATAACTCATGTTATTTTGAAATAACAGAGTGTGCATCTACTCAGCAAGCCCATTATTTCAAAATTATTTTGAAATAATGGGCTAACAGGCTTCTTACTCCGACTTCTGTAACCCTCATTTCATGAGGAGTAAGGGAATTTGAAGGAAGACACAAGTAACGTAGCTGAAGTTGTATATCTTAACTTGACTTTAGCCTGCAGTGTAGACGTACCCTGGGGCTATGTCTACACTTGCGGCTTCTTGCGCGAGTAATATGCAAATGAGGCTAAGCGTGGAATATCGCCGAGCCTCATTTGCATACCTAATGAGCCACCATTTTTTTCAGAAGAGGCTCTTGCGCAAGAAGGAGCATCTACACTGCCCCTTCTTGCGCAAGAAAAACCCTCTTGCGCAATGCCATTCTTCCTGAAAAGTAATAGGTGTAATGGCATTGCACAAGAGGGTTTTTCTTGCGCAAGAAGGGGCAGTGTAGACGCTCCTTCTTGCTCAAGAGCCTCGTCTGAAAAAAATGGTGGCTCATTAGGTATGCAAATGAGGCTCGGCGATATTCCACGCTTAGCTTCATTTGCATATTACTCACGCAAGAAGCTGCGAGTGTAGACATAGCCTGGGTGTCTCTAAACCTCCAACTGCCAGAAGTAGATACTGGATGAGAGGGGATAGATAGTTGCCCTGTTCTTTTCATTCCCTCTGATCCATTTGGAGTTACTGTCAGAAGATTCTATATACTGAGCTTGATGACCCATTGATCTGACCCAGTATGGCCGTAATTATGCTCTTCAGAGCAACACAGGGATAAGGACAGAGGACTAACGGTAGGCGAGGGGTTGCAGGAATGTTCTACCTACAGGATGGTATGGCTCCCAGCGTCTAATACACTGTACAGGGGCTCCTTATCTGTCTGTAGGAAGAGGAAGAATTAAGCTTGGAGCCACAATCACAAGCAGAGATGAAATCTATCAAATAATCTCTGTTAAGTTTCAGTATGGAGTTCTTACACCCCTAAGGTTCCAGCACATTTTTTTGGGGGGGGGGAGAAGACCCCTCTCCCATGGATGAATCAGAGATTAAGATTTATATGTTGTATTTGAAAGGACAGTAGCGAATTGGCAACACCCGAAAGCTAATGGAGACATTTGGGGGACAAAAACTGGTGCACACCTTTTAATTCAATTGAAATGCATCTGATGGGGAGAGCTTTGGGAGGAACAGAGGGAAACTGGACAATACTTTGCTTATAAAATAGGAACTGACCAAAATACTAATAATATTCCAAGTACTAACTGCTGACACTGGGTGCTACAGCACACACAGAAAGACAGCTGTGTTTACAATCTAGCAGGGACTGGATTTAATAACCAAACAAATGTTTCACAAGTGACATGATAGTTATGGTGGTTTCTGGGGAGGGTAACAGAACTGCGTCCCTACTTCCCTCTCCCCCATCCTAGGGCCACCTGCTCCTGCTTAGAAATCTCCTCACCAGGCTTGCCCCAATGGCAGTGTTTTTTCTGTACAGACTAACTCAGCTATCCTCTGAAGCTTCCCAATGGCAGTGTTTGTCTCCAGTTACTTTCTGCTCAGGGGATCCCTCTTGTCCCCTCCCTTCCCTTAGTCAGGTATAGAGAGGAGTGACTTGATTTTTTTTTCTCTCAAGGAGTTGGGTTTCACTTCCTGCCCCGGATCTCCTTTGTCTCTTCCTGCCTGAATGCTACTGAAGGGCAAACCTAAAGTGGAGGCAGGAAAGGGGTTAAAGGCGGATATGTTCAGAGGAAAGGGAAACACCCTACACTACTAGGCTCTGAGTCAGTTTCACCTGAAACTCTCCAGGTGGTGGAGCAGAGAAAAACAGAGCACAGGCACCCAGTGGCTACTGGGGGGGTGGGGGGAGTGGGACCCCAGAAGGGAGAGGGAAGTTAGACAAAGCTATAGAAACCTGGGCTGGAGCCCCCTAGCTCAGCTACTAAGCAGGCAAAGGACTGGGCTGTACTCCACAAAGGCGAATCAGGAGGCGTCACCCATCCACCTGGAACCTAGGGGGCGAACAGAACATCCGTGGCCTGCGCACTTGGAAAAGGTAGGTTTTATATTAATGATGCTTCGTTAATAAGTTAAAGGGAGGGAGCAAAGGAACAGGGGGCCGAAGGGGAGACTGCAATAGCGTGTCTAAGATCCAGCCAGAGAAATAGTTACTCGGTCAGTCCTTTAACTCCTCTCTTACCACCCCACCCAGGAAGCTCAGAGCCTGCAGAAGGGAGAAAAGGGTTAAGATGGCCAGCGGCGGAGCCCTGCTCCAGGCTGGACTGCTGATCCAGCTGCTGACGGCCGCCGTGCTGGGGCAGAAAGAAGGAGAGGAGGGAGCCTCCTTTGGCGAAACCTGCCTGGCCCATTTCACCGCAGGCATGGCTGACTTCGTGCTGGACACGGATGTCTCGGTGCAGAACGGGGCCACTTTCCTGTTATCCCCCTCTCACAAGCGGGGCAAGGAGTGCGTGCGGGCTTGCTGCAAGCACCCTGACTGCAACCTGGCCCTGGTGGAGCAGGACCCAGCCGGGGGAGAAGACAGCATCCGGGCCTGCTTCCTCCTGGACTGCCTCTACGAGCAAACGTTTGTCTGCAAGTTTGCCAGGAAGGAGGGCTTTCTCAACTACGTCAAGAAGGAAGTGTACAATGACTATGTGGCCATGCGGGAGCAAGGACATGGTGGTAAGCAAACAATATGTGACCTATCGTCTTGGGATTCTCCAGGGTGTTTTTATTTATATCTGCATACGGCCTCCTCTCCCCCTTGCGTTGCAAACAGCGTGGCCCTGTTGGCGGAGTTGGAGTAGGAGTCTGAGAGTTAAGGCTCTCTGCTGCTCATTCTCTCTGCAACTTCAGCTAGATGCTCACCTTCTGTGCCTCAGTTTACTGGAGGAGAGATGGGGTAACGCTGTACTCTGCTGAAGGGGCTTAATAATGAACCAAAAATGTTCTTGGTGTGGCACCACAAAAGAGTAAGACCTGGTCCTTCTCACAAGGAATTTAGATTAGGAACTGAAATCCCATTACATCCAAACAGTGCAGTGTTTTGAAGCATGGTTCATTAATAGCTGAATTGTGAAGGGGGCAGTGTGTTGTCAGTGAAGGCGTTCTCAGGCATGGAATCCACTTCCACTGTTTTGGAACCACTTGTGTGTAGTAAGGCTTCTATTTTTCTAGACTTTTGGCTTTTGTGGGAAGGAGCAAACTAGTAGCTGGGTGGGTAGGATGGGAGAACTTGATTTGGGTGGATTTCAGAGGTGCTTTTATTTAGATTTTGGATCCTGTTAAGTCAGTGGTTCTCCAAATGTGGTCTGCGACCTTCTTACAGGTGGGCTGTGTGCATGGGGCTCCTCCCCCCTCCACAGGGGGGAGAGCCTGTACTGGTACTCCAGCTTCCTGCTGTGGGGATGGGGGGAGCTTTGTGGGCCAGATCCGGCATGCTAGGGAAGAAAGCAGCTTCGTGAGCTGCCGCTCCCCCTCTCCCTAGTTAGGGGAATACAGCACATGGAACCATTCATCTGGAGGCTTGTCCTACTGCTCCCATTAGCCGGCATCACAGCCAATGGGAGCAGCAGGGAGTGATGCCCGGGACAGAGGTGTAGTGAGGGTGTTATGTACCTGGGGGCAAAGGCAAAATCCTCCCCTGCCGCCACCACCTCACGGCAGGGCCCCGAACCTGGCGCATGGCTGAGCCCGACTGTTGGAGGAGGGGGGCAGCTTATACCATGTCTTCCCCCACCCCCTCCAGTTTGAGGCTGGGCCGCCACATGCACTAACCCGCTGGTGGAGATGGAGAAGGGTCAGGCTGGGGGTGGAGAGGCAGAGAGGGGGCTCCAGCTGGTGGGTGGAGGAGGGGCACCCCCCCAGCATGGCACCCAGAAGCAACAGTTCCCGGGGGCAACTGCCTCCCCCCCACCCCCTGCTCACTACGCCACTGGCCTGGGAGCAGCATCCCCTCATGCAGCTCTTCATGCTGAGACCACACGCACCCAGGCTATGTCTAGCCTACACTGATCTATCGGAAAAAGCTACGCAAATTGCACTCCGCAATTTGCGTACCTTTTCCCAACAGTTTTTTTTGGAAGAGGCTTTTCCAAAATTTGGCCCATCTACACTGGGCCAAATTTTGGAAGAGCCCTTCTTCCTCATGGAAGGAGGAAGACAGGGCTTCGGAAAGTGTGTGTTTGCTCTTCCAAAAAAAAAAATGTTGGAATAGCAGATGCATTCCCTGGATGCGGCAGCATTTTTCCGAGATACCTCCAGTATCCCTGAAAAACCCCATAGTGTAGACATAGCCCCAGCCTGCTTCTGCAACCAACCTCCTGATCAGCTCTCTCCTTTTCCCCCTCCCCCACCCCATACACACACCCAGCCTCCTGGCCAGACCTCCCACACACCTTCCTGCCCCATTTTTGTCATCATGGGCGGTTGGCTGGTGGTCTGTGGAAAGGTCTGTGTTGAGTGGGGTTTGGCCATCGGCCACAAAGTTTGAAAACCACTGGTTTAACTGAAGACTTTATAAAGTTATATCTGTGCCCAGAGCACTTGATGGGAAGCCCTTTTCATAAAGTAAAATCACCTATAGTTGGCCTCATGTAACACATTTTGAAGTCTCCAAGTGAAAGGTACTATGGACAAAGTATGTGCAAAGTATTAAGATACATAGCTATGGGACTGGTGCCTCTTTTTCTCATCTTCAACCCCCAAATATCTTACAGTGCTTGAGTCTGATAGTTGGGTTAGGTCTCTGATCATTACTGGCTTTTTTAATCTATGAGGTTTGTATCCAAGAAGTTGGTACATTTCAAGAGGCTGTTCTGAGGTTATTTGAATATGCTGCTCTTCCTTTTCTCCCCTCCCAAAACTGCTGTGCCTTGGAAGGGGTGGCTGTATTAAGAGTACCAGTGTGGAAGCTGTATAGGCAGGTAGTTATAGGCTCTCCTGGGTGAGTTGAGAGATCCCTGATGCCAGGATTACTTACTGGAAGTTGCAGGAATACCAAAAGCACCCCATGTGCTGGAAATAGAAGTGCAAGAGCGGGGAAATCTGGAATTGACTAGTCTGCTATATGAATGAGACAAGGCACAGGAAGGAGTTCAAGAGGCTGTAGCTACCTAAACAACTACTAGTAGTCATCCCATGTTGGGCCTTGAATGTTACAGCCTCTCGTTGCTTCTCACAACTGCTAGGATGTCTGTCTCCACTGTAAATAGACACATCAGTTACCACCTCTAGGGTTGCCAGGTGTCTGGTTTTGAACCTGTCAGTCCGGTATTTGAGCTTTCTGTCTGGGAAACAAATTGAGAAAATACCGGATATATAAATGTCCGGTATTTTCTAATTAAATAAGTTTTATTATTATCATGAGTATCAGTACGTAGTTGCGTACTGCCTGGCTGGTAGACATGCTCACATTGTGTGAGTGTGTCTACCAGCGAGGCAGTATGCAACTACACAGTTGAGAGGAGGGGGGTGAGGGTGGGGGCAGGGCCGGGGCAGGATGGAATCCCCAGAGCCGGACTCACCTGTGTGCCCCGCTGGGACCGTGTGCGGGATGGGCAGCACCCCGGGATCTGTGTGCACCCCGGCCAGCCCCGCTCCCTGCTGGCTGGTTCCCCACAGGTCAGCCCCGCTCTACCCCCTCCCAGCCAGCCCTGCTTCGGGCCGGCCGGTTTCCCCACCCACCCACTCCCCAATCTCCCCCGGCCAGCCCCACTCCCCCCGACCATCCCTGCTCCCTGCCGGCCGACCCCCGATCTCCCCTGGCCAGCCTCGCTCCCCTCCCCTCCCGGCTGGCCCCCTCCATCTGAGATCAAGTGTGTCTGATATTGTTTTGAAATCATCTGGTAACTCTAACCACCTCTCTTGTTTGTCTCTGAAGGATCTCTCCTATGCCTTGATTGCAAGCTGAGGTCCTTCCATCTCAAAAACAAAGACTGAGTTAAACCCATTTCTCTGCAATTTATATACTACAAACCAGGGTGTGGGGCACAGACATTAATCTCAACTAACTTTTACATGTTATCTTCTATCCGCTTTTCCTCTGCACTTAAGTCTCGTTAGTTCAATGAATTTATCCCAAAATAAACAATGCCAGAAGTCTCACTCTATGGTGGTTCTTGTTCAGACATTGCTGAACAAATGTATGCTGGGATCCTTTCATGGGCACAGGAAATACGAAGGAGAATTATCAGAGATGTGAAAAACATTGAAGGGTTCTACAGGGATTATCCTACAAAAACTGCTTAATAACAGGCCTGCACAACTCGGAACGTGACGAGGGCCATATTACTCCAAAGAAAACTGCTGCGGGCCGCAAGTAGGGATGCTCTCCCCAAAAATACTAAACACGCGGCTAAAAAAAAAATAACCCCGCATGTCTCCACTTGGCCCCCTGGCATTTGTCTCTCCTTCACCCTGCCTCTTGGTGTCTTCCCCTTTCTCCTGACCTGCCCCCCGCTCCCCTCAGCACAAGCCCCTTCCCTCCCCTACCTGGCTTCTGCCTTTTTGAATCCAGCGGTCGCTGGCCGTGACGTCATGACATCACGCCAGCGTCCTGGCGTCTGCTGCTCCACCCGGCCAGCGGATCGGATGGGGCCACGCTGCCCATAGTTGGCATGGGCTTCACAGTGAGCCCCTGCGGGCCGCATGCGACCCTCAGGCTGTATGTTGTGCAGGCCTAGCTTAACAGGGTGTTCAGCTCCTCCCTCCTGCTGGATTTAGGAATGTGAACGACCAGTCAACTATCCAATAAGCAAATGCTTATCGGATAGTCAACAGGCTAGTTGGCTAGTTGCTCCCCCCCACCCTCCTTGCTGCCTCTATCAGAAAGAGGCAACAAGGGAAGGGAAAGAAGAGGGGGTACTTCAAAGTGGCAGTGCTGCATGGAGCCTGGGGCCAGCTGGGGTGTCCCCAGGCTGCACGCAGCATTTCAAAGCCAGAACACACGTGGAGCCCGGTATCAGCTGAGACTCCCCCGCTGACTCCGGGCTCCATGTGGCACTGCCGCTTTGAAGTGCCACGTGGAGCCTGATGCTGGGCTCCCTGCAGCATTTCAAAGCTGCAGTGCCTCATGGAGCCCAGGGTCAGCAGGGGAGTCCCCAGCTGATCCTGGGCTCCATGCGGTGCTGAAGCTTTGAAATGCTTCAGGGAGCACGGGGCCAGCAGGGGACTGCCCTGCTGTCCCTATGCTCCTCGCAGCGCTTTCGCTTTTGACGTGTACCACTAGCCCTAGGGCTGTTGCTGCACTTGACAAGTGGAGGCGCCCTATTAACTAATCGAATAGTCGATGCAAATTGCATCAACTATTCGATTAGTCTATTACTGGAAATTTAACATCCCTAGCTGGATTTACACCATATGGATGTTGGAAAAACTCATTTCATCCAGCACCCCCCACCTCTTCATTTCCTATGTGTCCAGTGCTTGTGACTGCATACCTGTATCACAGAAACCAGGAAGTTTCCAATTCCTGTTTCCTCAGGATCCTCATGAGACAATAGCGCTAATGCCACTCTTGGATGGCAAGCAAGTTGTCCTCTTGCCATCTTTAACTTGCAGCAAAGCTTTTGCAGTTTACCTTAAGCAAAACACAAGGGTTGCTGGCAAGAGACGAAGGATGATTACTGACTAAAGGGCGATTAATAAAACTGTATTAGATGCTCCTTATTTTGCAGCAAGATTATTTAAACATTTTAAAACTTTTGGTTCAGAGACAAAAAATATTCCACAGTATGATGGAGGGATGTTAAATATCGGTTAATTGAATAGTCAAGTAGCCTCATGAATTCTTATCTGTTACTTGACTATTCTATAGTATCCGGGGGCGGGGCTGACAGCCAGCGAGCTCTGGCCCTACTCCGGAGGAACCCCCTGTATCAGAGGGTGCGGGGTGTCAGGTGGGGGCTGGTCTGCGAGGGGACCCAATTTAAAACCCAGCTCCCCTCATGGACAGGCTGCCTGTTGCCTTGTGCTGCTGCCTCTCGTACAGAGGCAGCAGTGCAGGGTGGCAGCAGCTCCTGTCTGGGGGGGCGGGTGTCTGAGCTCCTGGACCCGTTGCGAGCCGGAACTGACCCAGGCTGCCTGGCTCCTAATACCCTTTAAATGCAGAGCTGCAGAGGAGGTAGGTCCTGGACTTGGCGTGTGCTGGGCTGTTGGCTAGCCTGCTAAAAAATTTACTGGTGGGCGATGGGGGGAAATGCGTGTAGTCTATAGCATTAAGTTATAAGCTTTTACACTCTTACATCCTTAGTATAATGACATAACTAGGTCAGTGTAAGAGGAATTCAGCATAGAATCAAGGACTTGTTTTAGCAGGAGAGGTGAATGCATCACTTCCACTGCATGGCAGAAAGGAGCAAGATTGCAAGAGTGTATTTCCGGGACAGCAGAGTGCCGAGGCAATGTCGCACCTAACTGGCACTGAAAAGGAAACTTGTCATTTTTTTTCCTTTTAAGACCATTCAGGGGAGTTATAATATTACTGCTTTAATAACAATAATACTGACATTCCACAGCATGGCCCCGCAGTAGAGACTAGACCATACAGTCTTCACAAGTTGGACTACAGTCGTTGTGCTAAAGCTCCAGGATGCAGCACACTATTGCCAACCTCATCCCTAAGCCTTTAAAAATTGTGTGTTGGGCCCCCAAAAAATCATGCGCCTGGCGTAAAGATTGGGAGAACTTTAAAATATATTTGTTTTTTGGGTTTTTTTTGTTTTTTTTTGTCTTTTGAGTTGTGAGTCTGTACTCAGCACTTAGGTTACATTTTTCTTGGTTTTCTCTGCCATACTGAAGGCTAGAAACTTTAAGCTATTCTCCTGCCATCTTGTGATTCCATCAGCTGAGGCTTTTAGAAAAAACACCAAAATCATAACTCAGGATAAAATTGCAAAAGTTGGCAACATGGATACAACTAAAATACAGCTTTTGGCTCTCCTCTAAGAGCGTTTTCACTGTTCTTTTGGGAAGCTGAGATTTAACTGGGTCCCCTGTCAAGGCAACAGTGATAGGCCTGGACTCTTTCCATCACTGCTCCTTCTGACACGCAGTCTAACTGGTCATATTTTTATCCTTGAAGGCAGAGCATGTGCTCCTCTGACATTTCAAGCACAAGCTTTTTTAAAGTTTTCTCTGGCTCATGTGGGAGAAGCAGGGCTCACTGAGAGTTTTACTGGCAGTAATAGAACACAAATTTTAAGTAACCACTATATGGGTTTACTCTGGAGCTAGGCAAACCAGTTTGGGAGTGGAAGATAACTTCGCTGAACCTTTGCCCATTTCTAGAACTGAATCTTTTGTTAATATTGTGAAATACTTGGTTCTACTTGATTTGCTTCCAGTCTGTGGCTCATGACTGTTAATCCGCAGGACTCTGGAAATGCCTGTTCTCACTAAATTTCCAGCCCAGAATTGTAGATAGAAGCTTCAGCTATACATCCAAACTGTAGGCTACTTCTCTGAGCTGACATCCAACCCAGATGCTCTGGAATAACTCCGTTTGTAATAAATACAGCACAACTGTGCCTATCTAGCAGGGACCTATCTCCTGCCTTTAGTGATAACCCTAATCTGAGATACATAATGGAGTCTGCTGGCTTCTACAAAGTCAGACTGTTCATTAAGACTATTGCATGGGCCATTTTTTCAGCAGAAAGTGCCCCTGCATCAGGTGGTGGAGCTGCTCTCTAATTAAAGGTGCAGTATACAGGTAAGAACGGCCATACTGGGTCAGACCAATGGTCCATCTAGCCCAGTATCCTGTCTGCCGACAGTGGCCAATACCAGATGCCCCAGAGGGAGGTAACACAACTCACGTGATCCCTCCCCTGTCACCCATTTCCAGACAAACAGAGGCTAGGGACACCATTCCCACCCATCCTGGCTAATAGACATTGATGGACCTAACCTCCAGGAATCAATCTAGCTCTTTTTTGAACCCTGTTAAACTTCTAGCCTTCACTGCATTCTCTGGCAAGGAGTTCCAGAAATTAACTGTGCACTGAATGAAGAAAAACTTCCTTTTGTTTGTTTTAAACTTGCTGCCTATTAAAATGATCTCTACTTGCTGTAGAATTGCTATATTCTCGACATAAGCAGTTCTCCTGCAATCATGTTTTGCCTTCACACATGCTTATGTCGTCACTGTTGACCAACAATGCTGGGAGCATGTATCTGGTTAAAGGTAAAGGTTGGTGCTGTGTGCTTTTAAGACTCAAACCACAGTAGTAAATTGATTCCAAACTATGAAACCAACAAAAACAAAGATCAACAGATTTTCCCTTGGAATCCCTTCTGTGCTTCAAGGAAATATTTGCCTTATCACAAACCGTGAGCAGTGTGGCTAGCTGCTTTATTCTAAAGCAGTGACCCTTGAGAAATCACTTCAGTTGGCCTGCAGAAGGTGGAAGCACTTGAAGTCCTCTTGGGTTGTCCCTGGGATTATAAAGAAGTTGGCTTGAATTGCAGAAAGCACCCTTTAAAAATCCTTTAGAAAGTTATTACCAAATGAGAAACTTTCTTCAGCACTTTTAAACCAACCTGTATAATGCTTCTATAGTAGGGATAGGGTTATCTATTAAATTATATTTTTTTTATAATAACTTTCATTTCTGATACCATCTGTAGGAGGTATTTCTAAGAAATTGCTTTCCAAGAAATCTTTCCTCTCTCCAACCCATTTTGATTTATATTTTCCCCGCCTCCTTTAGAAGCATTTTTTTTCTTAGAGAAATCCAACTTCACATTGAATGGAAACATTGTGTTTGCCAGATAGAATTCATGATGTTGGCTTGTTACTATGAAGAGAGAATTATGTGTTTAATGGGGGAGGCTGAATAAATATGCTCAGGGAATTACTTGCTTCTGAGTAGCTTCCTTGGGGAAGCAATGAAAGAGTTGTGTACTTTGCATGGAGAATGTTTGTTTGTTTAGCAGCGGTCCAACATCTTCAATGTTAGTCCCTGCCTGGTTATGTGTATAAACCATCCTGGTAGTCTCAGGTTTTTAGCATATTTGTTAGGGTGGCTTTTGACTCTGAAGATTCCTAGTGGGAAAACTTCCTAATTCTGATGAGCGCAGATTTCAAATCCTTTTCAGGTATCTTTAAGTGCTGTTCTGTAAGCTCAAGTCAAGTCTACACTGGCACTTTACAGTGCTGTGACTTTCTGGCTCAGGGATGTAAGCCCTCCCCTTCCCCAAGCACAGCAAGTTACAGCTCTGTAAAGCACCAGTATAAACCAGGCTACAGTGCTGTACAGTACAGTTACTCCTCTCTCAGCGGTGGTTTACATAGTGCTCTCTCCCAGTGCTTCTGCCTTGGCCGCAGTTTCACACAGTGCTTTAAATTAAGTGTAGGCAATGCTAGTCTCGCAGTTTCAGAAATCATGAAACTTGCTTAAAATGAATGAGATTTAAAAAAAATGTTTTGAGTAACTTTTTTTTTTTTTGGGCCTTTTTTAAATGTTTTGGCTTTTTAAAAAAGCTTTCTAGGATTTTCTTTTTTCAAGCTTTTTCTCTGAAATATAATTTTAGGCTAAAAACTTTTTAAGCTGAGATTCTTGCATAACTGCATGAATCTTGGAGGCTGGACCTTTTGGGAAAACATCAGCTATCATGAGACTCATGAGAATTGACAGCAGCTTTAATCTCCTTGTTTATGTACAGAAACTTTCTATAGTCAGAAGAGTACTAAACATCCCAGTAGTTTTCCTGTTCAAGGTGAAAGTACCAAATTATCTTAATTTTGTGGAGTTCTATTTGCTGATTGGTTCACCTAGGTGAACCAATCTTCTAAAAGTCACTTCCTGTTGCTGACATTTATTCCAGTTCAGGGAGTGTTTAGTTGTAAAGATTAGCTGGAAAATGACTTCAAAGCAAACACAAATTCTAGAGGTAAGAGAGAATTTCATCCAGCTGCAGGTAAAGAATACTACAGCATGTGGGAGTGCCAGTTAGAGCCAGTTCCTACTTGAATCACTTGGGTTGACATTAAGGCTCTTTCTAAACAAATAAAAAATATATATATTCTTTTCAAAGGTGTGGGGTAGTCATAAATTCCATTTAAGTCCATGGAGGAAGACTCTGAAAAGCAGACCCTGAATGTCTGGTAAAACTCCTTCTTGGACACTTAGATTGTATTCAAATGATTGGCATTTTTCTTTTTTATTTTTTTTTTGGAGGTGACATGTTGATGATAGGGGGACTTGCTGAATCATAGAGACGGAATCTAGAATTAATCTGACCTGTTAGTCAGTAGGGTTGTCAATGTTTAGACTAGACGACTGCAAGATTAACCAATAAGCCTGGTTAATTCTGTGGACTACACACATATTTTTTACATCCCCACTAGGGATGTAAAAACACAGTTAAAAAGGAGATGGCTCAAAGAAGAGCTGAAACGAATTGTGGTCTGGAAAATGCATCTCACAATGGGAGATGTAAAGAGCTTGATTCTATTCGACTTATTGAAAAGACGGCCAAGAAATGACTTGGTCATGAGAAACATTTACTCAGGAAGAAAACGCCTCTAATGCCAAAGGAATATTTAATTTAATCTAGTAGGCAAAAGACATGGCAAGATCTAATAGCTGGAACTCCAATCTAGAAAAAACTGAAAAGAGGTGTACATTTTTAATAGTGAAGGTGATTAACCATTGGAATAGATTACTAAGTGATTTGGTGGCCTGATCCTCCCTCTGTAGTAACCATTTACAACACAGTATAAGGCTTTCCTAGCTGGATTATAAATCAAGACTGGATGATTTCTTAGATTGTTTGATTGATTTTTAATATAAATTATTGGGTTAAGTTTTATGGCCTGCATTCTGTTTTTACAGGGCCTGTTCCAAGGATTAGGATTTACTTTTGCCTCTTACACTTCCCAGAGTCACCTTTTTTTATCCGGATTGTGTTAGTGATGTGAAGAGGTCCTTGGGATGGCATTTGAACTCTATGCAAGATTTTTTTTTGGGGGGGGAGGTTATATTGGAGACAATATGAGTTTTGAATAGAAGCATGGAATACGTGAATTATATCACCTAGTCAAAACAGTTATTGAAGGGCATTAACTGGTATAAGATTTGAACTGATTCCTTGACTAACACCAACATTAAATTGTATGCACACGTGTGTGTGGGGGGGGTTCCACAGCTGTAGGAACAAGGTGTTCCCTTGTTACTTCTTCCTACAGGTAGACTCTCTCTAAGTAGTTACAATTGGCTCGGACACTGCAGTATGGATTACTGACCCGTCACATTTAATAATGGAGGAGATAGATGAGGTAAAAGAAATAATTCTGCTCCAGACCCTTGAAACTGATCCGACGTTCCTCATGTGCACTATTTCGCTGTCTTAGAGTGACTTGCTTACAAACATACTACGATAAAAAAATCTTCTGTTTTAGTGATTGGAACCTGCATTTATTCAGTCTGAGACACTCCCATCCTCTTCCAGATTGAGACAAGACCCCAGTTCCTCTGCTTCTTACCTAAGCTCTTTTTTTGCCTTTTTTTTTTCCCTCCAGATGATCAGCCTCCCATAGCCCGGGCTGGGATGGACATGAAAGTGCAGCCTCAGGAGCCAGTGTTACTGAGAGGTGCAGAGAGCACAGATGACCATGGGATTGTCAGTTATGATTGGAAACTTCTGTTTGGTGACACTTCTGTGGTGCTGAAGGTAGGGAACAGAGTCAATGCAGCTTTGCTTGCCCCAAATGTCATGCAACCTTTTTGGTGTAGACAGCAAGTATCAGTATCTTATGAGTCACTTACTTTCCCCTTCCCTCTAATGTTGCAGCTAAATGTCTGCTCTTTATCTTGCCTCTCTTTGGACTGAGTTAGGGACAGAGGAGTGGAGGAAAGAAGCTGCACCAGAATGGCAGTTTCCTATCCATATGCTATTTTTTATCTCTTCCTCTTTCCTGTGCATCCTGTGCTTTGTTTCCCCTCTGTCTTCACTCGGTGCTGTCATCAGTTCATGAGCTAAATTTTCTCCTCTCTATCAGGAGACTCTCAGCACAGGCAGTGAACAATCCAGCTGTGTGTTTGTGTGATGTCTGTTCTATTTGGCTGGGAGAGAGAGAGAGAGAGAGGGCCATATATAAAATACTATAACTACCCCTGCTGCTTAGTGTGTGGTGTTGAGCTAGGTAACTGACCCATAGTTTGGTTCTCCTATGCCCTGATTGCTAGCCTTCTCCCCTGCAAATGGGCTCGCTCATATCCCTGTGGCACTTCCCTGAAGCACTGCTCCTCTTCTCAGTGGGCTGTTCTCTGATTTCATCACTGTTTTGGATACGTATTTCTCCCTGTTCAAATCCTGAAAGGCTACATGAGCTAATTTAAGCCAGGGATCAGGACCGATTGATGCCGGCTGTCAGATCTCTGGGCACACCAGCCAGGATACCAGTAAATGCAATGCAACAACTGCTCACTTGGAATGCCTGTCACTGAGGCATTCTTTACATAAGACTTTATCACTATGTTACAGATGGGGAAACGGAGGCACAGACTTGACTTTCTTAAAACTGCACAACAAATCCATGGCGGAGCTGGGAACAGAACCCATGCCTCCTGACTCCTCTTTGGCTAGAAGATCTTCAGGGCCTGTAACACTACTAGGAGTACTGGCTGATCTCAAGGATAGTGCCCAAGGATACCAGTATCTAGACTGGGCCTGGTAGGGTGCTGAGGCTCTGGTGTTATCTCCCTCGCCTAGCACCTCAGCAGCCAGAATCTAGCCCATAGATGTAAAGAATCCCAAAGTGTTTTACAAGATGACAGTAGGTGGAAGCCTATTTCAGGTGTAACTAAGTGGCTCTTCTGATGATGCTGCAGAAGGGGAGTCTGTGTCTTCTTACCTTCGGTTAGATGGACAGGTGGACGCACTCACTCACTCTCTGTCTGTCTCCCTCTCTCCCTCCCCTTGCCCCCGCCCCCGCTCTTGGTTTGATGTGCCAGCTCCTCGTATGACGTTGTTTTGCTTTCTCAAAGAAAAAGCATGATGAAGTAGAGCTCTCCAACCTGCAAGAAGGTGTGTACATCTTCCAGCTCACTGTCACAGACAGTGCTGACCAGCAGGACTCCACCAACATTACTATCACGGTCCTGACAGCTGAACAGACTGAAGGTGAGTTTATCCAGATAGACCTTTAAACTAGAATCTCCAGAAGCCCCAGCTATACTAGCTTGCTGATAACCTATTAGAGCAGCAAAGTATGTTACCAGCATTCTTGTGCGGGATGGTGGACGAGAATACCATATGTTAGGGGGACTGGAGGCAGGATTACTGTATGTTTTTTTCAGATGAAAATTCAACCCACCATGTCTAAACTTCATTAGTGTAAGATCTTCCCATCCACCACGCCTGTCTCTGTTTCTCCAATCCCCATTCAAAACTTAACACATGATAATGAACTGACTGTGTGTGTGACTTTGCCCTTTATTGGATGGGCCCGGAACTGCTCAGCTTTATATCACAGGCCTTAGACTTCTAGCAGCAATTTTCCTTTAGCTCAGGTAAGAGCTTGTGCTTTTGGAGGAGGAGTACCTGGGGGCGGGGGGCGTCTATGAAGTGCCAGGTACCCCTAGTGTGCATGCAGCATAGTGAGAGCTTTCATATCAAATCCTAAATAGCCATGGATTTGATACTTGCTACAAAGCATTTGATACTTGCTACAAATTTGATACCAGTTGTGCCTGGTAAGCAAGATGTTCAGAGTCGTGTGTCAACATGGTAGTGTGCGTTCTTGGTGGCCATTTGGCACCAGTGTGTTAAGCAGAGGTCTCCTCCCTCCATTCCAGTACAACAGTAAACAAATTTCTGTAGAATGCAGACAAGAAAATACTTTCAGGAGGAACCTCATTGGACTGAGCTCAAGATATGTGCAGACTTTGGGAGAACTCTTTCCTCCGCCTTCCCACAAGCCACCAGTGCCAGTCCCTGCCCTTCATTTGTGGCCATGGAGATGGGAGAATTGGTGCCAAATTAGCAAGGCCCTTGGTAGTAAGCATAACCTGCAGTCATCACTGCTGGTCCAGCTCATCTCCTGATATTTCAGCAAGGCCAAGCATCCATATTCCAGCTGTGGAGTTGAACTAAAATGAGCCCTGGCCTCATACGCAGCCTTTTGGCATTGGGGTGTCTTTCTTACATTCCAGAATTCTGCTTGGTACCTAAAAAGGTGGGTCGGTGCCGTGGGTCATTTCCCCGCTGGTTCTACAATCCAGAGTCTCAGCAGTGTGAGAGATTCACTTTTGGTGGTTGCAAGGCCAACAAGAACAACTACGTTTGGGAAGAAGAGTGTAAACTTGCCTGCAAGAATGTTCGAGGTGAGTCTATCTACAGAGAAATTCCCGAGGTCAGTGTGAGTTGATGATTCCATTGATTGGCATGTACTAGGTATGCTGGTTAGTTTGAAGTTTGTATCTAATAGTCCAGTGCTCTTCACCATGGTGTGAAAGAAGTTCGTCCAAGGTCTGTTTACTACACTTCTGTGGCCACTGACTAGCCTTCAAAATCCTCTTCCTGCCACCTGTACATGTAGCCATGGAACAAGATATCTTGGCACGAAGGAGTCAGAAATTCCTCTTTCCCATAAAATTCAGCTTTCTACTTACACCCGATAGCAGTAGCACAGCTGAGCCTTTAAGAGCCAATCAGCAAAGCCTGCAATGTGATGAATTCATGGTGCCTCTTCCAGGCCTTTGAGCTTAAGGAAGGGGCAGATGAATGGAGATAGGAAAGAGCTTGATCATCTTGGGAAGGAGTGAGATGGGAGGGACTTCAGAGTAGTCAGTACTTTTCCCACCTCCCCTCCACACACAGGCCATGGCCCTCCTGTAATATGCAATATAGGATTCTGGTAAACAATCAAACTGTATATGCTTGTCCCAGGGAGCCATTGTGCTAGGGTAGCCTTACTTCCTGGGTAAGGCATAGAGACAAAGACGATATAGAACAGACTCTGATTCACCAAAATGATGTAACTTTTTATTCTTTTCTCCAGGTTCTTCTGGAAGGCGGGCCCAGCCAGGTAAGTTTCTCATACCTCTGTCTAATGTGCAGTTTGTTCAGTAAGTGTGAATGAGGGGGTAGGCAGGGGAGGAGGTTGAGGCTAAAATCTCATCTCTGTGGCTTTATGGCTAGCACTTCCAAGTCTTGAAAGGGGAACACATTTACTCCCTGGGAAAAGACGGTATTTTGCTTCATTCCACACTGACTTCCTTGGGAGTGACATTGATGGACTTTGAAGGAAGTACTGTCAGGCTTTCCATGCACCAGGAAACTCACAGAGAGGCACAAGCACTTCACAAGGTATCTGGGTGCCAGGAGGTCAGGGATTTCTGGTAAACCTCCTCCCCTCCAAAGCCAATAATCTTTCTTTGTATACAGTGTGCAATGGAAACTGCCAGCCATTCCACTTCAGATGCAGAGATGGCTGCTGCATTGATAGTTATCTGGAATGCGATGAAACTTCAGATTGTGCCGATGGATCAGATGAGGCGCATTGTGAGATGTGTAAGTACTTACACGTCTGCGTCCAGAGCTTCCCGACTTTAGTGCATGAAGTTGGAGACATCTCACTTGACACTCATTGATCCCGTTGACTTAATGCTCATTGTAGCATAGTACTTTGGTCTGCTAACTCAGTCTTATCCCTCACCTGTAAACATCTTCCCAACAGTGCCCAGTCACTAGTATTTGTGTTCCAACACTGCTGATCACACTGTTCTTGACTCTCTCCTACCACCTGCATTCTTCCTCCACAGTCTACACTTTTGTCTGGGACCCCCAGTGTTCTGTCCTGTCCTTTTTCTCCTTATCTTATCCCTGAGCAACCTTACCTGGTCTCGTGGTTTCATGTACAACCTCCAAATATTCTTTGCCACCTCGACTTCTCCTAGACTACATCTATACTGCACCTCTCTTCCGCAAAAGTTTATGCAAATGAAGCACAGATTAGCATATTGCTGCGCTACATTTGCATCATTAATTAGGGACTGTTTTTGCACAAGAGGCTTTTGCACAAAAAGGAGCTGTATAGACAGCTCCTATTTGCACAAAAAACCCCTCTTGCACAAGAGCCGTTCTTCTTGAAAAAATGAGGAAGAACGGCTCTTGCGCAAGAGGGGGCTTTTGTGCAAAAGCCTCTTGCACAAAAACGGACCCTAATTAATGATGCAAATACAGCATGGCAATATGCTAATCTGTGCTTCATTTGCATAAGCTTTTGTGGAAGAGAGGTGCAGTATAGGCGTAGCCCTAGTCTCTTAAACATTGCAAAGATGTCCTGCTAACACTGATGTGGCACAACACTGAACTACTTAACCTCCCCCTTGCTTCTTGGTCATGATAGATAACTCCTGACATCTCTTCTGTTTTCCTGTCCTACAGCTTGCATATATTCTGTAGGTCCTCACTTTGTGATGCTCAAGAAAGAAGTATTGATTTTAAAAGCCTGGAGTAACATGACCCCTCCCCCCACCTTCACTTGGGAGGCTATTCCATAGTCCAATACAACTTGCTGTTGGGTCATATTTCCTGATAAGGAACTTTCCCTTCCTTGACTTCATCCCATTATTTTTATTAGTCACAATTCCATACATAACTCCTGTTCCAGTTTGACTTTTTAAAATTATCTTCAAATATGTGTGGCCCTAGCTTTATAACTTCTTTCCCTGCCTTATATATGATAGCAGCAGAAGGGAGAAGAAAGCAGCTAGGGAGTGTCCCACCAAGACCTTTCTCTTCACATATCTTGGGAGGAGTTTCTTTCATACTTGAGCTGGGGAGTGCACATTTCTATCCCGTGAGCTTTCTCTTTCTTTTTGCAGATGCATTGGAATTCAATAGACTACGGAAAATCAATGTCACTACTGAGCAAAGTATGTATCCTGAAATGTTACTTTAGCCTTCTTCCATGTACTTTCCTGGTGCATAGTGGGGAGTTACCTAGTCCCAGAGAAGGACTCTTGCCTCACATAAGCCAGTCACTGCCTGACCAATCCCATTGACACTGGATCTAAAATTGTTTCCTGAATTGATTTCAACACTGTTCATTTGCCTGAATCTATTATATAATATAATAATAGTATATCTCCATATATTAGTATTATAATCTCATAGAGCTGGAAGGGATCTTGGGAGGTCATCGAATCCAGTCCCCTGCTCTCACAGAAGGACCAAGTACCATCCCTGGCAGATCTGCCCCAGATCCCTCAATGGCTCCCTCAAGGATTGAGCTCACAACCCTGGGTTTAGTAGGCCAATACTCAAACCACTGAGCTATCCTTCCCCCCCAAACAGTATAGAGGAGGCATAACCAGAGTAAAATGCCTTAAACAAAATAAGCAGTGCCATGTTCCTCCAAAAAACTCCTTCCCTATCCTTCCTATTCAGTAAGTTGCAAGACATTCGCTGCATCTCTGTCTAAACTTGGGACATTGAATTGCATGCTCAACTTTGCAAGAATTTGAGTGTGTGATTCTAGTGCCACATCTGATGCCTAGACCCCTGTGCCTTCTGGTGTTTATATCTAGTTACTGTGGAGACTTATGGACATGTGGCAGTTCTGCTTGGAAGTGTCCTTCTTATTAAGTGATCTTTGAACACTTGGCAGCCAGGCCCTGGTGCAATGTTAGATGGATGAGAACCTCAAGATTAACTTTGGACTCTTTCCCATGGCTCTTGGGCTTGTTAGCTCTTGCTCATTGCAGTGGTTGCTCTTCTTGCTCTGTGGAAAGGGGAGACTTACCCTCTTTAAGCCTCCGTGCTTTGGGCTGTCTTCACAGGGAAGTGATTCCAAAATAAGGTAGGGTGTGAATTTTACATGCTAGAGCTATTCTGGAGTAGCTGTTGCTGTCAGTTCCTCTTGTAGTCAAGTCCTTACTGAGGGGAGGAGGCACTAGATCTCTCTTTTGATGGGAGCAGCATTCTTTCCTTCCTGCCTCTGCTAAAATGCCCTAATTGGCTATGTTCCCTCCCCCACCCCCTGCACTCCCTGGGCTGTGAGGGTTGCCAGTGCTGGAATTGGTTGTCAGTTACTGTAAAATCTCGAGTATAATGCGCACTTTTTTCCATTTTTTTCTGGGTCAAAGTTGGGGTGCGCATTATACATAGCAGTTATTATTTTTTAAAGTTTTATTTTGGCTCCTGGACAAGGCAAGGAGCTGACAGTGCCGCCAGGCTGCAGTGCCCTGGCTCCTTCAGGCTGTGCCTGGGGGCCCCCATGGCAGGCTGGGAGTGGAGAGCGCGCCGCAGAGCACGCCGCCCCCCCCCGGGCGCAGCAGGACACGGGAGGAAAAGGTGGTGAGGCACTCTGCCGAGGGGCTGCCAACTGCCCTAGCTTGGGGTGTCCTGGCCGGGCCATCCCCCTACTCTCGGCTGCAGCTGCCGATGATGGCCGGGTCCAGGCTGCGGGTCTGGCGGAGCCTCCGCTTGGAGAGGCTCTTGGAGGAGGTAGCTGTGCCCGGGAGCCCCCGCAGCAGGCATGAGACAGGTGCAGCGTGCAGGCAGCTGTCCGGGCGGGCGGGGGGCTCCTGCGGCAGGTGCGAGCTCAGCGCGGCGCACAGGCAGCCCGGGGCCGGCTCCAGGAAGTGGGCGAGGCTGGGCTTGGTGCTGGCAGACCTGTTGGCAGGAGTGTAGATATATAGGTGCGCATTATATATAGGAGTTCAATTTTTTCCATGATTCTGACATTGAAAAGGTAGGGTGCGCATTATACTCGTGATTTTCCAGTATGTGAATCAGATGTTGATAGTCTTTGCTTGTTGTACCAATAAAAATAAGCAGGATCTTATGAGGGGGATAAGGCAAAAAGCCACATTTATTGTAAAGATAATAATAAAGAAAAGATAGAAACAAACATTCATTCAATCATTCATTCAGGTTCTGTGTAGTTGTTATAGTTACCATCCTGGAAGTTGCTTGTGACAGAGTACTGGCCAGGTATTCTGTACACAAGTGATGGTAGTGGGGAGCGAAGTCCTGATCAGATGCGCATCTGAAGCTCCTGGTGGGCTGGCAGCAGAACCTTGGACTCTGACTCCATAGTCTTTTGGTCCAGTCTTTATAGGAATTTCTTCCTATGCCAGTCTATAGGAATTGCTGCATCATGCTGATGTCTACAGGGTGGCTGCCAGGTGCTTGTTAGTGATCTCATAGGGTGGACCTCCAGTCTCCAGTTTTTCTCCACTTGACACCTTTTGGTTGCACTGGCACCTGACGCCTTCTTCAGCCCTTTGATGCTGCATTCTCAGGCTGGCACCTCTCAAACCATTCATTCATTGTCCGAGCACTCTCTCTCTTACATACATTCCCTAATTAACGTACCGTATTTTGTATACTAATAATTTTACATGTACAAGAGTTGTAGTTACAAAAAGTTACAAAAGTTTCTGGGTGGCATTTCTTAAAACATTCTCTCTCTGAGTGCTGAGTTAGTTACTGTTATAGTTACAATGTTTTACTTTGCGATTAGGGTTAATTGGTTCACAATGCTTTGAAGAGAATGGGCGTCAATTGTGTAACAATGCCCTTAATCAATTACAGGGCTTGGCTCCTTGGGACAAGGAGAGGAGAGCTGTTTCTGGCTACATAGTATTATATTCTTAACAGTTCTAAGTTACATGACCTAATACTACATTCCTAACAAATTATATTCTAAAGCGGCAATAGTAATAAATCTAAACATTTAACAATCTTAAGAAATAATAATAATAATAAATCTAAACACTTATCAAGCTTGATAACACTAAATCTAAACACAAACTTAAGTTGTGGGGAACAAATTATGGGGAGTCACTTCCACTTGGGGAATCATTTTTAATACTTTAATATGTTATCCCTACATGCTCACTCTAGGACAGGGGTTGGCAACCTATGGATCGCAAGCCAAATATGGCTCATGAGGGAGTCAGATAAGGCTCTTTTGAAGCTTGAGCCCAGCCCCCCCTCCCTGGCTTCCCCTGCAGCAGGGAGCCCCGTGCTGGTGCTACTGCAGGCCTGGGCAAGACACAGCAGGGAGCCCCCAGGCAGACTCCCCTGCTTGCCCCGCCCCTGCATGCCACTCAGAAAAGCATCTGCTCGGCTGTTTGTGCTCCACAAACTGTGAGCCAGGAAAGGAGCGGGGAGTGGTGCTTCACGGCTGCTCCCACCCGCAGCACAATCCCGTTGGCCAGTTTCTGGACATTGGAAGCTGCGTGTTTCAAGAACAGACAGTGCGCAAAGCACCAATCCCCCTCCTCTCAGGCTTCTATGCACAGAGCACATGGCCCTGCAGCCTGGGGTGGGAGACAGGCCAGGCCAGGCCAGGCTCCTGAAAAACATGCTGGGCTGCTGCTCTGGAGTCTCACTGGTAAGTCTCCCTGCCAGAGCCTGGCTCCGGCACCCAGCCCCTCCCTTCATCCCCTCTGTCCCCTTCCTGAGCCCATACCCCCTCCCAGACCCTGCATGCCAACCCTCTGCCCCAGATCACAATCCCTTGCTTCCCTAGCACAATCCAAACCCCTGAACTGTAATCCCCTGCCGCAGGTCACAATCCAGACTCCTACACCTCAGTCTGAGGTCACAACTGCCTCTTTCACCCAAATTCAGTGGCCCCCGAACCAAAGAGATTCCCCACCACTGAAAGACAATGTTGAAACCTTTTGTGCTGGACATAATATTTTACTTTATTTAAAACCTGAAGCCTGGCCAGCAAGCCCCCAATTGGCCAAAGCAACATAACACTCCTGCACCCCCCCACACATCAACCCTGAGCCCATCATACACCTGAACTCCCTGCCCTGAGCTCCTCATACTGCCACATCCCCAGTGCTTCTGCACCCCCACAACCCCAGTCCCCTGTCATAAGATCAACAGAGGACAGCATGAATGAAGCAGGATTTGAACAGTTACAATATAAACTTCAAAAAAATGCATGAAAAGATGCAACAGCAGACGGCCCACTAAATAATAGTCTGTGAGTACGTTTCATTTATGCTATTATTAATCGTTATCAATTATCAATAATATTAAGTTGTATATTTTCAGTCATGCAAATGGGCATTCTTACACAGCTCTTTGTGGACCACTTGTTCTGAATTTTGATGTAGTTTGGCTCTTTGGTTTGAAAAGGTTGCCAACCCCTGCTCTAAGAAATAGGTGCCACAAAGTGTCTTGGAGACTGAGCCGTGGCACATGGGGCACTGGAGGAGTTACAAAGCACTGTGTAAATGTGCTGGTTGAGCCCAACATCTGTTTTGCTTTGCCAGGTCACTGTGTGGATTTACCAGACACTGGACTGTGTCAAGATAGCATACCCCGCTGGTACTACAATCCGTTCACTGAGAAATGTGACCGCTTCACCTATGGGGGTTGTGAGGGCAACCAAAATAACTTTGAGGAAGAAGAAGAGTGTCTGAAATCCTGTGCAGGCATCACAAGTAAGCAGGGGTCTTATCGGGTGAGGGAGCCAGCATTTCTGCCACTGTGAAATCCTCTAAACTAAATTCTCTGGCTCCAGATAGGCCGGAGTTCTGCAAAACATGAGTTGGACCCTTGCTCTCTAATCTTGGCCTCTCTCCACAAAATACCTCATTCTGTCAGATTGCTCACACACAGTACCCAGAAAATAATACTCTGTAATAAAAACTACCCCAGACACCCTCCTTTTCTTGAGCTCCTTTACTGCTGTGAACTGGAAGAACATTTTGGATATTGACATTCAAGGTGTTGGCTCTTGGCCGGCCAGCCAGAGAAAAACTCCAATAGTTCTTGACGTTGGAATGAAGTGGTCCGGCAGCTGTATTTTTTTACCCTCTTCAGGCTCATCACGTTGATACAGTGATGCAGGAGACAAAATGAAATATTTGGTAGTGGAGACACATGCCCCAAAACTATGGGTCCTCCCTGTAGAGACTGTTGGTTCAGATGTGCTAAAACATGCATCTAGAGACTAGTTTTACATGATCTAGTCCAGATTGTGTCTTGTCAGCGTGTGGGGGGCCCAAAGAAGGGATTTCACTAGCCTGTGTCTGTAAGGAAGCAGCCTCCTGGTAGAGAGATTCCTGCTCTGCCAACTTCTCTGAAGTGTTGGGTGGATCAATACCTCCTGGTCCAAGAGTACACTTTCCCCTACGGAGGCTGTCAGAAGGGACTGTCTCCCCTCCCCAGAACCATGTATTTGTAGAGAAAGAGAAGCAAGGAATTAGTTTAAAGAAATGGACAGTTATGCCCTAGCTGGGTTGAGGGGGTGCTGGAAAGGAATACTCAGGTATGCAATTTGAATCCAATATGAAATGGTCCTCGGAGGCTGGTGTCTTCCCTCCATGATCTCAGCTCTCTTATGAGACTGTTCTTGGTTTTTTTTCCCTGTGCAGAGGCGGACGTGATTGGCCAGAGATGGGGAGCACATGTAAACGATCCAGTTGGTTTGAGTAAGTAATAATTCTACTCAAGTGTCATATTTGTCACAACCTTTCCTTGCGCTCTCATGGAGTGTATTTCACTTCATTATGGGGGAAAAGAGGTATAACACATCTAACGTAGGAAGTGGTGTGGTCTGCATAAGACAAGGAAAAAAGATCTATGCAACTGCTTCCCTTCTCTCAGTCCTGTGTGACTCAGTTGACCTCCATAGTTACACGGGGGTGAAACCGGAAGAAGAGACTTGAGCCCTATAATCTGTAGGCCTCAAACAACAGCAGGAAAGCCTCTCTGCCCACCCTCCTACCCAGGCTGGAATGTCTTGCTGTAACCTTGATAGCTGATAGGTGAGACACAGGTGGGTATTTGAATAATGTTGGTTGATATGAGGGCGGGGTTGTATGTGTTCAATGATACTAAAGCTCCTCCCTACAATTGTAATGAGCCTGAAGATAAGGGTCTTAAACAACTCTCCTGTTTTTAATGTGATTTGCCCATTCATCCATCCCACACCTGTGCTGAGTGTTTTTTCCCAGAGTAAACGGCTCCTAAAATGACTCTTCTCCATTCCCAAAGCCCCCCAGAATGATTGTTCTTTTCAGACTTGCCCCCGTCCTCAAATTCGCCACACTTAACTGACTTCAGTGCTGGTTACATTAGCATCACCGGAGACTGATACACAAAACAGCTATAGCTTAGGTAGTAGCACTACAAGTTTCCTCACACTCTCCTGCCAATCTACCTTATCTGGAGGAACTATCCCTTTGGGGTTCCTTCTCTAAGCCCAGTCGTTACTTAGCCTCCCTGCAGAGACTCCCCTTGATGTTGGGGAGAGGCTTGGTTGTTTAATATGAATGCCCAACCTCCAAATAGCTGAACAGCCTTCAGATGATAACAGATTTGAGAACTGACTCAGTGGAACTTGAACCATGACCTGGAAGTGAAAGGCTCTGTATGGTCTGACCAGCTCCTTATTGGTCATGCTTTTTCTTCACCTCCACCTGCCCTGGAGCTGAATATCCCACTGTCCTTATTAAACATTGATACAATCTCCTTTGCCAGCACCAGGCAGTGACCTAGCTCTGTACCTCTCGCTCATTTTTGCCTGTTAATGCCACTACAGAAGCAGTAGAGCTTGTAACTATGTGTCCCCCTTTCAGGTGGTTTCGAGGTGGGTATTGCAGTGGTCCTTTGTATCTGCATAATGATAGTCCTGGTCATCATTGGCTACTTCTTCCTGAAGAACAGAAAGAAGAACAGCCGGCGACGCCAGCCTGCCACTGCTACCAACTCAACCCTCTCCACCACAGAGGACACTGAGCACCTGGTTTACAACAGTACAACCAAACCCATCTGACCCCCAAGTACTTCCCCCTCATCGGGCACAGTTCCATATACTGTTTGTGTTAGAAACAAAGGCCTAAGCCTGAAGAACTCTTCGCCTCTTTTTCTGTTAGAAGATGTTTGTAGCGTGGCAGTTGGCACAAGCCATGCCCCACGTGCTTGTCTGCTCCTGAAGCTGAAGGTATGGGGAAGGATTTTAGTTCACCCTTTGACTTTTTTCCCCTTCCCTGTCTCAAGCAGTCTAGACACAGCTCTGAATGTTTCTGTGCCTTCCACTCTGTGAGAGTGGCCTTCCATTTTAACTGGAAGGATTTGCTGTATCTGCTGAAGGGGTTGTTTTGACCTTTGTGTGGCATTAATTTTTCCACCGCACACCCAGGGCCAGCTATTTTAATTTTCCTGTGACATGTACCTCTGCCTGCTTTGGGTCTATTCACCAACCTCCTCACATCCACCCCACCCCCAAACTACTTGCCTTAGCTGGTCCTGTCTCAGTACCGAACTCGGGGGTCTCACTGACAGATTTTGGGCTTGTATGCTTCACATGACTAGCCCAGTCAGTTCTGTGAACTGTGTCATTTTCAAATGATCAGTCTTCCTATGACAGGAGAGGGAGGAACGTCTGTTTTCATTGCTGTTTAAGTTTTGAATAGATCTTACAGAAATGTGCAGCTAACATCTTCCCAGATGATCTGCAGTAAGAGTTTTACCTCCGCCCTTCTTTGTTTTCCCCTCCTCAAGGGTTGCCCCATGTCTGTTTCTCAGGAGGACTGTATGGTCTCTGAACACTCCTTGCGAACAGGTGTATTCTTACTCAAAGTCAATGAGGAGTCCCTAGTTTTTCCAGTGAGGCCTGGGAGTTAATGGAACCTCCACCCTGGCATGTTTAGCCTTGCCTCAGCTGTGCTGAACTACTGCCACCTGTTGGCTGTTCATGGCAAATTCCACCATAGGGAAGGGGCCAGTACGCACCGCCCAAGGTACCAGATCAGGTTTTTGGAGGAAGAGGATACAGGGTGAAACGAGCAGCTTCCAACCCAGGCCCCAGACATGGACAGTGGTGAAATTGAGGGAAGGAGAGTGGGCGAGTATGTTGGCCTATTGTCTCAAATCACAGAGGGTACCAGCCCCAGCTCTGGTGAAACTGCTCACATGCCTCTGGATTTGCCCAGGTGATAGCCTTCCTCAGTGGCAGAACAGCCCAGTGTTGCTGGCTTGTAACTTTTGTTGTGAATGTTCGTTTATTTAATATTTTGAGGCTGACCACCACACTTAATGCCAGAGTGCCCCACTACTGATTGACGTACCCGAGATCTCCCCGATTCGGGCTGTGCAGAGGAAAGCAAAACTACCTTGCTTTCTTTCTTACGCTATTTTTTTTTTTCTCCCATCCCTATTTTGACTATTTGGAACAAGATGAGTCCAGCTGCTAGCAGTGAAGTCTAGCGCCATCTCCGGGAGGCTCGGAGAACTTACCCAGATACTAATCCCTGTACTTGCTCACATTCTTGTTGAGTTGCTGACTATGCAGTCCCAACCCCAGGCAGAGACTAAGCCCTTTACTCTGCTTCTCTCTGTGAGTGATGGGGCCTGTCACCTCAGCCATGCACCACTGCACCTAACAGTCCATGCTAGTGTTGTTTTTAGAACAGAACCCAGCTCTGTGTTTCTAGTTGGGTGAGGATCCGTCATCTGTGAAATGCTTCTGAAGCATTGTTGGTTAATACTGGGATTGGAGCCTGCACTCCCCATGTCTGCTGCTTTGGAAGTAGTCACTATGAAGTGATAACCTGGATCATTTTCTTTTTATGAATTGTAAAAATGTTTAAATGTATGTACAGAATTTTTTTTAATGTTTGCACATAAGTGTGTGTGACCCTAACCCCAGCAATTTGTGGCTGTGGAGGGCCATTCCCGGGGAAGGTTAAGTGATCATAATCTCTTCTCAAATGGAGTGACAGACCCCTGAGGAGTGAGTCCAGCAGGGCTGCCTCTTAATGAATGGGGTTGGAGATGACTCTCCCTAAGTTGCTGGTGCTCTGATTGGAGAGTTGATATCCACAATTGCCCCCTGAAGGGTTGGGCATAGGGCATGCAGACACCTTTCTAAGTGTCTGCCAATGCCAGACTCTTTATTTTCTAGTCTGTCTTGCAACATCTCTTCCCTGCCCAGCCGCCTGTCCCTTTCTACCCCCCCCCCCCCCATGCTTGTGTAAGAATCCTTCACTCTTGATTTTGCTCCCTCTGTAAATGCAGGTTTTAATAAAATGTTGTTCATCTCTATCTGGCTTGAGAGAAGTGTCTGAGGAATGTTGTCCTCTCTGTCCATGAGGAGTCTCTCCCCCCCCCCCCCCCAGCACCAGCCTGCCTGCTCTGGTTGTAGTGGCTTGAGGCTGAAGTGGTTCTGTGGTATCTGCCTGGGGAGGGGAATGAGCCCACACGGTTAGGGGGGTGGTAAGTGTAAAATACTCTAATGCTGAATGCAATAGAAATGCTTCATTACATAGACAATGACTAGGTCCCAGGCATTCTGGGAATGATATTGCTTCCCATTAACACACAGGGGGAGCAAGGGAAGGGCGTAACCTGAAACTGAGCTTCCAGCTAGTCAGACTGGTTTTGGGTCTTTGAAACCAAACACAAACATGCTTTTTTCCCACATGTAGTTAGTTCTACCTGTACCTTGAGGCTGCTGATCAGTCAGCCACTGTAAAGGAAATTTTGCTTATCTGGGATGGATGTGTGTGAAAATCAAGATGACGCTCCCCCACCTTGTCACACTAATCTCTTTAGGCTCTAAGGTTCAGTATCTCTGCAGTCAGGAAATGTGGTTTGCATGGCACAGTTCAATAGACTGCATGGATTTCCAAATGCTTTTTGCTAGTCTGCCCCCAATTCAAAGAGCTCTGTGTAAGTTCGAAACTTGTCACTCCCACCACAGAGCACGCTACACAGCTGTTCCTTTCAGGGGGTCCTACACTTTGCAAATACGCAGCACCTACCTAGCTACCTCACTGACGGATCAAAGCGTTGGCTTTCTTACCGGGGTTTGCTTGCTCATCACGTGTGCCAGTGGCTGGATTCTGCCTCCCAGGACAGCCGTGCTCCTGTCTTCTAGGTCCTTTGTCATTTGGGAGCCAGAGATGTGCCAGGAAGAAGCTGGAATTCAGCCCAGCAAAGTGCACTCTTACACACCTTCAATTCCTTTTCTTGAGGAGAGACTGATCTGTTTTATTTATCTTCCCCTGAGATTCCTGTTTTATTAAGAGAAGCAGCAGCACAAAAAAGCATGGCAATCTAAAGCCATCCAGGTATGCTGGGAAGTCCTTGTAATTACTAGCAACCCCAGTGAGCCTTAGGTGCCTGTTTTGGATGGTGGAGGCAGAAATGTGTCATTAGTGAATGCTGACCTAGGCAACGGGCCATCAGAGAGCTGGGATTACACCCTCCCCTAGCTTGTAGACAAGATAACCGAGCCATTGCACGTGACAAGCGAGCAAACCCTGCTAGGAAAGCCAGCGCTTTGACCCGTGAGTAAGATAGGTACTGGTGCTCAGACTTGCCCCATTGAAAATACAGTTGTGTAGTGTGCTCTGTGGTGGGAAAGGGGGGCGGTCAAGGGTGGAACAGTAGGAAGAACAGGTTGAAACGGAACAAAGATGACTTGGAGAGACAAGGTGAGTGAGATGGCCTAGTACGATACCAACTTCTGTTGCGGTGAGTGACAAGTTTTGAGCTTACACACCTGCCACCGTGTGGTTACTAGTTACTTCTGCAGTGCTTTACAGATGTTGTAATTCAGTACAGTGCACAGAGTGCCTGGCAACATATAGACCCTGTTAGAGAAGAAACAGGCAACCCAGAAGCGGATGGGGAAAAAAAGAACTGCTTTATTGCCTACACACGTTTACCTCAGACATTCAACACAATGTGTTGAACACAAGCCCCAGAGATGGACTAAGGCAGCATATGGGATGCCATGAAGGTTAGGTAGGGAGGCGGGATGGGAGCTGGAGTGGCAACAAACTGGCATTAGTTAAACCCTTTTATCTATTTTAATATGTTTATTCACACGTCTACCACTACTTTTCCTACAGCCTTATTTAGTAATGTTAGCTAATATCAATAAGCAAATAATAAATATACTTATACCCACCCCAATTACTATTTACAGAATTTCTAATTGAATCAACACTTTCTAAATCAGCAGGTTATAGAGATTACAAGAAATTTAACCCTGAAGATATTTTATACAGCACCAATGAGGATAAGCAAAAGCCACAATGCAGTAGAGCAGCTGCATGCTTATCTATTTTTTTAGGCTGCAAAAAGAGCCTGTCCAAGGGTAATGCCTGTTGTGGCAGAAATCTTTACCACCATCCCAGACCCGTATTCATGTTACATATCCCAACAGACCTGTGGCTCATTTGAACAACTTTTTCTTGTGAGGCTTATTTTGCCAACTGCACAGACACCAGCACAAGTGGCAGGACTGCCCCTTTCCAGCAGTAGGAGATGAGGAAGGATGAGCTGGTGGTTAAGGCACTAGCCTAGGACTTGGGAGGCCTGGCTTCAAGTCCCTGCTTTACTATAGACTACTTGTGTGTCTCTGGGAAGCTACTGGGGATACATGCATTAAAAACTGGTAAATGGGAACCCTATAGCTACCTGAAAGCTGAACTTTCTTACACCCTCATGTTAAATACTTATATGGGCCATCTTCTGTTGGTGAGAGACACATTTTTGAGCCACATAGAGCTCTTCTTCAGGAAACTGGTTCAATGGAAGATATGACCTCACCCATCTTCTCTCTTAAATATCTTGGGACCGACGTGGCTACAGTGACACTGCCTATATTAAATGGGACATCCAAGTTTTGGGAGGAGCCTCCCCAAATAGTCTCACTAACCCTTCTCCAAATGCTCAGGCCAGCTCTGGCTGTAGAGGTAGGAGATTGCAATTCACATGGAAAGTTAGGAATTGGTTTTGTAGGCAGAGGGGCAGATGCCAAAAGTGTTTTGCAGGCCTTTCCCCAAATGCTAATGTTGTCTCTGGCTTTGCCATGTCAGAACAGTCTTCTTCCAATTAGAACAAATCCCCATGTCTGGGACCCCTCACTGCACATAAAAATACTTTCTCCTTATGTTTGAGAGCAAATAAGCAGCACAGCAGACCTCCTTTCTATTTTCTCCCACCAGCTAGGAAGAAAGAGAGGGGACATGGGGAAAGGGCCACCAAATAATTGTGGCACACTGAATTTTATAGAGCATGCAAGATTGGTGAGCTAGCAGATCTCAGCACCTCTCCTTCCCGTTGATTTCCGCTGGAGCTGTGGGTTTCCAGCATGTGAAACCCAGTCCTCTTGAGCATTCAGAAATGGGCAGACACTGTTGTTGGCCCAGGCCTGGAGAGGCTTCAGAAAACTGCAGTTCCCAGTTTGGACATGCAGTGTCCTCAGTGGAGCTCATGCAGTTACTGTCTTTTTAGGTTCAGAGGGGTAGCCGAGTTAGTCTGTAACAGGAAAAATGTAAAAAACAACAAATACTCTGTCTAGTAGCACCTTAAAGACTAACAAAACATGTAGATGGTATCGTGAGCTTTTGTAGGCACAACCCACTTCTTCAGATGACAGAATAGACTTTTTAGGGATAGGCTTAGTAACTTCGGTATTTGCAGGAATTGCTGAGCCCTGGTTTAAACTTTTTAAGCATAGATAGATCTAACTTCATTGCTCAGGGTGTGGAGAAAACTCATGCCTGAGCACCCTAGTTAAGACAACCTAACCTCTGGTGTCCACTTCATTACTGTTGCTTGCAGAGGTGGATTATCTACATCCATGGAAAACCCCTCCGTCAATATATAGAAAGTGTCAGTGACTGGAATGTGGGCAGTCATCCCTACTGGTCAGAGCCAGGATCAGCGCCAAGAATCAAAACTGGGTTGCCTGGAGTGAGATAAGGCAGTGAGGGCATAGTTGGGACCAATCAGGGGCAGGATTTATCACATGCATGGGCATTGGGCAAATGCTTTGAGCAACCACTTGAACTGCCACTGCTGCTGGGTGTGAGAGCCCATTTGCTGACTCTTCCAAACTCTGGCAATGTAATCAGGTAGGCAGTCTACTACAGGCCAGCTGCACTTACTAGGTTGCCTGGAGACTGATGCCACTGCAGGCCCCGATTCTTGACAGTGTCTACACTACACTACTTGCAGCGGCATAGCTGCAAATGTAGCACCTCTAGAGTAAACATGACTTGAGTTCTCATGAGAACTAGATATTCGCTCTGAACAATGAAATCACATCTTTCTGCCATTCTCACATAGCTGTACTGTTCTGAGTAGCTGACTGTAGGCTTGGTTAGAAACTGGATTTTCTGTTCTGTGGGGAAATCCCAACATTTTGTTTTTCATTCTACAGCAGAACAAAAAGTAAACCTTTCTAAACTTTCTGGGAAATGAAAATTCTGAAAACTTGATTCAAAACTATTGAAATATGTTGATAATGTTGAAGCATAACATTTAATGTATTCAAATAAATATTAAATATATTCTAAACTTTGAAACAATCAGCAATGTTTTATTTTGACCTTATTGAAATGAGGAAATTGAAACAAGTCATTTTACCTTTTTCCTATCCAAAATTCTACTGACATTTTGACACATTCTTATAAAACATTTCAATTTTGATGATCCCTTTGAAAGCTTTCTCTCACCAACAGAAGGTGGCCCAAATAAAAGAGACTTCACCTACCTTCTCTCTCATGTTACTTTTTAGACAGATTTGCACCTATTCAGACTGTGAACTGTGTTAATACTGCTGTGGAAATGGAACCGTCTCTTAAGGAATCTTCTCTGCTGAGTCGCAGCCTTAGTGCTCAGTGTGGTTCTGGAAGAGGTGGTAGAATTTGGAACTGCTTGTGAGTTGGCTTCCAGACCTTGCTGGCTAATGAAGGCCTATATGCACTGTGGGTTGAGATTGTCCCCATTTCTCTAGGCAGGGTCAGGGCACCAGTTAATCTTACATAAAATACAAGATAGTTTCTTTAA
This sequence comes from Pelochelys cantorii, assembly GCA_032595735.1. Taxonomy (NCBI): domain Eukaryota; kingdom Metazoa; phylum Chordata; order Testudines; family Trionychidae; genus Pelochelys; species Pelochelys cantorii. The sequence continues at coordinate 69,795,405 of CM064329.1, read as the reverse complement.
CAGGGTTTCATAAATATGGTGTGACTATGCTGCGGTGAGGCAAATTTGTCTGCTAGTTCAGTCCGTCCTGGATTTCCCCACTGTGCTCCATTAATGAACTTCAACCTCTCCCAGGCCTAGAGGCATTGTGCCTTCTTGGAATGAGAGGAATTGAAACTCCTTGCTCATGGTGCTTCACCAAAACAGTCTAACCCTGTCCTGGTGGGGTTACTCTGCTGGAAGTGAGCGAAAAGTCCCACTGCAGGGGGGAGAGGAGAAGGTGAGTTAAGTCACAGTTTGCTTGAGGAGGGACACCTGTTCTCTGTGCAAGTCTCTGTGCTTAAGTCTGTCTGATTTACCTATTGCACAATGGCTATGCAAATAAACAACAAACCAGCAAACCATCCTATGACAATGGGAGGGCTTCACCTTGAGAAGAGACAAGGTGGGTGAGGTAATGTCTTTTATTGGACCAATTTCTGTTGGTGAGCGAGACAAGCTTTTGTTAAAAGGTATTACCTCACCCAGGCTATGTCTAGGCTACAATGACTTATCGGAAAAAGGTACGCAAATTGCACTCTGCAACTTGCGTACTTTTTTCCAATAGCTTTTTCGGAAGAGACTTTTCTGAAATTTGGCCCGTCTGCACTGGGCCAAATTTCAGAAAAACCTCCTCTTTCGGAACAGCCCTTCTTCCTCATGGAATGAGGAAGACAGGGCTTCCGAAAGAGCACGTCTGCTCTGCCGCAAAAAAAAGAGCAGAAGAACAGATGCATTCCCTGGACATGGTGGAGCTTTTCCGGGATGCCTCCAGTATCCCGGAAAAACCCCGTAAGGTAGACATAGCCCCAGCTTGTGTTTCTAGTATCTTGGGACCAACATGGCCACAACATCACTGCAATAGGGGAAACAACTAAGCTGACCTGCTGCTTAGATGTCTAACTCTTCAGACATCTCTTGGTTTAAATGAGAAGTCATTTCAAGTTGGATGCCAGTTTAGCGAGACTTCAAGGGCAAGGGGAATGCAATGTTCTTTTTGGCCCTTTGTAAAAGGTCTGAAAGTCATGTTTGTTTAAACTCTTTGTTTTTACCTTTAGAAATTTTAAGAATTCAGAGGCTCATTTTTGCCTGTTTCTGAGGAAGCATTCCTGGGATGATTCATATTTAAGCTGAGAACATTTTTAGCTCTTGGTTGAACGGAAATAGGTCTTAAATCTGTCACAGTGCAGTAGTAAAAGAGATGTCAACAAAAGCAGAGTTTCAAGCAACTGGGTGGGTGGGTGGGGGTGTGTGTGTGTGTGTGTGTGTGAGAGTGTGAGAGAGAGAGAGAGAGAGAGATGGCATAACTCTGTTAGTTCCCCCAGAAAATCTGACAGAGAAGACCTGAATTTACAAGGGAAAAAGAATTGTAAGGTGTAGGTTTTCAGGCCTTCTTCAGCCAACATAGAGGAGCAAAAAAGGGCACAAGCCCAGGTTTGTCCTTTTTAATAGTCACAAACACAAAAGAAAACCCCTTTTCTCTCAGCGCTGGGGGAGATGATGAAAAGGGTCATTTTGCTTGGAAGAGTGATTTGGAATTTCTCTTATCTCAGCGATGTCTACACTGCAGGGTAAGCCAAGATGAGTAGAACTTGAGGCTGGAGTCCCTGGGGTTGCTAACCTAGGCTATGTCTACACTCGCAGTTTCTTGCACAAGTATGGCCGTTCTTGCGCAAGAATCTGCAGAGCGTCCACACTGCCTGCCCACTCTTGCACAAGGAAATTTACAGTATGGCGTGGTAAGAGAGGGCTCCTTGCGCAAGAGCTACACTCTTTTTTAACAGGTGTAAGCCCTCTTGCGCAAGAGCTCTTGTGCAAGAGGGCAGTGTGGACACTCGGCAGGGGTTTCTTGCGCAAGAAAGCCCTATGGCTAAAATGGCCATCAGAGCTTTCTTGCGCAAGAGAGCGTCCACACTGCCATGGGAGCTCTTGCGCAAAAGCACAGCGCGCACATGGCAGTGTGGACGTTTTCTTGCGCAAGACTTCTTGCACAAAAACCCTTGTACAAGATGTTCTTGCGCAAGAAGCTGCCAGTGTAGACATAGCCCAAGTGTTTAAGCATTTACACACATTTGTAACCTCAGGTTAGGAATTGTTGAAACCTGAGTCCCAAACTGTGGCACTAGCACCTACAATGCACCACCCATATTCCAGGCTGGCAGGTGCCTTCCCAAAATGTGGCTGCTCTAGCCTTTTCCATGGTTCAGTGTGAGACAAATGGAATGTTCACCAAACACGACTGTTCAGAGGACAATGAAAGTCAGCTAGTGGGGTTGTAGAATACTTTGGGCAGACTCCCTGAGCCTGAGGCCAGGGGGGCTCTGTCTGTATGGCAAAAACAATAGGGCTTGAGCCTAGATTCCAGCTTCACTCAGGCCATTCCACCCTCATGGAGTTCTGGGCTGCTGTGTTCAAGCCCCGGGTTAGCAAGATTTCTGTATAAATGGAATAGGGGTTCAGTGTGAGCCTGAGTTTGAACCCTGGCCTTAAATTGTAGTGTAGACATGTCCAGTGTGGGATGGAAGCTAACTTACAGGGATCTGTAATGTTAGTTTCCTTGGAGAAAAGTGCAGAGGAAAGCAAAACAATGTCCACTACTTGGAGATTCCTGATAATGGATTCCAAAAGCACAGGCATCCATCACTGGAGCTAAAGAAGAATCTGTCTTGGTGGTGAGCAGTGTAGGGTCTATGACACATTTATGTATATCTGATTCCAACCGCTAGAGGATGCTGATGTACTTTCACTAACCAATAGGTCAAACCATGACTCATCAGGATCCTGTTTGTTTCTCAACTGTGGTAACATGTTGACTGCACACTTGTGAGTTTGGATATCAATTAGGGGACTTAGTTATTTGGACAAGCCCTCTTCAGGGTGTGGTACTCATCTGGCATCTTCCACCCATTACTTTGCTCTTCTTGTCCATCTCTTTAATTCAGTACTGTGGTGTTTAAATATCAATGAGGTTACTGCACAGGGTATGGTTTAATATATGGCTGTCAGTGACTTCAGAGCTGGAGTTTAATGATGTTGAAGGAGTGGTTTTTGCTAATTTGCACCTTAAACCCCTTATTTCTTGGTGATTTATTTTAGGGATTGCTTGCATGTGGAAGTTATTCCAGAATAAGTGTCAACACACGGAACTTTTCTGGTCAATTCCCCTATGCAGACAACAAGCCTTCATTCCCAGTAGTGATGAGAAAATGCTTAGAAATATTGACCCCTGGTCATCAGGAATAGATCTGAGTGTCATTACATATATGGTAGATACATTTGTCTGTCTAATTGTTCAAGAACTTCTAATCGGTAAGAGCTAGGACCACCAAATTCGGTATACAGTTTCCTCTTATCATAACTGAAAGCAAGGTAAGTGTTTGGTTGTGCCAGGAAAATGGGATGTGTCTGAAATGGGATTGCTTCTCATAAAACCATACAGAAAAGAGACAGAATCATCAGGCAGGTGAAAGGGGCCAGCTAGGGGCACACCCCCCCCATCCAGGACTGCCTCAGTCCCCAGCCTCCCTGCCCCCAGCTGCCCTTGAGGGAGATCAGGGGGCTGAAGCTTTCCACCCCAAAATTCATACAGGGACATTGCTGGCTGTTCCCCTTCGTCAGGGGTCAAGGAGGAAGTGCACAGTGTGCTGCATTCCTCACTGTGGCAGGGGAGCGCAGGGGAGCTGTGCATTTTGCTCCCTGACAGAGGCAAGAAGGGGAAGAGCCTGGTGTGCATCTTCGGGGGGGGAGGGGGTGGCTTTGGCCCACCACCCTCCCTCTTCACAAATGAGTCTCCTGCCCAGAGCTTCTCACCCCCCCACCAATCCTGACTTCTGCACCCATCACACTTCCCAGTTCTAAGTCCCTCTTTAAAGACCCGAGCAATGCCAGGTAAATGTGCTAGTATATAATTTAGGGTGGGTTTTTCTATTAAAAAGAAGCTACAGAATTCTGCAGTTCGTTATCACTTTGGCCCATATCAAATATTGGAGTACCTTTTACCAAGGAAGGATTTGGTTGACTCTGGGAATGCAGAATCATGCTTAACAGATGTGGCTACTCGTGGTGTCAGACACCATCAGGTAGTTGAGGAATACCTATCTAGAACACATCACGGAACACTGGCAATGCCAGGAGAGATGAGCTAGAGTACCAATGACAAGGAAAGTTGGGAAATTAACTCAAATACTTCCATGATAGGTTGTGACTGAAAAAAAATACAACCTGTTTTAAATTCTCAGTTACTTGAGGGACAATCTTCACTCAATGCTATATTTGTTTTCCACAAGCTACTCTGAGTATAACCTTTTATCAATGGTGTAGCTGAATAATTGCATGCTACTACTTATCTGTATCACAGAGTTTATTAGCCTCAATCTGAGGTATTGCATGTTATGCAGTATATGCATTTTATGGCTTTCTACCAACCTTTGTACTTTTGGATAATTTAGGCATAATACCCAGATGTACAGAAATTTCATTTCTTAATCTATTAAATAATTTTAAATTTAGTGTTAATAAAGTTAAATATGAATGGGTTTCTATGGCCATATGCCAGCCTAGGTGTGACTGGAGTCCCTGTGAGCCTCTGCCACTGAATGTCACTCAGAAATGCTTTTGCCCATTTCTGACTGCATCCACAATGTAGTTTTCATGAAAACATCCCCATGTTTGTTTTACCAGTGTGTTGTCTAAGTTGATCCCAGTGGTTATGATGTTATTATTAACATAATAATTTTAAATGCCAGTAAATATTGGACACTGATGCTCCCTTCACCCCGGTTACTGGTGGAGCCACATCAGTGTTCCAGAAATTATAGGAAACTTTCACAAACCTCTGTGTAAAGTGTCTATGTCTTTGTTTTCAGTTCTGGTACACCCAAGCAGGGTGTGTTGAAAAACACCCACAAACATTTTTGAAGATAAACTTTTATTCTGTTAGCCTGAGAATTGGAGTTTTCTGAACTCCCCAAACCAGAAATTCTGCTCTTTATAGCAAATTGTTCTGTCATTCGTATGTACACACACTTCCAGCCAACCATTCATTACACCAAATCTAGCCTATGGGAAACTCACTTCCCCACCCAGCAGGTCCTGGCTTAATGAAGACTAGTGCAGTCTTTTATCTCTTCAGTTTCAGGGAGCCACAGTCTCTCATTCCAACCCATCCCCCTTATTGCATCCTTCTTTCTAACAGAAGTACTTTTGTGGTCTGCCTCTCCATAGTATCTGAGCACATCACCCTGTTTCATGTATTTATCCTCTCAACACCTCTTGTGAGGTAGGGAACTGCTATTACTCCATCTTATAGATGAGGAATTGAGGCACAGAGGCTAAGGCTACTTGTGGTGTCTGACCTGTGGGAAAATTCCTTCCTGACCCTGAGTAGGAGACACCAGCCAGACAAGTGCACCTGAAAGAGAGAATGCTTGGTGCCACCTTAGCTCCCTAGCCTACCTGGCCCAATGTCACATCTCCAGCCATGGTCATCCCTGATGCTTCAGAGGACAGAGAAAAACCAAAATTAGGATATGCTTCTTGGGGAAGGGAAAAGAAATCCTGTCTTGACCCCTGCAGGTGCCTGGCTAAAGCTCACACAGGAAATCTATAGTGGAGGAGAAAATTGAATTTAGGTTTCCCAAATCCCAGGCTCACACCTCGCCACCACTGCACCTCCTCTCCTTCCATTCTCCAGGTTGGTGGTGATTTGTACATTATGTTAACTTGCGTCAGCAAAATTCTGTAGTGTAGCCATGGCCTTACCATTTTCAGGCCCAGCACATTCAGAGATCATGAGGCAGACTCCAAAAATCATGAGACTTCAAAAATAACATATATTA